>CM073140.1:705000-1445000 GCA_037039145.1 Fundulus diaphanus
TGCATGGATCTTCTGCATCTTCTCAAATCATTCTGCAGATTAGCATTCTCACTCGCTGTTGCGTAGGAACAGCTTTTTCTAGTTATTATTATTATTATTATTATTATTATTATTATTATTATTCCGTCGGCGTGTAACTACTCCCACATACTTCAACCGATTTCAACAATTTTGGTGTCAAAACGTTCAGCTCCTTCCCGACATTCCTGCTATATCTCATCATTATTCTAACTTTAATACTTTTTAAAATATTTGTACTTTTGTGCGTACTTTTTTCCCATTGAAATGAATGCAAATTCCTTCAAATTCTTCAAATTTTTGATATTCCTTCAAATTCCTTCAAATTCTTTTAATCATTCTTATTGTTCAAATTGTTCAAATGGTTCAAATCTTTCAGATTTTTCAAATTTTTTCATATTTTTCAAATTTTTTCAAATTTTTCAAATACTTCAAATTCTTCAAATTTGTCAAATTCTTCAAATTTTTCAAATTCCTTCTAATTCTCCTGATACAACTGATATTAATACTACAACTACAACAGATACTACTCCTACTACTACTGCTACTACAACTGATACTACTACAACTGATACTACTACTACTACTACTGATAGTACTACCACTACTACTACTACTAATGATACTACTGCTGCTACTGCTACTACTACTGATGCTACGGCTGGTACTACAACTACTACTGATACTACTACTATTACTACTACTACTACTAGTACTACTGATACTACTACTATTACTACTACTACTAGTAGTACTACTGATACTACTACTACTACTACTACTACAAATTCCTTTAAATTCTGCAAATTCCTTCAAATTCTTTAAAAACTGATACTACTACTACTACTGATACTACTCCTACTACTAATGATACTTCTACTACTACTACTGATACTACTACTACTACTACTACTACTGATACTACTACTACTACTGATACTACTACTACTACTGATACTACTGCTGCTACTACTACTACTGATACTACTACTACTACTATTACTACTACTAATACAACTACTACTACTACTAGTACTACTGATACTACTACTACTACTACTACTACAAATTCCTTCAAATTCTTTAAAAACTGATACTGCTACTACTACTGATATTACTACTAATACTACTGATACTACTACTATTACTACTAATAATACAACTACTACTACTAGTAGTACTACTGATACTACTACTACTACTACTACAAATTCCTTCAAATTCTTCAAATACCTTCAAATTCCTTCAAATTCTTTAAAAACTACTACTACTACTACTGATACTACTACTACTACTGCTACTACTGCTACTACTACTACTACTACTGATACTACTACTACTACTACTGCTACTACTGATACTACTGATACTACTACTACTACTACTACTGATACTACTACTACTACTACTACAAATTACTTCAAATTGTTCAAATTCTTCAAATTTTTCAAATTCTTTAATATTTTTCAGCTATTTTTTCTCTTCTGCATGGATCTTCTGCATCTTCTCAAATCATTCTGCAGATTAGCATTCTCACTCGCTGTTGCGTAGGAACAGCTTTTTCTAGTTATTATTATTATTATTATTCCGTCGGCGTGTAACTACTCCCACATACTTCAACCGATTTCAACAATTTTGGTGTCAAAACGTTCAGCTCCTTCCCGACATTCCTGCTATATCTCATCATTATTCTAACTTTAATACTTTTTAAAATATTTGTACTTTTTGTGCGTACTTTTTTCCCATTGAAATGAATGCAAATTCCTTCAAATTCTTCAAATTTTTGATATTCCTTCAAATTCCTTCAAATTCTTTTAATCATTCTTATTGTTCAAATTGTTCAAATGGTTCAAATGGTTCAAATCTTTCAGATCTTTCAAATTTTTTCATATTTTTCAAATTTTTTCAAATTTTTCAAATACTTCAAATACTTCAAATTCTTCAAATTTGTCAAATTCTTCAAATTTTTCAAATTCCTTCTAATTCTCCTGATACAACTGATATTAATACTACAACTACAACAGATACTACTCCTACTACTACTACTACTACAACTGATACTACTACTACTGATACTACTACTACTACTACTGATACTACTACCACTACTACTACTACTAATGATACTACTGCTGCTACTGCTACTACTACTGATGCTACTGCTGGTACTACAACTACTACTGATACTACTACTATTACTACTACTACTACTACTACTAGTACTACTGATACTACTACTACTACTACTACTACTACAAATTCCTTTAAATTCTGCAAATTCCTTCAAATTCTTTAAAAACTGATACTACTACTACTACTGATACTACTCCTACTACTACTGATACTTCTACTACTACTACTGATACTACTACTACTACTACTACTACTACTGATACTACTACTACTACTGATACTACTACTACTAATGATACTACTGCTGCTACTACTACTACTGATACTACTACTACTACTATTACTACTACTAATACAACTGCTACTACTACTAGTACTACTGATACTACTACTACTACTACTACTACAAATTCCTTCAAATTCCTTCAAATTCTTTAAAAACTTATACTGCTACTACTACTGATATTACTACTAATACTACTGATACTACTACTATTACTACTAATAATACAACTACTACTACTACTAGTACTACTGATACTACTACTACTACTACTACAAATTCCTTCAAATTCTTCAAATACCTTCAAATTCCTTCAAATTCTTTAAAAACTACTACTGCTACTACTGATACTACTACTACTACTGCTACTACTGATACTACTGATACTACTACTACTACTACTGATACTACTACTACTACTGCTACTACTGATACTACTACTACTACTACTGATACTACTACTACTACTACTACAAATTACTTCAAATTGTTCAAATTCTTCAAATTTTTCAAATTCTTTAATATTTTTCAGCTATTTTTTCTCTTCTGCATGGATCTTCTGCATCTTCTCAAATCATTCTGCAGATTAGCATTCTCACTCGCTGTTGCGTAGGAACAGCTTTTTCTAGTTATTATTATTATTATTATTCCGTCGGCGTCTAACTACTCCCGCATACTTCAACCAATTTCAACAATTTTGGTGTCAAAACGTTCGGCTCGTTCCCGGCATGCCTGCTATATCTCATGGTTTTGCTAACTTTTATACTTTTTAAAATATTTCACTTTTTGTGCGTTTTTGGTTGCTCCCATTGAAATCAATGCAAAATCCTTCAAATTCTTCAAATTTTTCATATTCCTTCAAATTCTTTCAAATTCTTCTTATTGTTGAAATTGGTCAAATGGTTCAAATGGTTCAAATCTTTCAGATTTTTCAAATCTTTCAGATTTTTCAATTTTTTCAAATTTTTCAAATTTTTTCAAATTTTTCAAATACTTCAAATACTTCAAATTTTTCAAATTCTTCAAATTTTTCAAATTCCTTCTAATTCTTCTGATACAACTGATATTAATACTACTACTACAACAGATACTACTCCTCCTCCTACTACTACTACTACTACTACAACTGATACTACTACTACTGATACTACTACTATTACTACTGATACTACTACCACTACTACTACTAATGATACTACTGCTGCTACTGCTACTACTACTGATGCTGCTGCTGATACTACAACAACTACTACTGATACTACTACTATTACTACTACTACTACTACTACTAGTACTACTGATACTACTACTACTACTACTACTACTACTACTACTACTACTACTACAAATTCCTTCAAATTCTTCAAATTCCTTCAAATTCTTTAAAAACTGATACTACTCCTACTACTACTGGTACTTCTACTACTACTACTGATACTACTACTACTACCACTACTGATACTACTACTACTACTGATAATACTACTACTACTACTACTACTACTAATGATACTACTGCTGCTACTGCTACTACTACTGCTACTACAACAACTACTACTGCTGCTACTACTACTAATACAACAACTACTACTACTAGTACTACTGATACTACTACTAATACTACTACTACTACTAAAAATTCCTTCAAATTCTTTAAAAACTGATACTACTACTACTACTACTGATACTACTACTACTACTACTGATACTACTACTATTACTACTACTAATACAACTACTACTACTAGTAGTACTACTGATACTACTACTACTACTACTACTACTACTACAAATTCCTTCAAATTCTTTAAAAACTGATACTACTACTACTACTGATACTACTACTATTACTACTAATAATACAACTACTACTACTAGTAGTACTACTGATACTACTACTACTACTACTACAAATTCCTTCAAATTCTTCAAATTCCTTCAAATTCTTTACAAACTAATACTACTACTACTGATACTACTACTACTACTGCTACTACTACTACTACTACTACTACTACTACTACTGATACTAGTACTAGTACTACTACTACTACTACAAGTTACTTCAAATTGTTCAAATTCTTCAAATTTTTCAAATTCTTCAATGTTTTTCAGCTATTTTTTCTCTTCTGCATGGATCTTCTGCATCTTCTCCTCAAATCATTCTGCAGATTAGCATTCTCACTCGCTGTTGCGTAGGAACAGCTTTTTCTAGTTATTATTATTATTCCGTACGTTTTTGTGCATCTAACTACTCCTTCATACTTCAACCGATTTCAACGATTTTTGTACCAAAACGTTTGGCTCCTTCTCGACATTACTGCTATATCTCATGGTTATGGTACCTTTTATACTTTTTAAAGAATTTGTACTTTTTGTGCGTTTTTTGTTCCCATTGAAATGAATGCAAATTCCTTCAAATTCTTCAAATTTTTATATTCCTTCAAATTCCTTCAAATTCTTGTAATCGTTCTTAATGTTCAAATTGTTCAAATGGTTCAAATGGTTCAAATCTTTCAAATTTTTCAATTTTTTTCAAATTTTTCAGATTTTTTCAATTTTTTTCGAATACTTCAAATTCTTCAAATTTTTCAAATTCTTCAAATTCCTTCTAGTTCTTCTGATACAACTGATATTAATACTACTACTACAACAGATACTACTCCTACTACTACTACTTGTACTACTACTACTACTACAACTGATACTACTACTACTGATACTACTACTACTACTACTACTACTGATACTACTACCACTACTACTACTACTAATGATACTATTGCTGCTACTGCTACTACTACTGATGCTACTGCTGATACTACAACAACTACTACTGATACTACTACTACTACTACTACTACTGATACTACTACTACTACTACTACTACTACTACAACAAATTACTTCAAATTGTTCAAATTCTTAAACTTTTTCAAATTCTTCAATGTTTTTGAGCTATCTTTTCTGTTCTGCATGGATCTTCTGCATCTTCTCCTCAAATCATTCTGCAGATTAGCATTCTCACTCGCTGGTGCGTAGGAACAGCTTTTTCTAGTTATTATTATTATTCCGTACATTTTTGTGCATCTAACTACTCTTGCATACTTCAACTGATTTCAACGATTTTCATACCAAAACGTTCGGCTCGTTCTCGACATTACTGCTATATCTCATGGTTATGGTACCTTTTATACTTTTTAAAGTATTTGTACTTTTTGTGCATTTTTTGTTCCCATTGAAATTAATGCAAATTCCTTCAAATTCTTCAATTTTTTCATATTCCTTCAAATTCCTTCAAATTCTTGCAATAATTCTTATTGTTCAAATTGTTCAAATGGTTCAAATCTTTCAGATTTTTTTCAATTTTTTTCAAATTTTTCAATTTTTTTCAAATTTTTCAAATACTTCAAATACTTCAAATTCATCAAATTTTTCAAATTCTTCAAATCTTTCAAATTCCTTCTAATTCTGATACAACTGATATTAATACTACTACTACAACAGATACTACTCCTAGTACTACTACTACTACTACTACTGATACTACTACTACTACTACTGATACTACTACTACTACTACTACTGATACTACTACCACTTCTACTACTACTAATGATACTACTGCTGCTACTGCTACTACTACTGATGCTACTGCTGATACTACAAGAACTACTACTGATACTACTACTATTACTACTACTATTACTACTACTATTAGTACTAGTACTACTGATACTACTACTACTACTACTGATACTTCTACTACTACTACTACTACTACTGATACTACTACTACTGATACTACTACTACTACTAGAAATTCTTCAAATTCTTTAAAAACTAATACTACTTCTACTGATACTACTACTACTGCTACTACTGATACTACTGATACTACTACTACTACTACTACTACTACTACTACTACTACTGATACTACTACTGATACTACTACTACTACAAATTACTTCAAATTCTTCAAATTCTTCAAATTTTTCAAATTCTTCAATGTTTTTCAGCTTTTTTTCTCTTCTGCATGGATCTTCTGCATCTTCTCCTCAAATCATTCTGCAGATTAGCATTCTCACTCGCTGTTGCGTAGGAACAGCCTTTTCTAGTTATTATTATTATTATTCCGTACGTTTTTGTGCGTCTACCTACTCCTGCATACTTCCCATTGAAATGAATGCAAATTCCTTCAAATTCTTCAAATTTTTCATATTCCTTCAAATTCCTTCAAATTCTTGTAATCGTTCTTATTGGTCAAATTGTTCAAATGGTTCAAATGGTTATAATCTTTCAATTTTTTCATTTTTTTTCAAATTTTTCAAATTTTTCAAATACTTCAAATACTTCAAATTTTTCAAATTCTTCAAAATTTTTCAAATTCCTTCTAATTCTTCTGATACAACTGATATTAATACTACTACTACAACAGATACTACTCCTACTACTACTACTACTACTACTACTACAACTGATACTACTACTACTGATACTACTACTACTGATACTACTACCACTACTACTACTACTAATGATACTATTGCTGCTACTGCTACTACTACTGATGCTACTGCTGATACTACAACAACTACTACTGATACTACTACTATTATTACTACTACTAGTACTACTGATACTACTACTACTACTACTACAAATTCCTTCAAATTCTTCAAATTCCTTCAAATTCTTTAAAAACTAATACTACTACTACTGATACTACTACTACTACTGCTACTACTGCTACTACTACTACTACTACTACTACTACTGCTGCTGCTACTACTGATACTACTGATACTACTACTACTACTGATACTACTACTACTACTGATACTACTAATGATACTACTGCTGCTACTGCTACTACTACTGCTAATACAACCACTACTGCTACTACTACTGCTACTACTACTATTACTACTACTAATACAACCACTACTAGTAGTAGTACTACTGATACTATTACTACTAATACTACTACTACTACTACTACTACTACAAATTCCTTCAAATTCTTTAAAAACTGATACTACTACTACTACTGATACTACTACTACTACTACTGATACTACTACTATTACTACTACTAATACAACTATTACTACTACTAGTACTACTGATACTACTACTACTACTACTACTACTACAAATTCCTTCAAATTCTTTAAAAACTGATACTACTACTACTACTACTACTGATACTACTACTACTACTACTGATACTACTACTATTACTACTAATAATACAACAACTACTACTAGTAGTACTACTGATACTACTACTACTACTACTAGAAATTCTTCAAATTCCTTCAAATTCCTTCAAATTCTTTAAAAACTAATACTACTTCTACTGATACTACTACTACTGCTACTACTGATACTACTGATACTACTACTACTACTACTCATACTACTGATACTACAACTACTACTACTACTACTACTATTACTACAATTTACTTCAAATTGTTCAAATTCTTAAAATTTTTCAAATTCTTCAATGTTTTTTAGCTTTTTTTTCTCTTCTGCATGGATCTTCTGCATCTTCTCCTCAAATCATTCTGCAGATTAGCATTCTCACTCGCTGTTGCGTAGGAACAGCTTTTTCTAGTTATTATTATTATTCCGTACGTTTTTGTGCATCTAACTACTCCTGCATACTTTAACCGATTTCAACGATTTTCATACCAAAACGTTTGGCTCGTTCTCGACATTACTGCTATATCTCATGGTTATGGTACCTTTTATACTTTTTAAAGTATTTGTACTTTTTGTGCGTGTTTTGCTCCCATTGAAATGAATGCAAATTCCTTCAAATTCTTCAAATTTTTCATATTCCTTCAAATTCCTTCAAATTCTTGTAATCGTTCTTATTGTTCAAATTGTTCAAATGGTTCAAATCTTTCAAATTTTTCAATTTTTTTCAAATTTTTCAAATTTTTTCAAATTTTTCAAATACTTCAAATTCTTCAGATTTTTCAAATTCCTTCTAGTTCTTCTGATACAACTGATATTAATACTGCTACCTCAACAGATACTACTCCTACTACTACTACTGCTACTACTACCACTATTCTCAGAATAAATGAGGATATCATCCAGATAAAAGAAAACAAAGCGGCCAATCATATCCCTGAGAACCTCATTGACATAATGGCCAGTTGTGTGTTGAAAGCGGTTTTCCATTCATCGCCCTCCTTTATGCGGACCAAATGATAGGCATTGCGCAGATCCAACTTAGTGAACACTTTCGCCGCTTGGACTTGGTCGAAAGCGGTGTTCATTAATGGGATAGGGTATCGGTTCTTCACCAAGATGCTATTGAGCCCCCTATAATCAATACAAGGACGAAGGGAGCCGTCCTTCTTCCCGACAAAAAAACCCAGCCCCCGCAGGAGATGAGGAAGGGCGAATGATGCCCGCTCTTAGGGACTCATTAATGTAATCCTGTTTGCTTGGGACTCAGGCGGTGATCAGGAATAGAGACGACCTCTGGGTGGGGTGGTTCCGGGTAATAAGACGATTGCGCAGTCAAAAGGACGATGAGGAGGGAGGCTCGTGGCCTTGGCCTTGTTAAAAACTTCCTTAAGATCATGGTAGCAGGAAGGAACTTTGGACAAATCGGGGTAGTAATCATCAGCCTTACCCTCTGAAGAATTAGGCGGCTGAGCAGAGAACAGACACGATTCAGAACAGGAACTCGCCCAGCCCGTCACTTCCACCCGCCGCCAGTCTATCTGGGGGTTGTGTCTTCTGAGCCAGGTCACACCCAAAATAACTGGGACCTGCGGGGAGTCAATAATCATAAAAACCAGTTTCTCTCTATGATTACCTCCCATAGTTAACTCCACAGGTTCCGAGATGAGGCGAGAGTGGTTCAGTTAGTGGCCGTCCAGGGCAAGCACACTGTGTGGGGAGGAACCATGATGAAGAGGGATGTTCAATTTCCTGGCCAAAGCCTCATCCATGAATTCTGTGTCGGCACCAGAATCGATAAACACGGTAACATTGTAGGACTTAGAAGAAGTGGTTAGAGTGGCCGGAAGTAACAACTCCGCCTTTCCAAGTTGCATTGGTTCCGGTTCTGGTGGTTTCGGAGGAGCAGGGGATGAAACAGAGGAAGCAGCAGAAAAACGAGGGTGAGTTGTGGAGGTTGAATGACGCTCCCTCCGTCGCTCCAAGTGGCGGAGATCCACTCGCGTAACCAGCTCCTCGAGCTGTTTCAGAGATTTGGGATACTCCCGGGTGAATAGCTTTATTATGTCGTTTAAACCATGAATAAAAACATCCATGAGAGCAAACTCATTCCACAAACTTTCTGCCGCCAACAAATGGAAATCAATAATGTAGTCTGCCACAGACTTGTCTCCCTGTCTCAAAGATAGGAGCCCCATAGAGGACTCTCGGCAGGGCAGCACGGGACTGAAAACTAGTCAGTTCCTTAGAGAAGTCATAATACGAGTGGCAAATGCGTGAATTATTTTGCCACTCGTATTATCGGATCTGGATCGCCACTAAAAGACCCTGGCGGGGTGAGACGCGGCTCAGGCAAAGATGACGTCACCGGAAGTGACGGGGAACTCGGAGGAGCTGTTTGCGGAACTGGAGGCGACGGGTTAGCCGGGTTGCGGAGTTGATTTAGAATCTCCGTAACGCCGGCTTCTAATTCTGAAATTGATTCTTCCACTCCCGCGCGCCTCTGAACCTCGGGTGAAGGGTCCATGTCTTTTTGGCCAGAACGTACTGTTATGAATTTGGATGGACCCAAAAGACAACCTGATAACAGGTAAGTGACGCTTTGATGTTTATTAAAAGGAAGGGTTTGCATGGCTCTTGCTATGTGCAGCTCACGCTCACCGGCTGGCAGCTCCAGAAGGTGAGACGGCAGGTTAGTGATCAGCAGAGCCAGATAGAACTGTGGACTAGAAGCTAGATCACTAACCTGGTCATAGGCAGGCTCGTCAGAGCTACTCTTGGTTCCTGAGTCCGGCAGAGTCCGTGGGGGGATAATCCAAGGCTGTATGTCCTAGTGCAGTCCGGGTCCGATAGCGGGAGGTCAATTGATCAGGCAGAGGTTTCCGAGGGCGAATCCAAAAGGAGGTTCCAGGTCCAGGTCCAAGTCAGAATCCAAAAGGTTAAAGGGGCAGGCAATCTCCGGTACTCACGAGCTGGTTTGGGTCAGAACACGGGTGGGCAGTCCAAGGTCCAGAGGCTGACAGGCAGAACTCAGGCGGGCAGACAAAATCCAAAGTGGGGCAAGGCTGGGTCAAAAAACAGGGCAAAGACAGGTCGGGCTTCGGACAGACAGACAGACTGGTTTTCAAGAAGGCTGGAAGTTCTCACCGAGATGGCTCGAGACGTTCTGGCACTGGAGGCTGAGAGGGACGGAGCTTTTATGCTGGTGGGGTGGAGACAGAACAGGTTATAGCAATTAGCAGCTCCAGTGCCAGGAACGTTACAGGAAGAGCTTTTTATAGTCAGTGAGAATGCTATACAGCATTCAATAAGTGAGAATGCTGTATAGCATTCTCACTTATTGTTTTCCTGTTTTTCTTTATTATCATTATTATTATTCCACGGGCGTCTAACTACTCCCGCATACTTCAACCAATTTCAACAATTTTGGTGTCAAGACGTTCGGCTCGTTCCCGGCATGCCTGCTATGACTCATGGTTATGCTAACTTTTACACTTTTTAAAATATTTCACTTTTTGTGCGATTTTTTGGCTGTTCCCATTGAAATCAATGCAAATTGCTTCAAATTCTTCACATTCTTCGAATTCTTCCTATACTTCCAATTCTTCTAATTGTTCTTAATCTTCAAATTCTTCAAATCTTTCAAAATTTTCAAATTTCTTCAAATTTTTTAAAATGTTCAAATTTTTCAAATTTCTTCAAATTCTTCAAATTTTTAATTCCTTCAAATTTTTTCAAATTCTCCAAATTTCTTCAAACTTTTCAAATTCTTCAAATTTTTCAAATTCCTTCAAATTTTTCAAATTCCTTCAAATTCTCCAAATTTCTTCAATTTTTTTTAAATTCTTCAAGTTTTTCAAATTCTTCAAATTCTTCAAATTCCTTCAAATTCTTCTATTTCTTCCAATTCTTCAAATTTTTCAAATTTTTCAAATTCTTCAAATTCTTCAAATTCCTTCCAATTTTTCAAATTCCTTCAGATTTTTTCAAATTCCTTCAAATTTTTCAAATTCCTTCAAATTTTTTCAAATTCTCCAAATTTCTTAAATTTTTTTAAATTCTTCAAGTTTTTCAATTTCTTCAAATTTTTCAAATTCTTCAAATTTTTCAAATTCCTTCAACTTTTTTCAAAATCTTCAAATTATTCTATTTCTTCCAATTCTTCAAATTTTTCAAATTCTTCAAATCCCTTCAAATTCTTAATTTTTTTTCAAATTCTTCAAATCTGATTATAATGTTTTCTGCATCTTCTGCTCAATCATTCTGCAGATTAGCATTCTCACTCGCTGTTACGCAGGAACAGCTTTTTCTTATTATTATTATTCCGTCGGCGTGTAACTACTGCCACATTTTTCAACCGATTTCAACAATTTTCGTACCCAAACGTTCAGCTCCTTCCCGACATTCCAGCTATATCTCTTTTATACTTTTTAAAATATTTGTACTTTTTGTGCGTTTTTTGCTCCCATTGAAATTAATGCAAATTCCTTCAGATTCTTCAAATTTTTCATAATCCTTCACAATTCTTGTAATCGTTCTTATTGTTCAAAATGTGCAAATGGTTCAAATGGTTAAAATTTTTCACTTTTCAAATCTTTTCAAATTTTTCAAATTTTTTCAAATTTTTCAAATACTTCCAATACTTCAAATTCTTCAAATGTTTCAAATTCCTTCTAGTTCTTCTGATACAACTGATATTAATACTGCTACCTCAACAGATACTACTCCTACTACTACTACTGCTACTACTACCACTACTACTACTACTACTACTACTGATACTACTACTACTTATACACCTACTACTACTACTACTGCTACTACTACTGCTGCTGCTACTACTGCTACTAATACTGACACTACTACTACTACTGATACTACTACTACTAATACTACTACTACCAGTAATACTACTACTACTAATGATACTACTACTGCTACTACTACAACTACTACTACGAATGATACTACTACTGCTACTACTACTACTGATACTACTACTGCTACTACTACCACTAATACTACTACTACAGCTACTACTACTGACACTACTACTACTACTGATACTACTACTACTACTACTACTACCACTAATACTACTACTACTACTGCTACTACTACTACTACTACTGATACTACTGCTGCTACTACTACTGACACTACTACTACTACTGATACTACTACTACAACTACTACTACTAATGATACTACTACTGCTACTACTACTACTGATACTACTGATACTACTACTGACTCCTACAGACAAAGACTCTCTCTTCTCTTCAACACTTCTTCACTTCAGCATTCTTCTGCAGACCTGTTCAGCTCCACTACAGCTCTCTGGGAGCAGACAAAGGAGGGCAGACCATGAGGGCCTGGTTGGCCCTCACCGACACACAAGCCAGCAGCTGAAAGATTCCCTGGACCAGCCACGTTGATCCAGGGTCTGCTAGACCCGACTGCCTGTTTCAGCAGAGGACCTGACTGAATCCGGACAAACAACATGTCCGGGCAAATACAGAGCTAAGTTGCAGTCCTAACTTCACAATCAGATGCAGGAAAAAAAATCCTGCATCTGAAACAGCTCTGTGTATTTTTCCTCAGCCTGTACAGGGAAGTGAACACCAATGGAGCTGAAGGCTGGATGCTGAGGAAAACCCCTGCTTGGACTGCATCCCGGTCGAAGGACCAGGCCTCCAAGCTATCCAGACCACGCCGTTAGCCACATGCGGCTGCAAGGCTAACGCTAGCCTGCCAAGAACCGAGCGCTAGCCCGCTAGCGCTAGCCAACCATTTCCTCCTTCAACGCTTCTTCCTGGAACGGCCAAAGCGGACAGAACTCACACACGAGGCATCAACAGGTTGGGCAGCGGTCTGAGGGTGAAGAAAAAGGTTTATTGGGAAATGTTTGTAAACCGTGGTGTTTAGAACAAAGGGCTAACCGGTAGGTCGCGCTAGCCAAACATGCTATTAGCCTTGTTAACATTTGAAAATGAGTTCGTTTTAAAGCATAAAGCGTAACTGTTCTGCTCCGCCATCCTCCGATGGTGTTATCTGCCTTATTCCCGCATCAATATGGTATATTAATGCCGGTTTTCAAGGCAATTTTGGGAACTTTATGTTGTAACCTCTTAGCCACCGAGTTGCTGTAGCGACCCCATGCGCCCGGAGGGAGAATCGCATTAACAAACTCGGTCGTAAGGGTTTAAATAATATTACAGGACAAACAGTCCTCAGAATATTATTTCAACAAATAATATTTTGTTTAACTTGGGCTTTGCATTGTGAATGAATTGAAATACATGGCAGATGTTTTAACTCCACTCCATGCTTTTGAAATCAGATCTGTAGTGAACAGGGATTCACTGAATTAATCTGATTATGATCAACCACTTTTGTTTGTCCTTTGTTTGTCTTTGCATGTAAATAGTTCCTTAGCTTAGCTTCTTTTTATCTTCATTTTGCTTAGTAGTTTAGTTAAGTTTCACTAGCCTAGTAGAGAGGATTTATTAATCGAAATATTGTGTTAATTCAGGTAAACAGCATTACATGGTGATGTTCTCTGGATGTTCATCTTATTTCTGTTATTAAATTATTGGACTTGAAAAGAAGTTGTCACTCCTTTATTCTATGTGTGTGCAGGTTTTGCTGTTAAAAGATCGCTAGTGCTCGAATTCATCCCTTTCAACCATTGTCTTGATATCAGCTTAAGAGCTGATCATCACCAGACAATACTTAACAGACAGAGAGTTATTTATGAAACATTAAATAACTTTAAACAGTGTATAATTGCACAACACTACTACTACTACTACGGACACTAATACTAATACTGATACTACTACTACTACTGCTACTACTGGTACTACTACTACTACTACTACTGATACTACTTCTACTTCCACTACTACTACTGATACTACTACTACTGATGATACAACAACCACTAATACTACTACTGATACTACTACTACTACTACTACTATTACTACTGATACTACTACTACTACTACTACTACTACTGATACTACTACTACTACTTGTGATACTACTACTACTACTACTACTGATACTACTGCTACTACTACTACTACTACTACTACTGCTGATACTACTACTACTACTACTGATACTACTGCTACTACTACTACTAATACTACTACTACTACTGCTGATACTAATACTACAACTGTTACTACTACTGATCCTAGTGATACTACTACTACTATTACTACTACTACTACGACTACTACTACTGCTACTACTACTAAAGATACTAATACTACTACTGATACTACTACTACTACTACTAATGATACTACTACTGCTACTACTGATACTGTTACTACTACTACTAATACTACTACTAATAAAAATACTACTACTACTACTACAACTACTACTACTAATGATACTACTACTGCTGCTACTACTACTGATATTACTACTGATACTAATACCACTACTACTGATAGTACTGCTACTACTACTGACACTACTACTACTGATACTACTACTACTACTACTACTACTACTACCACTACTACTACTACTACTGATACTACTACTACTACTACTGCTACTACTACTACTACTGACACTACTACTACTACTGATACTACTATTACTACTACTACCACTAATACTACTACTACTACTGATACTACTACTACTACTACTGAGACTACTGCTACTACTACTACTGATACAACAACTATTATTACTACTGATACTACTGCTACTGCTACTACAGATACTAATACTGCTACTACTACTACTACTACTACTACTGATACTACTACTACTACTACTGAAATTACTACTACTACTACTACTACTACTGATACTACTACTACTAGTGATAATACTACTACTACTGCTACTACTACTACTACTACTACTGCTGATACTACTACTGATACTACTGCTACTACTACTACTACTAATACTACTACTACTACTGCTGATACTACTACTACAACTGTTACTACTACTGATCCTACTGATACTACTACTACTATTACTACTACTACTACTACTACTACTGCTACTACTACTAAAGATACTAATACTACTACTGATACTACTACTACTACTACTGCTACTACTGCTACTACTGCTACTCCTGCTACTATTACTACTACTATTACTAATACTACTACTATTGATACAACTTCTACTTCTTCTGCTGCTACTACTACTACTTCTTTTGCTGCTACTACTACCACTAATTCTACTACTGCTACTACTACAAATGTTTAACTGTTTTATCTCTGTTTTATCTCCAGAGGCTCTGCTATGTTGAGGTCGTCCTCCAGGATGTCCGCTAGAGCTCTTAGTTCGCCCTTTTTGAGGTTGTTTTTTTTTTGGGATAGTTGCCCTTTGTCCAGGGTGCTCTCCACCTGCCTTTTCTGGGTTGTTGAATCCCCTTTGGATTTTTGGACTCTAACTCTGCCTGTGTTCAGCTCAGACTGCAGAAGGTTTCCAGTATCGGCATGCTGCTTGTTTGCTCTTATTCCCTCAGAGTAGTTACTATTATTATTATTATTATTGTTATTATTATTATTATTATTTTAAACAGTTATTATCATTGTTACTTCCAATGACCACAGGGACGTTTTCAGTCGACGGGTGCTGGAAAAACTCTGTTCAGCAGTCACATTTGACATGGTCATCGTCACCAGTAGAACCAGTATAATAATGACAAACAGTGTTGCTGGAGTTAGGGAGTTCGTCCTGCAATTGCCAGGTTGCTGCTTCGATTCCCAGCTCTCTCTCTCACCATCTCAGTCATTGTGTCCTTGAGCAACCCACTTCACCCTGCGGTGGTGTAGTGCCATTAAAGCCATGATGAGAAAAATCTGTCAGATTGAATTGGCAACATATGA
Organism: Fundulus diaphanus; assembly: GCA_037039145.1. Lineage (NCBI taxonomy): Eukaryota > Metazoa > Chordata > Actinopteri > Cyprinodontiformes > Fundulidae > Fundulus > Fundulus diaphanus. The sequence continues at coordinate 721,534 of CM073140.1, forward strand.
CATGGGGGAGGACTCAAAATGGATTGTGAGCAAGGAATTTCACACCCAGGCAGAGACAGCCCCTCACAGCAGGGAAGCCTGCCATGAGAGCAGACTACACCTAGAGATTCAGTCTCTTCCCCACTTCTTCCTAGAGCTCTCGAGGAGAGAGAGGTCTCATGGGGCCCGAAAGACCCACAAGCCAGCACAGGGGAGAAATCTCTATTCGTCCGGAGGACCTGACTGGATTCGCAGATCTGCCAACTAGAATCAGAGCTAAGTTTGCAGTCTAACTTCTGCGCAGCCAGCCGCTGAAGTAAATAATGCCAAAACCAGCCTTGTTTATTCTTCTCAGCAGTTACAGGAAAGTTGACTTGAGACGCCGCGGATCGGCCTCCTTTACCCACTTCCCAAGCTGAGAATAAAAAGGAGCTGAAATTGCGGCTGCAACCGGGTCAGAGCCTGCAGGCAGGACGTCAGGCCGGCCTACCCTCGACCACGTGTCGGCTAGCCGCAGAGCCGCTATCCCGCTGCTGAAAGAACCAAAGTTTTTTCTGGACCACTGCTCTTCCTTGGATGGCCAAAGCGAACCGAACTCACACCGAGACACCAACAGGTTTGGCCGAGAACCAAACAGGGAATGTAAAATCTTTTATTTGGAAGTTTTGTGTGATGCAGTTACATTGTTTTTAAAACACATGGAGCTGACTGACATAGCTTCCGTTAGCATTTTGATACCATGCAATTGCAGATGTAATTCAAGCGTGTTTTTATGGTTATAACAAACGTTATCTCCAGAAGGGTTTTATACACTGATGGGATATTGATGTCTGGGTTATCCGGTGCACTCATTACGACTAAAATAAGCCAAATTCTTGAACTTGAAGAGAAGTTGTCACTCATTCTACATGTGTGCAAAGTTTGCTGTTAAAAGATCACCAGTGCTCGAATCATCCCTTTCAACTATTGTCCTGATATCAGCTCCCAGGCTTATATTCACCGGACAATACCTAACAGACAGAGAGTTATTTATTAAACATTAAATAACTTTAATACAGTATATAATTGCACAACAGTGGGCCCGGTGCGCTAATGTATGACAGCCTTGCTTCAGGGCAGCTGTGGCTACTAGCATAGCTTACCACCGTCAGGGTGTGAATGGGTGAATGACTGATTTTAGTGTCAAGCGCTTTGGGGTCGTCGGACTAGTTAAAGTGCTATACAAGTACAAGCCATTTACCATAAACGGGGAAAAATCTGATTTGACAGCTGTATTATTCTCTTAAGAAATCAGATGAAATGATTTCTCTTCTGTTTTGCAGAACTTCTGCTGACAAAACAAGTTTCTTCTTTTCTTTCCAGGTTACAGCTCTTGGTCAGCTTGGCTTCGCTGACCCCCACATCAGAGTGAAGTCAAGTTGGTAGAGCTGCATATTATTACCTCAACTAACCCTTTTACTGAGGACAGACATTTGGCCTGACAAAACAACAAGCTGATGTTATTTTTTTATGAAATTCTTTGGAGAAGGTACATATGCAGCAATATCAACTACATGAAATGGTTTGTACAGTGATGTCTTGACACCTTTAAGTAATATAAATAAAAAGCTAATATAAAGTTAAGTTATAAAGCAAAAGAGAATGAACTTATCAGAAAAGGGAAAAAAGAAAAATTTGCAATTATTAACTAATAATACGGCATATTCAGGTGAAATGCATACATTATGTAAAAATAGAAATTAGCATGTTTGTAAAGAAAGATAATTATTTATCAGTAGTTTATGACTGTTTAAGATTAAATGGTTGCAAACCTTTAGGTCAAATGCTTAGTGATAGAACGATGAAAAATATGAACTCCAAATTGTCATATTTAGCTTAATATTTGGCTTAAGCACCTATACATTTAGTATAAATGACATCTTATTCAAACTGTTCTTAAGTATGGCTCTTTATTTTTGTACTTTCTTCCTCCTTGGCATCAACTGTGGTTACTTACAATTCACTCAGAGCTGAGAGCTGCATAGCATAATATCATTATGAAGTCCCTTACAACAAGTCCCCACTGCATGTCTTTCTCCTCCCTGGACCAACCCCAAGACCACCCCACCCCCAAACCTACGCAATTCCCCTCCATCCCCCATCCCTTCCACCCCATTCACCCCCACCCAGCCCCCATTCTGCTTGTGCTATAGCGTAATACTGCAGTCTCCATAGTAGCTGACTGCGCTCTAGAGTGCTGCAGAGAATGAGGAGGAGAGGAACAGAGAGGGGAGGGAGTGACAGAATGGGAGGTGTTTTAGTTTGCGTAGTAAATTCAGAGTATGAAGCAGTACAAGACATAAAAAGAGAACAGAATAGGGGTCACTTTCAACTGCCTGTCCTTTACAATCGTGCCACTCATCTTTTATTTCTTTTATTTCAAATTTGAGCAATTTCGGACATTCAGGATCATTTCTTGATCTGGTCATCTGAGCTTTTGATCATATGGACACTGAACACAAAAGACAATTTAACAGAAAATATTGGACAAACAGCAGGATAAACCTTAATTCTGCAGAATAGAGGCCATCCAGTGCCGCCCCCCCACACACACACACACGCACACACAAACACACACCTTCCTTTTCTCACTGTAGGAGACATACATCAATCAGCTAGCTTGTCTTTTTTTATTACCATTATTTCCCTCACCCTTAAGCCGCATACCTGCTGGTTTTGATGCAATATAAGCAATATATCCACCTGGATTCCCTTCCCCCATTTGTGTTTTACATGATAATGCTGCGACAGTGTTTTCTTTCTCTGCGTTGCCTAGAGAGAGAGAGAGCCAGGTGAACTTAAGCCATGAGTATACAATCAGATAAGGTTTTTTTTTCCACCAAAGCAATTGTGTTGCTTAACAGGGGATGGTGCTAAAGTTCATGCTTAAATGGTTGTATTAACAAATCGGTTTGTTTTCCATAACCAATGGCCTGGTGTCATAGGACTGCATCATAATAAATGTCTTTAGCTAGTAAGTGTTTAAACCTCTTTCTGTTTTATTCAGAATTTTAGTGGGAGGATCGTAGGGAAAGAGTTAACCTATTAAAATGATCTTAGTTCTCTTAATAGCCATGCACGCAGATTTCTTTACTGTCCCTGCCTAATTTATTCATGCTGTTTTAGACAACAAATATTGTTATTAACCCTTCACTACGCTAAGAAATTAATGTCTTTTCTGGTCAGTACCACAAGCACTGGAAGATGTAGGTTTAACTTAGCATTTGCAGAAAGATTTTCTCACAGTCTGATGATATTAAAAGACCAATGGTGTTTGAAAACTGCATTGGAACACTTTTTTTTACTGATTCCAAGGAAAATATTCACTGTAAGTGCTGCTTTCTTGCTCAGCATTGACCAACTCCATAACAAGTTCTATCCAAAAGCTTCATGAACATGAGAAAAGGTGAGCCGCTTTTTTAGCACTTGGAATTTTTCTAGAAGCAGTAGAAACCAAAATGGAAGTACAAAAACATTAAAAAAGTGATTTAAAAAAAATAAAATAATAGGGCAACTTTAAGGATGCAAAGCCCCTGATCCTCAAAACCCTCACATAACAGACAGGGAGTTGGACATTTCCAACCCACTTTTCGATTCTGTGCCCTTTGTCCCCATCCCATTTTTCAGCTGCTATAACCGTTTAATTCATTATTTACATGTGGTAGTGTGTTTTTCCGAGCCGTCTTTAAACACACCATAAGCAAACTCTTCTAACACTGCAGATCACAGATGTGAGAACTGCTGCTGAGCAGTGCTTCACAGTGTGTGTGTGTGTGTGTGTGTGTGTGTGTGTGTGTGTGTGTGTGTGTGTGTGTGTGTGTGTGTGTGTGTGTGTGTGTGTGTGTGTGTGTGTGTGTGTGTGTCAGGGTGTTCAGCAAACCAGCCAGAGCCAGCAAAAGGCAGAAAACTTTGAACTGTTTTTTTTCTTCAAACAAGCTGTGTAGGTTGAGTACATTATGTATGCAGATAAATGGTAAATGGCCTGTACTTGTATAGCGCTTTAACTAGTCTTGACAACCTCCAAAGCGCTTTACATTACAGTACAGTCATTCACCCATTCATACACACATTCACACCCTGACGGTGGTGAGCTATGTTAGTAGCTGCAGCTGCCCTGGGGAAGGCTGACAGAGGCGAGGCTGCCCTACACTGGCGTCACCAGGCCCTCTGACCACCGCCAGATAATGTTAGTTAAATGATGACTAGTTTAACCATGCCAGTATATCATGTTAAGCTAGTTAACAAGAATGCTATTGTTACCTGTGTCGCAGAGGAGGGGAATCCAGCCTCAGGAAAGCAAAAACCCTGCCTCGTTTTCCTTCCTCCTGTTCACTTTGTTGGGTTCTGAAGTCTGGTCTTGTGGGGAGCTGCCTCTTTTCTTCCACCAGGGGGAGCTATGGGGTTGCTGGCTGTCAGAGGGTGATTCCAGCGCACCTGTGTGTAATCGGCGTCATCACTGCCAGCATAAGAGGAGCAGGCGGCCAGTTCTCCAGCACTTGAGTGTTAGCCACTAATGGTACTCTGAGCCCCTCTGAGCTAGTCTTCTGAATATCTTTCTGAGAATCTAGCAACCTGAACCTCTCCAAAACTCTTTGCAGGATTACCCTCATGATTCCTAGGAGAAGAAACCCTCATTGACCAGTGATCAGAGCCACTCCCGAGGACCTCCACAGAAGGAACAAGTGAACTCTATCGAAAGCTGCAAGTTCTGCTTCCGGACCCACTGACTGTCAGACTCGCTGCCCGCCCTCCAACGACCCTCCTGGTTACAACCTGAGAATCCTCCAGCCATCGGACCAGACTCCTCCTTCTCCACTTCACATCAGTCTTCCAGTGGAAAATAAACTTTGGTTACCTTAGCTAATCTCTTAGTTGTGTATCTGCATGTGGGTTAAGCGAATTGCTACAAACATGGCAGAACACTCAAGCCAGCCCGCTGACCCAGCAGAAGCACTTAGGAGATCTTTGGCTGAACAAAACTCACTCATTCAATCTCATGATGCAGCTTTAAGAATCCTTGGAAATCAACAGAATGAAACCAACCAGCGTTTAGATAACCTGACTAACCTTTTACAAAGGGTTTTTTCAGCAGGGTGCTGCTGCTCCAGATCCGGCTTTAGCTCCAGAGTCTGCTCTAGATCCGGCGTCCGAAGTCCATCCCGGGTTTTCTGAAGTCCGGCCGCCCAACCCAGAGAAATACTCAGGAGAAGTCAATCGTTGTGGTGGGTTCCTTTTACAATGTTCCCTAGCTTTTAACCACTCCCCACTGAGTTTTTCTCATGATGGTGCGAAGATTTCTTATATAATCTCACATCTGACAGGAAGAGCTCTGGAATGGGCAGAAGCCAGGTTTAAGGATCCAACCAACTTTGGCTGCTCATTTGATGATTTCCTGGTTGAGTTTAAACAGACTTTCAATCAAGAGCCAGATAACACTTCTAGTTCTAGAAATCTATGGTCAATTAAACAAGGGCCTAGATCTGTGGCTGACTTTGCTATTGATTTCAGGATCAGAGCTGCCTCCTCAGGATGGAACGAGCCGGCCCTGAAAAGTATGTTTTTTCATGCTCTTAATGAGTCATTAAAAGACGAATTGGCCACCACAGATGAACCCAGTTCTCTGAATGAGTTGATTTCCCTTGCTATTCGTTTAGATAATCGCATGAGGGATCGAAATAAGGAAAAGGCAATGAGAAATCCTTGCCTATTCCTCCGCTCCCCCGTTTCCTCAGAGTTTCCCGCTGGCAGTTTCTGAAGGCAGACCCTTCCGACATGACTGTTATCCCTGAAGAGTATCATGACCTAGCTCCTGTCTTCAGCAAAACTAAGGCACTGTCACTTCCCCCTCATCGGCCTTACGATTGCGCCATAGACCTTCTCCCCGGAGCCCCACTGCCCTCCAGTCGTCTCTATAACATCTCCCGACCCGAACGGGAGGCCATGGAAACCTACATAAAAGACTTTTTGGCGGCAGGCATCATTCGTCCTTCATCTTCTCCTTTAGGTGCTGGATTTTTTTTTGTTGGAAAGAAAGATGGATCACTGAGGCCCTGCATTGATTACCGGGGTTTGAACCAGATTACCATTAAAAATAAATATCCTTTACCCCTTTTGTCCTCAGCTCTGGAACCAGTTCATGGAGTCACAATTTTCACTAAGCTAGACCTACGTAATGCGTAGCACTTGCTCCGTATCCGCCAGGGGGATGAATGGAAAACAGCATTTAAGACTCCCTTAGGTCATTTTGAATATTTAGTTATGCCGGTTGGCTTATCCAACGCCCCAGCATTTTTTCAAGCTTTAGTAAATGATGTTCTCCGTGATTTTCTAAACATTTTTGTTTTTGTCTATCTCGATGACATACTCATTTACTCCAAAAACCTCACTGAACATAAACAGCATGTCCGGATGGTCCTTAAACGCCTCTTAGAAAATAAGCTCTTCGTAAAAGCCGAAAAATGCGAATTCCACCAACAATCTGTGACATTCTTAGGATTCGTACTTGAGGGCGGGCAGGTCCGACCAACAACGGAAAAGATAAGAGCTGTTTTGGAGTGGCCGGTGCCGCAGACCCGCAAACAGTTGCAGAGATTTTTGGGCTTTGCTAACTTCTTCAGGCGTTTTATTCGCAATTACAGCCAATCAGCCCTGCCTCTTACAGCACTGACTTCCACTAAGACGCCTTTCAAATGGACTCCTGAAGCTGAGAAAGTTTTTCTACTCCTCAAGTCACTATTTGCTGATGCACCTGTTCTCATCCAACCAGACCCAAATAAACAGTTTATATTGGAGGTGGACGCATCCGAGACTGGGGTGGGGGCTGTGCTTTGTCAATTTTCTGGCACAGACAACAAGACACACCCATGTGCGTTTTTCTCCCGCAGACTGTCTTCTGCTGAGCGCAACTACGATGTGGGCGATCGTGAGTTGCTGGCCATTAAGCTGGCTCTGGAGGAGTGACGGCATTGGTTAGAGGGTGCAGAACATCCAGTACTGGTCTGGACAGATCATAAGAACTTGTCCTACCTCCAGTCTGCCAAACGACTCAATCCCAACCAGTCTCGTTGGTCATTATTCTTTTCAAGGTTTAACTTGTCCATTTCTTATCGTCCCGGTTCCAGAAATATTAAGCCAGATGCCTTGTCTCGACTATACTCTCCAGACGACTCTGAAAAGACCCCTGCCGCCATCCTTCCTCCAAGCTGTACCGTTGCTTCAGTGACTTGGGAGACAGAGGACATAATTCGTCAAGCGCAGCAAACTGAACCAGACCCTGGAACTGGTCCTGCTAATCGGATCTTCGTACCGACCACTGCACGAGCTCGCCTCATCCATTGGTTTCATACAGCTAAGTTCTCTGCACACCCCGGAATCACTCGAACCACAGTTCTCATAAATCGGCGCTTCTGGTGGCCTTCCTTACATAAAGATGTAAAGGAATATGTACTGGCCTGTCCCATCTGTGCCAGAAACAAGCCAGGGCATCAGCCACCAGCCGGCCTTCTCCAACCTTTGCCCATACCCAAACGTCCCTGGTCGCACATCTCCATGGATTTCGTTACTGGACTACCTGTTTCCAGAGGTATGACCACCATCTTCACTGTTATTGATCGTTTTTTTAAAGCATGCCATCTCATTCCTCTCAGGAAACTCCCCACAGCCTCCCAGACAGCTCAGCTCCTGATAAAACATGTTTTTCGACTTCATGGAATACCCCAGGAGATCCTGTCGGACCTCGGGAGCGTGGGATACAACGGGATAAATGCAACCTTTTCTGTTGTGCGTTACAACAGAAAAAGGACGCATTTGTTGCTTTCATGTGGCAACACACATGATTACTTCAATATACCGAGAACATTTGCCAAATACAAATATGATGATCACATCTGTTTAAACTTGATTATTATAAACAGACGCTCAACAGTGGCAGCGCCAGAGGGGCTCCCCCTGATAGTCATAGCAACCCCATAGCTCCTCCAAGGAAATGTTTGGTTATTCTATTCTTTTTCATCTAAATTAATAAAACGGACTCCCCAAACTAGCATTAGCGCATCTAAGAGGGATTCAGATGCTGCACAGACGCCTGTTGCTCTCATTTAGCCGCAGAAAGAGAAGTCAACAATACGTTGACCTACAATGTGATGTCCTGTTTTTTTCTCATTTGTCTCTTATAGTTGAAGTGTACCTATGATGTCAATGACAGACCTCTCTCATCTTTCTAAGTAGGAGAACTTGCACAATCAGTGGCTGACTAAATACTTTTTGCCCCACTGTAGTTACCTCTATTTTCTGTGGAAATTATATTACTTCTGACAATGTAATGGAATTTGTAAGCTAGAATGTTACTGGTTAACTTCTGAATCATGTGCTGTTTCAGATGTCATTATTTGTTCCTTTGTTGCTTATCAGCAGTATTGCCATAATAATAAAGAAATAATAGTAATCATGTGTACCCTTTTTCGCTGTCATTTTCTTTTTTAAATATGAAGATTCAGTTGATTCTTAATGTTTTATTGGTGATTTAGTGATCGAGTTTTTACCAGACATTTTATAATATTTGTGTATAATATATACACACACACACACACAGAACACACTGCCTCACCATAGATATGTATCATAGTTCTATACATTATTTTTTAAATAAAGAAGACAAACCACTTCTAAGGTTTAGCTTGTGTCCTGATGGACAGTTGACTCCTAGTTTTATAGCTCCTCCATTGCATTTTGGTCCTTTGAGAATGATCAGCATACTTACCTCTGAGGAGCTATGCAGGATAGAGAAGAGAAGTAACTTAGGCCAAAATGGCATATTCGTCATCCTGTACAAATGGACAATGCGAGCACTAGCTGGAAGCTCCATCCTTCCTTTCTTCCTCAAGGAACATAGCCATGAGGCTATGCCCATTTAGAGACATTGTGAGGCGCTGTCGGGCGATGGGCGAGTAGGACGCACTCACCATTAGCTCCGTCAGATAGTAACGTTAAAATTTAATTTTGTTAATAAAACCATGCTTGGATATTGGGAGTGCTTTTGGTGGTGGAGAGACCCCATTGAGGTATGAGAGTTTTTTGGAAAATGTCAAAAAAAAGTGGAATCATTGAATCCAGCCTAAAGCGGGGTTTCCTAGTTAAGATTTATGAAATCCAGATAGTTGGTGGGGGGTACACACATTTTATTGCCATTTGGCTACCCTTGTGATGTCCACGGACATCACAAACAAAAAATTACACTACTTTCAGTTCTAATGAAAAAGAGATTAGTTAAAATAAATAATTTTAGATAATCAAACTTGACCTTATATTAGATATTGATTTGTTTTTTCTTGATGTCCTATTGTTCAACAGTAGATAATTGATTAAAGCATAATTGAAAACTAAACAACTTGTTTCATATGAAGTAAAAAAATTGAATATAAGCTTCTGTTGGGTTCATATGTTTGTACATCTGACTCGAGAAGATTCAGGCCTTCACGAGTCATGAACCTCAACGCACATCACTGAACTGAGATCATATATAGTCTGGGAAATAGAAAATATTGTTGTATATTTTCATGTTCTAAGATATTATATCACAAATAATCCCAACAAAAACGTTATAAGAACAACTACACTGATACATTAACTGGCAGGTGTCTTTTCATTGCCTATGTAAATCTGATTTGCCAGATGTAATATTTTATTAAACTCCAAAAGTAAAAATAAAATAAAAATTGTCCTGTTTTGTCTTCATGTTGGAGAACAGCTTTTGCCGAACTTCTGCTGACAAAATAATGCTTTTTTCTTCTTTTTTTTCAAATGAAAACAAATATTGTGTTTATTAAAATAAAAAGTAATATAGAAATCCTCCTTTCATTAAAATATGGGTTTGTGCGTCCTGGGTGTTTGGAGACATTAAGTGGCAACCGTTTCTGACTGGGATTGCATTCAGAAAACAAAACAATCACTTTGACAGACTTCCACAGGTTCTGCTTATTTTTTTTTCTTCTATTCTTTCAAAGATGTTCACACAAACAGAGAAGGTCATTGCTATTCATCTGCATGCATTTTCTCCACATTTGTCTCATTGTTGCATTTGAAACATGGAATTATATGCCAGTTTAGTGAGTGAAAACACTGCTCGTGTTATATAAACATATTGGCATTCAATCTTCCTAGAATTTGACAACTTTGTGCTGGAATACCCGGTACTGCATCACTGAGGTAAAAGTATTAACTGGACAGGGGTGTTATTTTTTGCTTCCGATCTCATTGCAAATGTAAGTAAATTGTGCTGCGCATGTTTTTGTAGATGCTGTCCGGTGTCAAGAGGCAAAAACTCTGTCTGTCTCTAAACAGCAGAAACTAGACAATAAAGAGGAGAGAGAACGTGAAATCCGTCACAGCCTCTATATGGTATATAATATATGGTGCGGCCAGATCACGGCTGGGCAGTGCCATAAAGTAGGGAGGCCACTGACCCCCTGCCCCCTCTTGTTCTGGCGCCAGTGTTGTATAAAACAACCCTTTGTAGAGTTAGAGAAGTTTACTGTATTTTTCATCATTAATAGAGGACAATAAGACAATACAATAAGAATAATCCTAGGTTTCTCTTTATTACAGTTGTCAAACTTACCCAGGGTCATAGCTCTGTTGATCCATCCATTCCCCCAGCTCTCAGCAGTAATGACTTTTTGGAATTTTTCATAAATAAATTTTATTCCATTAAAAATAAAATAATGGGCATCCAAATATGATTACCTCATCCTCAGTAAGTGAGGCAGCATTGGAAGAATATTTGGAACCTGATTGGTGTTTGAACTGTTTAGAAGCAGTAGAGCTTTCTGAGCTATCTAAAATTTTAGCTTAATCTAAACCTTCTACTTGTATGTTAGACCCAATCCCAACCAAGTTATTTAAGGAGGTATTCCCTTTGAGCAATACCCCTATTTTAGACATGATTAATCTATCCTTAGTAAATTGATATGCACCACAGGCTTTTAACGTAGCTGTTATTAAACCTTTACTTAAGAAACCACCTCTTGATCAAGATGACTTAATAAATGACACACCCAGCTGCAGCTCTGTTGATCCATCCATTCCCTTAGCTCTTAGTAGTAATGATTTTATGGGATTCTTCATAAATAAAATTGATGCCATTAAAAATAAAATAATTGGCATCCTCCCAAACATGATTACCTCATCCCCAGTAAGTAAGGCAGCATTGGAGGAATCTTTAGAACCTGCACAGTGTTTGAACTGTTTAGAAGCAGTAGAGCTTTCTGAGCTATCTAAAATCTTAGCTTCATCTAAACCTTCTACCTGTATGTTAGACCCAATCCCAACCAAGTTGTTTAAGGAGGTATTCCCTTTTATCAGTGGTCCTATTTTAGACATGATTAATCTATCCTTAGTAAATGGATATGTACCACAGGTTTTTAAAGTAGCTGTTATTAAACCTTTACTTAAGAAACCTTCTCTTGATCAAGATAAGATAGTAAACTACGACCTATATCTAATCTTCTTTTCCTATCTAAAATTCTTGAGAATCTAGTTGCTAATCAATTATGTGAACATTTACAAAGTAATGACCTATTTGAAGACCTTCAGTCAGGCTTCAGAGCTCGTCATAGCACTGAAACAGCTCTTGTCAAGGTCACTAATGATATTCTCAGGGCCTCAGATAATGGACTTGTGTCTGTACTTGTCCTGTTAGATCTCAGTGTTGCATTTGATACAGTTGATCACAATATTATCCTAGAAAGACTTGGAACATACTGCAGGGATTAAGAGGAAAGCATTAGGCTGGTTTAAATCTTATCTGTCTGACAGATTTCAGTTTGGGCTCCCCTGGGCTGCCACCTTATTGTGGTGGAGGGGTTTGAGTGCTCCAATGACTCTAGCAGCAATGCTGTCAGGGGCTTCATGCCCCTAGTATGGTCACCCAAGGCAGACAGGTCCTAGGTGAGGGACCAGACAAAGAGCAGCCCAAAGACCCCTTATGATGAATAAAACAAATGGACGCAATGTTCCCTCGCCTGGACGCGGGTCACCGGTGGCCCACTTTGGAGCCAGACCTGGAGGTGGGGCACTCTGGCGAGCACCTGGTGGCCGGGCTTTTACCCTTGGAACCCGGCCAGGCACAGCCCGAAGAGGAGACATGGGTACCCTTCCAATGGGTTCAACACCTGTCAGAGGGGCCAAAGGGGTTGGGTGCATTGTGTGATGGGTGGCAGCCGAGGGCGGGGACCTTGGTGTTCTGATCCTCGGCTGAAGAAGCTGGCTCTTGGGACGTGGAATGTCACCTCTCTGGTGGGGAAGGAGCCTGAGCTGGTGTGCGAGGTTGAGAGGTTCCGGCTACAGATAGTCGGACTTACCTGGACACATGGCTCTGGCTCTGGAACCAGTCTCTTTGAGAGGGATTCGACAATCTTCCACTCTGGAGTTGCCCCTGGTGAGAGGCACCGAGCAGGAGTGGGCATACTTGCTGCCCCTCATCTCGGTGCCTGCATGTTGGGGTTTACCCCGATGAATGAGAGGGTGGCCTCCCTCCGCATACGTGTGAGGAGACGTGTTCTGTCTGTTGTTTATGCTTATGCGCCAAGCAGCAGTTCAGATTACCCACCCTTTTTGGAGTCCTTGGAGGGGGTACTGGAGAGTGCCCCTCCTAGGGCGTGGTTGGGAGGAACGATCACCTGATCTGAACCCGAGCGGTGTTCTGTTGTTGGACTTCTGTGCTCATCATGGATTGTCCATAACAAAAATACCATGTTCAAGCATTAGGGCGTCCATATGTGCTCTTGGCACCAGGACACCCTAGGCCATAGTTCAATGATCGACTTTGTTGTTGTTTCATCTGACCTGATCAGTAGAACTCAACCCCTTGGGGCGTTTACATTGACCAATGCAATTTCATAGTGACACTTGATTAACCATTATTCTTTTCTTGTTTTATTATAACTATTAAACAGTATTATTCATTAATGATGTCAGATTCAACAGATTCTATTCATTTAAAAAATAATTTGACCAGTAAAATGAGTTCAAGGAGATGGCATTTTATTTAAATGGTTTTAGTTTTCTTCCAGACATAGACAACTATTTTTTTATATATTTTGTTAGTAAATCTTTCTAAAAGCCCAACAAATGTTGTGAAAAGCTTCTCAAATTTTTACAACCTGCCCATAAGCTATTTTTGTTCCAGTTCAATGTGTTCAAAAGAAGCCTAATTGGGTGGAAGCCTGCCTAATTTGGCAACACTGAATACACTGTTGCAGTGTGGTTTTCGTCCTGGTCGTGGAACACTGGATCAGCTCTACACCCTCAGCAGGATGCTGGAGGGTGCACTGGAGTTTGCCCAACCAATATACATGTGTTTTGTGGATGTGGAGAAGGTATTCAAACTTGTCCCTCGGGGGTTCTTGTTGGGGGTACTCCAGGAGTATGCAGTCCCGGGCCCTTTAATAAGGGCTGTTAGGTCCCTGTATGACCGGTGTCAGAGCTTGGTCCGCATTGCCGGCAGTAAGTCGGACTCGTTTCCGGTGAGAGTTGGACTCGGCCAAGGATGCCCTTTGTCGCCGATTCAGTTCATAACTTTATAGACAGAATTTCTAGGCGAAGCCAAGGTGTTGAGGTGATCCATTTTGGTGGCCTTAGGATCGCGTCTCTGCTATTCGCGGATGACGTGGTCCTGTTGGCTTCATCAGGTCGTGATCTACAGCTCTCACTGGAAAGGTTTGCACCCGAGTGTGAAGTGGCCGGGATGAGGATCAGTGCCTCCAAATCCGAGACCATAGTCTTGAGCCGGAAAAGGGTAGAGTGCCTTCTCCGGGTTTGGGAGGATGTGCTACCCCTAGTGGAGAAGTTGAAGTATCTTGGAGTCTTGTTCACAAATGAGAAAAAGATGGAGTGGAGATCGACAAGCGGATTGGTGCTGCGTCTGCAGTGAAGTGGGCACTGTACTGGTCTGTTTTGGTGAATAGAGAGCTGAGTCGAAAGGCAAAGCTCTCGATTTACCGGTCGATCTATGTTGCTACCCTCATCTATGGTCATGGGCTTTGGGTCACGACCGAAAGAACAAGTTCCCGGGAACAAGCGGTGGAGTTTTCTCCGTAGTGTGTCTGGGCTCTCCCTTAGAGATAGGGTGAGGAGCTCAGTCATCCGGGGAGGACTCAGAGTAGAGTCGCTGCTCCTCCACGTCGAGAGGAGCCAGTTGAGGTTGCTCGGGCATTTGATTAGGATGACTCCTGGACACCTCCCTGGTGAGGTGTTCCGGGCACATCCCACCGGGAGGAGACCCAGAGTGAGACCCAGCACACGCTGGAGGGACTATGTTTCTCGGCTGGCCTGGGAACGCCTTGGGATTCCCCCGGAGGAGCTGGCCCAAGTGACTGGGGAGAGGGACGTCTGGGCCTCTCTACTGAAACTGCTACCCCATGACCCGACCCCGGATAAGCGGAAGACGATGGATGGATGGATGGATGGATGGATGGTTACAAGTCAAGCGGTTTCTCAATTGGCTCTCTTTACACATGTGATTTTTGCTACACCTCTGCTGTGACAGATCCACAAATGCGTAAAAGGATTTGTATATGTGACATCCGAATTTGATGCCCTGAGCGCGGGCTCACAGACTGCCTCTTCCGGCTGCGGGAGTTCACGTGAGTTTCATGGCTCAGTTTAACGACATAAGTTTCTCGTTTTAACAAGAGACTTAGCCCATTAAAACGACAAGGTTTAACTGTTGCTTAAGGCGACATTCAGCTATAGCTGTGGGTATATTGAGAAGAGTTTGCAGCCAAAACAGTACTCTGCTAGCCGATGTTTTCTTCTTCTGAACAACTTAACATAGAGGTTCAAAGATCACAGCACTACTAGTGGTGCGTCATGGGAATTACACAGTTTAAGTACTGTGTCCGTGTAAACAGAGCCTATGACTGTAAATGTATCTATACCTTTATGAATTTTAATGAAATCTAATTAAAATAAATTTCAAGTCGACACTTGTAAGGCTAATGAAAAATATCTGTATTCTACACAATAAAAGGTTAAGCTAGATAAAGCTACATTTATTCACATTTTATTGTGTCAAACCAAAGTGATGAATACAGAGCTTTTGAATGTGACTAGCATTCACGAGCAAGTCAACGACAGCTATTTATATCAGCTCCATTAATCAACCCAGTCAACTATTGAGATGCTTTAATAAGCGGAAAAGCAAAAACTGATAATCCATTATCATTGCTGTAAATTATCAGAACTGATCAATAATATTTGGGGTCTCCTGCTGGTAAGGTGCATGTCGCAAAGCTCCTGTCAGGAAGGTGCCACATTCTGTTTTCAATTTGTTGTTGCATTTGTTTTTTCCTGATGTCTTTAAACTCACTCAGAAAAGAAAACAAATATTAATCAACAACATTGTTCCATTGCAGTCTAGGTTTGAGCGGTTTTAATATTGATCCAGTCTAACCATTAATCACATTTAAAACAGCAGCTATTCTTCATTTCGTGGGGATTTTGTAAAAGTACTTTTAAATTCCATCCATCCATCTATTTTGTAACACGTCTATCCCTTGTGGGGTCGCGAGGGGTGCTGGTTCCTATCGCCAGCATTCAATGGGCGAGAGGCGGGGTACACCCTGGACAGGTCACCAGTCTGTCGCAGGGTGTTTATAGAACATATGTAATTTAAATATGTTGTGTCCTGTATGATAGATTACAAGGCAACAGACAAGTCTTTGTTATAAATCATGGTACTATTGCGCTCAATGCATTTATATATTTTACAATCTGTCAGGGTTCTATGTGTGGTCGGTGCTCTGCTCTGCTCCAAAGGTGGTTCTAGTCAGAATGCTGTCATTTTCACGAAACTAGATTTACGTAATGCTTACCATTTGGTTCGGATTAGACAGGGGGATGAGTGGAAGACCGCCTTTAAGACCCCATTGGGGCATTTTGAGTATTTAGTGATGCCTTTTGGCCTTTGTAACTGTCAGGGTGCGGTATGTGTGTTCCTATGTGTGTGTTTTTTCCACAGGTGGTGGTGGTGTCTGAGGGGGCGTGCCCCACACCTGCGGCTCGTCAGTGGCAGATTCCTCTGGCTTCTTAAGCAGCGCACAGAATGACGGAAGATGCCAGAGCCTTAAACCAGTCGTGGTACGACATGGCCTCTAACCAAGCCTAGGATTCTGCCTACTGTGAGTTTTGCCTTCTCTGACTTTGGACTAATTTTGATTTCCTGTTTTTTGTCACAGTTTTGTGTGCATGGATGCACTCACCTGTCTTGGAGTTCTGAAGAGGATTGCATACCAGTGGAGTTCTCTGCTCAGATTTTGCTCTGGCGTTCCCCCTCTTACTCCCTTGGCATTACCAAGTCGGGTCTGAGGTTCCCCCTCCCGGATCCCACTGGCATCCACAAGCCTTCCGTACTCTGGTTAATCCGTCTGTTCGCTCCTGCCTGCTGTGGTTGTCTCGGATCTCTCGCCAGCTCCATCTGCCACCCTCCAGCCACCACCCACCTACTAGAGTAGGCACACTCGTTCCCTCGGCACTTACTCTTCCCCGGTTAGGTCTCTTCGACTAATGGTAAGCAGCGCACGTTCTGGCAAATTCCTAGTTCTAGCTTTTGACTTATCATTCTCCTTCTTTTTCAGTCATCTCCGCCCCGACGTTCAGGCCTCGTTCCAGGCTACTTATAGCTTCGCTCTCCGTTCTGCATATTCCTTTAAAATAAACATCTTAAAACTTTGTGTACTGGTCTCCCGTTCGTGTCTGCATGTGGGCTAAGCATTTGAAAAACATGACAGTAACACTCCGTCTGTTTTTCAGGCCCTAGTAAATGACGTTCTAAGGGACTTTTTGAATGATTTTGTGTTTGTCTACTTAGATGATATCCTGATCTATTCCAGCAACCAAGTTCAGCATCAGCATCATGTCCAACGCCTTTTAGAAAACCGCCTCTTTGTTAAGGCAGAAAAGTGCGAGTTCCACCTTAGCACAGTCTCATTCCTTGGCCTTATTTTAGAGGGCGGTCGTGTGAGATCAGATCCCGAAAAGATCAAGGCAGTTGTTGACTGGCCTACCCCTAACTCCAGAAAACAGCTTCAGAGATTCTTAGGTTTCGCCAATTTCTACAGGCGATTCATTAAAAACTACAGTCAAATAGCTTCCCCCCTGCACGCTCTCACTTCTACCAAGGTCCCGTTTGTCTGGAGTTCTGAGGCAGAGAAGGTCTTTCAGAATCTTAAGACCAGGTCTTCTCAGGCGCCCATACTGGTTCACCCCGATCCCACTAAGCAATTCACCCTGGAAATAGATGCGTCAGACACTGGCGTAGGTGCAGTCCTATCACAGCACACTGACTTAGACAATAAACTTCACCCTTGCGCTTTTTTTTCTTCCCGGCAGTCTCCAGCCGAGCGTAACTACGACGTAGGGGATAGGGAACTGCTTGTCATTAAATTAGCACTAGAAGAGTGGCGGCATTGGTTAGAGGGATCCGAGCAGCCCATAATCATTTGGACCGACCACAAGAACCTCACTTATCTGCAGTCTGCCTGACGTCTGATCCCCGTCAAACCCGTTGGTCCCTGTTCTTCTCCAGATTCAATCTAACCATCGCCTACCATCCTGGCTCCAGCAATGTCAAGCCTGACGCTTTGTCTCGACAATTTACATCTCAAGAACAGGAGAAGGAACCAGCACCCATACTACCCCCCACTTGCACCGTGGGAGCTTTACGAAGGGAGCTAGAGGACCGGATAAACCAAGCTCAGCGACTCGATCCTGACCCTGGCACTGGCCCCGCGGGTTTAACTTACGTCCCTAGATCCGTCCGTCCTGATGTCCTCCATTGGAGTCATGATTCCAAGTTCTCCGCCCATCCAAGAATTTATAGGACCCAGTCTCAGGTTTCCCGTCGTTTTTGGTGGCCATCTTGGACTAAAGATGTGCGCGAATATGTTTTGGCCTCTCCTGTTTGTGCTCTGAATAAGCCGTCCAATCAGCCGCCCTCTGGATTATTGAATCCTCTCCCAGTTCCGAAACGCCCGTGGTCACATATAGCTTTAGATTTTGTCACGGGTCTTCCTTCGTCTCAGGGAATGTCCACTATCCTGACAGTAGTGGACAGATTCTCCAAGGCTTGCCACCTCATACCTCTCCGCAAGCTACCCAAAGTCCTGCAAACAGCCCAGCTACTTATCCGACATGTTTTCAGACTGCATGGAATACCCACTGACATTCTCTCTGACCGGGGTCCCCAGTTCGTCTCTCAGGTCTGGCGGCACTTTTGTTCCGCTCTCGGTGCCCGCTACACTTTCACGTCTGGATACCACCCCCAAACAAACGGTCAAACAGAGAGAATGAATCAAAAGTTAGAAACTACCCTTCGCTGTCTCACTTCGTCTTTTCCATCTGATTGGAACAAGTTTTTACCCTGGGTCGAGTATGCACTAAGGTCGAGTATGCACTAAACTCTCATGTCTCATCAGCCACTGGTTATTCGCCGTTCGAAATCTCGCTTGGATATCAGCCACCACTACTATTCAATTCAATTCAATTCAATTTTATTTATATAGCGCCAAAACATGTCATCTCAAGGCACTTTACAAAATCAAGTTCAATCATATTATACAGATTGGGTCAGATTATACAGATTGGTCAAAATGTCCTATATAAGGAAACCAGTTGATTGCATCAAAGTCCCGACAAGCAGCATTCACTCCTGGGGAACCGTAGAGCCACAGGGAGAGTCGTCTGCATTGTACATGGCTTTGCTGCAATCCCTCATACTGAGCAAGCATGAAGCGACAGTGGGAAGAAAAACCACCCATTAACGGGAAAAAAAAACCTCCGGCAGAACCGGGCTCAGTATGAACGGTCATCTGCCTCGACCGACTGGGGTTACAGAAGACAGAGCAGAGACACAACAAGAGAGACAAAAAAGCACAGAAGCACACATTGATCTAGTAATCTGTTCTACATTAGATGGTAATAGTCGGTGATCTGTCCTCCCTGGATGATTTCACAGTCAACAGAACGTCAGACCAGGTGTACCTACTATGAAGAAAAAAGAGAGAGAACAAAAAGTTAAAAGCTGAAATGACAACAGTCATTTCAATGTAATGCAGCAATGATTTGACTTCAAAAACTTGTATTTTACAATGGTGTTGGAGTAATCTTTTTAACCAGTATTTTTGCTGTATATCAAAAACAAAAGCTAACTGATTCTATTGTGGCTCCCTACCATTTCTTCCTGAAAACATATGGACATTTTTCTGAGTCAAATGGTAAGCGTAAGCTTTCATCAGAAATATATTACATAGTGATATTACTTGCACCAAAACATTTTAGATTTTCCATAACAATTTGCAATTTTTCCACGAAAAGATTCTAACATCTATCCATCCATCCATGATCTAACACGCCTATCCCTTTTGGGGTTGCGAGGGGTGCTGGTGCCTATCTCCAGCTGTCAACGGGCGAGAGGCGGTGTACACCCTGGACAGGTTGGCAGTCTATCGCAGAAGATTCTAACAGTTTTCCCCTTTTAGATCTTCTGTTCGGAAAGAATAGTTTCATTGCTACACTTCCTTTGGCAAATCCACTCTCCTTGTTCCTCCATTTTTCTTGCGTAGCCGCTTTCCTTCATGTATCCATCCTAACTCAACCCGTCTTGTTTTTTCTCACAGCCAGTTTGTTGCTTAAATATTTGGGTTTTTATGAGTTGCATCAGATTCTTCTCATGTTCCTCTGGATCTTTGTCAATTCCCATCTTTCTTTTGAGTTTTTCAAGCAATGTCTGTCGATGCACATCTCTTTTCACCTTTTCCTTGGTACTCGGAGCAAAATCTCCGGGTGGCAATTCTGTCACCATAGGTGGGAATGTAGGTGGCCAAGCTCTCATCACCCATGCTTGCTATAGCTGATATGTCAATCTACAAGCACAATGAAATTATGGTTATATTAAAGAGGACAAAAAAAATTTAAATAAACTGTTTCACGCTAATCTTTATTAATCTTTACAGCAGAATATATGATTAAATACATGATATGTTTAAAATAAAATCAAGCTACTTATCCTTATCTTTATCTTTTTGTCAGCCTATTTCATTAACATTTATAAAGTACATTTGCAGTCACAGGCTCTGTTGACACAGACACAGTACTTAAACGGTGTAATTCCCATGCCACAACACTAGTAGTGCCGTGATATTTCAAACTCTATGTTAAATTGCCCAGAAGAAGAAAACATTGGCTAGCGGAGAACTGTTTTGGATGCAAACTCTTCTGAATATACTCACAGCTATAGCTAAAAGTCACCTTAAGCAAGAGTTAAACCTTGTAGTGTGTAAATGGACAGTACAAATGCAACGTAAACCTGTTTTCATAGTGTAAACAGAGCCACAGACGGTACCACAGTGCTGCAGGTGTATCCAGTACATAGTTGTTAACTATAAATAATAACTGTCGAATCGATCAGATTTCAAGTAGGCGACTTGCTTTATATGCATTATTTACCTTGTCACTCAGTGCAGAAATAAATTCCTTCGACAAATGATGACTTCTTAAAGAGAAATAAAAGGCCTACCTCTGTCTCTCCATCTTCTCTCATGACACTCAAATATCCCGCAAGCTGATGCCAGGTTATGTTGCGTTGTTATAATGAGAAAATTATCTTGTTTTAACAGGATAAATCTCTTGTTAAAACGAGAAACTTATGTCGTTAAAATGAGAGTTATCTCGTTATAACAAGTTACCTTGTCACTCGTCTGGCAGCAAAATGCTTCAGTACGAGCTGTGAAACTCATGTTAACTCCCGCAGCTGGAAGAGGCAGCCTGTGAGCCTGCACTCAGGGCATCAAATTTGGATGTTACACATACAAATCCTTTTACGCATTTGTGGCTCTATCACGCCAGAAGTGTAGCAAAAATCACGTGTGTAAAAAGAGCCAATGGAGAACCCGATTGACTTGTAAACCAATGATTTCAGACTGAGGTGTCTGGCTGCAGACCTCACGTTTCAGTCGCTTCCGCCTTCGTTCTCAGTCGCGTCCGTTTGCAGCCTTTTAGCTTCGTCCTGGGTTGCTTCCGCTTCCTCCTATTTCTCTGTTGTCATTGGAAACGCGTAGATAATTGTAAACAAATCTGAAGAAATTCACTAAATAATGCTTCTAAATAATGCTTCTGTGTAAATGTTTTAAATAGCGTTTGTTTGGCGGGGATTAATAAAGTGATAAATAAATTAAAAAAATTTATGAACATATGTTACCGCGGTTTCCACCGTTTATTTTTGCTTTTTGCATGTTTTTGCAGGTACATTATTTGCAATACTGTACCTTAACTTCAATGTGCAATTACTTTCCACTGCACTATAATTTGGAGAGCTTCTGCCAAACTTTATTTCTTAAACTGCTATACTGCACATTTTAGCCTAACTTATGTATATCTATCGTTAAAAATCATGTTTATAGATATAGTAATAGTCATGCATATATACATTCTTAGTAAATATTCACCTGTAAACTCTGTTATAATAACAACCATCTAAATATTATGTTCATTGTACATATCTGCTAAAATTAAATTTTTATGGTGATATCCACCTGAATATTATACTCAGTACATATCCAGATGTAAATCTGTTCACATTACTAGTTATTCTTATATTAAACTCATAGTACAAATCTTTCTGTAAATTCTGTTTATAATAGTATTCATCCCCATATTTATTCAGTGCATATCCATGTACTGCACTCATGGAACCATTGTATATCCTGCACTTTACTCATATTGCACTTCTGGTTAGAACTAAACTGCATTCCGTTGCCTTGTACCTGTGGATGACAATAAAGTTTAATCTAATCTAATGTAATGTTAAAATATAACATAGATATATTGGGTACATATATTATATTAAAAAATATGGAAATGGGTGCTTTGAGCTGATCGAACAAATTGCTCAATCAAAAGTATACAATGCAAATTTTGGAAAGGGTGTGCATAAGACTTACGTGATTTTCTGACACATTGAAAGGCACAGTATAATGCAAGTCTTGTTGAAACCCCTTCAAATATAGCATTTCCAAAAATATCATCATGACTGTGCTCACATTTACAAAATAATCCACAGGGGAAGAGCATTTTTGTAGCTTATCTCTATGTGGTTCCAACATGGCGACTCCCAACTGCATGCAACCCACTTCTGAGTTTACCTTTAAGTCTACGTGCTCTACAGGTCTAGATTTAAATTGTATTTGCTATGTATTTTTACAGTTGTCTTTTGAATGTATTAGAATGATGCACACTTCAGAGATGCCATTGTTATACCTGTGTGGAAACCTGGACATTTCCTGTTGTCTGTAAGTAATAATGCTAATGGGGCAAAGTAGCTTTCATGAGGACAGTTTCTAGACTGCAGAGTATCTACTGTATTATGGATGTGTTAAAAAGTTTAGTTTAAATGTCATTAACTCCTATTGTAAATGTAGGTTTTGAAGCCAACACAGAGAGACATTGTCTTTCTGGACTCACAATGTGCAAATGCACAATCTGGGTTTGGAGATCCAGAAATGAGAGAACTGTTGAGGTCACAAACTAAACCTTACATTTTGGAACAACGTTCAAGTTCCTTTTCACCAGATCACGTTCTGATCTTTTTGTGTGTAATAATGCCAGATCATATTCTGATCTGCGCAAAAGCCTTTTTATGGTGCAACTTGAATTAAAATATTTGATATCAATTTCGTTTTAGAATTTTTAATTTGTCATCTAACAGTTAACATTTTTTAAAGCTGAAAATGGGTTCACAAATTGGCACCATAAAAAGTCTACTTAAATAATAATGGCTGCATAGATATGTTAATGCTGTAGTTTTTTAATTATAGAAAACTTTCTCAGTCAATAAAACGTGGTCCATGGAAAGAGACTACTGGGTTGGAAATTGAGGTAATAGTGCAGTATATTATTTATATTTAACCATACTCTGAAACCAGCTGAACTAAACTCTCTCCCTGACATGCTAGGGTTTTCCAAGACAACCCTACGCGATTGACTGTGGGATCTTCATGGTGATGGTAGGGACACAAATTCCTTGTGCTTGTATTCTACTCTGTAAAGAAAGTACATTCTGTGAAATATTAAAATTTAATCGTCAATGTTTGTGTTCATAGTATGCCCTTTATACAGTACTAGATGCCTCCTTTGATTTCACTATTGTAAGATTACCTATTCATTCAGTAAAAGCATGAAATTCTTTAATGTCACTCTGAGATGCAGTATAAAAATATATGCACATATATAATTTTTTTTAGATGGATATGCCAGCTTTGCGAAGATGGTGGTGTGTTATGCTGATGGAGAATTTTGACCTTGGATGGTAATATCACAATAGCTTTGACAATTGATTGCCTTGAAATGCTTGTACCACATTTATACCTATAATACATTTATATTTTCTTCAACAATTTTATTTAAGCCATCATAAAATGTTTGCACACTGGACGGAGATGTCAAGAGCTCTCCTGCGTGGTGAGGTGCAACCAGTGTTCAGACTGAAGAAGCGAAAGTTTGAGAATATCTCTGAGGTTAGCTTATTTTTTATTAAACACATTTTTGCTTAAATTGTGCTTTTTCCCCCTTTATGACTACATTTATATCAGTCTTAAGATTACCCTTTTTTGTAAAAAATCAAAGGACAAAGATGTCTCCGTTGAAAACACTTCGAAGACAACAGTTGAAGTGGTAGGTTTGATTACTATTTCTCTGCCGAGCATCTATCACTCAAGGTGTGTGTGTGTGTGTGTGTGTGTGTGTGTGTGTGTGTGTGTGGAATACACTGTATAAAATAAGTGTAATACTAGAAAGAGCACTTGTCCTTTTCCTCTTCTATAGGATAGAGTGAAGGCCAGGATTGTAAATGACTGTAAAGAGGCCGCAGAATGGGTTAACACAAACCTGCACTTGTTCTCTGATGCCGTGGAATTGCCTGACATACTGAAGATGGGGGAAGTGGAACTGTCAGAGGCTGTACAGCAGTATGAAAAGCTTTGGGATGAGGAGGAAGTGGATGAAGACGAAAAGGAGTTAATCTTGGAGAATTTCAAGTTTGTTTTCGGGAACCCTGAAGACATGAATGTGTTTTGTGAGGAAATTGCAGAAGGTCGAAGGTATTTGCCATACTGTGAATGCCAAAAATAACTTGTTTTCATTGCATTCAATACCTGTTCATTATTCACCATTGCACAAAGTGAACAATTCACTTTTAAATCGTATTTCAAATGTAAAGTTGCTGTTTTATTTTTTTTCAACCAGGTTATTTGGAACCGTAGCTTATTGCCTTGTTTACTTTAACAACTGTATATTTTATGCTGTTTAATTGTTTAGCAGAAAGACTGAAGAAGGCATGTTTTTCACCTTGTTCCTGAGTTTCTTTGATAAATAACCAGTTAAGTCTTGCATTTGGGTCCTCCTCCTCCTTCGGTCCTCACACCTTGACAGTTTAACAATATTTTACATTAAAATTTGACGATATAATGTAAAGACTATGTAAACAACAATGTTACTAACAGCAATTACTGAACACTCTGGCCCATTTAAGAATTTTGCAGAGAAACAGTGAGATGTTACATTACAAATAAAGCTACAGTAAAAACACCAGGCGATATATCTGTTAGACTGGGAATAGCGAAAATAAGTCATAACCATGGTTTTTAGATTGTACTTCAGATTATTTAGGCAAGGCAAGGCAAGATTATTTACAGTTGGTAAAACAACATGTATAAAATAATGTTTAAGTAGTAATTGTGAAAGGAAAGGTGTTCTTAATATATATACACATATATATATATATATATATATATATATATATATATATATATATATATATATATATCTGTGTGTGTGTGTGTGTGTGTGTGTGTGTGTGTGTGTGTGTGTGTGTGTGTGTGTGTGTGTGTGTGTGTGTGTGTGTGTGTGTGTGTGTATAAATAAATAAAACAGTTGCAGTTACGACTCAAACGTCGTAACAACGCTTCTAAATCTGAGTATGACGCGCAATTTCATGCTGCAAAATACAAACACGAAGCAGTTTGATTTTTGTCCGATGACGAGCGAGCGAGCGAGCGAGCGAGAGAGAAAGAACTGGTAAAGCATTACAGAGTAACAATGACTCTAGCGCTCCATAAAGATGTTATTAATCAGAGAAATCTTTCTGATTGTTTCACAGCGGTTACCTTCAGCAGGTAAACACGCCCACGGCAACACACCTCGGCTCCCCCAGCCCGCTTCTGTCTGAATATGCGCTAAAACCGCCTCTTTAAAATGATCTGCACGGAGCAGTCTGCGCCTTTCTGAATCGCAATGAGAAGTATTACACATATATGCGTGAGCATAATCAAAAAATCCCCCCAGGAGCAGCGTTTTATTTTTTCCAGGTCCCGCGGTAACGACAGCGGTGGGCGTGTTATGCGCGTCAGTCAGAGCTTGTCACCGGTTCAAAGTTGCGGCCCCTTGAGAAGCGCGGCGCTGTTTGTAGGCGCTGCGCGATCCATAGAGACCGAGACACTCAATTTAATCTCGTAAATAAAACTTTTGGCCCGAATTAAATGTTTCCTCTGCTGACGTAAACGACGTAAAACCAGGAGAGAGGAAGAGACATTTTCTGATGCGCTCGTTTTCTTCTCCCGGATCCGTTGCGATTTTCTCCTCTGTTGCCTCCAATTTCTCTCTCACTCTTTTCCTCTCCTCTTAAATGACTAACTTTCACCTTAGATGTCTCACCTGTTCCCCTGATTTCAGCCTATTGAGCATATTTGCGAGAACTATTGAAGCAGAGACCACATATGCGCATATAGAGCACAATGCGGATTTTTCATCTTAAAATGAACAGTAAGTGTGCAACAGTATTTATCAATAAAGTCTAATAAGGATCATTACAATACGTTTTTATTTATTGATTAAATTAACAGTTTTTTGAGCTTTACAAAAGAAATGCTTTTTTACACTTCTTTATTGTGTGGGGGGAAAAAAACACGGTCAGACGCCATTACAGTTTTTGCCAGTTTTTGTCATTCCACAGGTACAAGGCAACGGAATGCAGTTTAGTTCTAACCAGAAGTGCAATATGAGTAAAGTGCAGGATATACAATGGTTCCATGAGTGCAGTACATGGATATGTACTGAATAAATATGGAGATGAATACTATTGTAAACAGAATTTACAGATAGATTTGTACTATGAGTTTAATATAAGAATAACTAGTAATGTGAACAGATTTACAGCTAGATATGTACTGAGTATAATATTCAGGTGGATATCGCCATAAAAATTTAATTTTAGCAGATATGTACAATGAACATAATATTTAGATGGTTGTTATTATAACAGAGTTTACAGGTGAATATTTACTAAGAATGTATATACGCATGACTATTACTATATCTATAAACATTTAACGATAGATATACATAAATTAGGCTAAAATGTGCAGTATAGCAGTTTAAGAAATAAAGTTTGGCAGAAGCTCTCCCAATTAAAGTGCAGTGGAAAGTAATTGCACATTGAAGTTAAGGTACAGTATTGCAAATAATGTACCTGCAAAAACATGCAACATGCAAAAATAAACGGTGGAAACCGCGGTAACATATGTTCATAAATTTTTTTAATTTATTTATCACTTTATTAATCCCCGCCAAACAAACGCTATTTAAAACATTTTCACAGAAGCATTATTTAGAAGCATTATTTAGTGAATTTCTTCAGATTTATTTACAATTATCTGCGCGTTTCCAATGACAACAGAGAAATAGGAGGAAGCGGAAGCAACCCAGGACGAAGCTGGAAGGCTGCAAACGGACGCGACTGAGAACGAAGGTGGAAGCAACTGAAACGTGAGGTCTGCAGCCAGACACTCTTGGACATTAGTGTCTCTCTGTGTGTTTACAGATTGATCTACACATTTGCAGATCTTAGCACAAATTTGCAGATCTTAGTACACATTTGCAAATATTAGTACACATTTACAAATCTTAGTACACATTTGCAAATCTTAGCACACATTTGTAGATCTGAATACAGATTTGTGGACTTTTTACACATTTACAAATGAAGCTGAAGCGCAAGTTCAATCGAAGAAACTCATCGCCTGCCTCCATTCAGAGTCTGATCTGCCTCTGATGTGAGCCAATCAGCTACGAACCGCACCTCCATGAAGCCAATCAGCATCCCGCGCTCATCTTAAAAGCAACTTCAAATCCACGTCTCAGCCTGCTAACCAGCAAGCGCAAACGGATTGCATGTCGGATTTTGAATCAGATGTCCGATTCAACCCACCCCCAACCCCTTCTCCACCATCGTAGCTGAGTTCATCTAGCTTCCAAGACGTTCCTCCATCCTCAACCCATCAGAGTGTTTTCTCCCTTCAGTCTTCAGCACTCCCTATCACCTCATTATTGGTCCGGCAGAAGACCACCATGTTGGGCCCGGTTCCGCCAGAGGTTTCTTCCCAAAGGGGAGTTTTTCCTCTCCACAGTCGCTTCAAGCTTGCTCATCATGGACAGTTCATGCAAACCTGTGTTTATCAAGTTGGACATCTATCTTAAACAGATCACCATATTGACTGAACAAACTTCTTCTATCTCCACTCCACCACCAGTTTCAGACCTGGGGGGGAACATCCCTGTTCTCATACATCTACTTATGCATATTAAAGTATAATTCAGCATTAATGTTCCTGCCGAGGTCTGAGCGCCAAAGACTTAAAATATTGTGTCAATAAAATCCTTCTAATTGCCATTTCTTTCTCTGTGAGTTTTTCAGATTGAATTGGGATTACACACACAAGTTGTGTTACACATTTGCAGATTCCCGTACAGACACAAATCTCCTCACACATTTACAGATTTATTTACACATTTTCAAATCCCACTGCACCCACACAAATTGAGATACAGTCACACAACTCTCCACGCACATTTGCAAATAATATTGCTACAATAATGCCCCCATAAATGAGCAACAGCATTCTTATGACATGAAATCCACAACAAATGTTAGTAACAACCCAAGTAATGCACACTAGAGAGTGACACGGGAGTGGATTTTCACTCCTGTCCCGTCCCACTCCCACTGAAAACAATTGTGTCCCGTCCCAATCCCGGGCCAGAGTAGAAAAAAAAATCCTGTCCCGTCCCGCTCCTGGTAAAATTACTCCCACTCCCATCCCGCTCCCACTCAGAATGACTCCCGCTCCTGCCCTACTCCCATTCTTGTTGTCTTCAATAAGTTTTCTGGAAATACATTAAACCTGAATGTCTATGAAGGGTCAGTTAAGTTCCTGTTTTAGCTGTAGTAAAGGCCAGTCAAAGTAAAAGGAATAATAATAAATAAATAAAAAAAGTAACAAACACGGAAACAGACCATGCCTATCTCAGTTGAATAAACAAAATGTACAATGTTGCTTTTTACTAATTCATTAAGTAATTGTTTCACATGAACAATGAAGTTATTTTTATATTTCAAATGGCTGAAACTAAAGAATAATGCACCGAGAAAGAGATCTATACTCAGTTAAGAAAAAAGTGCATAAAGGCATTACTGTCACAATTTAGATAATGTACCGAAGTGGTTCAAAAACTCAGTTTAGTAAAAAAAAAAAATTTTTTAAAGTTGAATTTCATTTAAGCATATTAGTATTTTTCCATTTGCAATAAAATATCCACAAACTAATTAGGGTTTACTATCAAAACTAATACATTCATTGAACATTAAACACATTCTTAGACAGATCTCTCAACTTTTATAAAAAGTTAAAAGTGAGATTATGTTAATTTTCGGGGATGATGTGGAGCTGGAGGCGGAGCTAACTGGACCCAGGAACAGCCGGTCCAGTCGGCTCCGTCTCATTTTTACCCGACCAGACATGGAAGTAGACGTGTTTTACTTTTGTTAAATAGTGAAACAGAAGTGTTAACACATTGTTCAGTTATTGGGTTAAAACAAAAAAAAACACAACTGTTCAGACAATACTAAATAAAATAATAAAGTAGTTATTGAAGATGTGTCCCATAATGCCACATAACTGATCCGCGGACCTCAGGAGCCTGAAGCCGATGCCATTCAGAATTGCAGCCTTTCTCACTTTGATCTTTTGCAGAATGTTTCTCACCTTAAAGTGCCTGTGACATTAATGGTAAGAAAATTGAATGGAAAGATTACAATAACAAAACTGTTTTGATATAAATATTATACACATTAAATACACGCCTGTTGAGATATATGGTCATATCTGAGTCCTGCAGATATCGTACAGTGTGCAAAGAAAGATCATGCAGATGCAAATCAGCTACCTCAGAATCTGCACAAGTGTAACCACCAGCAGGGGTTTCCTGGAGTCCGACCCCCGTATAGCGGTCACCGGTGCCAGGGAAAGACCACTCCTTCGTCCGGCAGTTTTCAGTCACAGAGGTAAACCTTTATATGATCTCTTTTGTCTCAGCCATGGTGGGAGCGAGGAGAAAAATAATAAAAAAAATGTAACTGCAGTGAATTATTTTTTATTCAATGATTCAAGGATTTTTATTGTCAGCTTACATTTGCATGTTTGTGGAACAAAATGTGGACTCAGGTCCCAGAAACTTAATATTAAAAAGAAAATTAGATGAAACTGGATTAAGTGCAGCCCGAGTTCAGCTGTCTAACAGCTGCAGGGTTCTGAGCCTGGTGGTCTTGCTCTGGATGCTCCTCAGCCGCCTGCCTGAGGCGAGAGGCTGGAACAGTATGTGTGCAGGATGGGTGGAGTCCTTCATAATGGGGAGCGCCCTCCCCCTGCGTCTTGATGAGTAGAGGTCAGGGGTGGAGGGAAGGCTGCTCCCTACTGTCCTCTGTGCAGCCTTAAGCCTTAACCACCCTCTGTCGGGGCCATTCTCCCAGCAGCAGTGCAGTTCCCATGCCACACAGTGATGCAGGTGCAAAGAACAGTCTCCACCACACAGTGATAAAGGTTCCCCAGGACTGAGCTCCTGTGTCCAGCTTTCCGCAGCTTCCTGAGAAAGTAGAGACGCTGGTGGGCTTTCCTGACCAGACAGGAAGTGTTGGCCCTCCAGGTAGGGTCGCTGGATAAGTGCACACCTAGGTACCTGTAGCTGGAGACCAACTCCACTGCTCCTCCTCCAAGGTACAGAGGATGAAGAGGATCCTTGTCCACTATCTCCTTAACATTGACGCAGAGATTATTGTCTCTGCACCACTACACCAGGTGTTCAACCTCCTCTTTGTATTTGGATTCATCATTGTTCATGATGCATCCCACTACTGCTGTAAATTTCACTGTATGACAGCTGGGGTGTCTCGCTGTGCAGTCATATGTCAGCAGAGGGAACAGGAGGGGGCTCAGCACACAGCCCTGGGCTGAGCCAGTGCTGAGGTTGATGGAGGAGGAGGCGGCGTTGTGGATCCTTATAGTGTGAGGTCTGTTGGTCGAGGACCCAGTTTCCCTGTGTGGGACTCCGTCCAAGAGAGGAGAACTTCTGCACCAGGGTCTGTGGGATGATGGTGTTGATGGCTGAGGAGAAATCCAGGAAGAGCAGACGGATGTAAGAATTTCTGCTCTCTAGGTGTGTGAGGGCAGTGTGGACCACCGATGTGTTGCCGTCAGCAGTGGATTGGTTGACTATCCTCTCAAAGCACATCTCCCTCCGGCGCTGCTAGCCGTGGAATCCTCTCAAACACTCACCTACCACAACCACCTCCGTGTGTTTAAATAAACATCTTAATAATAAACATGCTCTGCGCCTCTCGAGTGTGTTCTGCATGTGGGTTAAGCAATTAAAAACCATGACGCATATAACCCATGCAACAACATGACATTTGAGCAGGCGGAGGCAGGCTCGGGGTCTTTCTCACACCCCTGTTCTCCGATTGCCATCTGGAGTTCGGGGCCTGAAGGAGGAGCAGGCCACCTGGTCGGGGTCTGAACTGGGGATGGGCGTTGGGTTCCGGGGATCGGCTGGCACTTCTGCTCTCCCCCGAAATATGGGCGTAGGGTAGGTGTGTCCAAAGTGCAGCCCGGGGGCCATTTGCAGCCCCTGGCCTGATTGTGTGTGGCCCCCCAACTACAATTCATTAAAGACCAGCACAGATGGCTGATGCAGATGGAAACTTTTTTTTATTAGGGAAAAGTTATTAAAGACAGGTTAACAACCCAAGGTATTCGTCTATACTCAAGAAAAATATAAACACATGTTTGGTTTTGCTCCCATTTTTTATGAGATGAACTCAAAGATCTAAAACTTTTTCCACATACACAATATCACCATTTCCCTCAAATATAGTTCACAAACCAGTCTAAATCTGTGATAGAGAGCACTTCTCCTTTGCTGAGATAATCCATCCCACCTCACAGGTGTGCCATATCAAGATGCTGATTAGACACCATGATTAGTGGTGTCAGGTGTGCCTTAGACTGCCCACAATAAAAGGCCACTCTGAAAGGTGCAGCTTTATTACACAGCATAATGCAGATGTTGCAAGATTTGAGGGAGTGTGCAATTAGCATGCTGACAGCAGGAATGTCAACCAAAGCTGTTGCTTGTGTATTGAATATTAATTTCTCTACCATAAGCCGTCTCCAAAGGCGCTTCAGAGAATTTGGCAGTACATCCAACCAGCCTCAGAACCGAAGACCACGTGTAACCACACCAGCCCAGGACCTCCACAACCAGCATGTTCACCTCCAAGATCGTCTGAAACCACCCACTCGGACAGCTGCTGAAAGAATCGGTTTACATCACCAAAGAATTTCTGCACAAACTGTCAGAAACCATCTCGGGGAAGCTCATCTGCATGCTCGTCGTCCTCCTCGGGGTCTCCACCTGACTTCAGTTCATCGTCGTAACCGACTTGAGAGGGCAAATGCTCACAATCGCTGGCTTCTGGCATGAATCCCGGTGTACACTGTTCAGGGCAAATGGCAGACAGCTTGTGTGGTGTCGTGTGGGTGAGCGGTTTTCTGATATCAATGTTGTGTATCGAGTAGCCCATGGTGGTGGTGGGGTTATGGTATGGGCAGGCGTCTGTTATGGACAAAGAACACAGGTGCATTTTATTGATGGAATTTTGAATGCACAGAGATACCGTGACGAGATCCTGAGGCCCATTGTTGTGCCATACATCCAAGAACATCACCTCATGTTGCAGCAGGATAATGCACGGCTCCATGTTGCAAGGATCTATACACAATTCTTGAAAGCTGAAAACGTCCCAGTTCTTGCATGGCCAGCATACTCACCGGAGATGTCACCCATTGAGCATGTTTGGGATACTCTGGATCGGCGTATACGACAGCGTGTACTAGTTCCTGTTCCAGTTCAGTTACTGACTGGTTTTCTGAGTCCCCAGAACCCCCCTCCCCCAAAAAAACAAAACTGCACCTGTCAGAGTGGCCTTTTATTGAGGGAAGTCTAAGGCACACCTGTGCACTAATCATGGTGTCTAATCCGCATCTTGATATGGCACACCTGTGAGGTGGGATGAATTATCTCAGCAAAGGGGAAGTGCTCACTATCACAGATTTAGAACAATATTTGAGGGAAATGGTGATATTGCACATGTGGAAAAAGATCTTTGAGCTCATCTTATAAAAATGGGAGCAAAACCAAAAGTGTTGCGTTTATATTTTTGTGGAGTGTATTAATAACCAGACTTCTTACGTTTTCTTTAATGTCATAGTAAATGGGACTACATCTCTCTGAGAGCTTTAACTGAAATGCGGAATTTGGTGCGCTAAATTCTGTCTTAAATTAATTTATTAAATGTAAATAAATGCAGCAAGTCTTTTCAAAAGGAATACTGACCCAAGTCCTATTCTTATATTGCTGGACCAAAAAGAATGCTGTTAGTTTTCAACTGAGCCTAAAAAACTTTGCAAACTGGGTGACCATCTTTTAATAAAGCCACTGAGCAAACCTGTTTTTAACTTTGGATCTACAGTGATTTACATGTCCCTTTACTACAGAAAATCTGACTAATTTGTTTAATTTAAATGATCATATTTTGTAGAGCAGCTTAGAAAACATGCACAATTTCTTCGTTATTTTTTCTATTTATTCATTTTTTGGCCCTTGAGTATTTCTGACTTGATAATGTCGGCCCTCAAGCCGAAAAGTTTGGACACTCCTGGCATGTGGCTTAATTATGGAGGGCAGGGTGTGGTAGAGGCAGCGCCTCAGGGGTCGTCGGGTGGGGCTCTGGTTGGCTAGCTCGTTCAGCTCATGTTGGCCCCAACTCCGGGTGGATGCCCCCCCCCCCCCTTCACCAACCTGATGATGGGGTTCACCTGCTGGGTCTGGGGGCTAAATATCCCTCTGGGGTGCTGGTGCTTGGATCTGGGAGTATAGGAGGTATGTGGTGACTACGAGTGTGTGTACTTTTCTCCACTTTTGTTTTTTTTTCGGTGTGTGAGTGTATGCA
The DNA here is from genome assembly GCA_037039145.1 of Fundulus diaphanus. Lineage (NCBI taxonomy): Eukaryota > Metazoa > Chordata > Actinopteri > Cyprinodontiformes > Fundulidae > Fundulus > Fundulus diaphanus. Next base: position 754,997 of record CM073140.1, read on the forward strand.
TGTGGTTATACTAGGGTGGGAACGTGAGAATGTGACTGTGTACCTGGCTTTCTGTTTGTTTTTTGTCAGGTTGGGTTTCGACTGCCACCTCTCCTGGAGCCCATCCCCCCCCCCCCTCTTCCCACGGAGCGCCCCTGGGCCTCGGGTCTCTGGGCTGGATCCACTCTGCTGTAGCTGGCTAACGGCAAAGCCAGCAGCCTCTTCACTGCAGCTCCTGGGGGCTTCGGCACCATGGCTGTTGGGGGGGGTTTCCTGGGGTTCCTCTCTGCTCTCCCCTGGGATAGGGGAGGCAGCTATCCCTGTGTTGGTCCCTCTTGGTCACCTTTGCTCTGGGGGTCTTTTCAGGCGTCTGGGGTTCTGGTTTCCTCAGTGTCTGCACTAGGGGGCAGTTATTAGGCTCCTCACAACCACTATTGAGCATTTTTCTTATGGATAAACCTTACATACAGAAGTGCAGACTCGCAAACACCTACAGCTGCTTGGATTCGGGTGCTTACAGATTCACTTCTATACAGAAAACCCCTATCATTAGGTTTAGCTGTCACTTTATACATCCCGTATTAAATAATACTGTGTATTTTTCAGTGATGGTATCAAGGCATTGGTTGTTTGTACCTGTAATACTTTATCGTTTGTTTTGCCGTTCTTTTCATATCTCTCTTTGCAGGTGTAGAATCAAAGTCTGAGGATGTTATCTTGCGCTCTCCTTTTCCTCTCTATTTTTTCACCTTTTCTCTCTTTTAGCATGTTGTCTAATCTTTTTCTCTTCTTTTTTTTCTTCTACCTTACTGTTTTTTGTGTCCATTGAACATGAAATATTCCTAGAATAAAATCTAATAAAGCTTTTTGCATATATAAATCAAGCGGAGCACTATGGCTACAGCAGTAATGCTCCACTTGTGAAAGTAAAATCTGTGTGGCTTTCTTTGGCATTAAGATAGCAATTCTTAATGCTACACTGCCAGATAGAATATGTGAAAAAAACGTCAATATGGATATCAGGACCCAAAGTTTTCCAGCAGAACCCTGTCCAAAATAGCCCACTGCCTCTGGCAGCATGTTTTTTTTTCTCATAGCGCATTCTGTTGCCATTTGTTCTCAAGTAAGCAATGCACATCTAAATAAGTATCCACGTGAACAAAAAACAATAAGGCCATCTCCTTCCAGTGCTCAGTCATTGACACCTTATCTACTTTTAAGACTAGGCTTAAAACGTTCCCTTTTGATAGCGCTTATAGTTAGAGTGACTTAGGTATTGCTGAGCTATCTCTGTAGTTATGCTGCTATAGGGTTAGGCTTAGGACATCAAGATCTATTTTTCTCACTCTGTTGAGTTTTCCGACTGTTCCACAATTTTGCCATGTTTATTGTCATTTCAACTTTTAACTTTTTTTTCTGTCTGTCTTTTTTCTCTTCATAGTACGTACAACTGGTCTGGTGTTCTGTTAGCTGTGACACCATCCAGGGGGGCAGATCATCTGTCATTACCATACCATAGAAAGAATTCCTGGAACAATGTGTGCTTCTGCGCTTTTGATGTCTCTGCTCTGTCTTCTCTAACCCCCAGTCGGTCGAAGCAGATGAGCTTGGTTCTGCTGTATGAGGGATTGCTGCAAAGCCATCGACAATGCAGATGACTGTCCACTCTGGCTCAACATTCTTTCAGGATGATTTGATTGAATTTGACTTTGTAAAGTGCCTTGAGATGACATGTGTTGTGAATTGGTGCTATATACATGAATACAATTAAATTGCATTGAATTTAAAAGACACAGGTCAGCATGGGCACCTTGATCAGTCTGTGTCTATGAAGCCCCAATGTGCATCAAACTGCAACACAGTACACTTTTTACAGTGCACTGTGTAAAAATACACTAAGTCTTCTCTCTCTCAGAACTACCATCACCAATCTGAGCTACTGTAGCTTATTTGTTGGATCTGACCACAGCATTTCCCACCTTCTGCCATCAATAAACCATGACCCATTCACAAGCTTGTCTTGGTTCCTTCCCTGGATCTCTTTTGATCAGTACCATACACTGCAGTCTAAAGGCATACCAAAATAGCTGCCTTGTCATCTTGTCATCCTGCCATCACAAATTTGAATGTGTCAAACTCCCTCAAAGACATTTTTCCGCTTTTCTAATAAATCAGTCTTGAGGACAAACTGCTCACTTGCTGCTTTACACACACACACACACACACACACACACACACACACATGATATAGAAGCAATATCCTGATTAAAAGTGAACGGTAGTATGTGTCTCTTTGCTTCACCTTGCAATGGACCACTCTCCTTTCTTATGGTAGGCACCAATAAACAGAATGCCAATGACAGACATGGGAGCAAAAAGTGTTGTTACGCAGTACAGAGAGCTACTCCAAAAAGAAACTAACATTATATTAGCATTTTGCATATACTGTATCATGTCTTGACTAATGTTTTCTTTTTTGTTATTAACAAATAGATTAACAAAACTTAACTGAACTATGTAACTATGCCAGGGTGTACAATTCAGTTTTCCAGACAGTTAGTATAGCAATAGTAGTTAAGAAATTTTCTTTGTAGCTATTTTTAATTACTTTCAACTTCTATATTGTACAGTTAGAGATAAAGAATAAAAGCATTTTAGCTAAGATGGCAATAGAAGTGATCTGATGGTAAGGGTTTTTATAGAAAACCTTACTATCTAGCAAAGACACAGACCGCAATACCTTAGTAATCATAACCAATGCAGGGTAAAAAAAAAAAGTGTCATTTAAAATGAAAAGTAAGTTAAAGCATGTCACTACACACTAACCAAGCCAGAGGATTGACAAAGAACAGGTCGGATCTAAATTCACATAGCCTGTGTGTACAAATATAGTATCAACTGGAAAATGGCTTCAGTTTTGCTTAAAAAACGCATTATGATTGAAATCTTTCAAACTTTCCCAAGTAACTGGAACCAAATTAATATAAAGTGTAAAAGTGTTGGGAAATGGGCATTGTGAGGAAATACTGAAATTCTGCCACTCACTCGGGCGTATTTGGAAGAGTAAGGGTCCTCGAACAGCGCCCACATCCTGGGCTGCCATACTTCCCACCAAGTCGCTTTGCGGCCATCCTCCTGCATGCAGAGTCGCTTTAGGTCTCCATCTACTCCGCCGGTGAGCGCTGGATCATCCTCGGGTATCTCTGGCTCAGGAGTCTCAAAGCTGTCCAAGGCTTCTTCTGCGTCGCGGTGCTGCCTGTAGTTCATCCAGCAGCACGCCTCGACGTCAGTCTCATCAATGCCCCAAAAAGCGAGCTCCTCTTCAAATAACGGTCCGCAGACATCATTAGGACAATGAAGCTTACCGGTGCGGTAGTAATTTAGAATGAAAGCGAAGGTTGCTGGGTGGCGGTCGAAAAAGAATTCGTCCGACTTAGGGTCGTAATCGAAGTTGCTGTAGGCGTCGGGCTCGGTCAGCCAAGACAACCGTGTCCCGGGCAGTGTCTTCAAAGTGCTCCGGTAGGTTTCGTGTCGGATCCCGCCGCAGTTTATCACAATCTTCTCGCTGTCTGACGCCGAGCAAGTCATGGCTGCCCTGGGGCATGCTTTGATCCTGCGCCCAACTGCTGCGGATGATGCTCTCCCTTATCCACCGATGGTTCCTGCTCAGTGCTCTGACAGGACAGTGCCGGTGAGGAGAAAGAGGCCAGCAGACTTCACGAAGGAGGAGGAGTTCTGTCACTGTGTGTGTGTGTGTGTGTGTGTGTGTGTGTGTGTGTGTGTGTGTGTGTGTGTGTGTGTGTGTGTGTGTGTGTGTGTGTGTGTGTGTGTGTGTGTGTTCTTGTACTTGCAGCTGAGCAAAAACACTTTTTGCTCATTTTACTGGTAAAGTGAGGACTTTGATGTAAAGTGAGGACCTTTTGACGGTGCTCACTTTTATTCTGGACCAGGGGATAGGTTTAGCACTTGCATTATAATTAATGGAGGGAAAAATGTGGTATATTTTTGTTCATTTAAATTCAGGTAGGCTGTTTATCAATAGCTGTGTTGCCATCAACGTTCTTAATGCGCATTTTGAAGTATAGCATTAGAAAAGGTTGAGGGAAACGGCAAAATTCGAAATAACCTCCTCAATTTTGCAAAAACGTTTGTACGCTCTCTTCCAGTTCTTCCATCTCAAGACATTTACCAAATAAGATCTGACATAGCAAACATTTACCAAAGGTGCAGTTCCACCCACCCTGATCATTTTGGCTCACCTGACTAACCTGCTCGGCTGATCTTCGTCCGTTTTGTGATTCGACCAGCCTAGGCATGCCTGGAAGAGGCATTTTTTGTTAAACCTAAATCCAGTAAGATTGTTATTCACGCTGGCAGTAATGACACCCGATAACGGCAATCGAAGGTCACTAAAATTAGTGTTGCTGCGGTGTGTAAGTTTGCTAAAACAATGTCGGACTCCATAATTTCCTGTGGTCCCCTGTCTGATCTGACCAGTGATGGCATGTTTAGCCGCATGTCATCATTCAACTGCTGGTTGTCTAGGTGGTGTCCTGAAAATGACGTGGGCTACATTGATAACTGGCGAACTTTCTGGGGAAAACCTGGTCTGATCCGGAGAGACGGCATCCATCCCACTTTGGATGGTGCAGCTCTTCTTTCTAGGAATCTGGCCAGATTTATTAGTTCTCCAAAATGCTGACAACCCAGGGTCCAGACCAGGAAGCAGAGCTGTAGGTTAACACACCTCTCTGCAGCTTCTGTACTGTTACCCACCCATTACCCTATTGAGACAGTGTCTTTCCCATGGCCAAAACTGAACAGATCAAAAACGGATCTAATTCAATTCAATTCAATTCAATTTTATTTATATAGCGCCAAATCATGAAACATGTCATCTCAAGGCACTTTACAAAATCAAGTTCAATCATATTATACAGATTGGGTCAGATTATACAGATTGGTCAAAATGTCCTATATAAGGAAACCAGTTGATTGCATCAAAGTCCCGACAAGCAGCATTCACTCCTGGGGAACCGTAGAGCCACAGGGAGAGTCGTCTGCATTGTACATGGCTTTGCTGCAATCCCTCATACTGAGCAAGCATGAAGCGACAGTGGGAAGAAAAACCACCCATTAACGGGAAAAAAAAACCTCCGGCAGAACCGGGCTCAGTATGAACGGTCATCTGCCTCGACCGACTGGGGTTACAGAAGACAGAGCAGAGACACAACAAGAGAGACAAAAAGCACAGAAGCATACATTGATCTAGTAATCTGTTCTACATTAGATGGTAGTAACGGGTGAGCCGTCTTCTCTGGATGATGTCAAAGTTAACAGAACGCCAGACCAGGTGTACCTACTATGAAGAAAAAGAGAGAGAGCAAAAAGTTAAAAGCTGAAATCACGACAGTCATTTCAATGTAATACAATGCAAAACTGGAGAACCGTAGAATGAAGAACAGTAGAAATCAGTAGAGTGAGAAAATTAGACCCTGATGTCCTCCAGCAGCCTAGGCCTATCACAGCACAACTATAGAGATAGCTCAGGGTAACATGAGCCACTCTAACTATAAGCTTTGTCAAAAAGGAAAGTTTTAAGATTAGTCTTGAAAATAGATAGGGTGTCTGCCTCACGGACCAAAACTGGGAGTTGGTTCCACAGGAGAGGAGCCTGATAGCTAAAGGATCTGCCTCCCATTCTACTTTTAGAGACTCTAGGAACCACCAGCAGACCTGCAGTCTGAGAGCGAAGTGCTCTGTTAGGAACATACGGGGTAATCAGAGCTCTAATATATGATGGAGCTTGGTTATTAAGGGCTTTATACGTTAGAAGAATAATTTTAAATTCTATTCTTGATTTAACAGGAAGCCAATGAAGGGAAGCTAAAATTGGAGAAATATGATCCCTCTTGTTGATTTTCATCAGGACTCTTGCCGCAGCATTTTGGATCAGCTGAAGACTTCGAACTGCATTTTGTGGACTTCCTGATAGTAAAGAATTACAATAGTCCAGCCTTGAAGTAACAAATGCATGGACTAGTTTTTCAGCATCACCCCTGGACAGAATGTTTCTAATTTTGGCGATATTCCGGAGGTGAAAAAAGGAAACTCTGGAAACCTGTTTAATATGGGATTTAAATGACATGTCTTGGTCGAAAACAACACCAAGGTTTTTAACTTTATTACCAGAGGCCAAGTTAATGCCATCCAGATTAAGTGATTGATTAAGAAGTTTATTTTTTGAGGACTCTGGCCCAAAGATTACAACTTCTGTCTTGTCAGAATTTAAATGCAGGAAATTTAAAGTCATCCAGCTTTTGATGTCATCTAAAAGGAACAAATTGTAAAAATCAATACAACTCAACTTGAACCCAGAAATAAAACAAATAAATGTGGTTTATTAGATATAACGTCTTTTCCACCAAAGAATCTGCTAGTTATCTCGCTTATTTCTCACATAAACCTGGCTGCAAGAAGACTACATTAGTATAAATGAGTCAACTCCCTCTAATTGTTTAAATTTCCACAATTCACAGAACTACGGGACGAGGGGGAGGAGTAGCAAACATCTTTCAGTCTAAACTTTCAACTTGTATATTAGACCCAATCCCAACCAAGTGTCATGAATCAAAGGCAGGGGACCCAGAATTCAGCCAGACCAGCAGAGGTTCAGATCAGGTACTTTTATTAGCAAAAAGCAAAACAGGGAAAAAACCCCAAAAAGGACCGTCAATCCAAAAGACGGAACAGAAGCGGACGGATTCTTGGGGCAGACCAGGCAGGAACAGACAGAACGGGATGGCACAGATTTCTGGAGACAAGGTGGTTCAAAATCCAAAAAGCAAAACATAACAGAACTTGCAAGAGGAGAACTCACCTACACTCAACAAGACGACCTGGCACTGATGTCTGGTCTCAACAGTTTATATGGAGGATGAAGCAGGTGAAGCCGGTCAGAGATGATTGAAGCAGGCGTGGAGTAAGGCAGGTGTGCAGAGTAAGTAATTAGACCAGACATCAGTGCAGAGGCTCAAAACAAGAAATAAATCAGAAACCAAACCTAAACTAAGAAGCTAACAGGACAAGACAAAACTCAAAGCAGCCAGAAAACCTAAGACAGGGGAGTAAAATAACTAACATAACCAGAACAGAACCCAGAACATTACACTAAGTTGTTTAAGGAAGTATTCAATTTAATTAACGCCCCTTTTTAGACATGATTAATCTATCCTTGGTAAATGTTTATGTACCACAGGCTTTTAAGTGACTGTTATTAATCCTTTACTTAAGAAAACCTCTCTTGATTAAGATGACTTAATAAATTACAGACCTATATCTAATCTTCTTTTCTTATCTAAAATCCTCGAGAAAGTAGTTGCGACCTATTTCAAGAGTTTCAGTCAGGCTTCAGAGCTCATCATAGCACCGAAACAGCTATTGATATTCTCATGGTCTCAGATAATGGACATGTGTCAGTACTGCATTTGATACAGCTGATCACAATATTCTCCTAGAAAGACTTGAAATATACTGTAGGGTTTAAGGGGAAAGCATTAGACTGGTTTAAATCTTTTCTGTCTGACAGATTCCAGTTTGTTCATGTTAATAATAAATCTTCTTCAAACTCTAGGGTCACTTGTGGAGTACCACAGGGTTCAGTCCTGGGGCCAATTCTCTTCACTATATCCACCTTATTTTTGAACGCGGAAGTAACTATGGGTCCAGCTTCCGTTTTTTTGTGCGGCACTTCTATTACAGCGCTTCCCTGGGCCAAATAACATTAGCTTGACTGAAATGATAAACTGTTGCGGCAACAGTTCCAAACATTGCAGAGCGATCAAAGTAGCAGATCAGTGCCAGAGCCTCAAACTATTCATGACTGAGAGGAAGAAATGAAGAAGTGGGCTCATATAATGTACAAGGACATGTTTAACCATTTTGTGTCATCACTTGGTGTGGACGGCTCTGCTATGCGACTTTACTGAGGCGAACCTCCACAGTGGAAAAGTTGGCTTGGTGTTAATAAATAGCAACATCGATGACCTGGTATCCGTAGAGGCTGAGGTCCATTCAAGCCAAAGCAAGTCCGACGTTCACTCTGCATGGATCCTGACTACATCAACCAGTACTATCGAGACGGCCGGAGCGCTCTTGTGTTGTGGCTCCAGGGGAAGTCCTTCAGTCATGCAACAGCGGTCTTATGGAAGGTAGGCTAATGAATCGTCTGATTCAAGAACATACTAGCTGTTGCCTCGTTGTGATTAGATTGCTGGTCAGTTATTTTTACAAAGATAGCAGTGGTAAATGTTTGGGATTGAACTGATGTTGTAAAAGGATATCAAAACGTTCTGCCTACTTCATGTTTAGGCTTGAAGTTTGAAATTTTACCAATTTGATGTGTGGTCTCAAAACTCTTGATGCAAGCTTGTCACGTTAAAATGTAAGTTATCTTTAGAATGAAGCTGTAACTTTATTTCTAGTTTATTTTTTAGAGTATCAGTGTTAAAGGAAGTAGGGTGCCACATATCCACAGCTCTTGTACACGGTCGATAATTAAAACACTCCTGCTCCACATTAACCTCTTTTTTACACCCGTTATTATGACAGCCTCTAACTGTACAAACGCTTCCTCGAAATCCTAATGACGAGTAATATGGTACGAAGTGGCTGCATGAATCGCTTTTTAGCCAGCTAAACAGTGACAGGAAGTGACCGACCGGAAGTCTCGGACAAAAAAATGTCAACTAGCTGTCTCCGTATTTCCGTTGAAAATAAGGTGGATACTTCTGATTGGTAAAATTAACAGACAGCATGGGATTAATTACCATTGTTATGCTGATGACACTCAGCTATATTTATGAATCCAATCTATTACTCAGACTACAGGCATGTCTTGATGACATGAAAACCTGGATCACTTAAAAATTTCAGCTTTTAAATTATGACAAGACAGAAGTTGTCATCTTTGGACAAGAGTCCATAAAAAATAAACTTCTTAATCAATCATCTGGATGCCATTGAATTGGCCTCTGGTGATAAAGTAAAAAAATCTTGGTGTTATTTATGACCAAGACATGTCATTTAAATATCATATTAAACACGTTCCCAGGATCTCCTATTTTCACATCCGTAACATTACCAAAATTAGAAATATTTTGTCCAGGAGTGAAGCTGAAAAACTAGTCCATGCGTTTGTTACTTCAATGATGGAATATTTACTGAAAGTCCACAAAATGCAATTCAAAGTCTTCAGCTGAGCCAAAATGTTGCAGCAAGAGTTATGATGAAAATCAACAAAAGACATCACATTTTCCAATTTTAGCTTCCTGTTAAATCAAAAATAGAATTTAAAGTTCTCCTTCCCGCATATAAAGCCCTAATAATCAAGTTCCATCATATATCAGAGATCTGATTAGCCAATATGTTCCTAACAGAGCACTTCGCTCTCAGACGGCAGGTCTACTGGTGGTTCCTAGAGTCTCTAAAAGTAGATTGGGAGGCAGATCCTGAGCTAGCTATCAGGCTCCTCTCCTGTGGAACCAACTCCCAGTTTGTGAGGCAGACACCCTGTTTACTTTTAAGACTAGTCTTAAAACTTTCCTTTTTGACAAAGCTTATAGTTAGAGTTTCTTATGTTACCCTGAGATATATCTGTAGTTATGTTACTATAGGCTTAGGCTGCTGGAGGACATCAACGTCTATTTTCCTCACTCTGCTGAGTTCTCCTACTGTTCTCCAAGTTGCATTGTTTGTTGTTATTTCAACTTTTAACTTTTTGTTCTCTCTCTCTTTTTATTCATAGTAGGTACACCTGGTCTGGTGTTCTGTTAGCTGTGACATCATCCAGGGAAGACAGATCACCCGGTATTACCATATAATGTAGAACAGATTCCTGGATCAATGTGTGCTTCTGTGCATTTTTCTCTTCATAGTAGGGATACCTTGTTATCCTGAGCTAAGTAATGACGTTGATGTACGTGATGAACCCAGTGTTCAAACCGTACACAGTGTAGCATTTAAAAGGTTTATTATAAAACAGGTGAATGGTGGCAGAAACCAGTAGCTGACCAGATGTTGCAGACGGAGACTGAACTTACCAGACAATGCATGCAAAGACAGACTTGACCTGACGATGCATGCAGAGACAAACTTTACCAGACGGTAAATGCGGAGACTGACTAGACCAGATGCTGCCCATGAGTACCCAGGTACGGCAGAACAAGACACAGAAACTCTAGGAGCAACTTGAAACTAGTGTTGCACACAAATTCTCTCTATATATATATATCCATATATATATATATATATATAGAGAGAGAGAGAGAGAGAGAGAGAGAGATATCCATGAGATAACTTGTCATATATATCCATATATGACAAGCTATCTCAGTAGTTATGCTGCTACAGGCTTAGGCTGCTGAAGGACATCAAGATCTATTTTTCTCACTCTGGGTTAGGCTTTGCATTTTTTGTTGTTATTTTAACTTTTAACTATGTTCTCTCTGTCTCTTCATAGTAGGCACACCTGGTCTGGCATTCTGCTAGCTGTGACATCAACCTGTTACCATATAACATAAAAAGGATTCCTGGATCAATGTGTGCTTCTGTGCTTTTTTTGTGTCTCTGCTCTGTCTTTTCTAACCCCCAGTCGGTCGAGGCAGATGACTATTCACACTGAGCCTGGTTCTGCTAGAGATTTTCCTACCTGTTAAAGGGGAGTTTTCCTCTCTACTGTCGCTTCATGCATGCTCAGCTTGAAGAATTGCTGGAAAGCCATCGACAATGCAGACCACTGTCCACTGTGGCTCTACCCTCTTTCATGAGGAGTGAAGGCTGCTTGTCAAGACTTGGTGCAATCTACTGGATTTCCTTAAATAGGAAACTTTTTTGACTAATCTGTATGATTTGATTGAATTTGTAAAGTGTGTTGAGATGACATGTGTTGTGAATTGGCATTATATAAATACAATTTAATTGAAGTTAAATTGAATGTGTTGTTGACTGGCGCTGTATAATTAAAATTGGAATATAATTAGAATTGGAAGAGGGAAACCCCACCTGGGGGTGTTAGGTATGCGGCTGGTGATCTGTGTGCTAGGTGTTTGTGTGGTGCAGTCTCACCTCTCTCCAGCAGGGCGCGACAGGTTGATGGTGGTACAGGTGTTTACCATCCATTCCACCCTAATCAGGAGCTGGATTTAAGGAGGAAGAAGCCAGAAGAAAGGTTTTAGAGCATTAGCTCTACGGAGCGGTACCCGACTGATCTAAAGCCACAATTGCTCCTTGTCTTCCTGCTTTGTGCTCATTTCCATGTCTTCTGTTCCAGAACCTGTTTGGAGTCTGCCTCGAGCCACTCTTGTTACCTGCTTCTCCATGACTCATGACCAGAGTAGTCAGCTTTCGCGCATGCATGGTAGGCAAAAGGCGAAACAAAGAAACTGACGAGTTCTCGACGTATTTTTCTTCTTTAGATAACATATCACAAGATCGTTATAAGACTAAGTTGGTGGCTGATGGTATCAGATTGCCAGATCCACACAGCAAAAGCCTGAAGGGACGGGGCGAGTCTGTGAAATGCTGGCCAAGTGTTCCGTACGGCGACATACACAGCTACCTTATCAACACGGCAGGCCAGTACACACGAGAGAGCATGAAAGCCATGAAACCACTTGGCGGCTACAATTATTTCATATCGGGACATTTTCAGACATGTTTGTGTAACATCCGAAAGCGGAGTCGGACACAGACAGCGCTTCGGCAAAGAGGAAGATCCACCACCGGTAGGTTAAAAAAAACATTGTTCACAAAAGATTATTTTGGTGTTTTTGTCTTATTAATCCTTTTCACAGACTCATGCCAGAGGGTTTGCATACATTGTACATGTACGTATATTATTACGAAACGAACGTTTACGTCTTGACTTCCTATTTTTTATTTATATAATTATTTAAGTAGAACAATGACTAGTGCAAAATTAAGTTGTATTTACCGGAGATGAAGTGTAGATTGCAAATTCTGTCGTGGTATGATGGCTCCCACAGTCGATTAGGATTGTCTGCCTGCTTCATTTTCATTCAAAATATCCATTTCTTTCTTCTTTCTTCGTCCTTCGGTAAACGAAAGAAACGTACATCCGACGATTTGGAATGCCTCTGTGTGCAACCGGGAGCACAACAAGTCGTAGGCATTGTTTAGATTCCAAAAATAAACTAAAAATACGCTCTAATTCACCCGTTTTGTCACGGTGGTTGGCGAGAACAGTCGTGTTTTTGCCTACAAACAATTTAATCAAATCCAGTCCAGATTCTGTCATGAACCTTTGGTGTTTGTGTTAATGTTATGTTCCAGGATCATGCTGTCTTCAGTTATTTTCCCTTAGCATGAGCCAGCATTAAGCAGTAAATCCCACTCACCTGTGTTCTCATATCTTGGCACTAGTGCTGGTCTGATTCACCATTCGACACACCTGTGCAGCTCCGCCTCGTTCTCATCAGCCTTCACCAGATCCACCTGCACTCCTGACTATATAACCAGCTCTCAGACCAGTCACTAGTGCCAGATTATTACAAGCCACCGGTGAGTTTAATCCAGCGTTCCTGAATCCTGTCTGCTTGCCTGCCTGTTTCTGTACCCTGATTCTCTGAGCCTGCCTAACCCCTGTCGGATCTGATTGCCTGCCTGTTACCTGACCTGTTTCTGCCTCCTGATTTTCTGAGCCTGCCTAACCCCTGTCAGACCTGATTGTTGTGCTGTCTGGATCTCTGACCTGCTTCTGTTCCGACTCTGCCCCCGGATTCTGTTTCGGACTTTCCCTGGATTTGCTCTCGGGACTTCGGACTCTGGTTATCCCCCTGACCATCCTGCCTGTGTCTGCCATCACTGTTCTGACCCTGGGCCTGTCCTTTGACCACCAATTACCTACCAGCTCCATGAGTAAGAGCCTTCAAGCTGCTTTGATCGGACTCTGGATCACATTGGGCTTCACCAGCGACGTCACCCACCAACAGGAGCCTTCACTTGCCTTCCAAGCCTGTTTCTGGAATGTGAGAAGGTTAGTGACCGAAGTTTCACTGGCTGTAACATATCCCGAAGTCTCTTTGTGGTCACTAACCGTTTCTCCAATTCCAGTGCTTCCTGTCCCAGAAAGTGGTGATTCACCCTCGACCTGCAGCAGTTTACTTCTCAAACTGTTTTGTATCGCTATCTGATGTAGTTTGGCTGAATTCTGGGTCCTCTGTTTCCGGTCATTACAGTTGTAGGCAATTTCTGTTGATTCCCAGTTGTATTTAAGTTCCAGGTTTTGGTTCCTTGTCAAGTCGTCTGTTTTCTATTCCTGTTCCTGAGTTTGGTGTTATTCAGTTTCATTAAATATCACTGTCTCCAATATGTGCCTGCTGATTTCTTGCTGCCACCTTGGCAGTATTTTAAGGTCTTTGGAGAAAACATGTATCTGTAGAAGTAAAGTCACAAGAATTAGATGTCCTGATATAACTTAATCAAAATTCGGTTATCTTACATTCAAGTATGTTTTCTTTACTAAACTAGTTGGTGGTTTGCTCCCCCCCCCCACCCCTTATGTCACACCAACTCTTACTATCTTTCAATCTACTAAAGCACTTTACTTAATTAGAGCACAGCAAAAGGAGTAAAGCACAGCTTTTTATGCCTACTAAACAGCTCTCTTTTTTTTTTTTATTCCAAGATTTTCCTGAACCACCAACCAAAAGGGAGGGGGGAGACCAGAAGCAGAACAAGTATCTGCTGAGCACCGCAGAAAATACTGCAGAACATCAATACATTAGTGGGGGTTTTTTCACTCTTTTCTACAAAATATCCTATCCTTTTCAGTATCAGTCTTCATCATCATCAAAAGCCCACTCCTCAAACACATATGTATGAATGCGTGCGCACAAACACACACAAACCCCATACCTTACCCTCCCCACTTAGCTCTGCTTTTTTCTCTGGTGCAGAGCTAATGTGCTGTGTCGGTCTGTTGTGAAAAGCCTGCAGCACTGTGCAGCGGGCACAGTATAAGTGTATTCCAATATCACAAGAGCATACCCTCACAATCTATGGGCTATTACCATTTCAAATTTTATGCCCTTAACCATTCAAATAAACCTATGCTAGTATCCACTGGTGACGATCAGAACGTGATTCTTACTAGAAAATGACATGTAACAAAGAGCTGACTTATTAGGCTGCTGCAATCAAACATGTTTCACATCACTCTGAAAGGTGTAATGTCAAAGCAAAAAATAATCTGTCTCAGTGGTCCTTTTCACAAAACACGTGAAACTCTCATTCCGTTTTGCTGCCTGCTTGATTTTTGTGAATGATCCAATGTGGTGAGGAAAGTTGAAGTCTGCCCGCCTCTGTTACTTCTCTGACTTGCCTGAGGAGGTAGTCACAGCCACACATTAGCTCACTTGTATAAAGTGTCACAAAATATGTACTTTGAAAAGGGTTACTGTGCCTTCAAGATATTTGGTTGACATTACTGCTGTGCACAGACATACATAAGCAGACGCCTCGTTGGGCGAGCTGACCTTATGCTGCCGATGAGTCAGAGTGTCCGCCATGTTGGATGTGGCGAATCTGCTGTTAGACTCATAGACACTTATTCTGTATGGGGACTTTAATCTCATGGTATACTTTATATTCATAATAACTTTATTTGTGTAGTATGATTTTATTGTCATATCATTTTAGCTTTATTCTCCTAATATAACTTTATTCTCATAATTTAAGATATAAGAATCTATAGCCTGGCCCTAATACTCCGTTGTGAAATATTGCTAGGACTTTGAAATGGTTCTGCAAACGACTGTACGACTATTCTCCGACTTTATTTACATAATGTGACATTTTCTCATAATATTACCACGTTATGTTTTGCAATATCAGTACAATTTGTCTCATATTTATACTTTATTGTCCTATGACTTTTTTGTCATATTAGTAATTTTATTCCTTTATTTACCCCCCCCCAAACAAAAGACTGTTCCTAATCTGTGATCCACGTGACACATTTCTATAAAATAAAGACCACAAATGTTTAAATTTAACTTCAATTGGCAATGTGATTCAGCCTTATTTTGTGAAACACGGCAATAACAGATTAATAAGCGTAGAATTATGGTCCATCTGTTGGGGTTTCTGCATTGTTCTCACCAAGTAAAAACTCAGTTTCAGAACCAATCTCAGCCCAAAATGGTGATCTGCACCACGTGATCTACTTTCAAAAGTTATCTCTGGTTATTGCAACAATAAACTGCAGAAAATACGGGTAAAGCTGCTCCCTCTGCGTTTACTCCCGTTGGCTGCTATGCCAGCCTTGAGTAGGAGAGACCCATCCAATATGGCGGTGACGCAGGATGCGCTCCAGCATTTAATGAGGCACCTACGTTTATAATGTCTATGGGAGCAACGACAGACTAACGGAGCTTCTCAGTCATTGGACGAAAGAAATGAGCTCTCTGCCTCTCTGCCTGCTCGGATGCTTTTTTTCTCTGCTCCCTGCTTGCTTGCATTTTCCTGCCTTTTTATCTCTTAGCCAAAACTACAGAAAGTTGGATTTAGTTATTTTATTTATTTTTGATTTTGATTTTTTTTCCCGTGTGGACTATTTTAGTTCTTAGCTAATCCACACAAGATGCCTCTTTACAACACCCCAGAGGAGGCAGTTCTCAGGAAAAACGCTCTTATGGAAAGAATTCAACATGAAGTGGATATGGAGAAGTACCACCCGATTGAAAGGGTGGTTACCTGCAGCACAGAGGACTTTGACGCGCTTCTACAGAAAATAGCTGTTATGGAGCTGAAAATCCGGCGACTCAAAGTGAATTATGATGTAAACGCTGCATATGGAAATGAAACAACGCTGCCTGTGATTCTGAACGGTGACCACCAGCCCAGCGACTCAGCGAACAAACAGTTCCCTGAGGAAAATAAGAATCCCTGGACCACTCTGGGTGCAAGACCAAAGGATCAACGAACCCCACACCTAAACAAAGAAAACTGGTCGATACTACAGAGAAGTGTCCCAAGAAAAGTGAAACAACAACGGGCTGTTTTCACAACGAATGATAGGAGTAAACCTGCTGGAAATGTTGGCATTCCGTTACTAAACAGATTCGCTCCGCTCCAAGATATGACCCAGGAGGATCATGACAACAGTCAGAGGTATGTCAAAAATCTTGCATGCCACAGGGCCCAGGACCCTGATATTATGCAATGGACCCTTAAGTGGGATTAAACATTTCTGTAACAAGAAAAACACAGAGGTGTTGATTTATAATCCTTTGAACTTTGGCCTGGTGTCTAATGTATCAGACATCCTTCCAAAGATCATGAAAAAATGCCCGACCCTGGAAAAACTCATCATACAAGCTGAAGCCCTGGGCGACGCTACCCGGAGAAAATCAGAAGTATTGAAAGAGGATTACATTCGTCTGCTAAATCTAGTTGATAGCCTTAATGTCAAGGTGTTTCTCAGCTGCCCTCATGTGCCCATTAAGTGTGGAGATGGCTGAAAAAAACATGCAAACAAACAACTGTAACCTTCATAGAAAACTTTAACATCTTTTGGGAGAGGAGACATCTGTTCAACAGAGATGGTTTCTCTCTAAATAGGTCAGGTGCAAAACGTCTGATTTCAAACATCTTCTATTCTGTGAACCATACACCATCAGCTTTGTCCCAAAACAAAGCTCAACCAGTGCCAAAACAAATGATAAGCCCAGTACAGCCCGAACAAGCCAAGATAAAGATAGCCAGAACGATGACACAGAAAGAGGCTACGTCAGAATTACAGGAGGATTCCCAGATCTCAGAAGGAGGACAAAAAGAGGACTCCCCTTTGTCTTCCAAAGAGAACCAAAAACCTCCATCCCCACGAACACCGATCCAGACTGCACCCACCTCCCCCTCTTCTCCACAAAACCCAGATGTTCCTTTTCTGGAATTTTCTCATAACATGAACAAAGTTTTTAAGATTGGCCTACAGCTGACATCCTCTCCGCATAGCCATTCTGACAACCGCAGCTCTGTGACTAAACCAGCATCTTCCAAAGGCCGCAGAGCCCCAGATCCTCCTCCTCTACGTATCACGGAACATGCCTGTGCTCAGGACCTTCAGATAACTTCTCTGTGATACCCATCGGGCCCTGGCAGCACGTTTAACACATATGACATTTTCCAGCATCAGCCTGGGCCTCTTGTCAGAGAATATGGAATATCTGTGATCATACGTGGCAGAAATAAGAAAAGCAAAAGGATAACAAACAGGAATAATCAATCATACTTAAAAGTCATAAACTGTCAGATGCAACCTGCCACAGAGACAACATCAACCATTAAGTCATATAAACTGGGTTTATTAAACATTAGATCTCTGTCAGGAAAATCCCTTTTAATTAATGACTTCATTACTGACAATAATCTTGATGTTATGTTTCTAACAGAAACATGGTTACATGAACTTAATGAAGCACATATTCTGTTGGAGTCAACTCCTCCAAACTACGATTTTGTTTGTGAGAGCAGACAGCAAAGGAAAGGTGGAGGAGTGGCAACATTGTTTAATGATTCACTAAAGTGTAAAAAGGTGTTTTTGGGAAAATTTGACCCTTTTGAAAATTTGGCTCTCCAGGTAAAGAGCCCGATACGAACTATGTTCCTGAATGTTTACAGGCCTCCTAAGTCCACATCAAACTTTTTTAATGATCTTAGTGACCTCCTATCTGTGATATGTGTTGATTATGACTGTTTAATTATTGTGGGAGACTTCAACTTTCACGTTGACAACCCTGAAGACAGAAGTGCAAAAGAACTGTGTGACATTCTCAGACATCATTGACTGCATTGCTCACGTTAAAGTGAAAGTTTTTTCCGGGAAGAAAAAATCTCCTGCAGTTAGAAGTGAAAAAAGGGAGTGTCGAAAAGCTGAACGCAGGTGGAGTAAGACGAGACTCCAAGTTCATTATGACATCTATAAAGAGAGACTTTACAGATATAACTTACAACTGAAAAATGCAAGGGAATCTTTCTTCTCTGAGATCATCAACAAGAACATTAATAATGCTCGTGTCTTATTTGCCACAGTCGACAGGTTAAGAAATCCTCCTGTGTCCGTGGCTTCTGAACTCCACTCCACCAGGGCCTGCAATGAATTTGCTAACTTCTTTACTGAGAAAATCCTAAAGATCAGAGGATCAGTTTGTACATACATATCAAGTTCAATACCAAAGTTGTCTCCAATTAGAATTGATCTTGACCAAATGTCCCAATTCAGCCAAATAAACTACAAAAGCTTACAGGAGATCATGCAGCAGCTACATTCCTCCTCCTGCTGCCTTGATGTTCTACCCACAGCTTTCTTTAAGAACGTTCTGCCTGTCATAGCATCTGATTTGACTCAGATAATAAACACCTCCCTTCTGTCAGGTGTTTTCCCGCAGTCCCTAAAAACAGCAAATATCAAACCACTGCTGAAAAAGAACAATTTAGACAAACTACTACTCCAGAACTACAGGCCAATCTCAAACCTCCAGCTTATGAGTAAGATTATTGAAAAAGCTGTGTTTCAACAATTAAACACCTTCTTAACAATGACCAGCCGCTTTGACGTTTTCCAGTCAGGTTTCCGTGCTCACCACAGTACAGAGACCGCCCTTATCAAAGTGTTTAATGACATCCATATAAATACAGACTGTGGAAGAACCACAGTGCTGGTTCTGTTGGACCTCACTGCAGCATTTGATACTGTCGATCCCTCCATCCTGTTAGAGCGCTTGGAGAACTGGGTCGGCCTCTCTGGTACAGCTCTCAACTGGTTTAAATCCTACTTAAAGGACAGGAAATTTTTTGTATCAGTAGGTAACTTTACATCAGAGAGGATAAAATTCACATGTGGGGTTCCCCAAGGGTCCATCCTGGGTCCCCTCCTCTTCAATATCTACATGCTCCTCTTGCTCAGATAATAAAAAACAACAACATCAGCTACCATAACCATGCAGACGACACACAGCTTTACATCACCATGTCACCAGGTGACTATGAACCAGTTCAAGCACTGAGGAAATTTTTAGAAGAAATCAATGCCTGGATGTGCCATTATTTTGTTCAGTTGAATAAAAACAAAACTGAAGTAATAATCTTTGGACCAATAGAGGATAGATCAAAAGTTAGCACACAGCTTCAGTCGCTTCAGCTAGGAACCACTGATCAGGCCTGAAATCTGGGTGTAGTGATGGACTCAGACCTGAACCTCCAAAAGCATTTAAAGACAGTTACAAGGTCGGCTTTCTATCACCTGAAGAACATTTCCAGGATTAAAGGACTAATGTCTCAGCATGATCTGGAAAAACTAATCCATGCATTTATTTTTAGTCGAATTGATTACTGCAACAGTGTTTTCACAGGTCTGCCTAAAAAGTGGATCAGACAGCTGCAGCTAATCCAGAACGCTGCTGCCCGCGTCCTCACTAAGACTAAGAAAGTAGAGAAAATCACCCCAGTTCTAAAGTCCTTACACTGGCTCCCTGTATCTCAGAGAATAGACTTTAAAATACTTCTGTTAGTCTATAAATCACTGAATGGTTTAGCACCTAAATACATCACAGACTTGTTATCAGTGTATCAACTCTCCAGACACCTAAGGTCTTCTGGCTCCAGCCTTCTCTGCATACCTAGAACCAGAACTAAACACGGAGTTTGTTCCACTGATCTGGAACAAACTTCCAGAAAACTGTAAAAGTGCGGAAAGTCTGAGTTCCTTTAAATCAAGATTAAAAACACATTTGTTTAGGACTGCCTTCGACTGCTCTAGTTAAACAGTTCTCCTGAAACATCATTAGTTCAACTTTTTTAGTCCAACTGTTTTTAATGTTCTAGTTTGTCTCTACATTTTATTCCTACTTGCTTTTATTCTGTTTTATTTTCCTATATTTCAATTAAGTAAAGCACTTTGCATTGTCTCTGTACTGAATTGTGCTATACAAATAAAGTTGCCTTGCCTTGCCTTGCCATCAATGATGATCACTCACATGTGAGTGGTTGGTAGATCTTTCCCTATTCATTTCTATTCAATTCAATTACATTTTATTTATATAGCGCCAATTCATGAAACAAGTCATCTCAAGGCACTTTCCAAAGTCAAATTCAATCAGATTATACAGATTGGTCAAAAGGGACAGTCGTCTGCATTGTCCATGGCTTTGCAGCAAATCCCTCATACCGAGCAAGTATGAAGCGAAAAGAAAAACTCCCCATTAACAGGAAGGCAAAACCTCCAGCAGAACCAGGCTCAGTATGAACGGTCATCTGCCTCGACCGACCGGGGGTTAGAAGACAGAGTTCTACATTAGATGGTAATAGCGGGTGATCTGTCTTCCCTGGATGATGTCACAGCTAACAGAACACCAGACCAGGTGTACCTACTATGAAGAAAAAAAGAGAGAGAACAAAAAGTTAAAAACCGAAATGACGTCAAGCAATGCAAATTGGAGAACTGTAGGAGAACAGAGCAGAGTGAGGAAAATAGACCCTGATCATGCTGTCTGATCATTTTGCCAATCGGAAGCATATATCCACCTTATTTCCGACGGAAATACGGAGCCAGCGAGTTGCCGTTCTTTTGTGCAAGACTTCCGGCCGCTCACTTCCTGTCAGTGGGTAGCTTGCTGAAAAGCGACTCATGTAGCTACTTCGTCTCAAATTACTTGTCTTTATGGCTTCGAGGAAGGCTGGGATTGTTTGTACGGTTAGAGGTTGTTGTAATAACGCGTGTAAAAGAAAGGTTTATGTGGAGCAGGAGTGTTTTAATCATCGACCGTAAACAAGAGCTGCGGATGCGGGGAGCCCTACTTCATTCACCCTCAGCCGAAGAATGAGGAATCTCTTCGCCTTATGGTTAAAAGCTTTAAATCTGAAGAAACCCGGAAACAACCGTATGTTTATTCTTTTAATTTTGTGGACAAAAGACCGACAGAAGGGCACACGTCGCCAGAAAAGTGTCTGGGCTGTGAAGTTCCATTAAAAACAAAAACAAGGAGACGTCAAGAGGAAAGGAGACACAGGTAAGCTTTTTATATTACAGTCCTTGGTGTCATGTTTATATAAAAATATGGATAGTTTATAGTGACAACTTAAACTATCCATTTAAATTTCAAGCCTAAACACGAAGTGAGCAGAATGTTTTGATATATTGTTATAACATCAGTTCAATCCCAAACATTTAGCACTGCTATCTTTGTAAAATTAACTGAGCAGCAATCTAATCACAACGAGGCAACAGCCAGTATGTTTTGAATCAGACGATTCATAGCCTACCTTCCATAAGTCGGCGCTGCCTGACTGAAGGACTTCCCCAGGAGTCACAGCATCAGAGCGCTCCGGTCGTCTCGGTGGAGCCGGTAAATGTAGTCAGGATCCAGCAGAATGAACGTCGGACTTGCTTTGGCTTGAACGGACATCAGCCTCTATGAATACCAGGTCATCCATGTTCATATTTATTAACACCGAGCTAACTTTTCCACTGCGGAAGTTTGCGTCGGTAAAGTCGCACTGCAGAGCCGTCCGCACCAAGTGACTACACAAACTGGTTAAAATGTCCTCGTTCGTTATATGAGACCACTTCTTCATGTCATCCTCTCAGTCATGAATAGTTTGAGGCTGTGGCACTGACCTGCCACTTCCATCGCTCTGCAATTTTTGACAATGTTGCCGCGACAGTTTATCATTTCTGTCAAACTAATGTTATTTGACCGAGGGAAGCGCTGAAACGGAAGTGCCGGACAAAAAAACGGAAGTTGGACCCATAGTTACTTCCGCGTTCGAAAATAAGGTGGATATAGTAAAGAGAATTGGTCCAAGGACTGAACCCTGTGGTACTCCACAAGTGACCCTAGAGTTTGAAAAAGATTTGTTTATTATTAACACGAACAAACTGGAATCTGTCTGACAGATAAGATTTAAACCAGCCTAATGCGTTCCCCTTAATCCCTACAGTATGTTCAAGTCTTTCTAAGAGAATATTGTGATCAAGTGCAGACAAGTACAGACACAAATCCATTATCTGAGGCCTTGAAAATATCATTAGTGATCTTCACCAGAGCTGTTTCAGTGCTAGGATAAGCTCTGAAGCCTGACTGAAACTCTTCAAATAGGTTATTACTTTGTAAGTGTTTACATAGTTTATTAGCAACTACTTTCTCAAGAATTTTAGATAGGAAAAGAAGATTAGATATAGGTCTGTAATTTATTAACTCATCTTGATCAAGAGAAGGTTTCTTAAGTAAAGGTTTAATATCAGCTACTTTAAAAGCCTGTGGTACATATCCATTTACTAAGGATAGATTAATCATGTCTAAAATAGGGCCACTGATCAATGGGAATACCTCCTTAAACATCTTGGTTGGGATTGGGTCTAACATACTGTACAGGTAGAAGGTTTAGATGACGCTAAAATTTTAGATAGCTCAGAAAGCTCTATTGCTTCTAAACAGTTCAAACACTGTGCAGGTTCTAAAGATTCCTCCAACACTGCCTCACTTTTTGAGGACGAGGTAATCATTTTTGGGAGGATGCCAATTATTTTATTTTAATGGAATCAATTTTATTTATGAAGAATCCCATAAAGTCATTACTGCTAAGAGCTAAGGCAATGGATCAATCAACGGAGCTGTGACTCTGGGTAAGTTTGGCAACTGTACTGAAGAGAAATCTAGGATTATTCTTATTGTCCTCAATTAATGAAAATATGCTGCTCTAACTCTGTGCAGGGTCTTTTTATACAACAGTAGACTGTTTTTCCAGATTAGGTAGGATTCCTCTTGGTGTGTAGAGCGCCACTTTCTCTCCAATTTCCTAATATTGTGCTTCAAAGAACACAGCTCTGAATTAAACCAGGGAGGAAGTCATACCGTTAACAAAGGCATCTATTTGTGAATGGGAAGAAACAACATTACTGCCATCTGCAGGGCATCTCTGCAATACTGAGGATATTAAAAGGGGGACAGATTATTTAAAGTTTGATACAGCATTATCTGATAAAGATATAATATAATGACACCCTCTTTGGGGGTGAAGAACTCAGTTAAATTAAACTCAAAGGTTATTAAAAAATGGTCAGATAGGACAGTATTGTGAGGAAATACTGTTAATTCTTCACAATCAATGCCATATGTCAGCACAAGGTCTGAAGTATGAAGCCAAGAGTATGTCGGTTTATGCACATTTTGAGCAAAACCAATTGAATGTAGGTGTCAGGGTTTTAGGATCTGAACCCGAATTCAGCCACACGTTCAACCACTCTTCAACCTTTTCTTTATTGAAAAGGTTGAAGAGTGGAATGAGGACCGGAGACTATACCAGACAGGAGCTGGGTGGAAATGTGGCAGGAACTGGCAGGCAAGACGGAGCTGGAGCAGGCAGACATGAGAGGACTCATGTCTTAATTAGTAACGGCAGGTGGCAGGAATCAGTGGTGGAGTGAGGAACTGAGCTGAATGAACGGTGGAAGGATCTGGAACTGTCCAGGGTGAGACAGGCAAGACTGAACCCAGACATCACCCCCCTCAAGGTCGGATTCCAGACGACCAAAAACAACAAAACCAGGAATCCATAAAAAAAAAATAAAACTCACAGCAGTCCAGATAGAGTGGGTGGAGGGAGGGTCAGGACGGGGTTAGAGTCCAACGAAAAACTTCCCCAGCAGGGCGGGCGGAGGGGGGCTCAGGATGGAGGGCTAGAGTCCAACAAAAATCAAACCGACCAGAGCGTGAGTAGGAAGGCTCAGGATGAAGGGCTAGAGTCCAACAAAAATAAAACCGACCAGAGCGTGAATAGGAAGGCTCAGGATGGAGGGCTAGAGTCCAACAAAAATCAAACCGACCAGAGCGTGAGTAGGAAGGCTCAGGACGGGGACTAGAGTTCAACAAAAAACTACCGCATAGGGCGGACAAAGGGAGGCTTTAAAAAAACATGTTGAATTCAGGCGGCTGACCTGGGGGAAAATTTTATTGATGTCTGTAACTCTAATCATATCATGTCTGGATGCACCTGCATAACTTTCCCTTGTGAAAGAAGCTCACATGCTTACAGATTTACTATTATGTTTCCACATCCAAGGATACAGAGAGGAGTTGAGTTAGATAGGAACTGGATCGTACCAGTGACTGCACTCCTCTGAAGATTAATCCCACTTTCTTTGTTAACCCAGAATGTATAAAAGTTTAGTGTGTTCTTTTTCTCATTGCTCTGCTTCCTGACTGCGTTGGGGGACAGAGACATTCAAACACTCATGCCTTTGAATTAAATAACTTAAAAACAAAGGATGTATCATTTGTTTTCATGAGTTGTGTGCTCACTTAATTGATAATTGTTAATATCCAATATAAAACTCAAACCACTCCCCCACAGACAAAGGTCAGAGCACTCCTAACAGATTCAGTCTAGCCCTGCAAGCTACATCGAACAGCAGTATTCTTCGCTTCCTGCCTGAGACAAAGGAGGAGGGAGGCTGACCTGAACCTCATGGGGCCTTACAGGCCCGAAAGACAAAAGCCAGCACAGGGGAGACATCTCTCTTTGCCCAGCGACCCCTACCTCCCGGAGGTATAATCGCATTGATCAAATCAGGCGTCCTAAAGTAAATGATTTTCCTGAGCAAATCCATCCAACCATTCATTTTCTGACCCACTTCATCCCTCATGGGGTCGCGGGGGTTGCTGGTGCCTATCTCCAGCGTTCACTGTGCGAGAGGCGGGGTACACCCTGGACAGGTCACCGGCCGACAGACTGAGCAAATCATTCTTTAAAATGTTATTTCCTCAAATAAGGTTTTGTGTAACTCGAGATTCGCATTGTGAATGGATTGAAACACATGCCAAATGTTGTTCTAAATTAGTTAAGCTAATTTAACTCTATTCCATGCTCTTTAAGTCAGATCTGCAGTGAACCAGGATTCACTAAATTATTCTGATGACAATCAGCCACTTTTGTTTTGTCTTTTGTTCTTTTGCATGTAAATAGTTCTTTAGCTTGGCTTTCTTTTTATCTTCATTTTGCTTAGTGGTTTAGTTAAGTTTCACTAGCCTAGTAGAGAGGATTTATTGATTGAAGTATGGTGTTAATTCAGATAAACAGCATTATATAGTGATGTTCTCTGGATGTTCTGTTATTAAATTCTTGAACTTGAAGAGAAGTTGTCACTCCTTTATCCTAAGTGTGTGCAGAGTTTGCTGTTGAAAGATCGCTAGTGCTCAAATCATCCCCTTCAACTATTGTCCTGATACCAGCTTTAGAGCTGACATCCTCCAGACAATACTTAACAAAAAAAACCAATCCCAGTTATTTAAGGAGGTGGTCCCTTTGATTAATTCCCCTTTTTAGATCAGTGGCCCTATTTTAGACATGATTAATCTATCCTTAGTAAATGGATATGTACCACAGGCTTTTAAAGTCGCTACTATTAAACCTTTACTTAAGAAACCATCCCTTGATCCATCCATCCATCCATTAACCGACACGCTTATCCCTGTTGGGGTCACGAGGGGTGCTGGTGCCTATCTCCAGCTGTCAATGGGCGGGAGGCGGGGTACACCCTGGACAGATTGGCATGTCTATTGCTGCATCCCTTGATCAAGATGGCTTAATAACTGACACACCTATATCTAATCTTCTTTTCCTATCTAAAATTCTTGAGAATGTAGTTGCTAATCAACTATGTGAACATTTACAAAGTAATGACCTATCTGAAGACCTTCAGTCAGGCTTCAGAGCTCGTCATAGCACTGAAACAGCTCTTGTCAAGGTCACTAATGATATTCTCATGGCCTCAGATAATTGACTTGTGTATGTACTTGTCCTGTTAGATCTCAGTGCTGCATTTGATACAGTTAATCACAATATTCTCCTAGAAAGACTTGAACATACTTTAAGGATTACGTGGAAAGCATTAGGCTGGTTTAAATCTTATCTGTCTGACAGATTTCAGTTTGTTCATGTTAATAATAAATCTTCTTCAAACTCTAGGGTCACTTGTGGAGTACCACAGTGTTCAGTCCTTGGGCCAATTCTCTTCACTATTTATTTGCTTCCGATTGGCAAAATTATCAAACAGCATGGGATTAATTTCCACTGTTATGCTGATGACACTCAGCTATATTTATCCATAAATCCTGATGAATTCGATCAATTACTTTGACTTCAGGTATGGGTTGGCTCTGGCGTCTTCCATCTGTCAGAGCTCTGCCCAGGCACAAAATATATCACCTTATGGGTGAAAAGAGAAATAAAAGGGGAAGTCGCGTTTTACTTGTGTTGTCTGAAGGGGATGTCCCAGCTCCGAATCCGCAGGCGTCCTGGACCGCTTCGGCGAGCGCAGGTCTGTCAGGCGGCAAAGGAAAAGGGGAACCCCGAAGTCTCTGGGCTCTTCGACGTTTTGTTTGGCCAAAACAAAACGTGCTTCCTTGACGATCACTGGGAGATAAGCGGCTCTCAGTCTCTGATCAAAGTGAATTTAAAGTACTTTTTAAAGTCGACCTCCTGCATAGGCAAGCAGGGATGAGTTTGATTCAGAACTTCTTGGTCAAACGACAAATTGAAATACGTGCCACGTGGGGGGGGGGTCTCAACAGGATGAAACAGCTGTATGTGTCTTCCCAGTTGGCGTGACGCCGATGAAGAAGGGAGATTTGAGCGTGCAAAGCGCTTACATCTCGTCTCATAGCAACGTTATCTTGTTGCTAAGGCTGGTGTAAGGCTGGTGTTATTTTTGACCAAGACATGTCATTTAAATCCCATATTAAACAGGTTTCCAGTGTTTCCTTTTTTAACCTCCGGAATATTGCCAAACAAAAAATATTCTGTCCAGGGGTGATGCTGAAAAACTAGTCCATGCTGAACTATTGTAATTCTTTACTATCAGGAAGTCCACAAAATGCAGTTCAAAGTCTTCAGCTGATCCAAAATGCTGCAGCAAGAGTTCTGATGAAAATCAACAAGGTTGAGTCAGATGACCATTCATACTGAGCCTGGTTCTGCTTGAAGTTTTTCCTTCCCGTTAAAGGGGATGTAATGATTCTGGCACTGGAGCTGATCCTGCTGACAATTAACACACCTGTTCAGTCTCCACCCCTTTGCAATCAATCCCCTCTGGCTCCACCTGTCTCCAGCTGCATATAAGCTCCGTCCTAGTCAGTCTCCAGTGCCAGATCGTCTCAAGCCAACCCGGGGAGAACTTTCCAGCACTTATGTGAAAACCTGCCTGTCTGTTACCCGACCTGTTTTTGCCTGTTTTTGAGCCTGCCTGTTCCCAGCCGGTTTCTGCCTGCCTGGACTCCTTTTTCCCTGGAACCCCTACCCGTGGACTGTCTTCCCGTGTACCGGACTGGGCCTGTCTGCGAGTACTGCAACCTGCCTAACCCCTTTAACTCTCTGAGCCTTTTCGGATATGGGACCTGGATCTGGACCTGGACCATCCTTCTGGACTACCCCTCTGTACCTCCGCTGGATTATTGGATTCCCCGTTACCGGACCCAGACTGGCCCTGGACAAACGCCTCTGAAAAGCCCCGCTCTGTCTTCCCGCCTCTCGGCTGCTCAACGTCCTGGTTCTCCCCTCAGTCAGGTTAGTGACTCGGATTGTACACTCTGTCAAAGCCTATCGTTACCGGTCACTAACCTGTCTCTCTGCCTCCTGGTAGAATCTTGGGTCCAATTCTGGTTTATTACAGCACGATCTGGCCAACATGGATCCTTCTCCCGACAGGCAGTGGCGGACAGGCGTCAATAAATCCATTTCCTTGTTAGAAGCCGGGGTCGCTGAGATATTAAATCATCTCCGTGGCCAGGCAGCTCCGCCACCCGCGCTTCCGCAAACGTCACCTCCTGCTGCCATGTCACGCCTGACGACGCAGACGCTCCCCGAACCGCGTCTTTCACCGCCCGAGCCTTTTAGTGGCGATTCCAGTCAATGCCGGGCGTTTCTCACTCAATGTGAGATTGTTTTTGAATTACAACAGTCCTCTTTCCTAACAGATAGAGCTAGAGTTGCTTATGTTATTTCGCTACTAGTTGGTAGGGCTAAGCTTTGGGGAACCTCTGAGTGGCAAAATGATTGCCACATTTGCCACTCATATCAGGACTTTGCCCGTGAGCTCACCAGGGTATTCAGCCCAATTCTGCCCTGCAGAGAGTCCACAAGGGGGCTCTTTGCTCTCAGGCAGGGTCAAAGGACTGTCTCAGAATACATAATTGATTTCCATTTGTTTGCGGCTGAAAGTTTATGGAATGAGCATGCACTCATTGATGTGTTTTTAATGGGTCTGAATGATCGTATTAAGGATGATCTCGCCACCCGTGATTTTCCTAAGTCCCTAAAGTAGCTAGAGGACTTGGCTTCTCGGATTGACCTCCGTTTGATGGAACGGCGAAGGGACCGCCGCTCAGTACCCCCGGCGCTCCCCATCTTGCCTTCATTTTCCCCAGTCTCTCACTCACCTCCAGCTGAACCGGAGCCCATGCAACTGGGGAGTACAGCTCTGTCAAGGGAGGATCGACAACACAGGCAGCTACACGGTCTCTGTCTTTACTGCGGAGGAGAGGGTCACCATGTCCATTCATGCCCGGTAAAAAGGACAGGCTCAGTGGGGCAGGGGAGGTCCCTACTGAGCCACACCAGGATCTCCGCCTCCTTAGACCTCCTGCCGCCCGCTACTCTTTCTACCTCGTTTGAGTCTCATAAGATCTCCGTTTTTTTTTATTCTGGTGCAGACACGGAGTTCATGGATGAGACGTTCACCCGCAAACTGAAGATCGCTCTTTCCCCCGGTCCATCTCCACATAGTGTCTTCGCCCTGGACGGTCACACCCTCAATCATTCCCGTCTCATTACTGAGCCGGTGAAACTGCAGGTGGGAGGTAATCATATTGAGAGGCTGACCTTTATGATTATTGATTCCCCTCAGGTGCCAGTCATTCTGGGTGCCACCTGGCTCAGAAAGCATAACCCCCAAATAGACTGGCGACAGGGCGAGGTGACAGGGTGGGCTCCCTCCTGTTCTGAATCCTGCCTGCCCGCTCAACCCCTCCTGGCATCTGAGGGTAAGGGAGAGGAGGCTTACCCAGACCTCTCCAAAGTTCCTCCCAAATACCGTGACCTTAGGGAGGTTTTTAATAAGGCCAAGGCTACAAGCCTTCCTCCTCACCGACCTTTTGACCGCGCTATCGACCTGTTGCCTGGGACTACTCCCCCCAGGGGTCGCCTCTACTCCCTGTCTGCTCCTGAGTCCCAAGCCATGAACGAGTATATTTCTGAGTCTCTAAGAGCGGGCATTATTCACCCCTCTTCCTCACCAGCAGGCTTTTTCTTCGTGGGGAAGAAGATTATACAGATTGGTCAAAAATTTCCTATATAAGGGAACCAGTTGATTGCTTCAAAGTTCCAACAAGCAGCATTCACTCCTGGAGAAGCGTAGAGCTACAGGGAGAGTCGTCTGCATTGTCCATGGCTTTGCAGCAATCCCTCATACTGAGCAAGCATGAAGCGACAGTGGAACTTTTGTCACAGTTCCCGCCTGTACGGCCATCCTGGCATCACTAAGACCCTTTGACTAATCCGATCCCAGTTCTGGTGGTCTTCCTTGACCAAGGATGTCAGAGAGTTTGTCTCCACCTGCTCCCTCTGTAACCAGTCTAAAGTCTCCCATCGCCCCCCCAGCCGGTCTGCTCCGTTCTCTACCTGTCCCTTCCCGGCCGTGGTCCTGCCTTTCCATGGACTTTGTCACTGGCCCTCCGCCCTCGGATGGCAACACAGTAATCCTCACAATTGATGACTGGTTCTCTAAGATGGCCCATCTGGTCCCATTACCTAAGCTTCCCTCAGCCAAGGAAATGGGGTTAATCCTGGCGAAGGAGGTCTTTAGATTGCATGGTCTGCCGGCTGACATCGTGTCAGACAGGGGTCCCCAGTTTGTAGCCCGATATTGGCGGGAATTTTGTGCCATGCTGGGCATTTCCGTGAGCCTCTCCTCCGGCTTCCACCCCCAAACGGACAGCCAAACGGAGAGAGTAAACCAAGAGGTCGAGACCAAGCTCCGTCTCTTTTGCTGTTCTGACCACACTAAATGAGCCCAGAACCTGCCTTGGGCGCCATTAACGTGTCACCCTCCAGCTCCACTGGTCTCTCCCCATTTTATTTGGTGTATGGTTTCCAGCCGCCGGTGTTCTCCACTGAGGAGGTGGAGTCCAGGGTTACGTCTGCCCGTTTGTCTGCCCTGAGGTGCCAGCGTGCCTGGAGAAGGACTAGGAGAGCCATCCTCGCGTCCTCCCAGATCCAGGCCCGGGCTGCCAACCGCCGGCGGGTCCCAGCCCCGCAATACCAGGTGGGAGATAGGGTTTGGCTCTCCACGAGAGACCTTCCCCTAAAGGTGGAGAACAAGAAGCTGGCACCTCGGTTTATCGGGCCGTTCTCCATCTCCAAAGTGGTGAACCCGGTGGCAGTCCATCTCTGCCTCCCCCCCTCAATGAGGGTCCACCCCACATCCCCTCCTCCCACCCGGTTAGTTGATGGTTCCTCTGCTTACACTGTTAAGCGTATCCTGAAGTCCCGAAGGCTGGGTCCCCTCTCGTTACATCCTAGGCAAGTCTCTCATCAGGGATTTTCACAGAGCCCATCCAGACCAGCCAAGGGAGTCTGGAATCCGCACATAAGGGAGGGGGGGGGGGCTCTGTAATGATTCTGGCACTGGAGTTGATCCTGCTGACAATTAACACACCTGTTCAGTCTCCACCCCTTTGCAATCAACCTCTTCTGGCTCCACCTGTCTCCAGCTGCATATAAGCTCCGTCCTAGTCAGTCTCCAGTGCCAGATCGTCTCAAGCCAACCCGGGGAGAACTTTCCAGCACTTATCTGAAAACCTGCCTGTCTGTTACCCGACCAGTTTTTGCCTGTTTTTGAGCCTGCCTGTTCCCAGTCTGTTTCTGCCTTCCTGGACTCCTTTTTCCCTGGAACCCCTACCCGTGGACTATCTTCCCGTGTACCGGACTGGACCTGTCTGTTAGTACTGCAACCTGCCTAACCCCTTTAACTCTCTGAGCCTTTTTGGATATCGGACCTGGATCTGGACCTGGACCATCCTTCTGGACTACCCCTCTGTACCTCCGCTGGATTATTGGATTCCCCGTTACCGGACCCGGACTGCCCCTGGACAAACGCCTCTGAAAAGCCCCGCTCTGAAAAGCCTCGCTCTGTCTGCCCGCCTCTCGGCCGCTCAACGTCCTGGTTCTCCCCTCAGTCAGGTTAGTGACTCGGATTGTACACTCTGTCAAAGCCTATCGTTACCGGTCACTAACCTCTTTCTGCCTCCAGGGAGCCCCAGCCCATTAGCGTGAGCTACGCGCACAGAGAGCCGACGCCTGCTCACGGTCTTTCAATAAAGCTTGTTAAAACGTCGCTGACCTGTCGTGGTAGAATCTTGGGTCCAATTCTGGTTCATTACAGGGGAGTTTTTCTTTCCACTGTCGCTTCATGCTTGCTCAGTATGAGGGATTGCTGCAAAGCCATGGACAATGCAGAAGACTGTCCCTGTGGCTCTACACTTCTTCAGGAGGAGTGAATGCTGCTTGTCAGGACTTGATGCAATCAACTGGGTTTCCTTAGATAGGATAGACTTTTACTGATTAAAGCACACCACAAATGTGAGTTGTACATAAAGAAACATAATCTCTTTTGCTTATAGCATCTTCTTTGTGTTTTTGTTTAAAGGTTACCTAAGCTTATATTTCTATTATTACAGTAAGTACATTTTAATTGGTACAGTCGCTCCCCTCTTGTCTTTAGCTCATTGTAATCAGCATCAGAACGTTATATAAGGTCGTGGTGATGCACCCGTGGAGCATAATATACGCTTGTGGTTCACTTATGTCACAATCCTGACAGCATATTTATAGAGTGCAGCTGCCACCTAGAGGCAGGAAAGAGGTGCTGCACAGGATGGTCCTATAAAGGTCGTTCTCTTCCCTCTTTCTCTGAGGGATGTGTGCAAATACTCCATAACCCAGCTCCCTGGAGTTCCTACTGCCCTTTAGAGTCCAAGAAGGCAATCTCGAAGAGACTGTTTTCCCCTCGAGGACTAGGAAGCTTTTGTTGGGGGGGGGGCAGTGTAATGATCAGTATTAGACTTTATTGCTAACTGCTGTTGCGCACTGTTTCTTTAAGTTTGGTTGTTTTGGGGTTATACCGGAAGAAACGTGTGGCTTCCGGAGGGGAAGGAGTGGTGGTTTGGGGAATGGAGAGAGCGGTGGGGTACTCTGTGAAAGGTGTC
This sequence comes from Fundulus diaphanus, assembly GCA_037039145.1. NCBI lineage: Eukaryota > Metazoa > Chordata > Actinopteri > Cyprinodontiformes > Fundulidae > Fundulus > Fundulus diaphanus. The sequence continues at coordinate 787,312 of CM073140.1, forward strand.
ATGTTCTGTTCGTCCTAGAATAAAGTGTTAGCAGCAAAACCTTGGTCTAGTGCTTGGGTGTCATAACGGAACTTAACAATAACTACTACAGAGGCTGTGGAGCATGGGCAAGATGATAAAATTATGTTGTAGAGAATTTTCAACTGTCAGACATTGAAAGGTAATGATTACAGTGCAGGATTTTTAAGCTGAGAGCTAAGTAATTGTGAACAGGAATATCTGGATATCAAAGTTCTTGGAGTAAGTTTTGAATAAATGACAAATGAATGGGGACTTGTTAACACTAATTGCACTTTTTGTGTTTATTTTACAACAGCAAACAAAGTCTTATGTTTTGCTAAACCACCTAAAGGAGCATCTTATTAAGGGGAAATGAAAATTGAGCTGCTGATTGCCCAAGCCAGAACCAAACACACATTGCCATCCAGTCGAATCACCTCCTACAAGCAAGGACTGACGAAGCTGGGGAAGAAATTCAGGATTAATTATCCTGATACGGAGGAGACATACTAGAGGGACCCTAATCCAATCACTTATACTGGATTATACTCATGTTTGACCATGGCCTGAAGGTTTTCTATAAATTGCGGTCTTGACGTGTGGACTCTTCATATTATATTACTGTTGATATTATATCACTGTTTTATTACTGCCTTTATTACTGCCTAATTCCACTGATTTACATGATCCTGTTTTTTATGTGTTATGACATTTTTATGTGTTATGACATTTATACTGTGATGTTGAATCATGTTGATTATCATGGTTATATGATAAAGAATGGAAACGGTCTGCTTCAGACCCACACACCAAGACCTACGGTTTATGCAATCTTTTTGCTTTGACATAAGGAGAACCAGGATGTGATTGGCACCAAAGGTCCTTAAATACTTGGTAATGATAATTTTCAGATTCAAGACGGGGTCTTCTGGCTCAGTTTGGCCGAGAGCGGGATTTCCCTGACTGTCTCATCATTTTTTACTATCTCCTACAGGGGATGACATTTTCTGGTGGTGAAAGGCCCAGCCCACCCTGTGACGCCTCCTACTGGTACTCTTTAATATGTAAGGTATGGAAGTGATGGATGTTTATCCATGAAAATGGAGAGCGGAGGACCAAGGAGGTTTTTTGGAGTGGGGGAAGAGTAAATGGATTTGACCTTGGTTACTAAACATTTTTAGCTTACCTAGTCTAATGTAAAATTAAAATAATTTGCACATAGGAACCTAAAACAGGCCTTACTCAATTAGTTGAACCCTAAATTGTAAATAAAGCTCAGACTGTGGTCTTGAGTGATAAATGCTGAATTGTGAATTAGTCATGCTAATTGTTGATAAAGGTTTCCATTAATGTTTGTCCAGCCCATTTGTGGAGCTGCTTTCATTGTGCTGTGCCTTTGGAGCACACCAACACAGGGGCTAACGGATATTTGAAATGTTTTGTTATGATGTGCTTTTTGGGCACATCAACAGGGGGACATGTTATGGATTATGAGATTACAGAGACTGGGCTGCGAAAGGCAGTCACCATGGAAATTACAGATAGACAGCAGATGTTGGAGACACAGAGCCTGACATACTTAGATTGGACAGAATGACTGATTAGGGGAAGATGTGTCAGCTTGGACACGTCTACATTATAGTATGATCTTCTCCACCAATGTGATGAATGGAACACTGATATCATACTGTAGTGTGCATGCCCCTGAATGCGTGTACACAATTGCTCCTATTTAATGTTTGTGTGAGTAATGAATGGGGCTCTCTGGTGTCCAGAAATCTACCCGTCGCGTTTTTGTGTATGAGAGTCCAGTACGGAAGCTGTAAACATCCCTCTGCCTTTTAGATTCAATATGTTATATAGTTTCAGTTTCAAGAGTCTTTTTATTATTACAGTAGTCTACAATAGAAACACCTCATTATTCAGGAAAAGAACCTAGGGTGACTGCAGCAAGGTCAATTCTTTAACATTAGCAGGACCCCTACTCTGACAAAAATCCAAGATTTTTGTCTTTTTCTGTTATCGGGCTAAATCAGTTGTATCTAAACTAAGTAATCGAAAATAAATTATTGTTGTGTGCACGTGCCACGTTTGCACGTGCCATGTTGCTCACAAAGGTGAAGTATATGCTCAGGGAGTTTGTTTGTATGCTCAGACACATAAAAAAGTATGAGGAACATTGCCCACAAGACCATCCTCCACTTGGTTTAGGTCATTAGACTTTTGCATTTCTAAAATCGTTTGGCTAAACAAACCACCACACATTAATTGAAAACTCTAAAGAAGACCAAAGATTGTGGCGGAATACTTTTACAAAACTTTCAGTATTATTCATTAGCCAATCCCTGACACCCTGTATGGATAATCAGGTATAGAAAATTGATGGAAGGTGGATGGATATGCCATTATGACGTGACAAACTGCAACTCCCAGCATGTAACACAGTTGGGACTACAACTGATGGAGACACCTCCATCTCCAGTTTGACTGTTCACAAGTCAAATTACACCCGGCCATAAAACCACAGTGGACGAAGAGATCTGTTTTCTTCTGTGCAGCACCGCTGTGTTGAGAAGACGTTCAGCTGAATCTCTGCGTGCTGTCTTCATGTGGTGGGCCCGTGATCGATCTTTGGCAGGACCGACTTTGATCCATCACCTGTTTTCCCATGCATCTCACCAGAGAGGTCTTGACTTAAAACTAACGTTAATTCATCTTTAATTCAACTGGAAGATCCATCATCTTTCAGGGACCGACAAGAATCATTCGATTTGTTTTTGCCACACAGATCGTCCAGAGAATCGACGTTTTCTGCCCCTCAGTGAACTTTGCCACCATCTCCACGCCAAATCCTGGCTGAGATCCACAGACGCTGAGCGGTGCAACATCAATCTCCTTTGTTTGGAGCAACATCATGTAAAATATTTTCTTTCTTTTTTTACCACCCATAAGGTAATGTTTTGTGCCTGGGCAGAATATATTAGGAATAGTTTTAATGCTTAAGTACTCCAGAGGGACTTTGTCGAACCATGCTGAATATTTCCAATGTGTGATTACATTATAAGTGATTTTTGCTGTTTTTGGTTTTGTTTGGTGAGAAACGAGCCACGCCGATCGGCCCATACATTCTTCTCCCCAGCCACTTGGGCCAGCTCCTCCGGGGGAATCCCAAGGTGTTCCCTGGCCAGCCGAGAAACATAGTCCCTCCAGCATGTCCTGGGTCTTGCTCTTGGTCTCCTCCTGGTGGGACATGCCCGGAACGCTTTACCAGGGAGGCGTCCAGGAGGCATCCTAACCAGCCACCTCAACTGGCTCCTATCGACGTGGAGGAGCAGCGGATGACTGAGCTCCTCACCCTATCTCTAAGGGAGAGCCCAGACACACTACGGAGAAAACTCATTTCGGCCGCTTGTATCCGGGATCTCATTCCTTTGGTCATGACCCAAAGCTCATGACCATAGATGAGGGTTGGAACATAGATCGATCGGTAAATCGAGACCTTTGCCTTTTGATCACAACCATTTGAAATAACTTTTGTTATAGCTATCCTTTGATTTTGAATGATATATTATAAATTATAATTGTCAAGTTGCAACATGTCTTAAAATGGTTTAAAGCTATTCCACTAGATAACCAGGGGATATATCTAGAACAAACATTGTGTGCTGGAAATCTCTGTATAGTGTTAGGAAATAATTACCCAACTGCCCATTTGTTTGTTCTGGAATTTAAGAACATAATTAAATCACAGAGAGAGAATTCAAAGTTCACCTAAATATATTAAAGAGTTGTATAGTACAAAGCATGTATCAATGCAGGACCTTTTCCTCCAACAGCTGGGTCTACAGTTGTCACCTCAGATGGTAACTGAAACCATAGCTGCACTGAGAATGTATATCGCTCACAGGATTGCTCCCTGGACAGAGGGAACAGTCCTGTAAAGGTCTTCCTTTGATGTGTGATCAGTACAGGTCATAACTGATTTGATGCATCATCATTATCTTGGGAGTGTGGTGTAATACCTAGATAAAAGTGCATGCAAAGCAACAGCAGAAGGAAAAACATCTCCTTGTACAAGCCTGCACAATGTTCCAGCCACAACCCTGCAAGACAATTCTAAGAAAAGAGTGCAGGTGTACTGACTCATTAACATTTAAAAACACTCTTATGGACACATATTGTCCTTACAATTCCTTCTTTTGAGGTGAGCTTACTCACCTCACTTGTGCATGTGGTGTGCTAACCCATGTGTGCTTTGATAACCCTTTCAGCAATCACATGGACCTGCCCTTTTCAGATTGCAATCTCTCTGGTGGTCTCAGTGCAGTGCAAACAGATTGTGGAAAAAATCTACAACATACTATATGTGTGATGATAATCAAAAATACTAATAAAATGAAAACCTGTATCCTTTATTTAAAGGGAAGAAAAAAGCAAACACATTGGATCAACATAATGTTACACCATGTAAATCAGTTATTGTAGACCCTAAAATATCCAACTTCTCCCCGGGTGGCTCATCTGTTTCCTTTCTTGATATTTTATGCCCAACCCTTTCCCTGCCTTGACGTAACTGCTGTCCCAACAAGTCTGTCCTCAGCACATTCTCTGTTGAGTTTAGCAACCATACACAGAATATAATTATGTACATCTGACCTGTCAACCCGTATACAATACTCCTAATGTAAATGTAACAAGTTTTCCCCATTAATCGCTATCTGTGTCTTGAATATCTACAGGAAAACTATCTAGTACCTCCTCTTGGTACTCTTTGTCAGTATCTGACTCCTCAGGCTCTGAGAAATGCATTTGATATAGTGGTGGTTGTCTGTCTTTTGTTAATACAGTCGAAAATTATCCGTTAACCGTAGTTCTAGCACATGGGATGAAACATCTGCAGCTGTCATTTTAAATTTAAGGTTTTTGAGCCAAATGCAAGAACCATACTCAGGTAAAAGAAAGTTTAACAGTTTATTAAATGTAAGGTGAACTGGTCTGGATCCACAGGAAGTGGTCTGAGCCCAGGGTGAACAGGAGCAGACTGGAAAGAAAGAGTGGAGGTGACATACCAGGAAATGAAAAAGCTGACAAGGATAGAACAGGGTGAGCTTACTGTTGAAGAAGATGTGAGAAGGGAGAAATGAACCAAATACAGGGTGTGGGCATGAGAACTTCAGTGACGTCAGAGGGCAAACAAGTTCTTGAACAGGAGGGTTAAAGCTGCAGAAAATGGAACTGAAACCAAGAAGGATTATTGACACAAGCTGCAGGTGAGAAGCCAGGTAAGTAGTCCAGGAGATTTCCAGATTTCTTTCAGAAAGGAACCTTGATAGAAGGACATGGAGAGCAGGTTAATAGGCTGAATAAAATGCAAAGACTGAATCATGATTTGGAGGCTTGAGGTACCATGGAGGAGAACACTCAGGTGTCGAGGATCGCCTGCAAGCTTGTGGTGGATGCTTTTACCAACACCACCAAGTTTTAGTATTGTTTTTCAGAATTTACATTTAGTAGTTGAAATGACACTCTACATAAGTTAAGCTCAAGTTATTTTATTTAGAATTTTTCTAATAGGTGCACACTTTAGTTAATATTTTTCTGAAAGGTTTACTTACACTTGTTCTTTTCTTTGAGATTCTGAAAACACAGTCCAGCTGGAGGTGGAAGCCAGGAACATACCACTGTTTCAAAAGACTGAAAATGGTTGGGACTATTTTTGTTGAAGTTGACCTTAGTTATTTTGTCACTGTGATATTCACTTATTTGTGTTAAGTTAAAGATGATTTTTATTTAGTTTTGTTACTGTTCAGTTGACATCAGGTGAGGTGGTCCGCCAAATCCTTGTTATTTATTATTTGATTTAATTTTTACCAAAGTTTGACCTTTTGTTAAATATGTTTGAGTACCTTTTGTCCTTGTTTAAGTATGGTCCCTTACACAACTCCTTAAGAAGTGCAGCTGATCATAATTAACAGGTACGCCCAACATCTGCTCCACACTGGCCTCTGGTGGCCACCTGAAATAATAACACCACACAACCCTGGATCCTGACAGCAACGTTCTAATCATGCATGCCAAAGAGGTTATTATTGAGATAACTGCAACATACTTACCAAGCTATTTTTTCTAACCAACCTGTTAATGGATTTTTTAATCCCCTGTATTCTGCCAGTTCTTCCCTAATGGATTTTAAACTTATAAGAGCCCTGGTAACAGAAATATCTGGTGCAGTATTGTCAAGGATTTCAGTGCAGCACATACTTGGAACATGACGCAGACACCCTCTTTAACTGCTAATAACATGTCAATAGCCATTCTTTTTGCCAAGCCATCAGGGAGGTAGCAGCCAGCTGCTCTGCTAACCCCTGTAATGGATCATGAGTAAAATGAATCTGTTGGTTATAATAAATGTAATTCATGAAATCCATATTCTTATTGGTGGTGGGCCGCAGGAAAATAGACTCAAATCCTGCAGTAATTTGATCTCTTGCTTTATATTCATCTGGAACTCACTGGGACACTCCAATAACATTGATATACACCATTGAATCAAAACTTCCTCCAGGTTGTGTAACCTACCTTTTAACTCTACTGCTGTTCATGTAAGTACCCAGGAGATTCTTCACTCCTCCTGGAACTAAACCAAAATTTTTTACCAAAATACCATGAGTACAAACACCAGTCCAATATTTTTTCCAGAGTAGATCTAAGTTTACCATCTCCATAGACCCAGTATATGTCTGGAACTGAGTTTGTTGCCTCTATGATTAATTCAGTAACTGTTTTAGAGATGCCACAGTACATTTTAGTCCAAAACAGAACATACTAGAAAAAATTGCATTTCCTGCGAAAATGCAGTGTGAATGCAGAAAACTGAATGATTGAGGAAAAGATGCATAAGATCTTTGAAGAAGAGAAAAAAAAACTAGCTGTAAAGAACCCATTAAAATCACACAAGACCCATTATGAACATGAAATAACAATAGCTGAATGATTAGTAGAACAAAAAACTGAGGGAATGGCACCAAACCTTTCCTAACTCATTCTAAACATTGAATTGTTTCACAAAGTGGAAGTAGAATTTCAAACTCGAATAGAATGTAAGAGAAAGACTATTTAAAGACAGAAACTATGAGCAGAGGAGAAGAAGTTGATGAGAAACACCAAGCTAGAGAAAGAAAGGAAAGAAGCAAGTGGGAGAAAGAGTGGGAGAGAGAGAGGAGGAAAAGGAGCGGGTGAGAGAGAACGGGTGAGAAAATTAAAGAACATTAAGAAGAAGTAACGTTGCGAATCTCAGCTTCCTACCTTCATCATAGCCACTGCAGTGGGCATGGAAAATTGCCATGCTATGCCAATGGAGCATGTCCCTGACCTGTAGTAACCTCTGCCCAGCAGAGTTCCGTTGTCATGGAAACTCACTCACACCTGCTTCTGTCTGTCTACTGCATGCACACACTTTGGGTCAGAGTATGTCTAATTGGAATATAATGACAATACTTTGACTCGAACAACACTGGATATTTCGTCAACCGTAAGGGCTAGAGACGTAATGTTTTCTGCGTTTATTTCGGAACGGATAGGAGAACAAGACAAACTATCTGTTTTTGTAGGAAATATTTTAATGTAGGCACAAAAAATCATGAAATAAAAGGGAATTTTGACAAAAATGCAAAAATGCCCGAAACATTGTCCCGAACAAATCGCTATACCTGAGAAAGTATATAAGATAGCAAAATAATTCTTTCACCGTGAGTATCAGCAGGCTTTTGAGGACTATGGTGCTTGTTTTTATGTTTGTACAAAAATCGGTGTAGGCATGGCAATGATGTAAAAAAGTGCATAATTTGGGGGGATGGAGGTCTGATCCTGTTTCAGCTGCCATTTACCCCGCGAGAAGCACTTTGTTTCTCCGGAATGATAAAGGCTAGAGACGTTTTTTTTCCTGCGTTTAATTCGGAAAAGCTAGGGGAACAAGACAAACTATCTGTTCTGAAATATTTTAATAAATTCGCAAAAAATCATGATATAAAGGAGTTTTTATGGAAATGCAAAAATGCCATAAAAAGGGTCCCGAACAAATGGCTATAGCTGAAAGAGTATATGAGATATCAAAATAATTCTTTCACCGTGAGTATCAGCGGACCTTTGAAGACTATGGTGCTTATTTTTATGTTTGTACAAAAATCGGTGTAGGCATGGCGACGATGTAAAAAAGTGCATCATTTGGGGGGATGGAGGTCCAAAGCGTTTTCAGGATTTTGCACATTCGCTACTCCCGAACAAATTGTTCCTGTAACAGTTATCCACAAAATTCCTTTTTTGTGAGTGCCAGAAGGGTCTGGACATGAATATGTGAAAGTCTCATGCCTGTACATCAAACGGTTTAGGAGTAGCAACGATGCGAAAACATGTGTTGTTTGGAATTTTCAGGTGTCATTTTCACGACAGCTCCATAGAAAATCAATGGACAGCGTTTGGACTTTTTGGGGCTCTGAGGTGATCTGCCAAAAAATCTATAAAAGCTACACCAATGAGGGTTAGATTTCCAGAATCCAGACAAAAATTCCTATGTATTGATGTAGAATTTATGTGGATAGAGTGAAAATTGAGCGAGTGAGAAGAAGTTGTTCGGAGAAGAAGAATTTGTTAAATTTCTACAGTGCGCACTCTAGCAGAGCCTCCTTGACGACCATAGCAATGCATGTCATTTGCTGAATTTCATGAAAAGCCAAAATTATTTTAAGGAGGTACTATATGAAAATGGTAAAAGATATGAAAAAGCTGAGATATACCATAATAGCCAAAAGATATCACTACATTTTGAAAGTAGAATGGTGTTTCTAGCAGAAAATATGTGGAAGTAGTAAGCTGTCAAAAAGCAGCTGAAATTAGCAGATGATTTACATTCATTTCCTATGGGAGAAAAATTGCTCAAAAATGTTGAATATTTTAAAAAGTATAAAAGATATCAGTACAAGGAGATATAGCCATCGATTCCAAAAGTAGCTGAACAGTTTAAAAGTTGAATGGTTAAAATCGGACAAAAATTGTAGGAGGAGAAGCAAATCAAACTTTAAACAGGAAAAACGCATTTGGAAGAATAAACAGGAAGAATAAAGAACTAGAAAAATTTGCATTTCCTGCGAAAATGCACTGTGAATGCAGATAGCTGAATGATTGAGCAAAAGATGCAGAAGATCTTTGAAGAAGATTTTTGAAATTGCTGAAAAGCATTGAAGAAGTTGAAAAAGTTGAAGAAGTTGAAAATGTTGAAGAATTTGAAAGAGTTGAAGAATTTGAACATGAAAGAACAATAGCTGAATGATTAGAAGAAGAAAAAACTGAGGGAAAGGCACCAAACATTTCCTAACTCATTCTAAACACTGAATCGTTTAACAAAGCAGAAGTAGAATTTCAAACTTGAATATACTGTAGCCATATGTGGGCCTGCATTTCTAGGGAGTATAAGGGGTTTCGCCCCCATTGAAAAGCATTGGATGTTTGACACCTCCTAGCTTGGAGATGCTTTACGTGACATGGCCCAAATTTATAGTGGAGCATTCTGTATAAAGGAGGTAAAGACTCTGTAAAGCAGAAGTTTGTAGGACCTTCCTAGAGCTACTTCCGGTTAGCAACATGCTAACAGTTAGCCGCTAACAGGGTTGTGTTCAGTATCACCAGGTGAGTGTACTCTGTCAGTTTGGTCCAAATCCTGTACTGGGAAGTGCCTCAAAAAGGGTGCCAATACTTAATGTCACCAAAGGTCACCAAAGGTCATGAGTCAGATTGGCCTCCTTTAGCAACTCAGCCTCACCACATCTGGGCCCAGAACTCAACATTTGACCAAAATGGTCAGTAGCGCCATTTCCCACATGTGGGTGGTGCTGTATTGGCCAATTATGTCGTGTCTGGGCATCATGCCAGATCCTGTTGGAAGCAAAGGCCCAATAGGAAAGCATGTGAAATCCAAAATGGGACAGAAAAGTGACACATGGCTGAAAGTCACTTGAAAATTTAAAAATGTTAAGAGGAAGTGACTGTGCGAATTTCAGATTCCTACATTAATCACAGCCGCTGCAGCGGGCGTCGAAAGTTGCCATTGGATCCCAATGGAGCTTCTCCCTCTGGCCCTCGGAGTTCCGTCGTCATGGAAACTCACTCACACCTCTGCTGCAGGCCAGTCTACAGAAGTGCAGAGACTTTGCTCACAATAAGTCCCATTGGATTATAATGGAGAACTTTGCCCCGAACAACGCTCCATATCTCCTGATCCGTAAATGGTAGAGACGTAATTTTTTCTGCGTTTATTTCGTAACGGATAGGGGAAGAAGACAGGCTATCGGTTTTTGCTGGAAAAAGTTTAATAAAGGCGTAAAAAATTATGATATAAAGGTGATTTTTATGGACTTTCAGAAATCCTCTAAAAACGGTCCCGAACAAATCGCTGTAGCTGAAAAAGTATAAGAGATATCAAAATAATTCTTTCACTATGAGTATCAGCAGGCTTTTGAGGACTATGGTGCCCATTTTCATGTTTGTACAAAAATCGGTGTAGGCACAGCGACTATGTAAAAAAGTGGATGATGTGGGAAAATGCAGCTGAAAAGCGTTTTCAGGAATTTGCACATTCGCTACTCCCAAACAAATTGTTCCTGCGGTAAAACCGTAACAGTTATCCAAACAATTCCTTTTTTATGAGTGCCAGAAGGGTCGGGACATTCATGTGTGAAAGTCTCATGCTTGTACATGAAACGGTTTCGGAGTAGCGACGATGCGAAAACGTGTGATGTTTTCAATTTTCAGGCGTCATTTTTCAAAACCGCTCCATAGGAAATGAATGGGGGAGGTTTCGGGTTTGTGTCGCTCTGAGGTAATTTGCGAAAAAACTATAAATGCTATACCAATGAGGGTTACATTTCCTGAATCCAGACAAAAATTCCTACGTTTTGATGTATAATTTATGTGGATAGGTTGAAAGTTGAGCGACTGAGAAGAAGTTGTTTGGAGAAGAAGAATTAGTTGAATTTCTAGAGTGCGCACTCTACCAACTGCCACTTGACGACCATAGCAACGCATGTTATTTGCTGAATTTTTTGAAAAGCCAAAATTATTTTAAGGAGGTACTATATGAAAATGGTAAAAGATATAAAAAAGCTGAAATATACCATAACAGCTGAAAGATATCACTACATTTTAAAAGTTGAATGGCGTTTCTAGCTGAAAGTAGGCTGAAGCAGTAAGCTGTCAAAAAGCAGCTGAAATGAGCGGAATTTTAGTGATTTCAATGCATTTCCTATGGGAGAAAAAAAGCTGAAAACTTGCAGAAAAAGCTGAATATTTTAAAAAGTTGAAGAGTTAAAAGTACAAAAAGATATAGCCATCGATTCCAGAAGAAGCTGAATAGTTTAAAAGTTGAATGGTTGAAATCGGAGAAAAATTGTAGGAGGAGAAGCGAATCAAACTTTAAACAGTAAAAACGCATTAGGAAGAATAAACACTAAGAAGAAGAAGAAGAAGAAGAAGAAGAATAAAGAATAAAGAGAAACAGGATCTCAAGAACTGTGAATGCCTACTGCATTCAAAGTAATAAAGAGAAACAGGATCTCAAGAACTGTGAATGCCTACTGCATTCACAGTAATAAAGAGAAACAGGATCTCAAGAACTGTGAATGCCTACTGCATTCACAGTAACTAGAAAAATTTGCATTTCCTGCGAAAATGCACTGTGAATGCAGATAGCTGAATGATTGAGCAAAAGATGCAGAAGATCTTTGAAGAAGAGAAAAAATAGCTGAAAAGCATTGAAGAAGTTGAAAAAGTTGAAGAAGTTGAAAAAGTTGAAGAATTTGAAAGAGTTGAAGAATTTGAACATGAAAGAACAATAGCTGAATGATTAGAAGAAGAAAAAACTGAGGGTAAGGCACCAAACATTTCCTAACTCATTCTAAACACTGAATCATTTAACAAAGCAGAAGTAGAATTTCAAACTTGAATATACTGTAGCCATATGTGGGCCTGCATTTCTAGGGAGTATAAGGGGTTTCGCCCCCATTGAAAAGCATTGGATGTTTGACACCTCCTAGCTTGGAGATGCTTTACGTGACGTGGCCCAAATTTATAGTGGAGCATTCTGTATAAAGGAGGTAAAGACTCTGTAAAGCAGAAGTTTGTAGGACCTTCCTAGAGCTACTTCCGGTTAGCAACATGCTAACAGTTATCCGCTAACAGGGTTGTGTTCAGTATCACCAGGTGAGTGTACTCTGTCAGTTTGGTCCAAATCCTGTACTGGGAAGTGCCTCAAAAAGGGTGCCAATACTTAATGTCGCCAAACGTCACCAAAGTTCATGGGTCAGTTTGGCCTCCTTTAGCAACTCAGCCTCACCACATCTGGGCCCAGAACTCAATATTTGACCAAAATGGTCAGTAGCGCCATTTCCCACAGGTGGGTGGTGCTGTATTGGCCAATTGGGTCGTGTCTGGGCATCATGCCAGGTCCTGTTGGAAGCAAAGGCCCAATAGGAAAGCATGTGAAATCCAAAATGGGATAGAAAAATGACACATAGCTGAAAGTCACTTGAAAATTTTAAAATGTCAAGAGGAAGTGACTGTGCGAATTTCAGATTCCTACATTAATCACAGCAACTGCGGTGAGCGTCGAAAGTTGCCATTCTATCTCAATTGATCCTCTCCCTCTGGCCCTCAGAGTTCCGTCGTCATGGAAACTCACTCACACCTCTGCTGCAGGCCAGTCTACCGAAGTGCAGAGACTTTGCTCACAATAAGTCCCATTGGATTATAATGGAGAACTTTGCCCCGAACAACGCTTCATATCTCCTGATCCCTAAATGGTAGAGACGTAATTTTTTCTGCGTTTAGTTCGTAACGGATAGGGGAAGAAGAAAAGCTATCGTTTTTTGCTGGAAAAAGTTTAATAAAGGCGTAAAAAATTATGATCTAAAGGGTTTTTTTAAGGAATTTGCAAAATTCTCTAAAAACAGTCCTGAACAAATCGCTCTAGCTGAAAAATTATAAGAGATATCAAAACAATTATTTCACTGTGAGTATCAGCAGGCTTTTGAGGACTATGTTGCTCATTTTTATGTTTGTACAAAAATCGGTGTAGGCACAGCGACGATGTAAAAAAGTGGATCATTTGGGGTGATGGAGGTCCAAAGCGTCTTCAGGATTTTGCAAATTCGCTACTCCCGAACAAATTGTTCCTGCGGCAAAACCGTAACAGTTATCCACAAAATTCCTTTTTTGTGAGTGCCAGAAAGGTTGGGACATTCATGTGTGAAATTCTCATGCCTGTACATCAAACGGTTTAGGAGTAGCGATGATGCGAAAACGTGTGATGTTTTGGATTTTCAGACGTCATTTTTCAAAACCGCTCCATAGGAAATGAATGGGGAGGATTTCGGGTTTGTGTCGGTCTGAGGTGATTTGTGAAAAATCTATAAATGCTACACCAATGAGGGTTACATTTCCTGAATCCTGACAAAAATACCTACGTTTTGATGTATAATTGTAATGATTTGCTGTGGTGGATCCAAAGTTAAGCCAAACACGGAGCTGATGCTAACAAAAAGGGTATTTATTGGCATAGATGACAGATCCTCCAGGGACAAAAAGGCAAAGGCTGGGACAGACTCAAAAGACAGGATAGGTCATACAGGGCAACGGACAGATAACAAAAACAGAGGCTGCAAAGCTCTTACCATGAGGTAGCGGACAGGGACGAGATGAGATCTACCGGCAACTAAGCAAAAACGAAGGCGGACTTAAATAGGTAACAGAACAGGAGAGCAAGGCGGGGCTAATTAACAAAAACAGGTGGAGGTGATGAAGGGAACATACAGACTAATAAACCTAAGGTACAAAGCAAGACACAGACACTAGCTGAAATAAAAACTACTAAAGACTAAAACCGACTAAGGATAAATCCAATCCAAAACAAGAAAACAGAAATAAAACCAAAGACAGAAAAGTGGCTAAACTGAAAGAAAATAACCTGAACCACAACAGAACGTTACAGAGCCCCTCCCTCAAGGGCGGATACTAGACGCCCGTAACCGACTCAAAAAGTACCAAGAAAACAAACAAAGAAAGTCCGACCGGGCGGGTGGAGGGGGTTACAGGCTGGAGGGTCAGAATCTGAAAAAGGAAAGCAAAATCAAAAATACAGTCCCTCAACAAAAAACAACCCTCAAAGGGTGGATCATAACAAACAGTCTCTCAGAAAAAGCAAGAGTCTGATGGACTTCCTGGAGGACGGCCCCGGCGTGATAGGTTCTCCGGCGGACGTCCCGGCGGAAGGCCCAGACGTGACAGGTTCTCCGGCGGTCGTCCCGGCGGACGGCCCAGACGTGACAGGTTCTCCGGCGGTCGCCCCGGCGAACGGCCCAGACGTGACAGGTTCTCCGGCGGTCGCCCCGGCGGACGGCCCAGACGTGACAGGTTCTCCGGCGGACGGCCCCGGCGTGACAGGTTCTCCGGCAGATGGCCCAGGCGTGACCGATTCTCCGGCAGACGGCCCAGGCGTGACCGATTCTCCGGCAGACGGCCCAGGCGTGACCGATTCTCTGGAGGCCGTCGGCGGAACTGGGCGACAGGAGGCCGGCGGCGGAGCAGGACCCTCAGAGACCGTTGGCGGGGCCTGAAGAGGGAGAGAATAGAACCTGACGGCGGACTAAAGGATACGGAAGGCGCCGGACTACAGATTGAGGAGGGCGCCGGACTAACGGCTGGGGAAAGGGGCGCCTGGTTACTGACTACAGGCGGCGGCGCCTGGTTACTGACTACAGGCGGCGGCGCCTGGTTACTGACTACAGGCGGCGGCGCCTGGTTACTGACTACAGGCGGCGGCGCCTGGTTACTGACTACAGGCGGCGGCGCCTGGTTACTGACTACAGGCGGCGGCGCCTGGTTACTGACTACAGGCGGCGGCGCCTGGTTACTGACTTCAGGCGGCGGCGCCTGGTTACTGACTTCAGGCGGCGGCGCCTGGTTACAGGCGCCTGACGAAGTAGCCTGGCTACAGGCGAATAACGAAGGAGCCTGGCTACAGGCGACTGAAGAAAGAGCCTGGGTACAAGTGACCGAGGAAGAAGCCTGGCTACAGGCGACTGAAAAAGGAGCCTGACTACAGGCGACTAAAGAGGGAGCCTGGCTGCAGGCGACTAAAGAGGGAGCCTGGCTGCAGGCGACTGAGGAAGGAGCCTGGCTACAGGCGACTGAGGAAGGAGCCTGGCTACAGGCGACTGAGGAAGGAGCCTGGCTACAGGCGACTGAGGAAGGAGCCTGGCTACAGGCGACTGAGGAAGGAGCCTGGCTACAGGCGACTAAAAAAGGAGCCTGGCTACAGGCGACTGAAAAAGGAGCCTGGCTACAGGCGACTGAAAAAGGAGCCTGGCTACAGGTGACTAAAGAGGGAGCCTGGTTACAGGCGACTGAAGAGGGAGCCTGACTATGAGCGATTGAAAAGGGAGCCTTGCTACAGGCGACTGAAGAAGGAACCTGGTTACAGGCGGCTGAAGGGGGAGCCTGGCTACAGGCGACTGAAGGGGGAGCCTGGCTACAGGCGACTGAAGGGGGAGCCTGGCTACAGGCGACTGAAGGGGGAGCCTGGCTACAGGCGACTGAAGGGGGAGCCTGGCTACAGGCTGCAAAGGTGGGAGCCTGGCTACAGGCTGCAAAGGTGGGAGCCTGGCTACAGGCTGCAAAGGTGGGAGCCTGGCTACAGGCTGCTAAGGTGGGAGCCTGGCTACAGGCTGCTAAGGTGGGAGCCTGGCTACAGGCTGCTAAGGTGGGAGCCTGGCTACAGGCTGCTAAGGTGGGAGCCTGGCTACAGGCTGCTAAGGTGGGAGCCTGACTACAGGCTGCTAAGGTGGGAGCCTGACTACAGGCTGCTAAGGTGGGAGCCTGACTACAGGCTTCAGGAGGCCCCGGGCTACAGGCTTCAGGAGGCCCTGGGCTACAGGCTTCAGGAGGCCCTGGGCTACAGGCTTCAGGAGGCCCCGGGCTACAGGCTTCAGGAGGCCCCGGGCTACAGGCTTCAGGAGGCCCCGGGCTACAGGCTTCAGGAGGCCCCGGGCTACAGGCTTCAGGAGGCCCCGGGCTACAGGCTTCAGGAGCTAAAGTCAGACCCTTGGAAACCAGAAGTCTTAAGACCAGCATCTGGAGGGTCTCTGAAAGCGAAATCCAATAAAGTCTCTCCCAAAGTTGGCTGTCCATGAGGGTAATAAGAGGTCTTGGCTTGCACACAACTCTGAGAGGCTCAAAATCTCCAGGGGGTCCCGGATGTTGAATCCCCTTCTGAGGTCCTGGGTGCCCGAAGAGCGAAGGATCCCCCTGGGTTCCCACGTCGCAGGTCTGCGACGGACCCCTCTGGGTTCCAACGTCGCAGGTCCGCGACGGACCCCTCTGGGTTCCAACGTCGCAGGTCCGTGACGGACCCCTCTGGGTTCCAACGTCGCAGGTCCGCAACGGACCCCTCTGGGTTCCAACGTCGCAGGTCCGCGACGGACCCCTCTGGGTTCCAACGTCGCAGGTCTGCGGGGGCAGGTCCTCCTGACCCCTCTCACAGGACTTGGGCAGAGGCAGATCCTCCTGGACCCCCTCTGGTGACTTGACAGGAGCCGAGGCGTCGCTCAGACCCTCGGGGACAAACTCAGGAGCCGAGGCGTCGGCCAGACCCTCGGGGACAGACTCAGGAGCCGAGGCGTCGGCCAGACCCTCGGGGACAGACTCAGGAGCCGAGGCGTCGGCCGGACCCTCGGGGACAGACTCAGGAGCCGAGGCGTCGGCCGGTCCCTCGGTGACAGACTCAGGAGCCGAGGCGCCGGCCGGTCCCTCGGTGACAGACTCAGGAGCCGAGGCGCCGGCCGGTCCCTCGGTGACAGACTCAGGAGCCGAGGCGTCGGCCGGTCCCTCGGTGACAGACTCAGGAGCCGAGGCGTCGGCCGGACCCTCGGAGACAGACTCAGGAGCCGAGGCGTCGGCCGGACCCACGGAGACAGACTCAGGAGCCGAGGCGTCGGCCGGACCCTCGGAGACAGGTTTGGGTCGGCTATAGAAAGCCTGGAGGGCAGATCTGTAATGCCCCTCAACCTCTTTTAATTTTCTCTCCAGCTCCTCGGAATAGTGGCAAAAAAGGGCTTCTCTAAGGCGTTTTATGAGGGGTGCAAAAGTCCTTATTTTGTCCTCCAAATCCTTGTGAACAGCTTCTGCAGCGCCACTAGGAGGAGCTGTGGGCGGAGTCGGACAGGGAAGTGGAGGACCCCGGTCTGCTGAACAGGAAACAGCAGAAGGAGATGACGGGGCAACCGGCAAGGGCTTAGCAGCAACGACCGTTCGAGGCTGACCAGGCTCAGCTGATGGCTGCTTAGAACGGCTGGCGGAGTGGTCAACAAGCCGCCGTCTTTTTCTCCGGCGGCGGGATGATGGGCTTGGCGGAGAAACTGATTCCTCCTGACGGGAAGGGACCGCCGACGCCAGCGGCGATTCATGCGCCTCATCGCCAGGAGAAGGAAATGGGACCAACTCCAGAAAAAGGTCCGGACGGAGCTCCTGGATGACCTCCGCGTCAACCTCCAGGAAACAGTCCGGATCCGGCTTGAACGGCGGTGAGTGGCTGCGAGAGGTGAATGGAGCGCAGGTCTGGACTAGCATAGCTCCTCCGGTACGGAGAGGACGTGTTGGCTTTGGATTCATTTTGGCCGGTAGATACTGTAATGATTTGCTGTGGTGGATCCAAAGTTAAGCCAAACACGGAGCTGATGCTAACAAAAAGGGTATTTATTGGCATAGATGACAGATCCTCCAGGGACAAAAAGGCAAAGGCTGGGACAGACTCAAAAGACAGGATAGGTCATACAGGGCAACGGACAGATAACAAAAACAGAGGCTGCAAAGCTCTTACCATGAGGTAGCGGACAGGGACGAGATGAGATCTACCGGCAACTAAGCAAAAACGAAGGCGGACTTAAATAGGTAACAGAACAGGAGAGCAAGGCGGGGCTAATTAACAAAAACAGGTGGAGGTGATGAAGGGAACATACAGACTAATAAACCTAAGGTACAAAGCAAGACACAGACACTAGCTGAAATAAAAACTACTAAAGACTAAAACCGACTAAGGATAAATCCAATCCAAAACAAGAAAACAGAAATAAAACCAAAGACAGAAAAGTGGCTAAACTGAAAGAAAATAACCTGAACCACAGCAGAACGTTACAATAATTTGTCTACATAGAGTGAAAATTGAGCGAGTAGGCTGAAGTTGTTCGGAGTTTTGAAATCTTTGAAAACGCTAGAGTGGGCTACTCTAAGAGTCTGAGAATTCCGTCATTGACTTTCATTATAAACGATGATTTCGCTGATTTTTGGACATGAGCTTTGAGGAGTAACTGTGAAGAGACGATAAAAGATATCCCCATCCCGTTTTCACTTCTGAGTGGTTCACAGATATGTCTACAAACTGGAAGTTAAACGGTGTTCGTAGGTGAAAGCATGACGACACAGTACAGCGTTGAAAATGGCCATTTGGAGGCTTTTTTGAGGCTTTCTTTCTGCACTTTCCATCTGAGCTATACTGTAGCGCCATATATGGGCATGCAGTATTGGGACCATAAGGGGTTGGATCCCCCATTGAAAAGCATTGGATGTTTGACACGTCATAGCTTGGAGATGCTTTATGCGACGTAGCCCAAATTTCTTGTGGAGCTTTCTCTCTAGAGTAAGAACACACTCTGTGAAGCAGAAGTTGGTGAGACCTTCCTAGAGCTACTTCCGGTTAGCAACATGCTAACAGTTAGCCGCTAACAGGGTTGTGTTCAGTATCACCAGGTGAGTGTACTCTGTCAGTTTGGTCCAAATCCTGTACTGGGAAGTGCCTCAAAAAGGGTGCCAATACTTAATGTCACCAAAGGTCACCAAAGGTCATGAGTCAGATTGGCCTCCTTTAGCAACTCAGCCTCACCACATCTGGGCCCAGAACTCAACATTTGACCAAAATGGTCAGTAGCGCCATTTCCCACATGTGGGTGGTGCTGTATTGGCCTATTATGTCGTGTCTGGGCATCATGCCAGGTCCTTTTGGAAGCAAAGGCCCAATAGGAAAGCATGTGAAATCCAAAATGGGACAGAAAAGTGACACATGGCTGAAAGTCACTTGAAAATTTTAAAATGTCAAGAGGAAGTGACTGTGCGAATTTCAGATTCCTACATTAATCACAGCCGCTGCAGCGGGCGTCGAAAGTTGCCATTGTATCCCAATGGAGCTTCTCCCTCTGGCCCTCAGAGTTCCGTCGTCATGGAAACTCACTCACACCTCTGCTGCAGGCCAGTCTACCGAAGTGCAGAGACTTTGCTCACAATAAGTCCCATTGGATTATAATGGAGAACTTTGCCCCGAACAACGCTCCATATCTCCTGATCCGTAAATGGTAGAGACGTAATTTTTTCTGCGTTTATTTCGTAACGGATAGGGGAAGAAGACAGGCTATCGGTTTTTGCTGGAAAAAGTTTAATAAAGGCGTGAAAAATTATGATATAAAGGTGATTTTTATGGACTTTCAGAAATCCTCTAAAAACGGTCCCGAACAAATCGCTGTAGCTGAAAAAGTATAAGAGATATCAAAATAATTCTTTCACTATGAGTATCAGCAGGCTTTTGAGGACTATGGTGCCCATTTTCATGTTTGTACAAAAATCGGTGTAGGCACAGCAACGATGTAAAAAAGTGGATGATGTGGGAAAATGCAGCTGAAAAGCGTTTTCAGGAATTTGCACATTCGCTACTCCCGAACAAATTGTTCCTGCGGTAAAACCGTAACAGTTATCCAAACAATTCCTTTTTTATGAGTGCCAGAAGGGTCGGGACATTCATGTGTGAAAGTCTCATGCTTGTACATGAAACGGTTTCGGAGTAGTGACGATGCGAAAACGTGTGATGTTTTCAATTTTCAGGCGTCAATTTTCAAAACCGCTCCATAGGAAATGAATGGGGGAGGTTTTGGGTTTGTGTCGCTCTGAGGTGATTTGCGAATAATCTATAAATGCTACAGCAATGAGGGTTACATTTTCTGAATCCAGACAAAAATTCCTACGTTTTGATGTATAATTTATGTGTATAGGTTGAAAATTGAGCGAGTGAGAAGAAGTTGTTCGGAGTAGAAGAATTAGTTGAATTTCTAGAGTGCGCACTCTATAACTGCCTCCTTGACGACCATAGCAACGCATGTTATTTGCTGAATTTCTTGAAAAGCCAAAATTATTTTAAGGAGGTACTATATGAAAATGGTAAAAGATATGAAAAAGCTGAAATATACCATAATAGCTGAAAGATATCACTACATTTTAAAAGTTGAATGGCGTTTCTAGCTGAAAGTAGGCTGAAGCAGTAAGTTGTCAAAAAGCAGCTGAAATGAGCGGAATTTTAGTGATTTCAATGCATTTCCTATGGGAGAAAAAAAGCTGAAAATTTGCAGAAAAAGCTGAATATTTTAAAAAGTTGAAGAGTTAAAAGTACAAAAAGATATAGCCATCGATTCCAGAAGAAGCTGAATAGTTTAAAAGTTGAATGGTTGAAATCGGAGAAAAATTGTAGGAGGAGAAGCGAATCAAACTTTAAACAGTAAAAACGCATTAGGAAGAATAAACACTAAGAAGAAGAAGAAGAAGAACTAGAAAAATTTGCATTTCCTGCGAAAATGCACTGTGAATGCAGATAGCTGAATGATTGAGCAAAATATGCAGAAGATCTTTGAAGAAGAGAAAAAATAGCTGAAAAGCATTGAAGAAGTTGAAAAAGTTGAAGAAGTTGAAAAAGTTGAAGAATTTGAAAGAGTTGAAGAATTTGAACATGAAAGAACAATAGCTGAATGATTAGAAGAAGAAAAAACTGAGGGTAAGGCACCAAACATTTCCTAACTCATTCTAAACACTGAATCATTTAACAAAGCAGAAGTAGAATTTCAAACTTGAATATACTGTAGCCATATGTGGGCCTGCATTTCTAGGGAGTATAAGGGGTTTCGCCCCCATTGAAAAGCATTGGATGTTTGACACCTCCTAGCTTGGAGATGCTTTACGTGACGTGGCCCAAATTTATAGTGGAGCATTCTGTATAAAGGAGGTAAAGACTCTGTAAAGCAGAAGTTTGTAGGACCTTCCTAGAGCTACTTCCGGTTAGCAACATGCTAACAGTTAGCCGCTAACAGGGTTGTGTTCAGTATCACCAGGTGAGTGTACTCTGTCAGTTTGGTCCAAATCCTGTACTGGGAAGTGCCTCAAAAAGGGTGCCAATACTTAATGTCACCAAAGGTCACCAAAGGTCATGAGTCAGATTGGCCTCCTTTAGCAACTCAGCCTCACCACATCTGGGCCCAGAACTCAACATTTGACCAAAATGGTCAGTAGCGCCATTTCCCACATGTGGGTGGTGCTGTATTGGCCAATTGGGTCGTGTCTGGGCATCATGCCAGATCCTGTTGGAAGCAAAGGCCCAATAGGAAAGCATGTGAAATCCAAAATGGGACAGAAAAGTGACACATGGCTGAAAGTCACTTGAAAATTTAAAAATGTTAAGAGGAAGTGACTGTGCGAATTTCAGATTCCTACATTAATCACAGCCGCTGCAGCGGGCGTCGAAAGTTGCCATTGTATCCCAAAGGAGCTTCTCCCTCTGGCCCTCAGAGTTCCGTCGTCATGGAAACTCACTCACACCTCTGGTGCAGGCCAGTCTACCGAAGTGCAGAGACTTTGCTCACAATAAGTCCCATTGGATTATAATGGAGAACTTTGCCCCGAACAACGCTCCATATCTCCTGATCCGTAAATGGTAGAGACGTAATTTTTTCTGCGTTTATTTCGTAACGGATAGGGGAAGAAGACAGGCTATCGGTTTTTGCTGGAAAAAGTTTAATAAAGGCGTGAAAAATTATGATATAAAGGTGATTTTTATGGACTTTCAGAAATCCTCTAAAAACGGTCCCGAACAAATCACTGTAGCTGAAAAAGTATAAGAGATATCAAAATAATTATTTCACTATGAGTATCAGCAGGTTTTTGAGGACTATGGTGCCCATTTTCATGTTTGTACAAAAATCGGTGTAGGCACAGCGACGATGTAAAAAAGTGGATGATGTGGGAAAATGCAGCTGAAAAGCGTTTTCAGGAATTTGCACATTCGCTACTCCCGAACAAATTGTTCCTGCGGTAAAACCGTAACAGTTATCCAAACAATTCCTTTTTTATGAGTGCCAGAAGGGTCGGGACATTCATGTGTGAAAGTCTCATGCTTGTACATGAAACGGTTTCGGAGTAGCGACGATGCGAAAACATGTGATGTTTTCAATTTTCAGGCGTCATTTTTCAAAACCGCTCCATAGGAAATGAATGGGGGAGGTTTCGGGTTTGTGTCGCTCTGAGGTGATTTGCGAAAAATCTATAAATGCTACAGCAATGAGGGTTACATTTCCTGAATCCAGACAAAAATTCCTACGTTTTGATGTATAATTTATGTGGATAGGTTGAAAATTGAGCGACTGAGAAGAAGTTGTTCGGAGAAGAAGAATTTGTTGAATTTCTAGAGTGCGCACTCTATAACTGCCTCCTTGACGACCATAGCAACGCATGTTATTTGCTGAATTTCTTGAAAAGCCAAAATTATTTTAAGGAGGTACTATATGAAAATGGTAAAAGATATGAAAAAGCTGAAATAGACCATAATAGCTGAAAGATATCACTACATTTTAAAAGTTGAATGGCGTTTCTAGCTGAAAGTAGGCTGAAGCAGTAAGCTGTCAAAAAGCAGCTGAAATGAGCGGAATTTTAGTGAATTACATTCATTTCCTATGGGAGAAAAAAAGCTGAAAATTTGCAGAAAAAGCTGAATATTTTAAAAAGTTGAAGAGTTAAAAGTACAAAAAGATATAGCCATCGATTCCAGAAGAAGCTGAATAGTTTAAAAGTTGAATGGTTGAAATCGGAGAAAAATTGTAGGAGGAGAAGCGAATCAAACTTTAAACAGTAAAAACGCATTTGGAAGAATATCCCATAAGAAGAATAAAGAATAAAGAGAAACAGGATCTCAAGAACTGTGAATGCCTACTGCATTCACAGTAACTAGAAAAATTTGCATTTCCTGCGAAAATGCACTGTGATTGCAGATGGCTGAATGATTGAGCAAAAGATGCAGAAGATCTTTGAAGAAGAGAAAAAATAGCTGAAAAGCATTGAAGAAGTTGAAAAAGTTGAAGAAGTTGAAAAAGTTGAAGAATTTGAAAGAGTTGAAGAATTTGAACATGAAAGAACAATAGCTAAATGATTAGAAGAAGAAAAAACTGAGGGTAAGGCACCAAACATTTCCTAACTCATTCTAAACACTGAATCGTTTAACAAAGCAGAAGTAGAATTTCAAACTTGAATATACTGTAGCCATATGTGGGCCTGCATTTTTAGGGAGTATAAGGGGTTTCGCCCCCATTGAAAAGCATTGGATGTTTGACACCTCCTAACTTGGAGATGCTTTACGTGACGAGGCCCAAACTTATTGTGGAGCATTCTGTATAAAGGAGGTACAGACTATGTAAAGCAGAAGTTTGTTCGAGCTTCTTAGAGCTACTTCCGGTTAGCAACATGCTAACCGTTAGCCGCTAACATGGTTGTGTTCAGTATCACCGGGTGAGTGTACTCTGTCAGTTTGGTCCAAATCCTGTACTGGGAAGTGCCTCAAAAAGGGGTGCCAATACTTAATGTCACCAACCGTGACCAAAGTTCATGGGTCAGATTGGCCTCCTTTAGCAACTCAGCCTCACCACATCTGGGCCCAGAACTCAACATTTGACCAAAATGGCGTGTAGCGCCATTTCCCACAGGTGGGTGGTGCTGTATTGGCCAATTGGGTCATGTCTGGGCATCATGCCAGGTCCTGTTGGAAGCAAAGGCCCAATAGGAAAGCATGTGAAATCCAAAATGGGACAGAAAAATGACACATGGCTGAAAGTCACTTGAAAATTTTAAAATGTCAAGAGGAAGTGACTGTGCGAATTTCAGATTCCTACATTAATCCCTCATGGCAGTCAGGAAAATCGAGCAAATGAGAGCCTCCCATCACACGATCCCGATAAACAAATTTGCCTTTGGATGCCAGCTCCCGCCAGTTTCGGATAACTTTTTCAATATGTATTTTGCGTTTTTGCGATCTCTGTTAGGCAGGGCTTTTAGAACTTCACTAGCGGTTTTGTCCAATTCAGCAGGAGAGGGTGTAGAACCGGTAGAACCAGAGTCTGCTTCACCGTCATTATTTTCAGGCATCGGGTTACGCTGCAAAGTTAAAGTCACTCGGGGTTCCTCCAGCTGACCTTGTTTCATCACCTGACCTTGAGTCAGATACCTCTGCAGCAGAGCGACGTATTTTAAATTTTTTTCGTTAGAACTCAGTCCCGGTTCATTCAGTATTTCTATCATTTTAGAATCCAAATCCTCTCCAGCCATCTGTCTGATAGAAGGCTCTGACGGAGTCAAACGCTTGAAATGCTGCGGTGAAACGGGATACATCTTTTGCGCCGTCCTAAGAGACATTTTCTCATCTCCTGATGAGACCACCCACCAGCTCTCCGATTAAAGGGGCCACAACACACAGCAAGGGAAGAATAAACCCACCTGTTTCTGATTTTTTCAGAGCCAACTGCTTCCATTTTAACCCCGTTCTTTTATCAGCCGGCAGTCTGATGATCTTTTTCTGCTTTTCCAATTTTTTATGTTGAGAAGGACATACTTTAACGTCACCTTTTAAGATATTCAGAGCTATCTCACACAAGGCTTTAAGAAAGTCGGGCGAGCAGTCAGCGAGAATGTCTTTACGTTTCTGTGGAGTAGTGTGATACAGAGCTCTGAATAAGAGAGCGTTCCTTTATATGCGAGCTGACATGATGAATTAATTTGACTTAGGTACATACACGGCGGGCCACTGACCAGGAAGCATACCCGTTCTCAGTCTGAAACGATCTGGGCAAGTTGGAGTCAGATCCAGGATTAAATAGCCCTGAGGTTCTCTGGTGGCATCTTGAAAACTCTCCATAAAGAACGTTTTCTCTGACGGGAATATTTGACGGGCTAATATATTCAGCTGCAGTTTATATCTGGGGTTCTTAAATAACACCATATAATTACCGTTGAGGCTGATGGTGTGGCTGTATTTACCTTGATGAAACACATTCTGAGTCAATATCATCATGCTCATATTTCTATGTAACTGTATTGCGTAAAACTCTTGACCACTTCTGGATGCTCCAAAGCCTGGAAAATTACATTGTCCAAAATAACCAAATGATTCTGATCGGGAGGAAACAGATTTTCATCATCAAAAGAATGAGGTAGTCCCTCGATGAATTTAATCTTTTTATTCATTTTTTGCAATTCAGCATACATACTTTGAAAAGAAGTGTAAATCCACACGATATTTACAGGTACAACATCCATAACATGGTTACAATTTTGCAAAACACTTTTAACAAAAAACGATTTCCCACATCCGCTCGGCCCCGCTATAAAACATGAAAATGGGTTCTGAGTCTAGGGTCAAATTCTATCTCCTGTGTTTCACAGGAGAGCGACATTTTCTCGGTTAACCTTTAGTAACCAAAAGAGTTGTTCCGTCAGGAAAAAGGCTTCTCTTGTCATACACCACACAGAGCCTTTTCTGAAATGTGGCATTTTAAAGCTGAAAGCTTCTTTTATCACATCTAATGGTATTTTGTGGAGCTTCTAAAACAACACCTGCAGACCCTTGCAAATAACCTTCTACCAGGTCTTTAACGCTGTCAAAGTTCACCCTCTCACTGCATTCCTGAGTCTGAGTGATGCCTTTAACCCTCATCACAACTTTTTTCTGGTTTCTGGTCTGATATGCATAAGTTTTGGGGCTGGCTGATACAAATTCCTGAATCGTGTCGATGGTTTAACTCATCCGTTAAATCCCCCAGATAACTCCCCAGCTCAAGAGAGCTCTCACCCGGTTTAACAACATAGATCAGGATGTCCGTGTCTATGCACAAAACGCGATGCTGAAGTCGTTCGAGACAGGTGTACAGTTTCAGATGGGCGTACACCGTGGTGAACGCTGCGATAAATACATTATTCACCTTGTTGGGTGGAGAGATGCATCGCTTGTTGTATTTCCACTGAACCATACACATTTCATAATTCAGAAAGTGAAAGTAGCTCACCGTGTATTTACCTGAGAACAGAAAGTTGAAAAAGTCATCAGGCTCGCTTACAATGGTAGCTTGAGCCAGGTCATTTCTCTATGCAAATTTCCCCCAAAAACTGTTCAGACACAGTTTAGCCACCTGTCTTTTAGCCGGGTTTACTTCGATGTTGTCCACATTCAGCTGGATGACCCGATTAAGTTTGTAGTCCACCACATACTTTAACCTGCTCTCCTCATCTGCCGCTTCAGCTGGGAAGCCTGAAGCTTCCTGCTTACCCTTGAGAAAGGTGTGGATATAAGGTTTAAAGATTGAACTGCTTTGTTTCTCAAAATGCCAAACCTCTGTGATTTCTGCAATGAGGTAACCGTGTTCTAATTCTTTGGAAAACTCAATGCTCACCCATATGCCCGTCAACGCTCTCTCTTGATCAGAGTGGGTGCAGGGACCTGTCTGGTAGTTAATTTCAGTGCAAGCACGGCAGAGAGTGAACACCAGTTTTCCGGCAGATGTCCTATACGGTAAAACAGGAAAAAACAGACCGCGGGTGGGTACATGGTTGTCTCAGTCTGAGAACACACGTCCTGCCGCCGTATAACGGTTCTCGCGGTGAGAGAGGCTCTGGTACATTGAAACGTTCCAGAAACCTTTTGACACCCAAGTGCAACGTTTTCATTTTGGTCCAATCATGTTCCCACATAAGCGCGTGCTGGATGTCTATGGCCCTTTCCTTAGATAACCATTCCAGCCACTGAATAGACGCATTCGAAAATGTTTTAGACTGGTGTTTGTAGTCGATGGGTGAGGGTATCGCAAGAGTGTTAGGAGGAAGGAAATTGGATGTGAAAACCTTCATGCAGGCTGAGGCAATTGTGATGTATTTAAAATGATCCACGCTTGTCTCTAAAGAACTCTTCTCTGAATTTCACACAACCCTTGAAAAGAATCTCAACATCATTTTGACAATAATAAAGAGCTTCTTTCTGAAAGTCAAAGGGCTGCTTGCATGCCTGGCTGTACCAGCTGTTAAATCGCTCCTGCTCTGCGGGGTTCATGTGTTCCAACGCGTAGAAGCTGAGAGGAGGAAGCGGGCCGACATACTTTAAATTGTTTTCAGAGGAGAACAAGTGGGGGAAAAACCCTTTACTGTGATCAGTGAAGCCTAATGCTTTCGGCATTTGACTCAGTTTCACAGCAAGGAATGGCTATCAATGAATTTCAGACCGTAATCAGGTTCAGTAAAACAGAGGATTTTGCTTCCTTGTGTGATCAGGGACGGCTTAATACCTTGCTGGACCATCACATTCCGAATCAAGTAAGAGTCGTATCCCCGGGCGTTATGAGCTAAAAATGTGTAACCCCTGTACCGGGGTTTCCTGAACTGAAGCAGAAATTCTCTGATGCAGTTCAGCCCATAAGCGTGCCATACATGTCCTTTCAGTGTTTTGGCACACACGAGGGACGGAATGTGCACGTCGCTCTTGTCTGTAAAAGATTCAAAATCATAAAAAAACATTTTATCGCTGAGCTCACGATCGGTCAGAGTAGGTTGAATGTATCACTGATGCTCGTTTAACGTTACATCAACATCGCGCAGCACTTTCTCACGACAGTGCATTTTATCGAACAGTCGTGACGCCTGCTCTCTCCGCCTGCTGATAGTTTTTTACAACAACAGAATTTGGTTATCTCGCAATTACTCACAAAATTCCCGAGTTTAGGTTTTTCCCTGGGCTCTCTGTGTTTATCAAAGCAGAATGAATTACGACAGATCCGGTTACAATCTGTGCAGTATACAGGGCGGTACTCTTGGAGAGTACAACTCGGTTCGTGGCATACAGAACAACGACCCTTACAGTTATGCCTGTTGATATTTTCAAAACCGTTAAAGCAGTAACTGCAGATGTGCTTCGCTCCGATGAAACCTGTCAATCTTTTTATCCCATAATAATGGTTTTTGAACAAAAACAGAAAAAGAGGATTTGAGCGATCTGAAAAGTCGGTCTCGAATTTACAAAGCAATGCCTCCCCATCGTTTTTATAGAACACGACACTGTTCACTATCTTTTCAAATATTTGCACATCGCTGAAAGTCACAGGGGTTTGTTCAGTGAGACCGACCATACGCTGCCACTGTCTGGCTTGATGCACTGCTTCTGCGTCTGTAAAAGATGGGTTAAAGAGATGTGCTAGACTGATTGAAAAACAAATCTGATTAGAACGGTTGCCAACGATATACAAATGACAACGTTTTCTATGAATCAGCTCACAGTCTAATGTTTTTACAGCCTTACGCTTGGCACCCCCGCGCGGGGTTCTTACAACCTGAAGAATCAGTTCTAAGTTGTGAGGTGCTGGAAGCTCGCCGTTGGACTGTACAAGCTCCTCTAAGAATTCCTGAAATGCCGGCAGAATTTAATCACGTTCATCATTTACTTGAACGATTGCATGACGAGAGAATCCTTCCCCGCTTAATTCTAACTGTACAATATCGTTACAAGATGCTAATTGTGCAGCAGAGTCCGCGAGCTCGATGACTATATTAAATACCTGTGTGTAAAATTCTGCAGGATTAGGAACGTCATAGGGGTGCGAGGCAATCACACTGAAAGGACATCTTATTTCTGTAACATTGAAACATTCACGCCCTGCGACAGACTGGCGACCTGTCCAGGGTGTACCCCCTCTCTCGCCCAGTGAATGCTGGAGATAGGCACCAGCAACCCCCGCGACCCCATGAGGGATTAAGCGGGTGAGAAAAGGGATGGATGGATGGATGGATGAAACATTCACGCTCAATACAGAGTGCATGAGTTTCTGATTACGGCTGTCTAACACCTGCTGATCGTGACTCGTGCCGGGTTGAACCGCTCGGTCAAGTGTAGGGGCGGTGGGGGCAGGAGCAGTCACACTTGGCTGTTGAGGTTGCCTGGATGTGGGATGTTGCAAAACAATATTCGAAGAACCAGTCCGACTATGTTCACCGCTTTCTACAATACGCTGATTTATAATGCCGCTATGCTGCTGTTGTTGAAACTGACCGCTTGTAGGATTAGGGCTAAATATTTTAGAGACAGAAACGTTTAATCCATGGATGGCTTGTTCTAGTGATAATAAACATTCATGGGCTGGATGTAGATTGACAAACCCGGATGCATGCTGAACAGGGATATTCTGAAGATCATTCACAGCTTCCACAATTTCATTTAAAACATCTCTCATTTGCTGACTATCTATATTTACAGAGGTCACAATTTACTAGGTCAATCAGTTCATCCAACAGAAACCTGCAGGTTCTCAGAAGCACAGCAGATCTCGAATGGTAGACCGTGGCTTGACGCCGAGTAGAAACAGGTATTTGTTCTACTGTCGATGCAGTGGCTGTAATACGACAGAAAAATTATAATTAGATTTTATCATATACAATCAGGAAAAAACTGTAATTTATTATATCACAAGCTAATTGTAAAAAACAGTAATTTAATATATAAAAAGGACATGATAAAACATTCTTTTAAAACGATGTCATAAACTAATTGTAGAAAACACTAATTTAATATAAAAAGAACAACATGACAATACATTGATTTATTATATCGCAAACTAATTCTTTGAAAGCTTTGAAATTAATATGTACCCATGATAATCCTTCGAGCCGTCTCCATCTTGGATACGATTCTTGTAATAACTCGCTGGAAGGCCCGGACTGTCGAATGCAGTCTGTTAAAACTGGGTCTTTTTTTCTTCTTTTTTAAGGAGCGTCTCACATGGCTGGTGGCTGGAGCTACTGCGAATGAAGAAACACACAGAGACATAGGATTTTAAACTTAGGGTTATAAATATAATGAAGGAATAGTTAAACATTTATACAGATAATAACAAAACTGTAGGCTGACAGGAAAGGGGGAGAGACATGCAACAAAGGACTGCAGGTCGGATTCGCACCCGGGTCCTCCACGTCGGGGACTAAGAACTACCAGCCACACCACGAGCCCGCCCCTGCAAAGCATATTGTCAACTCACCAACTAATGACGGCTGCTGCTGCTGCTCTGATGAGATGTCAGGGGTTCAAGCTCCTGCTGCGGTCTCAATGTTTTCTGGTTTTACGGACGGCGGTGTTACTGTAAATTAAAAAATACACACACAGAGAAATTGAAACGCGCTAATTCAGAAAAATACAATCATGGGATAGTTTCAGAGTTATAAATAATAGTAAACTTAAAAGGTGATGGTTTTGCTGCGGGAAGCGAGCAGCGTAGCAAGTCATGATCAGAAGTCAGTAACGATGACGTCTCCTCGGGGCAGATAGCATTGCACGATGGCAAGGGAGAAGCTATTATTATTATCGAGGAATTATGGTGGTCTTCTGTTTGCGGTCCTTGCTTGGGAGTCGATGTATTTTCAACAGCAACGTTGGGAAGTAGCCTTCTTTTGGTCCGGTTTAGAGACAACCTTCCAAACGCATCCCAGAGGGATGCGTTTGGAAGGTTGGGATGCGTTTGATCCGGGTTCAGTTGAGGTAGAATTCCGGGTAATTTTCCCAGATAAACGCTCGGGTTGTTCTGATTAGGATGTCCGTATTTAGAATCGATTAAACCATTCTCGTTAAATAAGTCTGGAATAAAAAGAATAAATAGAAAAATGGTTAAAACAATGTATTAATATTTTACAACGATATATTAAAATAAAAGTGAATATGAGGGTCAATTACATCTTACCGTAGTCGGATTGTGTTAAAACAAAATCTCCCAGTTCGGCATCCGTGGGTTCTAAGAAATAATTAAAATATATTATAATGATGCAGACAGAAGATATACCTGCGCGAATAGGGTGCGCAATCTAACACGCTCTAAGCCGCATGCTCTGAGCTTCACATAGCTCCACATAGCTTCACCGCTAACTTCATGCTAAACCCCAGCGTGACATGACTAGGCTATCACGTGACCTGAGTAGGCTAACAAAAATTTCCAGTTAACTCTAACAAGCGCTTTTTCTGCATCTAAAGACAATGTTTTTACTATAGAAATAATCTGTTAAATTAAGTAATCTGCATGCATTTGTGGATGACAGCCTTCCTTTTATGAAACCAGTTTGATCAGGGTGTATTGTAAGAGGAGTAATCATTTTGCAAGAGCTTTACAGATTATTTTAATATCAACGTTAATAAGGCATATGGGACAATAGCTGGTAGGAAACAGGATCTTTGACTGGCGTAAGCAGGGACTAATAGTAGCAGAATTCATATTAGCCAGGGATCTGACATTTTCCCGAGTTTCCTGCAACATTCTGTGGAATGTTGATACCAGAATATTTCTGAATTCTTTCCACTGATAATCCAAATGGTGAATCCAGGGTCATCATTTCACTGATAACTTAGGAAGTGTTATTTTATCCAGAAATTGCTTGATGTAATTTTCTAATGAGTTTATCTGCATAAGGATTTTTAGAAATCTCGGAAGATGTTGTTTATAGTTTCAGGATCATGATGTATTTATGAGTCAAGACTGTAACTGCAAATATAGTTGTTTATTTATTTATTTTTAGCTGATTAGCTAAGAAGCTTCCTGATTTGCCATATTCAAAGTTTTCTATTCGAAGTCTTTGTAAATAAAAATTTATTTCGCTTTTCAATATATTCGTTAAATTCTAATTTTACTTTACGAACTTTACTTCTTAGGAGATTTCTAGTAACTTAATTTTTCCCTCCATTCTCTCTCTCTCTCTGTAATGATTCACAATGTGGGACCCAGTATTCAGCCAGACAAGCAGAGGTTCTACAAAAACGCTCTTTATTAACTGAATGTAAAAACAGGCTGAAAACCAAGAATGGCTGTCAAGCCAAAAAAAGACATCAGCAAACCAACAGACCAGGGCTGAAGAACGGCAAACTATAGACTAGGTGGGTCAGGCAAACTCAGAGTCAAAAAGCAGATCGGTGTGGCAGAGTCTTTGGAGGAAGACCATGCATCAGAAAGCATGGGAGCAGGGCTTCCGGAGGCCGGCGGCGAAGCAGGGCATCCGGAGGCCGGCGACGGAGCTTGGACTGGAGACCCCCTGGGATGCAGGCAAAGCAGGAGGGCTCTCCGCGACCGGTGAAGCAGCAGCAGGACCCAAGCAGGCTTAGAACGTGGTGTGCGCCGCACCCTCGTTGGACGCCGGACTGGCGTCCTCAGAGACAGAGTCGTCAGCCAAACCCCCGGAGACAGGTGCAGGACGGCTGTAGAACGATCTGAGGGCTGTTCTGTAATGACCCTCCACCTCCTTTAATTTTGCCTCCAGATCAGCTGAATAATGATAATCTAAAGTCTCTCTCAGACGCCTAATGTTTGGAGCAAAAGTCCTTATTTTGTCCTCCAGTGATCTATAGACAGCGTCTGGAGTGCCACTAGGAGGAGCTGTAGGCGACAAAAGAGAGCTCCGGTCTGCCGGGCAGGAAGCCGCAGCAGGAGCGATGGAGGCAGCTGGCCAGGACAGAGGTACGGCGGCAGACGGCCGCTGGGTTGGCTTGGTCGACCGCTGCACAGAAGGAATGGAGGCCTGGCAGGAAGATTGCCGTCTATGCCTCCGGCGGTGGACTTTGCAGGGAGGTAGGATCCTCATGACGGCCCGCGGCAACCTCCGCGCCTACACGTCAGGAGAGGGAAACAGAGACGAATTCGGAAAAAGGTCTGGGCGAAGCTCCCGCACTAGATCCTCGTCAACCTCCAGAAAAAAATCTGGAGCCGGAGTGGCCACCGGAGCACTGACCGCCGAACGCCGATGGTTACGCCGGCGGGGTGGCTGCGGAGCAGTGCTGCCGCCAAGCAGTTGGCGTCTGGGACCGACACCGGGAGGACAGATCGCTAACCTAGACCCATCCAGTGACGCACTCCTGACAACCTCAGGTAAGCGCCCGATGTACTCCTCCACTGCAAACAGCGCCCAAGGGTCCATCATAACTTGTAATCCGGAGCGTGGACACGGTGCCAGTGGTGGGCTCATGTTTTTTTTTTGGTTTTTTTTCCAGTGTCCTGTCTAGCAATGTGGCAATAAGAATCGATGTCTTAATGCCAAATAGAGCTCGACAGATTTTACTTTCACAAGTGGAGCAATCAGCTTTCGCCATAGTGCTCCGCTTGATGTATGCATGTAAATAGTTTTATTGTGATTTCCCTCCAATGAAAGAGGAGAGTAGCCTCGTGAGACCATCCTGATCTCGCGAGCTTTCAAGGTTTCACTCGCAGATCAGTCTGGCTACTCTCCGTTAAAGAAAATTTGGAGCCGTTCACCAAAAGAACGTCCAGTGTTGGCTTTGAGGCGGGTTGAGGTGTAACGCAACCAGAAGCGCGACAGTTCAGTCTAAAGAACATGGCGGCTTCAGCCGATGAAACTAGCGTTAGCATGGCTATCGAGCAAGTTTTATCGGAATTACAGAGTATTTCTTTGCTGAGCTAACCAGCCTTTACCTGCAGCAGCAAGAGTAGCTTGGCTTGTGGTTGTGTTTTCGTCGTCGCTCTGTTACGAGCGACGACGAAGCATGTTGACGAGTATGTCATATGCTTCGTTGATCTGATTGGTTTATTTGGCCCGTCTATCACCAACATAGGCCAATCAGCTAACCAGTATTTTCGCCCCTTACCAAAATTACTTCAATGGAAGGTTTCCAGATGGATATGCGGAGCAAATCTATCTGGCGGCGTCAGGTTAAGAGGAGAGATGACCCCGAGGAAATCCCCCAGCCACCGCAATGCCGAAGCCCCCAGGAGCAGCCGCCAGGAATGGGCCGGCACCCACCTGGGAATCCGCCCCGAACCCGTGGGCCGCCAATGCACCAGCGGGCCAAGGCGCCAGCCAGCGGAGGGGGGCAGGACGGGGGGGATGGGCTCCACACCTAGCAGAGACTTGAGATGTTCTTGGGAGAGTGAGCAGTTCGGACCCGGACCTGGCAAAAAAATAAATAAATAAATAAATCTCATTCACACCATCCCACCCTAGTGCCCCACTCACCACACACAGACGCCGTACACACATTTCCACATAACACTCACATCCAACAATTCCAGGTGGGGGGGGGCACCACAATCCAGCTTTCCGACTGCCAGTTCCCAACCCCCAATCCCGCACCCGGGCCAGACGCCCCCCGGCCCAAGCCCCCCAGGGAGGGGGCCAACATGACCCGTACGGGCCACCCAACCAGAACCCCCCTCACCCCCTAAATACCTAATAAACCCACTCCCTCCCCCAACTTACCCTAGCCACCCCTCCCCCCACCCCTTTTTGGGGAGAGTAGAGGCGTCAGCCGCAGTCCCGGCAAGCCACCCGGCCCCCACAGCAACCCCCCGCCAAGACCCTGGACCCGGTGGCCTGCTCCTCCTCCTGGCCTCAGACTCCGTGCTGCAATCGGAGAACGGGGTGTGGAAAAGACCCCGATCCTCCCTACGCCCGCTCAGATGTTGTGTTGCATGTTGTTTAAAACTGGGAGCACCGAAGGGGATGCCCGGCACAGTCCACCCCCCCCTCCGGGAGGTAGCTGGCGCACCCCCTCCAAGCAACTGCCCAGAACCCTCAATGTCTAAATATGAGAGGGGGTGAAGGAAGCCATCCTTATGTTGTGTGAGCGAGGCTCACACAACATAACCCCCCCCCCCATACCATGGCCTACATGTATGTGCGTTGTGAAAATATTTGGAGTGAAAGTGTGTAAAATGCATAATAAAATTGGGGTGAGGGACTTCATCAGAAAGTGGCAACCTCCAGTAACGCCCCTCTCCCCAAGGTCCTACATGTGTGGCAGCGTGATGGAGCAGGCAGAGGGAGGAGTCCGGGGATGGGGAGAATAGGACTGGGGAGCCTACTGCAGTCCCCTACTGACTCAAATAGACACCCCCGCTTGCCGAAAGCCCACCCGGAGAAGGGGGCCCTGCCAGCGGCACCACCATAGCCCGGGGGCCAGGGAGAGGGGGAAGGGCCCGTGAGCCAACCACCCACCAGGACCAACACCTCCACCCCCCCCAGCCCACCCACCAAGCCTCCTGGCTTTCCCCCCCAAAAAAAATAAAAAATAAAATAAATTAAAGGGGGGACCCTGGCTAGCCAGCCCGCACGAGCTATCCACAACCCCACCCCCCAGGCGAAACCCGCACCGGGAGACGGCATGGACCAGGACCGAGACAGGGGGCCGGACACAAAGCCCACCAAAAGGTCCACATCCACACAAACACCCCCACCCCTACATAGATGTAATCCCTCCCCAACACTAACATTCAAACAAATCACCATGCATACAACAATAGACATCCAGGCTGGGTTAGTCCCTACTCCCCGTCCCTCCCCTCCCCCCACTAGCAGAGTGCCAACCCAAAAAGAAAGGGAAAAGCATCTGCCCTGAGATGTTAATGTCCATGCCCCCCTACCAGCTCAACAGGCCCCGAGGCCCCCAAGCACACCAGAGGCCCCGTGCAGGGGCAGACACCCGGGCGCGCGCCGGCCCAGATCCCAAGCGGCAAACCCCCCGGAACCCGAAACCTAGAGGCCCCGCCGGGGCCCCCGGACCCACCTTGGACCCACCCAGCGGCAGCACAGCTACCAGGTCAGTAACCCACGTCCGTCACTCAGAACTCCCCAAGAGCGCCGCAAGCGGCCACTGTAGGCAACCCCTAGGCCTCCCAAGCCCCGCCCAGATGGGGGCAACAGACCCCGGGGTCAGACCCACCAGGCGCCCCACTCTGAGTGCCCCCCAGAGTCCCAGGGACCCCCTTAGCCAGCCCCTGCGCCCCGCAGGACACAACCCACCACCCCCCATTCCACTAAGTTACGGTGCTGATCAAAGGGGCCCAGAGATCGATTAGATGTGGATGCAGATGCTGTCTCAAGATTAATATGATCCAACAAAAGATCTCTATACTGATTGATACTGAGATTTGCCTTACTTTTCCAATTCATGAGGATAATTTTCTTTGTGATACATAATGCAGTGAAAACCATGCAAACTATTTTTTTTTCCAGAGGGGTTTCCTCAAAGTTACCCAGCAAGCAAACTGATTGGGAGGGTGAAATTCTACAACTCAGGCACTTTGATAAGTCCTTACATATCTGTGCCCAGAACCTCTGGACTGGTGTGCATAACCATAACGCATGAATATAATTATCAGGATGATTGCCTATGCAATGTGGACAGATATTAGATTGTGCAAAACCCATCTTGAATAATCTTTGTCCTGTGTAGTGTACTCTGTGAAGGATTTTGTATTGTATTAGTTGTAAATTGGGGTTTCTAGTCAATTTGAAAGTTCTTAGACATATCTGAGCCCAGAAGTTTTGTTCAAAGCTGACTGATAAATCCTCTTCCCATTTCATAATAGGAAGAGATATTGAATCATCTATTTTAGTCAGTGTCCTGTATGATTTAGACAGTAGTTTGGGGAGGTTTAAATCTAGAAACTCTAATATATTAGTTGGGATTTGTAAACCACCTTTAATATGCTTAAATTTATTTCTAATTATAGATTTAAGTTGTTCATATTCTAAGAATTTATTTTTACTGATGCCATATTGCATATTTAGTTTGGCAAAAGTGATAAACTCGGTTCCGTCAAGTAAATGTTCCAGGTATTCAATACCTTTATTCTTCCAGTATGTAAAGTTTATCATATTATTATTTTGTAGGATGTCAGGGTTATTCCAGATGGGTGTACGACTGCATGGGATAAGTGATGACTTCGTCATTTTAAGAAACTCCCACCATGCTGTCATAGTGGAACTAATGTTAATATTTTTAAAGCATGTATGCCATTTTATATTTGAGCTAATAAACGTCAAATCTGAAATCGTGATATTATTGCATATTTTATGTTCTATGTCTATCCAGGGCTCGTCTAAAGGATTATGTTTTATCCATTTAGAGATGTATTGTAGCCTATTTGCTAAGTAGTAGTTATGGAAATTTGGCAGATCTAGTCCCCCTCTATCTTTAGTTTTCTGTTGTGTCTTTAAGCTGATACGGGGGGGGGGTTTATCTTTCTAAATAAATTTAGAGATAGAAGAGTCTAGAGATTTAAACCAGTAGGATGATGGTTTATTGGGGATCATTGAAAATAAGTAATTAATTCTAGGTAAGACCATCATTTTAATTGAAGCTACCCTACCCATAAGTGAAATTGAAAGCGATTTCCATCTTTCAAGGTCCTCTTCCATCTTTTTTAAAAGGGGGATGACTAAATCCGCTAGTTTAGACGACACAGTAATACCCAAATATTTAATATTTCCTGATTGCAAATGTAAATCTAGGGTGTTCTGAAAAGAGCAATTAATTGGCAGTACCGTAGATTTAGACCAGTTTATAGAGTAATCTGAAACTTTTGAGAAAGATTCTAGTAATCTAATTACTTGAGAGTGGGAAGAGTTTGAGTGCTGGAGATAGAGTAATACACCATCAGCATAAAGACTAATCTTATGCTCTATTTTCATGCATTTTATACTTTTGACAACATTTTTTTGTCTAATTGTTGCTGCTAGAGGTCCGATAAAAATGGCAAAAAGTGAGGGGGAAAGCGGGCATCCTTGCCTAGTGCCCTTCTGGAGAAAAAAGCTGGAAGATGTTTGATTATTTGTCCTGACACAGGCTGTAGGAAAGCTGTTGTCAGGGTTCAGTTTTATACCCTGGACAGTTCCGGCACCTTCCTTCCACCAGCCCAGCTCTGACTCCACTCTACTTAATCATCCACACCTGTCAGCCTTTAATCATCCTGGACTGTTTCCACCTGCAAGCCTTCCTATATAAGCCCTATTCAGTCTGCTCTTCGCCGCTGGGTCATCTGCATTCACTCCTTGTTGCCTGCCTGAGTCTCACGCCTTCTAGCCTGAGATCCCTACCTCATACGCCTTGCTCAGCCAACTGCCTGCTCCAGCTTCACCGTGTCTCTACCCTCAGCCATCTCCACCATCACTCGTCTGCTCCTGTCTGGTACAGTCTCTGGTCTCCATCTCCATTACT
Organism: Fundulus diaphanus; assembly: GCA_037039145.1. NCBI lineage: Eukaryota > Metazoa > Chordata > Actinopteri > Cyprinodontiformes > Fundulidae > Fundulus > Fundulus diaphanus. The sequence goes on from CM073140.1 coordinate 825,497, forward strand.
CAAAGCCTTCAATAAAGCTCCTTAAAACGCAGCTCTGTGTGTGGTGGTGTTCGGGTTCATCAGAACAAATCGTGACAGCTGTATAAATTTTTTTTTTTAAATTTGCCAAAACCAAATTTATGTAGAGTAGCGAATAAAAAAATTCCAATTTACTCTATCAAATGCTTTTTCTGAATCTAAAGACATTATATTAGTTTTAATATTTTTACTGTAGGAATAATCTATTAAATTAAGTAATCTGCGTTTGTTTGTGGATGACTGTCTTCCTCTGATGAAACCAGTTTGATCGGGGTGGATTATGAAAGTAGTGACTTTATCCAATTGTTTTGCAAAAGCTTTACAGATTATTTTAATATCCACGTTAATTAAGGATATGGGACGATAGCTGGTGGGAAACATAGGATCTTTGCCTGTCTTAAGCAGAAGACTGATGGTGGCAGTTCATATTAGCTGGAAATCTGCCATTTTCCTGAATTTCCTGCAACATTCTGTGGAACGTTGGTGCCAGAATATTCCAGAACTCTATATAAAATTCAGTAGGGAATCGATCTGGACCTGGAGCCTTTTTATTGGGCATGCTTGTTAGAGCTTCCTGAACTTCAACTGTTGTCAGCGGTGAGTCCAGTGTCGTTCTTTGGCTATCTGATAATTTAGGTAGTGTAATTTTATCCAGAAATTGCTTGATGTCATTATCTGATGGATTTATCTGGTATGTGTATAAAGATTTGTAGAAATCTCGGAAGGTGTTGTTTATACATTCCGGATCATGTAATGTATTACCAGTTGAGTCTGTAACTGCAAATATAGTCGTTTTCTCTTTATTTTTAGCTGATTAGCTAGGAAGCTTCCTGACTTATTGCCATGTTCAAAATTTTCTATTCGAAGTCTTTGATTTAGAAATTTATTTTGCTTTTCAATATAATGGTTTAATTCTAATTTTTCCTAATTTTCTATTTTTTTTATAACTTTTCCTCTTCTTGAGAAGTTTCTAGTAACTTAAGTTTTTCTTCTAATTCCTGAATCTTTTTGTTTTCTATCTTCTTTTTATGAGATGAGAATGAAATTATTTTACCTCTCATCACTGCTTTCCCTGCTTACCATAATATAGATGCCCGATGTGCCTGGTAGATCATTGTATTCTAAGTATGAAGCCCGCTCTTCTTTGTTAACCCATCACCCTTGTTAACCATCAACCTGTTTTTTTTTCAGCCTTTTTCTTGTTAGCTGTTATAAACAGACAAACACATCATTTAAAAAACAGGTTCTTTTTACTTTTGTTGCATGAGGCATGTTTAACCCTTTCTTTTTCGTTCACAAAATGACACAGGATGCCATCCGTTCCCTATATAAACGGCATCTCAACAAAAAATGTTGTATTTTGAACTGAAAAATCACAAATTAAGAGGAGAAATTGAACTCCACAACTTGAAAAAGAGAAAACTTGCACTAGAGATCGAGTTGCTTCAAAAGGACCTTCAGAGTAAGTTCTAATACACCATTTGACAGTAGTATTGCTGACTTTACATAACTATCTCTTATTGCAGGCAAAAGATGACTTGCTGGCTTTTCTTTATAAACAATTGTTTAAATAAAACGAGAGGAACTAAGCATTATTTGTTTGTCTTTTATTAAACATTAAAAAATTATGTTCCACAATTGTGTCCCGTCCTCTGCCACTAGGTGGCCCAAGTGCACTGGCTGGACAGACTTCCCTATCTCCTCTGCTTATAAAGCTGCGATCTAATCCTGTTTACATGAAATAAGCCTGCTCGCGAGCAGGCTTAAGTTTGAGCACATGTTGCTATGACAGCAAGTCCAGGATGAGTTTCGAAGAACCAAACGATCCAAGATCATGCCAAATCGTCAACAATCAAATCCAGCTAACTGAGTAAGCGACGTACGAACAACGGACCCCTGGTGCCTATCTCCCTATTCGAAATCTTTGTATGTATTTTGCTTTTCAATATTTTCGTTTAATTCTCATTTTGCTTTATGGATTTTATTTAGCTTTCCCTCCACCTGGGAGACTTCTAATAACTTGATGTGTGTTTTCTAATTCCTGAATCTTTCTCTTTTCTATATTATTTTTATGAGATGAGAATGATATTATTTTACCTCTCAACGCTGCTTTCCCTGCCTCCCAAAGGATAGATGCTGATGACCCTGGTAGGTAACTAGGTTGGAGCCCGCTCTTCTTTAAAATATTTGATAAACTCTTCATCTTTCAGCAATGATGTATTAAATCTCCAGCTTTTGTTTTGTGGGATTACTTTTTTATTTATTAGGGTTAAACAGACAGGAGCATGATCACTGACAGTCATAGAATGTATCCTAAAAAGTGAATTTATTTTCTTTGACATTTTTCAAAAATTATTTGCCAATACAAAACTTACTGTTTAATGGTAACATGCAAGCATTTTTACTAAAATAAAAAAATTACAAAAAAACTGCTTGGAATAAAAAGCAGTGACATCTTAAGAAATCTCTAGTTTCCATAGCTCGATAATGATTGGACTCTAGAGCACTTAAAAAAAACGTGCAACAAAAAGTGTATGTGTATGGAAATTGATAAATAAAACAACTTATTGCAAAGGGATATGTAGAACCATGACAAAGTGTTCTAATTAAATTTTTAACTCCCTTATAAACACATAGCAGAGTGACATCTCTTAGATCACTGATTCCTAAAGTTGGGGTCATAGAAAAACAAGTATCGGTTCTTGAGATCCTCTGTAGAATTTAAACTTGACAATAAAAATTATAATAATGAAGCAGATGTATGTTATGGTGTTTGAAAAGATTAAAAAAACTAGTTAGAAATAGACAAAACCAAATACTTTGGCTTTTGATGCTGTTTGTATTAAAATTATACCCATGGTTAATTGATTTTGTAGAAATGTTTGCCAAAATAATGCCAGAACTCCATTCTGGCAGAATTTTGTGGTTCAGAAGCTGAAAACTTTTTGAACCTCTGTCTAAGATCAACATGGCTGTAAAGCTTTTATTCAGCAACACATGAAAAATCACTTCCAGTCCTCAAACTTCATGACTCCATCGAAGCCATGGTAGGTAAACGTCTCCAGGGTGGGGCTACAAGTCTCATGAGCCAAGCATGCCATCCTGTTGTTCTCACAACTGTCTTCAGCACCAGGGTTGAAGAATACAGAATCTGTAGAGCTGATGGATGGGTCCTCATCAAAGTAGTTATGGGGTCGTAGTATGACTCCCCCACCATTACCCACTGTTACAGTGTTGGGAATGTCTTCAGCATGAGGGATATGAAGGAACCCTGTGGTCACCCAGGCAACAAGGTCCTGTAGAAATAATTAACCTCTTTTAACCAGGTTATACAATTTAAAGAAATTAGATTTTGTGTGGTTACATTCTTTTATTAAATCATATTACAACATACCTGGTTTTCAATGCTTTCATTGTCTTCAATATACTTGCTGAAGTCAACAGCTGGGGTCCAAATATCATTTTGATTGTAAAGACTACTGCTGGTTTGTTCTGAGTCCTTGTGCTTGGTGATGGCAACTTTATACCTAGGAAAAGACAGAAAACGTGTTGTAACGAACTGTTTTTATATGTATTTACAACCATAGAGGGCAGACTGTGGTAATAGTGATTTAAACTTCTAATATTGTTCAGTGACCTTTAGATTTTGTCCTTAGGAGTCTTGTAGAAACATACTTTAGGGCAGAGTTGGAGAGTTGTGAAAAATGATCTCCTAGGGATAATATCCTGCCTGACTAGTAAACTGTGCATTTAAATCAGTTGTGTTCAAACAAGGAAACATCAGAAACATTTATGACACAAGGCCCCCAAGGGCTTGAATTGTCAACTCCTCCAGTATGATTTGTCAAGTAGGGTTTTCTAAGATTAAGCTCAATATATTATAGAGAGACCCTTGATATTGGTGTCTGAGACTCGTCATTCCTGGGAACAGTCATGAAAAATAGGTTAATACTTTGCATTCTGGTATTTAGACTTTTTACTCTGTTGTTCTCTGTGTGTGGTTCAAACTTTGTTTCATCCAATGACTGGGCCCAACATGTGATAGAATAGGATATTTCAAATGTCTGCAATATTAAGAAGGTAAATGCCTGAAGTCCTAAAAACCTTGTAATCCCGGGTTTACATGACATTGTGGTCAAAGATAACACTAAGGTTCTTTGCTTTATAAACAGAGCCAAAATTAATGCCACTCAGATTAAGTGAAAAACAAAGCATTTTGTTTTTCACAGCCTCCAGTCCAAATATTTGCAATTTAATGTGTTCAAGATGTGCTTGTAGTCTACATAATTGGATTGGATTCATCAAGGTTATTAGCAGTGGAATTTTATCCCATGCTGTTTCTCAAAAAAATAAAAACAACGCTCAGGCTTTATATGAATAAGATGGAATTGGTCAGACAAATGAATGAATTAATGAATTCAGACAATCCAGCAAAATTATAAATTTAATACATATAAACATGTATAAATAATGATATATTTAATTAATTTTATTATATGTATAATTTAGTGATTATGTCTGAAAATGGGTATGAAGAAGTGAAACTTATTTAATTATAGTCCTTCCTATTTTGCTTAACACCAACAATCTTCCTGATTCCTACTTTACTTACGAGTCCATACTACTCCAAAGTCCATTAAGCAGACAAATTAATCAATATACTGTACATATAAACATACATATACACATTGTAAAGAATTAACTGCTTCTAATTGTGATTCCCCCAGGTTCTTTACCCCGTAAAAGTGGTTTTCTTCATTGTAGACTTCTTTAGTAGGAAAGTGACTCTTGAAACAGAAACTATACTTTAGCATATTTAATCTAACAATGCTCAGTACTGGACTCTCATACACAAAAACAATGCAGGGCAGGTAAAATCAGGAAGTGGAGAGTGATGATTATCACTTATATTATATAGAACCTATTGACAGCATATTCTCAAATTTCCAGCGAGGGGTGAGATGAGTGGCGGAGATCTCATGAGAGCTGTGTGTAAGTAAAAATGGCAGTATACTCACAATAACAATCCGATCTACCCAGGCAAGAACAAGGCAACAATTTAAAGTTAAACATTTTAACGTTTAAATATTAACAATTGTCATATTTTGCAATAAAACACACTTCTTAACCAGCCTTGAGAGCTACCTGGACAAGTGTTTTGACAGCATTGTAATGGGGAAGCCGCAAAGTTCCACAACCACAAACACACCATCATCAAAACGCTCCCGTTCAAGCTCAACAAGCGCAGCTTCCGCTATATCTCCAGAGAGGAGCTACAGAGACGCTCTGGAATCCATAGACAAGATGCTAACCAGTCTGGATACTCTGAGAGTCGCTGGAATTCAGCCAGGAACAGCTAGGTTCCATCACAGCCGAGAATGAATCTCGGAATGGGATTCATATCGAAATATGGAATATCTGTGATGATACGTGGCAGAAATAAGAAAACCAGAAGGATAACAAACAGGAGAAAAAAAACCTAAAAGTCATAAAACCTAAAAAACCTAAAAGTCATAAAACCTAAAAAACCTAAAAGTCATAAACTGTCAGATGCAACCTGTCACAGAGACATCAACCACCAAGTCATATAAACTGGGTTTACTAAACATTAGAGCTCTGTCAGGAAAATCCCTTTTAATTAATGACTTCATTATTGACAATAATCTTGCTGTTATGTTTTTAATAGAAACATGTGTTGTGCCAGTTCAGACGTGACTACTGCATTAATTCGGGACATGACGGACTGCATTTCCCATGATGCAAGGTGGTCAAAATGGCCACCAACTCCCATCATGCAACTCGGCCCAAAATGGCCGCCGCCCCTAACGACGGAGAGAGAGATAACGTTACTAGGGAGAAAGGTATTTATTGCGGCCGAGGACCGAAATCTGCCTTCTTTCTCTGGCCCACCGCCAACCTGAGAAGACATACAGCTGTACTCCGTGGATTAATTACACACACGCCACGTGCTCGAGTTTCTCGCTGGACCGAGATTTTTCGACGCAAACGTTGTTCCCTGCTTTGCATAGTAGGAGGTCGACTCTAAAAGGTACCTTTAATTCCCTCTGATCAAATACTGGAAGCCGCCTTATCTCCCAGTGATCGAAAGAGGACTACGCTTTGCTGGGCCGAGCAAAAGCGACTGTGAACCCCGAGGAAGAAACGAAGGAGCTTCTTCCCCGTCCCGCTGCAGCCTGCGGACAACTGCGTTTGTCAAGACGCGTCCAGAAAGCCGCCTCTCGGAGCGCTCCAGACCAGCCCCGAGGCACCTCAAAGTAACGGGTTCTCCCCTTTAATTTCTGTCTCACCAACAGGGTGTTTAGAAGTGCCTGGGCAGACGTAGAAACTTGTAGGTGTAGGTTAATGCTTTTTATTTCAAGAAGGAATTGTTTATTTTGCTGAATATTTTCTTTGTATGTGCATGCATTTTACATTTGATTTTGCTGTGTTGATTGTGGTTTATCTATAACCCCGCCGTGGGTCCCTGCTTCAGTTCTTTTCCATCTTCGTCCATGCTTTTCCCCCCCTCTCTTTCGCTTCTCCTTATCAGAGAGATTTGATCGCTTTGTTTGAATCTTAGTTCGCGGTTTCTCTTTGAACCAGAGCGTAAACCACTCCCTCTCGGAGCGGGGTACCACCTCACATTAGCGTAAGCGCGGTGACATCATTACGACCTCCCCTCACGCATCACGCAAATTTGCAGAGCATACGTCATCATAGTCGCCATCTTGGGAGGGTGTCAGATGACTGGACTGTAGGTAGCTTAGCTGATAGCTTTGTAAGGCATCAAAGCGTCCGGTGGGACTCTCAAAGCTGTTCTGTCTGTCAATGCTGCTATGTCAAATGCCGATGTTCTGAGTGTGGTTTAAACAACCGTGAGCTGAACTAAGATTTGCAACCGCTCATTTTAATCCATTTGTTTTTTTTTTCTTTTGTTTTGTTTATTCTTTTATTTCCACATATATTTTGCATGTTAGTTAGTAGTGAGTAAGATTTCCAAAGTTGTTGAATCAGAGAATTACTGTAACAGGGAATTGCTTTTGGTTCAATAAAAACACCACTGCGGAATAGAATTTGTTTTGTGTTCAGTCTAATTCACAGTTGTATGGTTATTCAGAAATCAGAGCTAACCTCCTTTGGAGTTAACATCTGACATTAATACAGAGACAATATCATTGGATGGTGTTAAGGAATAAGGATTTAAACTCTAATTGCAATTACATTGGGGTTCTCACAGCCTGCCGGATAAACCTCGTCGGTCACAAGTCCGACCAGATCATTTATCCCAGCATAAATGAGTTCATAACAGCAAATTAACTAATGCATTAGTGGTATAAATACTTACAAGCTTATAGCTAACATCACCACCATTTGAACTATATTTTGTTATAGCGGAATTTTGAGTTGAATGATTTATTATTTAAATTATAATACCAAATTATAATTAATAATAATAATAATAAGCATATTCAACCAGCTTCTGGCATAACACATGGTTACATGAATTTAATGAAGCAGCTACTCTGTTGGAGTCGACTCCTCCAAACTACAATATTCTTTGTGAGAGCAGACAGCAAAGGAAAGGTGGAGGAGTGGCAACATTGTTTAATGATTCACTAAAGTGTGAAAATGTGTTTTTGGGAAAATTCGACTCTTTTGAACAATTGGCTCTCAAGGTAAAGAGCCCGGTACGAACTATGTTCCTGAATGTTTACAGGCCTCCTAAGTCCACATCAAACTTTTTTAAGGATTTTAGTAACCTCCTGTCTGTGATATGCATTGACTATGACTGTTTAGTTATTGTGGGAGATTTCAACTTTCACGATGACAACCCTGAAGACAGAAGTGCAAAAGAACTGTGTGACACACTTAGAAACTTTGATTTAACTCAACATGTTAAACAACCAACGCACAAACAGGGACATATTTTAGACTTGATTATCACTAAAGGTCTAAAGATTTCTAAAGTCAGTGTAACTGATGTTGCCCTATCTGATCATTTTTCTGTTACCTTTGAAAGCATAATTTCCAGTGACTCATTTAGCCAAAGGGACATCGTAAGAAAACGCACCTTTAAGGACAATGCCACAGAAACTTTTATTCAAGCTTACTCTGCTACTTCAACCTTGGGCTGCAACTCAGTAGATGAACTAGCAGATAACTTTCATTCTAAAGTCTCAGACACAATAGACTGCATTGCTCCAGTTAAAGTGAAGGTTTTTTCCGGGAAGAAAAAATCTCCGTGGAGAAGTGCTCCAGCAGCTAGAGGCGAAAAAAGGGAGTGTCGAAAAGCTGAACGCAGGTGGAGAAAGACCAGACTTCAGTTTCACTATGACATCTATAAAGAGAGTCTTTACAGATATTGTCAGGGTTCTGCTGTGTGCCTGCTTTGATTGCCTCCACAGGTGGTGGCTGAGGGGGTGTGCCCCACACCTGCGGCCCATCAGAGGCAGCTTCCTCTGGCTTCTTAAGCGGAACATGGACAGACGGAAGATGCCAGAGCCTTAACCAGTCGTGGTACGACGTGGCCCTGTCCAAGCCTTAGTTCCTGCTCGTAAGTCTTCGTTTTCGCTTTGGACTAACTTTGGTTCTCCTGTTTTTTGTCACAGTTTTTTGTGTGCATGGATGCACTCACCCGTCTTGAAGCTCCGAAGAGATTTTTGAACCTGTGGAATCATCAGCTCAGATTTTGCTCTGGCGGTCCCCCTCGTACTCCCTTGGCGTTACCAAGACGGGCTCGAGGTTCCCCCCTCCCGGATTCCACAGGCTTCTCCGGGACTCCTGAACTCTGGTTAATCCGTCTGTCATCCCGTCAGTTGAGGTTTGCTTCGGATTCCTCGCCAGCTCCATCTGCCGCCCTCCAGTCACCACCTCATCATCTAGAGTAGGCACACAAGGTTCCCGAGGCGCTACTCTTCCCCAGTTAGGTCTCTCATGCTACATGGTAAGCAGCGTATGATTCGGCACGTTCCTGGTTCTTGCCTCCTATTCATTCTCTCCCCTTCTCTTACAGTCAATCCCGCTCTGACGTTCAGGCCTCGTCCAGGCGATTATATTCTTGCTTCATTTATTGCCTTCTTCTTAATAAATATCTTAAAGACTGTGCTCTGGTCACCCGTTCTTATCTGCATGTGGGCTAAGCATCTCAAAAACATGACAGAAGAAGGCTCTGGCCACCAAAGCCCAGCAGATACGTTCGGGCGACAGCTTGCTGCACAGCAGGAGCAACTAGAATCGTTCAACTTCTGAAGAAGTTGAAGAAGGCGCCCGCCTGGTGGTGGGCATGACCGTCAAAGGCAAAGCTTCCGAGTTCCTTGGTCGTAGGCTCTCATCGCTTGGGGATTTTAAATCAAACCTTCTGAGTGAAAAGGATTTGTCTTCATCAAAACCTGCCGACCGGGAAAACTCTGCGTCTGCAGAGCTGCAAACTGCGTACTTCGATCTGAAACGCAGCTAATGAGCTAATTGGCGACAGCCGACGGTCAACGTTTCCCATTCATTTGCTACGGTAGTCCTAAACCACTACTGACATAATACACTTTTTGACCACAAGCGTCATTTTGGGGGCGTTGTTTCCACCTCTTCTCTTAGAGCCGTTTTTAATAGAAAGAAGAAAAGGCAAAAACGGTCCAAACAAAAGGTTGTAACGTTTACATTTGTAACCTCTGCCTTACATAAACACTAGAATTAAATCTTAATAAATAAAAGTATAGTCAATTATTTCAGTAACTCGATTCAGTAAGTGAAATACAATAAATACAGGGGTTGGACAATGAAACTGAAACACCTCTCATTTTAATGTGGGAGGTTTCATGGCTAAATTGGACCAGCCTGGTGGCCAATCATCATTAATTGCACATTGAACCAATAAGAGCAGAGTGTGAAAGTCCAATTAGCAGGGTAAGAGCACAGTTTTGCTCAAAATATTGCAATGCACACAACATTATGGGTGACATGGGTGAGTTCAAAAGAGGACAAATTGTTGGTGCACATCTTGCTGGATGTGTCAAAACTTTCTTCAATTGAATAAAAACAAAACTGAAGTAATAATATTTGGACCAATAGAGGAGAGATCAAAAGTTAGCACAGCTTCAGTCGCTTCAGCTAGAAACCACTAATCAGGCCCGAAATCTGGGTGTAGTGATGGACTCAGACCTGAACCATTTACAGACAGTGACAAGGTCGGCTTTCTATCACCTGAGGAACATTTCCAGAAATCTATAAGACCTACACCAATGAGGGTTACATTTTCTGAATCCAGACAAAAAGACCTACGTTTTGATGTATAATTTGTCTACATAGAGTGAAAATTGAGCGAGTATGCTGAAGTTGTTTGGTCTTTTTCGTATAAGTTTGACTTTGGGGTTGTTGCCGGTCTGAGGTGATTTGCGAAAAATCTAAAACACCTACACCAATGAGGGTTACATTTCCTAAATCCAGGCAGAAATACCTACGTTTTGATGTATAATTTGTGCACGTAGAGTGAAAATTGAGCGAGTAGGCAAAAGTTGTTTGGTGTTTTTTGGAGAATTTTGTCACCATGGTAACTGAAAATGGCGTGATGAGAAAACGATAAAAGATATCCACATTCCGTTTGCACTTCTGAATAGATCAAAGATATATCTACAAACTGGAAGTTAAACGATGTTCGTAGGTGAAAGCATGATGACACAGTAGAGCGTTGAAAATGGCAATTTTTCGGTGTTTCTTTGCAAATTTTGTTCCAACCGTAACTGGAAATGACGTCAAGTACAAAAAGCCTGCAGCGCGTCGTCGAGACGAACGTTTTGATATATAGTAAGTGGGGGTACACCCTACGGTTCGGCCTGTAAAAATTTGGGGGGCCCCCATTGCACCGGTGGGCCCAAGCGGCCCCTTAGTACGCCGATGGCTTTGACCGGCTCTGGCTGGCTGGCTGTCTGCAGCACAAAAAAACCCCAAACAACTTGCTGAATTTGGGGAGGGTTTGGGGTTGTTGCCGGTCTGAGGTGATTTGCGAAAAATCTATAAGTCCTACACCAATGAGGGTTACATTTCCTGAATCCAGACAAGAAGACCTACATTTTGATGTATAATTTGTCTACGTAGAGTGAAAATTGAGCGAGTAGGCTCAAGTTCTTTGTTGTTTTTTGCATAATTTTGACTTTGGGGTTGCTGCCGGTCTGAGGTGATTTGCGAAAAATCTGTAAGACCTACACCAATGAGGGTTACATTTCCTGAATCCAGACAAAAAGACCTACCTTTTGATGTATAATTTGTGCATGTAGAGTGAAAATTGAGCAAGTAGGCTAAAGTTGTTTGTTGGTTTTTGGATAATTTTGTCACCATGGTAACTGAAAATGGCGTGATGAAAAAAATCTATAAGTCCTACACCAATGAGGGTTATATTTTCTGAATCCTGACAAAAAGACCTACGTTTTGATGTATAATTTGTCTATGTAGAGTGAAAATTGAGCGAGTAGGCTAAAGTTGTTTGGTGTTTTTCGCATAAGTTTCACTTTGGGGTTGTTGCCGGTCTGAGGTGATTTGCAAGAAATCTAAAAGACCTACACCAATGAGGGTTACATTTCCTGAATCCAGACAGAAATACCTATGTGTTGATGTATAATTTGTGCACGTAGAGTGAAAATTGAGCAAGTAGGCTAAAGTTGTTCTGTCTTTTTTATATTATTTTGACGTTGGGGTTGTTGCCGGTCTGAGGTGATTTGCGAAAAATCTATAAGACCTACAGCAATGAGGGTTACATTTCCTGAATCCAGACAGAAATACCTACGTTTTGATGTATGATTTGTCTACGTAGAGTGAAAATTGAGCGAGTAGGCTCAAGTTGTTTGGTGTTTTTTGGAGAATTTTGTCACCATGGTAACTGAAAATGGCGTGATGAGAAAACGATAAAAGATATCCACATTCTGTTTGCACTTCTGAATAGATCAAAGATATATCTACAAACTGGAAGTAAAACGATGTTCGTAGGTGAAAGCATGAGGACACAGTAGAGCGTTGAAAATTGCCATTTTTCGGTGGTTTTTTGCAAATTTTGTTCCAACCGTAACTGGAAATGACGTCAAGTACAAAAAGCCCGCATTGCGTCGTCGAGACGAACGTTTCGATATATAGTAAGTGGGGGTACACCCTACGGTTTGGCCTGTAAAAATTTGGGGGCTCCCCATTGCACCGGTGGGCCCGAGCGGCCCCTTAGTACGCCTATGGCTTTGACCGGCTCTGGATGGATGGCTGTCTGCAGCACAAAAAAACACCAAACAACTCGCTGAATTTGGGGAGGGTTTGGGGTTGTTGCCGGTCTGAGGTGATTTGCGAAAAATCTATAAGTCCTACACCAATGAGGGTTACATTTCCTGAATCCAGACAAGAAGACCTACGTTTTGATGTATAATTTGACTACGTAGAGTGAAAATTGAGCGAGTAGGCTCAAGTTGTTTGTTGGTTTTTGGATAATTTTGTCACCAGGGTAGGTGAAAATGGCGTGATGAAAAAATTCTATAAGTCCTACACAAATGAGGGTTATATTTTCTGAATCCTGACAAAAAGACCTACGTTTTGATGTATAATTTGTCTACGTAGAGTGAAAATTGAGCGAGTAGGCTAAAGTTGTTTGGTGTTTGTTGGAGAATTTCGACTTTGGGGTTGTTGCCGGTCTGAGGTGATTTGCGAAAAATCTATAAGTCCTACACCAATGAGGGTTACATTTCCTGAATCCAGACAAGAAGACCTACATTTTGATGTATAATTTGTGCATGTAGGGTGAAAATTGAGCTAGTAGGCTAAAGTTGTTTGGTGTTTTTCGCATAAGTTTCACTTTGGGGTTGTTGCCGGTCTGAGGTGATTTGCAAGAAATCTAAAAGACCTACACCAATGAGGGTTACATTTCCTGAATCCAGACAGAAATACCTACGTGTTGATGTATAATTTGTGCACATAGAGTGACAATTGAGCGAGTGGGCTAAAGTTGTTTGGTTAATTTTGTCACCATGGTAACTTAAAATGGCGTGATTAGAAAACGATAAAAGATATCCACATACCGTTTGCACTTCTGAATAGTTCAAAGATATATCTACAAACTGGAAGTTAAACGATGTTCGTAGGTGAAAGCATGAGGACACAGTAGAGCGTTTAAAATGGCCATTTTTCGGTGGTTTTTTGCGAATTTTGTTCCAACCGTAAGTCGAAATGGCGTCAAGTACAAAAAGCCCTGATCGTGGCGTCGAGACGAACGTTTCGATATATAGTATGTGGGGGTAGACCCTACGGTTCGGGCTGTATTAATGGTGACGGAAGATTAATAAACAATAATAATAAAGAAATCCTTATTAGGTGCATAACATAAGGCCTCCGCCACTCAAAGATATATCTACAAACTGGAAGTTAAACGATGTTCGTAGGTGAAAGCATGAGGACACAGTAGAGCGTTTAAAATGGCCATTTTTCGGTGGTTTTTTGTGAATTTTGTTCCAACCGTAAGTCGAAATGGCGTCAAGTACAAAAAGCCCTGATCGCGGCGTCGAGACGAACGTTTCGATATATAGTATGTGGGGGTAGACCCTACGGTTCGGGCTGTATTAATGGTGACGGAAGATTAATAAACAATAACTAGAATCGTTCAACTTCTGAAGAAGTTGAAGAAGGCGCCCGCCTGGTGGTGGGCGTGACCGTCAAAGGCAAAGCTTCCGAGTTCCTTGGTCGTAGGCTCTCATCGCTTGGGGATTTTAAAATCAAACCTTCTGAGTGAAAAGCATTTGTCTTGATCAAAACCTGCCGACCGGGAAAACTCTGCGTCTGCAGAGCTGCAAACTGCGTACTTCGATCTGAGACGCAGCTAATGAGCTAATTGGCGACAGCCGACGGTCAACGTTTCCCATTCATTTGCTACGGTAGTCCTAAACCACTACTGACATAATACACTTTTTGACCACAAGCGTCATTTTGGGGGCGTTGTTTCCACCTCTTCTCTTAGAGCCGTTTTTAATAGAAAGAAGAAAAGGCAAAAACGGTCCAAACAAAAGGTTCTAACGTTTACATTTGTAACCTCTGCCTTACATAAACACTAGAATTAAATCTTAATAAATAAAAGTATAGACAATTATTTCAGTAACTCGATTCAGTAAGAGAAATACAACATATACAGGGGTTGGACAATGAAACTGAAACACCTCTCATTTTAATGTGGGAGGTTTCATGGCTAAATTGGACCAGCCTGGTGGCCAATCATTAATTGCACATTGAACCAATAAGAGCAGAGTGTGAAGGTCGAATTAGCAGGGTAAGAGCACAGTTTTGCTCAAAATATTGCAATGCACACAACATTATGGGTGACATGGGTGAGTTCAAAGGAGGACAAATTGTTGGTGCACATCTTGCTGGATGTGTCAAAACTTTCTTCAATTGAATAAAAACAAAACTGAAGTAATAATATTTGGACCAATAGAGGAGAGATCAAAAGTTAGCACAGCTTCAGTCGCTTCAGCTAGAAACCACTGATCAGGCCCGAAACCTTGGTGTAGTGATGGACTCAGACCTGAACCTCCAAAAGCATTTACAGACAGTGACAAGGTCGGCTTTCTATCACCTGAGGAACTTTTCCAGGATTAAAGGACTAATGTCTCAAAAGGATCTGGAAAAACTAATCCATGCGTTTATATTTAGTAGAATAGATTACTGCAACGGTGTTTTCACAGGTCTGCCTAAAAAGTGGACCATACAGCTGCAGCGGATCCAGAACGCTGCTGCACACGTCCTCACTAAGACTAAGAAAGTAGAGCACATAACCCCAGTTCTAAAGTCATTACACTGGCTCCCTGTATCTCAGAGAACAGACTTTAAAATACTTCTGTTAGTTTATAAATCCCTAAATGGCTTAGCACCTAAATACATTGCAGACTTGTTATCAGTGTATCAACTTTCCAGACCACTAAGGTCTTCTGGCTCCAGCCTGCTCTGCATACCTAGAACCAGAACTAAACAAGGAGAAGCAGCATTTAGTTCCTATGCTCCACTGATCTGGAACAAACTTCCAGAAAACTGTAAAAGTGCAGAAAGCCTGAGTTCTTTTAAATCAAGATTACAAACACATTTGTTTAAAATTGCCTTTGACTGTTCTAGTTAAACTGTTTTACTGTTTTTAATGTTCTTCTTTGTTTCTACATTCTATCTCTACTTGCTTTTATTCTATTTTCTATCTACATTTTATTCCTACTTGCGTTTATTTTGCTATATTTTAATCATGTAAAGCACTTTGCATTGTCTCTGTACTGAATTGTGCTATATAAATAAATTTCCCTTGCCTTGCATCTGTGACCAAGACAGCAAGTGTTTGTGATGTATCAAGAGCCACGGTATCCAGGGTAATGTCAGCACACCACCAAGAACCACATCCAACAGGATCAACTGTGGACACACGAGGAAGCTGTCTGAAAGGGATGTTCGGGTGCTAACCCGGATTTATCCAAAAAACATAAAACCACGGCTCCCCAAGTCACAGCAGAATTAAATGTGCACCTCAACTCTCCTGTTTCCACCAAAACTGTCCGTTGGGAGCTCCACAGGGTCAATATCCACGGCCAGGCTGCTATAGCCAAACCTTTGGTTACTCGTGCCAATGCCAAACGTCGGTTTCAATGGTGCAAATCTTGGGCTGTGGACAATGTGAAACATGTATTGTTCTCTGATGAGTCCACCATTACTGTTTTCCCTACATCCGGGAGAGTTACGGTGTGGAGAAGCCCCAAAGAAGCGTACCACTCAGACTGTTGCATGCCCAGAGCGAAGCAGTGATGGTTTGGGCAGCCATATCATGGCATTCCCTTGGCCCCATACTTGTGCTAGATGAGTGCGTCACTGCGTGGACTTGTTGTTGATTTTTATAATAAAAAGATTTCCCTTTTACACAACATTATGAATAACCTCAGAGTTTAAGAAAAGTATTTGCAATTTCAACAGTACTTTTACTCAGTTAAACATTTATTTAAGTGCATTATACATAGGAACTGGTCACAGTGATTGTAAGATGTTGAAAAACATTTATTCACAGTTTTTGCAAATAATATAAGTTTTAATTTCGGCCGGTGACGTCACCACAGGCCGCCGCTGCAAAATAAAGCGCTACATTGTTATTCCTTTGCTGGTGCTGAGCTGGAGCCAAAGCAAACCAGAGTGGTCAACTTCTTTAGTGCTTTGTGCATGTTTGTGCCGTTAAAATTAACGTTTGTGCTACTTTGGTTTCGGAGATATTATGAATTTTAATTTCAGCCGATGACGTCATCCCAGACCGCCGTTTCAAAATAAAGTGCTACGTTTTTCTTTCTTTGCTGGTGCTGAGCTGGATCCAAAGCAAACCACAGTGGGCTATTTTTTCAGTGCTTTGTTTGTGCAAAAACAACCTTGGAATAAAATAAAATAAAGTTTTCATTAAGATTTGCAGCCCAATAGTTTTTGGGGAGCGTTAAGTTTTTAATATTTTGTGCTGAGCTCAATACACAACAAACCAAATTGGTCTATATTTTTAGGCATTTCTAATTCAATCTATATGCTTTATACTTTCAGCTGATAACACAGTCAATATATTCATAGTTGAACAATATTTCCCACTTCATGCATAAAGCCAATAAAAAGTGGAATGGTCCTTCAGCCTCATTAAAGGTTTAGCTTAGGTGGACAAAGGAACGTTTTAGGAGATCGTTCCTTACAGTGTTGTTATACTTTATAGGCTGACCAGTGTGATTTATTTTTTGCAGTTTTTCTGTTATTGATTTTAGTTTGGGTATGTTTTCTGCGTTATATAAGCCTGTATACTTTAATTGCCCTTTTGTTAGGTGCAGACACCCCCAAATCTCCCTATTGTAGAGCAATAAAGGTTTGCTATTCTAATTAATTCAGAGGAGTAATGAACTATGACTACTAAGATCACCTATAACCAAGTTACTGTTTGAAAATGTTATAAACATTATACTCTCGAAGAAGAATAAACCCTTCTGATTAGGAAAAATAGACTTTATGAAAACAGTTGAACATTCTAATAAATGAAATGCCTTTTTTGGTGGCTCACTTGACATTGCTATCTAAAGTAAAGTTCTTTAAATGAGACAAAATAAATCATAATATTTATTCAGGAATAAAGTACAAAACAATATAACACACATTTTACAATAGCAGCTAAAACAACTTGCATGATAAAAGAAAAATATAAAATTAAAAACTGCTTTCTTGAGAAAAGTGTTGAGACCAAACGGTAGATCTGACCACATCTTCTTACACAATTGAGGAACATCATTAAGGACGCCAGCCATCCTGCACAGAGACTGTTCCAGCCTCTCCCCTCAGTCAGGAAACTAAAAAAACAAACAAAAACATGTTTCCCAATAGATCTTTGCCAATAAGCAGGAATATATAAATCATTTTATAAGAATGCTGTAGGGGGGGGGAGGCTCGGTAGATGACACAACTTCATAGTAATGTTAATGATTTATCAGTAGAAATACATTAAAAAGACTTACGTTTTTTCCAGTGTTGGCAATAACATATGATTTACCGTAGCACTTTATTTTGAAGCGGCGGGCTGGGATGACGTCATCGGTTGAAATTAAAATTCATAATATCTTCGAAACCAAAGCAGCAAAGATAATTTTAACGGCACAAACCTGCACAAACGAAGCACTAAAAAAAGTAGCCCAGTTTGATCGGATTCGAAGGAAAATGGGGAGATGGTGAATTCTGGATGACCATAACAAATATTCTTTAATATCTTCAAAACCAAAACAGCACAAACGCTAATTTTAACGGCAAAAACCTGCACAAACGAAGCACTAACCATTCCGTCTATTTAACTGGGTTTTTTCTGTGGGTGGGGTGTCAGCTTCACGATCTCTCCTCCGCTGCAGCGGAGGAGAGATCGCGCTGCTGTTAGGCTTTTACTTCCATCCCTCCAGACTTCCATAGGCCATTGACAAATTTAATGAAAAGTAACTTAAAATTATCCTTAAAAGACAAAATGTTGAAAAGTCAAAGGGCTTATTTAACGCTTTGAGAACATATCTTGTATTCGGCCACAAAATCAACAATAGTAAAATGATCTTTTAAGCTTATAAGACAATTTTTAAGATGCCAATACGTGTAGCATATAGCTCAGTGGCGTGTAGACTAGCCACCGCATTTCTACCATAATATAAAACCGACATTAAATAAACGACTCACCGTCACGTAGTTGCAAAGAAAACACCCAATGGAACCTTTCGTCTGGGTTAATTGGACTTGATTCAACAATATCCTTCAGTAATTTAGGAAAAACGGCAGCACTAGCACTGCAAGCATTAGCAGCCACAACATGGAGGAGTTCACCTCTGACCCGGAACTCAAAGAGTACTGCTTGTTGTCTGCTCACACAGCGCCACTCGTGGACAGTATAGGAACTGCAGGAACGAAGTACGTCTTTTTCAGTAATCATTGTTGAATGATGATAATGCATTTGGCTGCCGCGTTTGACACCTCTGCTCTATACCATACTAATAAAATGATTGTGGTCTAAAACCAGGTGTTTCAGTTTCATTGTCCAACCCCTGTAAATGACTTATTTTCTAGCGATGATTTCTGTCACGAGGACATAATGCAGTGTTGTGCTGGCAGCCATCCCAACTAATAAAAATAAGATTTTTGATGGTGCTGTGTGGTGTGTCACACACACATATATATATATATATATATATATATATATATATATATATATATATATATATATATATATATATATATATATATATGTATGTGACACACCACACAGCACCATCAAATGGCAAAAGATGGCCTGGAACTGGCTGGAACAGGGGTTATTATTCCAGCCTCCTACAAGACACACAATCATATTAACATACTGTGTTTAAGGGCTCCTAAACTGATGTTGAGGCATGATACTTTCAGACAGGAGTAGTCTGTAAATTTGTGTCTGAAAAGGTGCAATCTCTGTATTTTGATCTGAGAGAGCTCCTAAACTGATGTTGAGGCATGATACTTTCAGACAGGCGTAGTCTGTAAATTTGTGTCTGAAAAGGTGCAATCTCAGTATTTTGATCTGAGACGCAGCCAATGAGGTGATTTCCAACAGCCGACAGTCAAGGGCAAAACTTCGTGTCTGCAAAGCTGCAAACTCTTGTTAGACGCTGCAGCGCTCCAAACTCCGTATTATGCCTGCTAATGAGCTAATTGCCAACAGCCGAGAGGAGAAGGTCTGCTGCAAACTCTTGTTAGACGCTGCAGCGCTCCAAACTCCGTATTGTGCCTGCTAATGAGCTAATTGTCAACAGCCGACAGGAGAAAGGTCTGAAGCGAAGCAGTATGGAAAATTGGTGTTATTAAAACATGATTAAATACTTGAATGTAGCATGATAAAATTAAATATGTGAATAAAAAAGTTAAAGGCATGAGGTGAACTGTATTGATTTAAATTAAAAAATCGTTTTTTAAAGCCAAAGGGAAATGAAATATTGGGTGACAATGTAATTCTCTGAAATTGGCACAGCTTGGAGTCGAACCTACGATCTTCTGCTTTGCAGCCCGACACCTAACCCACTCCCCCATAACACCAGTGCCGTGCTCAGCCGCGCATTTTTGAAAGGTCAACTGTGTTGAAGAAGTGGTTTTTGGTGAATTTTGTTCCAACCGTAAGCCGAAACGGCGTCAAGTACAAAAAGCCCTGATCGCGGCGTCGAGACCAACGTTTCGATATATGGTATGTGGGGGTAGACCCTACGGTTCGGGCTGTATTAACGGTACTATAATAATAATAATAATAATAAAGAAACCCTTATTAGGTGCATAGCATAAGGCCTCCGCCATGCATTTTCAATGCATAGGCGGGCGCCTAACTAGAAACGTTCAACTTCTGAAGAAGTTGAAGAAGGCGCCCGCCTGGTGGTGCGTATAACTGAAGTAATTTAATTGTTACTTGTAAAAAAAAAAAAAAAAAAAAAAAAAAAAAAAAATTGGGGGCCCCCCCCATTGCTCCGGTGGGCCCAAGCGGCCCCTTAGTACGCCTATGGCTTTGACCGGCCCTGGCTGGCTGTCTGCAGGACGGAAAACAACTGCAGCTTACTCGCTCAACTTGGGGAGGGTTTGGGGTTGTTGCCGGTCTGAGGTGATTTGCGAAAGATCTATAAGACCTACACCAATGAGGGTTACATTTTCTGAATCCAGACAAAAAGACCTACATTTTGATGTATAATTTGTCTACGTAGAGTGAAAATTGAGCGAGTATGCTGAAGTTGTTTGGTCTTTTTCGCATAAGTTTGACTTTGGGGTTGTTGCCGGTCTGAGGTGATTTGCGAAAAATCTAAAACACCTACACCAATGAGGGTTACATTTCCTAAATCCAGGCAGAAATACCTACGTTTTGATGTATAATTTGTGCACGTAGAGTGAAAATTGAGCAAGTAGGCAAAAATTGTTTGGTATTTTTTGGAGAATTTTGTCACCATGGTAACTGAAAATGGCGTGATGAGAAAACGATAAAAGATATCCACATTCCGTTTGCACTTCTGAAAAGTTCAAAGATATATCTACAAACTGGAAGTTAAACAATGTTCGTAGGTGAAAGCATGAGGACACAGTAGAGCGTTGAAAATTGCCATTTTTCTGTGTTTTTTTGCAAATGTTGTTCCAACCGTAACTGGAAATGACGTCAAGTGCAAAAAGCCTGCATCGCGTCGTCAAGACGAACGTTTCGATATATAGTAAGTGGGGGTACACCCTACGGTTCGGCCTGTAAAAATTTGGGGGCCCCCCCATTGCACCGGTGGGCCCAAGCAGCCCCTTAGTACGCCTATGTCTTTGACCAGCTCTGGATGGATGGCTGCAGCACAAAAAAAACCCAAACAACTCGCTGAATTTGGGGAAGGTTTGGGGTTGTTGCCGGTCTGAGGTGATTTGCGAAAATTCTATAATTCCTACACCAATGAGGGTTACATTTCCTGAATCCAGACAAGAAGACCTACGTTTTGATGTATAATTTGTGCATGTAGAGTGAAAATTGAGCGAGTAGGCTCAAGTTGTTCGTTGTTTTTTGCATAATTTTGACTTTGGGGTTGCTGCCGGTCTGAGGTGATTTGCGAAAAATCTATAAGACCTACACCAATAAGGGTTACATTTCCTGATTCCAGACAAAACTACCTACGTTTTGATGTATAATTTGTGCATGTAGAGTGAAAATTGAGCAAGTAGGCTAAAGTTGTTTGTTGGTTTCTGGATAATTTTGTCACCAGGGTAGGTGAAAATGGCGTGATGAAAAAAATCTATAAGTCCTACAGCAATGAGGGTTACATTTTCTGAATCCAGACAAAAAGACCTACGTTTTGATGTATAATTTGTCTACGTAGAGTGTAAATTGAGCGAGTAGGCTAAAGTTGTTTGGTGTTATTCGCATAAGTTTCACTTTGGGGTTGTTGCCGGTCTGAGGTGATTTGCAAGAAATCTAAAAGACCTACACCAATGAGGGTTACATTTCCTGAATCCAGACAGAAATACCTACGTGTTGATGTATAATTTGTGCACGTAGAGTGAAAATTGAGCGAGTGGGCTAAAGTTGTTTGGTTAATTTTGTCACCATGGCAACTTAAAATGGCGTGATGAGAAAACGATAAAAGATATGCACATTCCGTTTTCACTTCTGAATAGTTCAAAGATATATCTACAAACTGGAAGTTAAACGATGTTCGTAGGTGAAAGCATGACGACACAGTAGAGTGTTGAAAATGACCATTTTTCGGTGTTTTTTTGCGAATTTTGTTCCAACCGTAAGTCGAAATGCCGTCAAGTACAAAAAGCCCTGATCGCGGCGTCGAGACGAACGTTTCGATATATAGTATGTGGGGGTACACCCTACGGTTCGGGCTGTATTAACGGTACTATAATAATAATAATAATAACTAGAATCGTTCAACTTCTGAAGAAGTTGAAGAAGGCGCCCGCCTGGTGGTGCGTATAACTGAGGTTATTGAATCGTTACTTGTAAAAAAAAAAAAGAAAAAAAAAAAAAAAAAAAGGAAAATTTGAGGGCCCCCCCCCATTGCACAAGAGGGCCCAAGCGGCCCCTTAGTACGCCTATGGCTTTGACCGGCCCTGGCAGGCTCTCTGCTGCATGGAAAACTACCAACAACTGCAGCTCAATTTGGGGAGGGTTTGGGGTTGTTGCCGGTCTGAGGTGATTTGCGAAAAATCTATAAATCGTACACCAATGAGGGTTACATTTCCTAAATTCAGACAAAAAGACCTACATTTTGATGTATAATTTGTCTACGTAGAGTGAAAATTGAGTGACAAGGTCAGCTTTCTATCACCTCAGGAACTTTTCCAGGATTAAAGGACTAATGTCTCAAAAGGATCTGGAAAAACTAATCCATGCGTTTATATTTAGTAGAATAGATTACTGCAACGGTGTTTTCACAGGTCTGCCTAAAAAGTGGACCATACAGCTGCAGCGGATCCAGAACGCTGCTGCACACGTCCTCACTAAGTTTAAGAAAGTAGAGCACATCACCCCAGTTCTAAAGTCCTTACACTGGCTCCCTGTATCTCAGAGAATAGACTTTAAAATACTTCTGTTAGTTTATAAATCCCTAAATGGCTTAGCACCTAAATACATCACAGACTTGTTATCAGCGTATAAACCCTCCAGAGCACTCAGGTCTTCTGGCTCCAGCCTGCTCTGCATACCTAGAACCAGAACTAAACAAGGAGAAGCAGCATTTAGTTCCTATGCTCCGCTTATCTGGAACAAACTTCCAGAAAACTGTAAAAGTGCAGAAAGCCTGAGTTCCTTTAAATCAAGATTAAAAACACATTTGTTTAAAATTGCCTTTGACTGTTCTAGTTAAACTGTTTTACTGTTTTTAATGTTCTTCTTTGTTTCTACATTCTATCTCTACTTGCTTTTATTCTATTTTCTATCTACATTTTATTCCTACTTGCGTTTATTTTGCTATATTTTAATCATGTAAAGCACTTTGCATTGTCTCTGTACTGAATTGTGCTATATAAATAAATTTCCCTTGCCTTGCATCTGTGACCAAGACACTAAGTCTTTGTGATGTATCAAGAGCCACGGTGTCCAGGGTAATGTCAGCATACCACCAAGAAGAACGAACCACATCCAACAGGATCAACTGTGGACACACGAGGAAGCTGTCTGAAAGGGATGTTCGGGTGCTAACCCGGATTGTATCCAAAAAACATAAAACCACGGCTCCCCAAGTCACAGCAGAATTAAATGTGCACCTCAACTCTCCTGTTTCCACCAAAACTGTCCGTTGGGAGCTCCACAGGGTCAATATACACAGCCGTGCTGCTATAGCCAAACCTTTGGTTACTCGTGCCAATGTCAAACGTCGGTTTCAATGGTGCAAGGAGTGCAAATCTTGGGCTGTGGACAATGTGAAACATGTATTGTTCTCTGATGAGTCCACCTTTACTGTTTTCCCCACATCCTGCATCGAAGTTTTCATTAAGATTTGCAGCCCAATAGTTTTTGGGGAGCGTTAAGTTTTTAATATTTTGTGCTGAGCTCAATACACAACAAACCAAATTGGTCTATATTTTTAGGCATTTCTAATTCAATCTATATGCTTTATACTTTCAGCTGATAACACAGTCAATATATTCATAGTTGAACAATATTTCCCACTTCATGCATAAAGCCAATAAAAAGTGGAATGGTCCTTCAGCCTCATTAAAGGTTTAGCTTAGGTGGACAAAGGAACGTTTTAGGAGATCGTTCCTTACAGTGTTGTTATACTTTATAGGCTGACCAGTGTGATTTATTTTTTGCAGTTTTTCTGTTATTGATTTTAGTTTGGGTATGTTTTCTGCGTTATATAAGCCTGTATACTTTAATTGCCCTTTTGTTAGGTGCAGACACCCCCAAATCTCCCTATTGTAGAGCAATAAAGGTTTGCTATTCTAATTAATTCTGAGGAGTAATGAACTATGACTACTAAGATCAACTATAACCAAGTTACTGTTTGAAAATGTTATAAACATTATACTCTCGAAGAAGAATAAACCCTTCTGATTAGGAAAAATAGACTTTATGAAAACAGTTGAACAGTCTAATAAATGAAATGCCTTTTTTGGTGGCTCACTTGACATTGCTATCTAAAGAAAAGTTCTTTAAATGAGACAAAATAAATCGTAATATTTATTCAGGAATAAAGTACAAAACAATATAACACACATTTTACAATAGCGGCTAAAACAACTTGCATGATAAAAGAAAAATATAAAATTAATAACTGCTTTCTTGAGAAAAGTGTTGAGACCAAACGGTAGATCTGACCCCATCTTCTTACACAATTGAGGAACATCATTAAGGACGCCAGCCATCCTGCACAGAGACTGTTCCAGCCTCTCCCCTCAGTCAGGAAACTAAAAAAACAAACAAAAACATGTTTCCCAATAGATCTTTGCCAATAAGCAGGAATATATAAATCATTTTATAAGAATGCTGTAGGGGGGGGAAGGCTCGGTAGATGACACAACTTCATAGTAATGTTACTGATTTATCAGTAGAAATATATTAAAAAGACTTACGTTTTTTCCAGTGTTGGCAATAACATATGATTTACCGTAGCACTTTATTTTGAAGTGGCGGGCTGGGATGACACCATCGGTTGAAATTAAAATTCATAATATCTCCGAAACCAAAGCAGCACAAACGATAATTTTAACGGCACAAACAAAGCACTAAAAAAGTAGCCCAGTTTGATCGGATTCGAAGCAAAATGGGGAGATGGTGAATTCTGGATGACCTTAACAAATATTCTTTAATATCTTCAAAACCAAAACAGCACAAACGCTAATTTTAACGGCACAAACCTGCACAAACGAAGCACTAACCATTCCGTCTATTTAACTGGGTTTTTTCTGTGGGTGGGGTGTCAGCTTCACGATCTCTCCTCAGCTGCAGCGGAGGAGAGATCGCGCTGCTGTTAGGCTTTTACTGCCATCCCTCCAGACTTCCATAGGCCATTGACAAATTTAATGAAAAGTAACTTAAAATTATCCTTAAAAGACAAAATGTTGAAAAGTCAAAGGGCTTATTTAACGCTTTGAGAACATATCTTGTATTCGGCCACAAAATCAACAATAGTAAAATTATCTTTTAAGCTTATAAGACCATTTTTAAGATGCTAATACGTGTAGCATATAGCTCAGTGGCGTGTAGACTAGCCACCGCATTTCTACCATAATATAAAACCGACATTAAAAAACGACTCACCGTCACGTAGTTGCAAGGAAAACACCCAATGGAACCCTTCGTCTGGGTTAATTGGACTTGATTCAACAATATCCTTCAGTAATTTAGGAAAAACGGCAGCACAGCACTGCAAGCATTAGCAGCCACAAGATGGAGGAGTTCACCTCTGACCCGGAACTCAAAGAGTACTGCTTGTTGTCTGCTCACACAGCGCCACTCGTGGACAGTATAGGAACTGCAGGAACGAAGTACGTCTTTTTCAGTAATCATTGTTGAATGATGATAATGCATTTGGCTGCCGCGTTTGACACCTCTGCTCTATACCATACTAATAAATGATTGTGGTCTAAAACCAGGTGTTTCAGTTTCATTGTCCAACCCCTGTAGATGACTTATTTTCTAGCGATGATTTCTGTCACGAGGACATAATGCAGTGTTGTGCTGGCAGCCATCCCAACTAATAAAAATAAGATTTAAGATTAAAATAGTACATTATAGTAGTAAAATAAATACAATTATTGTGGTTTAAGGACAAGTTTGGTACCTGCATTAAGGTTAATTTCAAAAGGTACTTGTCATTTTCAGACTAAAAAACATTCTAAAAAGATGTTCTAATTCAGTGAATATGACTGGATATTTAAACAGAAAATAATAATGAAATTAATTATTCTTTCAACTAGCAGTTTTTGAGTATGACTAAAATTCGAGGCAGTGAAGGAGGGTAACTGATAAGTGATGGCTGATGGTGGAGAGCTTGCAGGCCTGGCTTCGGTGGAGAAGCAGCAAACAACTGTGGCAGGAAATGTGACTTTCATTTCAATGCAATGCAATGCAAAACTAGAGAACAGTAGAAATCAGTAGAGTGAGAAAAACTGGCCCTGATGTCCTCCAGTAGCCTCAGCCTGATTGTAGGATGTCCCTGAACTCTCGTTACATTACAAAGTTTATAATAATAAGGAGAGCCAGCGAAATGCTTGAGGCAGGATTTGACAGGAAAAGGAGGAGATTAAGTATTAATATAAAATAAATTAATAAACAATACATAAAATACTTTAATGTTTTCTTAAAAATGTCTGAATACAAACTGTCCCAAAACATGTTAAATAAATTCCTTTATCATCATTCATTTATACCAGTTGTTCAAGTTATTTAATTGTTACTTGTAAAAAAAAAAAATTATTATTGTAAATTAGAAATGTCCCATTCTCCTGAATGCACCATAGCTTTCTGACGCTCGCGAACGCATCACACTGATCTGAGAACGCAGCGCTGTGTAGAGGCACGTTTCTGCTTAAGACAAAGCTTTGCCGTTTGTAAAACTCATGTCGGCTGGCACGGTTTATTGTTCTGTGTGAATGACAAGAGACCACAACAAATGAGCCTGCTAATGAGCCAACAGCCGACAGGAGAAGGTCTGCATCGAAGCAGCATGGAAAAGTGGTGTTATTAAAACATGATTAAATACTTCAATGTAGCATGAAAAAATAAAATATGTGAATAAAAAAGTTAAAGGCATGAGATGAACTGCATTGATTTAAATACCTAGAGTGAAAATTGAGTGAATAGGCTGAAGTTTTTCGGTCTTTTTTACATTATTTTGACTTTGGGGTTGTTGCCGGTCTGAGGTGATTTGCGAAAAATCTATAAGACCTACAGCAATGAGGGTTACATTTCCTGAATCCAGACAGAAATACCTACGTTTTGATGTATAATTTGTCTACGTAGAGTGAAAATTGAGCGAGTAGGCAAAAGTTTTTTGGTGTTTTTTGGAGAATTTTGTCACCATGGTAACTGAAAATGGCGTGATGAGAAAACGATAAAAGATATCCACATTCCGTTTGCACTTCTGAATAGATCAAAGATATATCTACAAACTGGAAGTTAAACGATGTTCGTAGGTGAAAGCATGAGGACAAAGTAGAGCGTTGAAAATGGCCATTTTTCGGTGTTTCTTTGCAAATTCTGTTCCAACCGTAACTGGAAATGACGTCAAGTACAAAAAGCCTGCAGCGCGTCGTCGAGACGAACGTTTCGATATATAGTAAGTGGGGGTACACCCTACGGTTCGGCCTGTAAAAATTTGGGGGCCCCCCCATTGCACCGGTGGGCCCAAGCGGCCCCTTAGTACGCCTATGGCTTTGTCCGGCTCTGGCCTGCTGGCTGTCTGCAGCACAAAAAAAACCCAAACAACTCGCTGAATTTAGGGAGGGTTGGGGGTTGTTGCCGGTCTGAGGTGATTTGCGAAAATTCTATAAGTCCTACACCAATGAGGGTTACATTTCCTGAATCCAGACAAGAAGACCTACATTTTGATGTATAATTTGTGCATGTAGAGTGAAAATTGAGCAAGTAGGCTAAAGTTGTTTGTTGGTTTTTGGATAATTTTGTCACCAGGGTAGGTGAAAATGGCGTGATGAAAAAAATCTATAAGTCCTACACCAATGAGGGTTATATTTTCTGAATCCAGACAAAAAGACCTACGTTTTGATGTATAATGTGTCTATGTAGAGTGAAAATTGAGCGAGTAGGCTAAAGTTGTTTGGTGTTTTTCGCATAAGTTTCACTTTGGGGTTGTTGCCGGTCTGAGGTGATTTGCGAAAAATCTAAAAGACCTACACCAATGAGGGTTACATTTCCTGAATCCAGACAGAAATACCTACGTGTTGATGTATAATTTGTGCACGTAAAGTGAAAATTGAGCAAGTAGGCTAAAGTTGTTTGGTGTTTTTTGGAGAATTTTGTCACCATGGTAACTGAAAATGGCGTGATGAGAAAACGATAAAAGATATGCACGTTCCGTTTTCACTTCTGAATAGTTCAAAGATATATCTACAAACTGGTAGTTAAACATTGTTCGTAGGTGAAAGCATGACGACACAGTAGAGTGTTGAAAATGACCATTTTTTGGTGGCTTTTTGCGAATTTTGTTCCAACCGTAAGTCAAAATGGCGTCAAGTACAAAAAGCCCTGATCGCGGCGTCGAGACGAACGTTTCGATATATAGTATGTGGGGGTAGACCCTACGGTTCGGGCTGTATTAACGGTACTATAATAATAATAATAATAAAGAAACCCTTATTAGGTGCATAGCATAAGGCCTCCGCCATGCATTTTCAATGCATAGGCGGGCGCCTAACTAGAATCGTTCAACTTCTGAAGAAGTTGAAGAAGGCGCCCGCCTGGTGGTGGGCGTGACCGTCAAAGGCAAAGCTTCCGAGTTCCTTGGTCGTAGGCTGTCATCGCTTGGGGATTTTGAAACAAACCTTCTGAGTGAAAAGGATTTGTCTTCATCAAAACCTGCCGACCGGGAAAACTTTGCGTCTGCACAGCTGCAAACTGCGTATTTCGATCTGAGACGCAGCTAATGAGCTAATTGGCGACAGCCGACGGTCAACGTTTCCCATTCATTTGCTACGGTAGTCCTAAACCACTACTGACATAATACACTTTTTGGCCACAAGCGTCATTTTGGGGGCGTTGTTTCCACCTCTTCTCTTAGAGCCGTTTTTAATAGAAAGAAGAAAAGGCAAAAACGGTCCAAACAAAAGGTTGTAACGTTTACATTTGTAACCTCTGCCTTACATAAACACTAGAATTAAATCTTAATAAATAAAAGTATAGACAATTATTTCAGTAACTCAATTCAGTAAGTGAAATACAATATATACAGGGGTTGGACGAAACTGAAACACCTCTCACTTTAGTGTGGGAGGTTTCATGGCTAAATTGGACCAGCCTGGTGGCCAATCTTCATTTATTGCACATTGAACCAATAAGAGCAAAGTGTGAAGGTCCAATTAGCAGGGTAAGAGCACAGTTTTGCTCAAAATATTGCAATGCACACCACATTATGGGTGACATACCAGAGTTCAAAAGAGAACAAATTGTTGGTGCACGTATTGCTGCCGCATCTGTGACCAAGACAGCAAGTCTTTGTGATGTATCAAGAGCCACGGTATCCAGGGTAATGTCAGCATACCACCAAGAAGGACGAACCACATCCAACAGGATTAACTGTGGACGCAAGAGGAAGATGTCTGAAAGGGATGTTCGGGTGCTAACCCGGATTGTATCCAAAAAACATAAAACCAAGGCTCCCCAAATCACGGCAGAATTAAATGTGCACCTCAACTCTCCTGTTTCCACCAAAACTGTCCGTCGGGAGCTCCACAGGGTCAATATCCACGGCCGGGCTGCTATAGCCAAACCTTTGGTCACTCGTGCCAATGCCAAACGTCGGTTTCAATGGTGCAAGGAGCGCAAATCTTGGGCTGTGGACAATTTGAAACATGTATTGTTCTCTGATTAGTCCACCTTTACTGTTTTCCCCACGGTGAGAGTTACGCTGTGGAGAAGCCCCAAAGAAGCGTACCACCCAGACTGTTGCATGCCCAGAGTGAAGCATGGGGGTGGATCAGTGATGGTTTGGGCTGCCATATCATGGCATTCCCTTGGCCCCATACTTGTGCTAGATGGGCGCGTCACTGACAAGGACTACCGAACCATTCTGAAGGACCATGTGCATCCAATGGTTCAAACATTGTATCCTGAAGGAGGTGCCGTGTATCAGGATGACAATGCACCCATACACACAGCAAGACTGGTGAAAGATTGGTTTGATGAACATGAAAGTGAAGTTGAGCATCTCCCATGGCCTGCACAGTCACCAGATATAAATATTATTGAGCCACTTTGGGGTGTTTTGGAGGAGCGAGTCAGGAAACATTTTCCTCCACCAGCATCACGTCGTGACCTGGCCACTATCCTGCAAGAAGAATGGTTTAAAATCCCTCTGACCACTGTGCAGGACTTGTATATGTCATTCCCAAGACGAATTGACGCTGTATTGGCCGCAAAAGGAGGCCCTACACCATACTAATAAATTATTGTGGTCTAAAACCAGATGTCTCAGTTTCATTGTCCAACCCCTGTGTGTATATATATATATATATATATATAATACATATATATATATATATATATATATATATATATATATATATATATATATATATATATATATATATATATATATATACACACACATACATATACATATATATATATACATATATATATATACACACACATACATATACATATATATATATACACACACATACATATACATATATATATATACACACACATACATATACATATATATATATACACACACATACATATACATATATATATATATATATATATATACATATACATATATATATATACACACACATACATATACATATATATATATATATATATATATATATATATATATATATATACACACACATATATACACATATATACATATACACATACACACATATTGTTAGAAAGTTAAAAGTCTGCTTCTAAGTTTACATGAAAACAAACCATTAGGAATGGATGAGATTGATGGCAAATTACTGAAAATGGCTGCAAGTGTGATAGCTTCACCAGTCTGCCATTTGTTTAATCTAAGATTGACAGAAGGGGTCTTCCCTCAAATGTGGAAATCTGCTAAAATACTTCCTCTTTCAAAAACTACCAATGTTAGCCTCTCGGCAGTCAATAGTAGGCCCATTAGTATTCTGCCTATACTTAGTAAATTGCTGGAAAGGGTTGTTTTTGGACAGATTTGTAACAAATTGATTTTTGAATCACAGCATGCATATAAGGAAAATCACTCGACATGTACAGCTCTTACAGAAATGACATAGAATTGGTTGTTTAGCATAGACAAAAAATTGATAGTTGGTGCAGTGTTTTTGGATTTTAGTGCTGCATTTGATTTAGTGCATCATCAAATGTTACTTGAAAAGTTATCGGCATACAGATTTAGTGCCACTCCTCTGAAATGGATACAAAATTATTTAACATCTAGATCACAATGTTTGTTTTTTAATGGAAGCTTTTCATCACCTCAACAAATGCAGTGTGGTGTACCACAAGGCAGTTGCCTAGGACCATTGCTGTTCTCGATTTTTATTAATGACATTCCATTTGTCCTAAAAAGGTGCAACATAACTCTTTATGCAGATGATTCTACACTTTACTTTGCAGCAACAAAGATATCAGAGTTAAAAGAAACACTGCAGTTGGATTTGCAGGTGCTTCTGGCCTGGATTAATGAGAACAGCCTAACCTTGAATGTTTCAAAGACAAAGTGTATGTTATTTAAAGCTAGGAATAAAAAATGTTATGATAAACTTGATAATGTGCTAAAGGATATGGACATAGAACAGGTTCAAGAGGTGAAACTTCTTGGAGTAACATTTGATGAGCAGCTATCCTGGGCAAAACATGTAGATACGGTGGTGAAAAAGATGGGAAGAAATATGTCTTGCATTAAAAGATTCAGATCTTTCATGACTTCAGCCTCTAGAATTTTGGTGATTAAATCATTAGTGCTGTCTCACCTGGACTACTGCTCTGTGGTATGGTCAGATGCAGCTCAGAAACATCTGGCTAAACTACAAACCGCACAGAACAGAGCGGCCAGGCTGGCACTGGGACTGCCCTGTGTGTGGACTCAGAGCTCTGCTGAGCTGCATGTGCGTCTGTCGTGGCTCAGAGTAGAGGAGAGACTGAAATGTAATGTTTTGTGTTTCCTGAGGAATATTATTGTTTGTGGAAAACCTTCTCTTTTGTTCAGCTTGTTACATTATGTGAGAAATGAGCACAATTATTCAACCATCAGGCAGCTTTTGGTCATTTGACTCGACCCATTCCAAGAACAGAAGCAGTGTGCAGGTCTGTGCTGTTCAGAGCTGTAACTCTGTGGAACAAACTGCCACATAACATCTTGACTGCTACTATGAAAGGCGCATTTAAAACACTTTTAAAAAAAAATACTTTGTTGAAAGCCTTAATATTTGAATAATTGTGTAACAGATTGTACTGTAATATGAAATAAGTATAATACATACATAAATACATATATATACACATACATACATATATATACATACATACATATATACATATATATACATACATACATATACATACATACATATACATACATACATATACACACAACTACATATATATATATACATATACACACAACTACATATATATACATACATATACACACACAACTACATATATATATATATATATACATATATATATATACATATACACACACAACTACATATATATATATATACATATATATATATACATATACACACACAACTACATATATATATATATATATATACATATATATATATATATATACATATACACACACAACTACATATATATATATATATATACATATATATATATATATATATACATATACACACACAACTACATATACATATATATATACATATACACACAACTACATATACATATATATATACATATACACACAACTACATATACATATATATATATATATATATATATATATTTTACCAGTATTGACTTGGGAGGTAATAAGGTCTGCATTTGACCATTAAAAACTCCACCTTCTGTGAGCAGTGACTGTCGGTAGTAGTGGTTATTATAAAATACATGCACAAACCTCCGCGTCTGGTCTCCGCGGCTCGGTGTGTGTCGCGTCCAGTTAGCTGGATAGCATTGTCCGGACAGCTGGTCTTTAGCCATGTTTCAGTGAAAATCATGATATTTGAGTTCATAATCCGTCTGTCATTCGTGATGGATAATCGTAAATCGTCCATTTTATTGGCCAGAGAACGGACATTGGCGAGGAAAATGCTATGTAAAGATAGCCATGGTGTTAGCTTTAGCCTAGCTCGCATCCCCCCTCCGCGCTAACGCCGGCTTTGTTGACGTTCTGGTCGCCGGCTGAGTTGCACTTCCGCCCGGTCGGGAGAAGTCGGCAGGCTCCAGTGTTCTGGAGATCTCTAGGATGACGGGAATATCGACGATAAATGTATCAGTATTATAGCTCCGAATGTCCAACAACTCATGTGTGCTGTAGCGCAGCAACGCGGTGCAGTTTTGGAAGAAAAAGTCCGGTGATAAATAGATAAAAACCTTTTAGATAACAAGTGCTGGAGAGACGCTGCGCCGATCAGCCAGATATGTGTTTAAACGCTTAATACCTGTCTCGCTGCGCGCTCAATGTGTGTGTGTGTGTGTGTGTGTGTGTGTGTGTGTGCGCGGCGCGCTCCGCGCAGCACGGCTTTGCCGACAGACACACACACACACACACACACACACACACAGCGGAGGAGAGATCGCTGAAGTGACTTAAGTTATATATTTGCCCCCTAGTAAATAGGGCAGGTGGTAATTATTCTATAAATATTAAAATATAAAAGCTTTCAGCACATGCTGGGGCGGAGGGATATCACATCACATGTGGTATCCCTCCGCCCGTCTGGTCGGTAAAATCCCTGCAAATTCTAATGTAAAATTTTAAAATTTAAAAATAACTTACCGAAAATCCTTGCTCTCATGTCATGTTCAAAACATTCTTCTTCGAAATGGTCACTGCATATGACGTGTTTTCTCTCTGGCAAGCTCTCTTCAAGATGGCAATCCAGCTACGAGCCCGGTTAGCTCATGGAAAGTTGAAATAAGCAATGTTTTTTCCAATTTTACCAGTTGTGTTGGAACATCCAATGGCCATGTACGTGGGCATTGTTGCTTCAGCAATAGCTCCTGCGAATGTCAATGGTGCAGTCCTCTGGAAATCCGAAAAAATTGTTGATGATCAGCTGTGTGAAACGGCTCCAACTCGACTGGTCAGATCGAGTCGGGTCCCGATGACGTCATCATAAGGCAAATCCATCCAAAACAAACTGCCCGCGGTCCCCATTTGTTACAAATCAAATTTATTTTGTTAATTTACGGTTATTTTCCAGTAACTTAATCAAGACATGAAAACATTTAACATATTTTTGGAATGCTTCTGTGGTAGTCTGACAATTTAATCGGTAATGTTGCCGGATCAAAGTTACATCTTAAGAGAAATTCCTTCCTCCAATTTTTTTTTTAAAGTTGTGAAGGGAAAATAAACCATAAATTCTTTTAATTTTTAATAAAAGTCTGCAGCCATTTTAATTTAATCACGGCATTAATCACTTTAAAATCAATAACGTTTGTTCCTCCTTTTTCTACTGATATTACTATGTTGTTCTGATCACATGTTTTTTATTATTCCAGAAGAGATTGTGATGAATTTGATTATGATTATGTTTTATTGTAGTATTTGGTATATTTAAGATATATGCTGGATATATGCCAAAGGGAAATGAAATATCGGGTGAAAATGTAATTCTCTGAAATTGGCACAGCTTGGAGTCGAACCTACGATCTTCTGCTTTGCAGCCCGACACCTAACCCACTCCCCCATAACACCAGGGCCGTGCTCAGCCGCGCATTTTTGAAAGGTCAACTGTGTTGAAGAAGTGGTTTTTGGTGAATTTTGTTCCAACCGTAAGCCGAAACGGCGTCAAGTACAAAAAGCCCTGATCGCGGCGTCAAGACCAACGTTTCGATATATGGTATGTGGGGGTAGACCCTACGGTTCGGGCTGTATTAACGGTACTATAATAATAATAATAATAAAGAAACCCTTATTAGGTGCATAGCATAAGGCCTCCGCCATGCATTTTCAATGCATAGGCGGGCGCCTAACTAGAAACGTTCAACTTCTGAAGAAGTTGAAGAAGGCGCCCGCCTGGTGGTGCGTATAACTGAAGTAATTTAATTGTTACTTGTAAAAAAAAAAAAAAAAAAAAAAAAAAAAAATGTGGGGGCCCCCCCATTGCTCCGGTGGGCCCAAGCGGCCCCTTAGTACGCCTATGGCTTTGACCGGCCCTGGCTGGCTGTCTGCAGGACGGAAAACAACTGCAGCTTACTCGCTCAACTTGTGGAGGGTTTGGGGTTGTTGCCGGTCTGAGGTGATTTGCAAAAAATCTATAAGTCCTACACCAATGTGGGTTACATTTCCTGAATCCAGACAAGAAGACCTACGTTCTGATGTATAATTTGTGTACGTACAGTGAAAATTGAGCGAGTAGGCTCAAGTTGTTCGTTGTTTTTTGCATAATTTTGACTTTGGAGTTGCTGTCGGTCTGAGGTGATTTGCGAAAAATCTATAAGTCCTACAGCAATGAGGGTTACATTTTCTGAATCCAGACAAAAAGACCTACGTTTTGATGTATAATTTGTCTACGTAGAGTGTAAATTGAGCGAGTAGGCTAAAGTTGTTTGGTGTTTTTCGCATAAGTTTCACTTTGGGGTTGTTGCCGGTTGAGGTGATTTGCGAAAAATCTAAAACACCTACACAAATGAGGGTTACATTTCCTAAATCCAGGCAGAAATACCTACGTTTTGATGTATAATTTGTGCACGTAGAGTGAAAATTGAGCAAGAAGGCAAAAGTTGTTTGTTTTTTGGAGAATTTTGTCACCATGGTAACTGAAAATGGTGTGATGAGAAAACGATAAAAGATATCCACATTCCGTTTGCACTTCTGAAAAGTTCAAAGATATATCTACAAACTGGAAGTTAAACAATGTTCGTAGGTGAAAGCATGACGACACAGTAGAGCGTTGAAAATGACCATTTTTCTGTGTTTTTTTGCAAATGTTGTTCCAACCGTAACTGGAAATGACGTCAAGTGCAAAAAGCCTGCATCGCGTCGTCGAGACGAACGTTTCGATACATAACAAGTGGGGGTACACCCTACGGTTCGGCCTGTAAAAATTTGGGGGGCCCCCCATTGCACCGGTGGGCCCAAGCAGCCCCTTAGTACGCCTATGGCTTTGACCGGCTCTGGATGGATGGCTGCAGCACAAAAAAACCCCAAACAACTCGCTGAATTTGGGGAAGGTTTGGGGTTGTTGCCGGTCTGAGGTGATTTGCGAAAATTCTATAAGTCCTACACCAATGAGGGTTACATTTCCTGAATCCAGACAAGAAGACCTATGTTTTGATGTATAATTTGTGCATGTAGAGTGAAAATTGAGCGAGTAGGCTCAAGTTGTTCGTTGTTTTTTGCATAATTTTGACTTTGGGGTTGCTGCCGGTCTGAGGTGATTTGCGAAAAATCTATAAGACCTACACCAATAAGGGTTACATTTCCTGATTCCAGACAAAACTACCTACGTTTTGATGTATAATTTGTGCATGTAGAGTGAAAATTGAGCAAGTAGGCTAAAGTTGTTTGTTGGTTTCTGGATAATTTTGTCACCAGGGTAGGTGAAAATGGCGTGATGAAAAAAATCTATAAGGCCTACAGCAATGAGGGTTACATTTTCTGAATCCAGACAAAAAGACCTACGTTTTGATGTATAATTTGTCTACGTAGAGTGTAAATTGAGCGAGTAGGCTAAAGTTGTTTGGTGTTTTTCGCATAAGTTTCACTTTGGGGTTGTTGCCGGTCTGAGGTGATTTGCAAGAAATCTAAAAGACCTACACCAATGAGGGTTACATTTCCTGATTCCAGACAAAACTACCTACGTTTTGATGTATAATTTGTGCATGTAGAGTGAAAATTGAGCAAGTAGGCTAAAGTTGTTTGTTGGTTTCTGGATAATTTTGTCACCAGGGTAGGTGAAAATGGCGTGATGAAAAAAATCTATAAGGCCTACAGCAATGAGGGTTACATTTTCTGAATCCAGACAAAAAGACCTACGTTTTGATGTATAATTTGTCTACGTAGAGTGTAAATTGAGCGAGTAGGCTAAAGTTGTTTGGTGTTTTTCGCATAAGTTTCACTTTGGGGTTGTTGCCGGTCTGAGGTGATTTGCGAAAAATCTAAAACACCTACACAAATGAGGGTTACATTTCCTAAATCCAGGCAGAAATACCTACGTTTTGATGTATAATTTGTGCACGTAGAGTGAAAATTGAGCAAGAAGGCAAAAGTTGTTTGTTTTTTGGAGAATTTTGTCACCATGGTAACTGAAAATGGTGTGATGAGAAAACGATAAAAGATATCCACATTCCGTTTGCACTTCTGAAAAGCTCAAAGATATATCTACAAACTGGAAGTTAAACAATGTTCGTAGGTGAAAGCATGACGACACAGTAGAGCGTTGAAAATGACCATTTTTCTGTGTTTTTTTGCAAATGTTGTTCCAACCGTAACTGGAAATGACGTCAAGTGCAAAAAGCCTGCATCGCGTCATCGAGACGAACGTTTCGATATATAACAAGTGGGGGTACACCCTACGGTTCGGCCTGTAAAAATTTGGGGGGCCCCCCATTGCACCGGTGGGCCCAAGCAGCCCCTTAGTACGCCTATGGCTTTGACCGGCTCTGGATGGATGGCTGCAGCACAAAAAAACCCCAAACAACTCGCTGAATTTGGGGAAGGTTTGGGGTTGTTGCCGGTCTGAGGTGATTTGCGAAAATTCTATAAGTCCTACACCAATGAGGGTTACATTTCCTGAATCCAGACAAGAAGACCTACGTTTTGATGTATAATTTGTGCATGTAGAGTGAAAATTGAGCGAGTAGGCTCAAGTTGTTCATTGTTTTTTGCATAATTTTGACTTTGGGGTTGCTGCCGGTCTGAGGTGATTTGCGAAAAATCTATAAGACCTACACCAATAAGGGTTACATTTCCTGATTCCAGACAAAACTACCTACGTTTTGATGTATAATTTGTGCATGTAGAGTGAAAATTGAGCAAGTAGGCTAAAGTTGTTTGTTGGTTTCTGGATAATTTTGTCACCAGGGTAGGTGAAAATGGCGTGATGAAAAAAATCTATAAGGCCTACAGCAATGAGGGTTACATTTTCTGAATCCAGACAAAAAGACCTACGTTTTGATGTATAATTTGTCTACGTAGAGTGTAAATTGAGCGAGTAGGCTAAAGTTGTTTGGTGTTTTTCGCATAAGTTTCACTTTGGGGTTGTTGCCGGTCTGAGGTGATTTGCAAGAAATCTAAAAGACCTACACCAATGAGGGTTACATTTCCTGAATCCATAATACCTCTACGTTTTAAAGCAGCGCAATAATAACTTACCTGAAGAATGACTGTCGTCGGGACCACCTCTAACGTCTTTAGTCGGACTCGGAGCAAAAGCAGTCCGGCTGTGAGCTACAGTGCACATGCGCTTGCGACCGTTTCGAAACGCAACATTTTTTTAGTAAAGTTTATGCAGTATTTGTAGGTTTATGTGTTTAAACGCTTAATACCTGTCTCGCTGCGCGCTCAATGTGTGTGTGTGTGTGCGCGCGGCGCGCTCCGCGCAGCACGGCTTTGCCGACAGACACACACACACACACACATACACACACACATGCACACACACAGCGGAGGAGAGATCGCTGAAGTGACTTAAGTTATATATTTGCCACCTAGTAAATAGGGCAGGTGGTAATTATTCTATAAATATTAAAATATAAAGCAGCGCAATAATAACTTACCTGAAGAATGACTGTCGTCGGGACACTCTTGCTCTGCGTAATCTTGTAACGTCTTTAGTCGGACTCGGAGCAAAAGCAGTCCGGCTGTGAGCTACAGTTCGCATGCGCTTGCGACCGTTTCGAAACGCAACATTTTATATTTGCCCCCTAGTAAATAGGGCAGGTGGTAATTATTCTATAAATATTAAAATATAAAAGCTTTCAGCACATGCTGGGGCGGAGGGATATCACATCACATGTGGTATCCCTCCGCCCCTCTGGTCGGTAAAATCCCTGCAAATTCTAATGTAAAAATTTAAAATTTAAAAATAACTTACCGAAAATCCTTGCTCTCATGTCATGTTCAAAACATTCTTCTTCGAAATGGTCACTGCATATGACGTGTTTTCTCTCTGGCAAGCTCTCTTCAAGATGGCAATCCAGCTACGCGCCCGGTTAGCTCATGGAAAGTTGAAATAAGCAATGTTTTTTCCAATTTTACCAGTTGTGTTGGAACATCCAATGGCCATGTACGTGGGCATTGTTGCTTCAGCAACAGCTCCTGCGAATGTCAATGGTGCAGTCCTCTGGAAATCCGAAAAAATTGTTGATGATCAGCTGTGTGAAACGGCTCCAACTCGGCTGGTCAGATCGACTCGGGTCCCGATGACGTCATCATAAGGCAAATCCATCCAAAACAAACTGCCCGCGGTCCCCATTTGTTACAAATCAAATTTATTTTGTTAATTTACGGTTATTAAGACATGAAAACATTTAACATATTTTTGGAATGCTTCTGTGGTAGTCTGACAATTTAATCGGTAATTTTGCCGGATCAAAGTTACATCTTAAGAGAAATTCCTTCCTCCAATTTTTTTCTAAAGTTGTGAAGGGAAAATAAACCATAAACTCTTTTAATTTTTAATAAAAGTCTGCAGCCATTTTAATTTAATCACGGCATTAATCACTTTAAAATCAATAACGTTTGTTCCTCCTTTTTCTACTGATATTACTATGTTGTTCTGATCACATGTTTTTTATTATTCCAGAAGAGATTGTGATGAATTTGATTATGTTTTATTGTAGTATTTGGTATATTTAAGATATATGCTGGATATATGCCAAACGGAAATGAAATATTGGGTGAAAATGTAATTCTCTGAAATTGGCACAGCTTGGAGTCGAATCTACGATCTTCTGCTTTGCAGCCCGACACCTAACCCACTCCCCCATAACACCAGTGCCGTGCTCAGCCGCGCATTTTTGAAAGGTCAACTGTGTTGAAGAAGTGGTTTTTGGTGAATTTTGTTCCAACCGTAAGCCGAAACGGCGTCAAGTACAAAAAGCCCTGATCGCGGCGTCGAGACCAACGTTTCGATATATAGTATGTGGGGGTAGACCCTACGGTTCGGGCTGTATTAACGGTACTATAATAATAATAATAATAACTAGAATCGTTCAACTTCTGAAGAAGTTGAAGAAGGCGCCCGCCTGGTGGTGGGCGTGACCGTCAAAGGCAAAGCTTCCGAGTTCCTTGGTCGTAGGCTCTCATCGCTTGGGGATTTTAAAATCAAACCTTCTGAGTGAAAAGCATTTGTCTTGATCAAAACCTGCCGACCGGGAAAACTCTGCGTCTGCAGAGCTGCAAACTGCGTACTTCGATCTGAGACGCAGCTAATGAGCTAATTGGCGACAGCCGACGGTCAACGTTTCCCATTCATTTGCTACGGTAGTCCTAAACCACTACTGACATAATACACTTTTTGACCACAAGCGTCATTTTGGGGGCGTTGTTTCCACCTCTTCTCTTAGAGCCGTTTTTAATAGAAAGAAGAAAAGGCAAAAACGGTCCAAACAAAAGGTTGTAACGTTTACATTTGTAACCTCTGCCTTACATAAACACTAGAATTAAATCTTAATAAATAAAAGTATAGACAATTATTTCAGTAACTCGATTCAGTAAGAGAAATACAACATATACAGGGGTTGGACAATGAAACTGAAACACCTCTCATTTTAATGTGGGAGGTTTCATGGCTAAATTGGACCAGCCTGGTGGCCAATCATCATTAATTGCACATTGAACCAATAAGAGCAGAGTGTGAAGGTCGAATTAGCAGGGTAAGAGCACAGTTTTGCTCAAAATATTGCAATGCACACAACATTATGGGTGACATGGGTGAGTTCAAAGGAGGACAAATTGTTGGTGCACATCTTGCTGGATGTGTCAAAACTTTCTTCAATTGAATAAAAACAAAACTGAAGTAATAATATTTGGACCAATAGAGGAGAGATCAAAAGTTAGCACAGCTTCAGTCGCTTCAGCTAGAAACCACTGATCAGGCCCGAAACCTTGGTGTAGTGATGGACTCAGACCTGAACCTCCAAAAGCATTTACAGACAGTGACAAGGTCGGCTTTCTATCACCTGAGGAACTTTTCCAGGATTAAAGGACTAATGTCTCAAAAGGATCTGGAAAAACTAATCCATGCGTTTATATTTAGTAGAATAGATTACTGCAACGGTGTTTTCACAGGTCTGCCTAAAAAGTGGACCATACAGCTGCAGCGGATCCAGAACGCTGCTGCACACGTCCTCACTAAGACTAAGAAAGTAGAGCACATAACCCCAGTTCTAAAGTCATTACACTGGCTCCCTGTATCTCAGAGAATAGACTTTAAAATACTTCTGTTAGTTTATAAATCCATAAATGGCTTAGCACCTAAATACATTGCAGACTTGTTATCAGTGTATCAACTTTCCAGACCACTAAGGTCTTCTGGCTCCAGCCTGCTCTGCATACCTAGAACCAGAACTAAACAAGGAGAAGCAGCATTTAGTTCCTATGCTCCACTGATCTGGAACAAACTTCCAGAAAACTGTAAAAGTGCAGAAAGCCTGAGTTCTTTAAAATCAAGATTACAAACACATTTGTTTAAAATTGCCTTTGACTGTTCTAGTTAAACTGTTTTACTGTTTTTAATGTTCTTCTTTGTTTCTACATTCTATCTCTACTTGCTTTTATTCTATTTTCTATCTACATTTTATTCCTACTTGCGTTTATTTTGCTATATTTTAATCATGTAAAGCACTTTGCATTGTCTCTGTACTGACTTGTGCTATATAAATAAATTTCCCTTGCCTTGCATCTGTGACCAAGACAGCAAGTGTTTGTGATGTATCAAGAGCCACGGTATCCAGGGTAATGTCAGCACACCACCAAGAAGGACGAACCACATCCAACAGGATCAACTGTGGACACACGAGGAAGCTGTCTGAAAGGGATGTTCGGGTGCTAACCCGGATTTATCCAAAAAACATAAAACCACGGCTCCCCAAGTCACAGCAGAATTAAATGTGCACCTCAACTCTCCTGTTTCCACCAAAACTGTCCGTTGGGAGCTCCACAGGGTCAATATCCACGGCCAGGCTGCTATAGCCAAACCTTTGGTTACTCGTGCCAATGCCAAACGTCGGTTTCAATGGTGCAAATCTTGGGCTGTGGACAATGTGAAACATGTATTGTTCTCTGATGAGTCCACCATTACTGTTTTCCCCACATCCTGGAGAGTTACGGTGTGGAGAAGCCCCAAAGAAGCGTACCACTCAGACTGTTGCATGCCCAGAGCGAAGCAGTGATGGTTTGGGCTGCCATATCATGGCATTCCCTTGGCCCCATACTTGTGCTAGATGGGTGCGTCACTGCGTGGACTTGTTGTTGATTTTTATAATAAAAAGATTTCCCTTTTACACAACATTATGAATAACCTCAGAGTTTAAGAAAAGTATTTGCAATTTCAACAGTACTTTTACTCAGTTAAACATTTATTTAAGTGCATTATACATAGGAACTGGTCACAGTGATTGTAAGATGTTGAAAAACATTTATTCACAGTTTTTGCAAATAATATAAGTTTTAATTTTGGCCGGTGACGTCACCACAGGCCGCCGCTGCAAAATAAAGCGCTACATTGTTATTCCTTTGCTGGTGCTGAGCTGGAGCCAAAGCAAACCAGAGTGGTCAACTTCTTTAGTGCTTTGTGCATGTTTGTGCCGTTAAAATTAACGTTTGTGCTACTTTGGTTTCAGAGATATTATGAATTTTAATTTCAGCCGATGACGTCATCCCAGACCGCCGTTTCAAAATAAAGTGCTACGTTTTTCTTTCTTTGCTGGTGCTGAGCTGGATCCAAAGCAAACCATAGTGGGCTATTTTTTCAGTGCTTTGTTTGTGCAAAAACAACCTTGGAATAAAATAAAATAAAGTTTTCATTAAGATTTGCAGCCCAATAGTTTTTGGGGAGCGTTAAGTTTTTAATATTTTGTGCTGAGCTCAATACACAACAAACCAAATTGGTCTATATTTTTAGGCATTTCTAATTCAATCTATATGCTTTATACTTTCAGCTGATAACACAGTCAATATATTCATAGTTGAACAATATTTCCCACTTCATGCATAAAGCCAATAAAAAGTGGAATGGTCCTTCAGCCTCATTAAAGGTTTAGCTTAGGTGGACAAAGGAACGTTTTAGGAGATCGTTCCTTACAGTGTTGTTATACTTTATAGGCTGACCAGTGTGATTTATTTTTTGCAGTTTTTCTGTTATTGATTTTTGTTTGGGTATGTTTTCTGCGTTATATAAGCCTGTATACTTTAATTGCCCTTTTGTTAGGTGCAGACACCCCCAAATCTCCCTATTGTAGAGCAATAAAGGTTTGCTATTCTAATTAATTCAGAGGAGTAATGAACTATGACTACTAAGATCAACTATAACCAAGTTACTGTTTGAAAATGTTATAAACATTATACTCTCGAAGAAGAATAAACCCTTCTGATTAGGAAAAATAGACTTTATGAAAACAGTTGAACATTCTAATAAATGAAATGCCTTTTTTGGTGGCTCACTTGACATTGCTATCTAAAGTAAAGTTCTTTAAATGAGACAAAATAAATCATAATATTTATTCAGGAATAAAGTACAAAACAATATAACACACATTTTACAATAGCGGCTAAAACAACTTGCATGATAAAAGAAAAATATAAAATTAAAAACTGCTTTCTTGAGAAAAGTGTTGAGACCAAACGGTAGATCTGACCACATCTTGTTACACAAGTGAAGAATATCATTAAGGACGCCAGCCATCCTGCACAGAGACTGTTCCAGCCTCTCCCCTCAGTCAGGAAACTAAAAAAACAAACAAAAACATGTTTCCCAATAGATCTTTGCCAATAAGCAGGAATATATAAATCATTTTATAAGAATGCTGTAGGGGGGGGGGGCTCGGTAGATGACACAACTTCATAGTAATGTTAATGATTTATCAGTAGAAATATATTAAAAAGACTTACGTTTTTTCCAGTGTTGGCAATAACATATGATTTACCGTAGAACTTTATTTTGAAGCGGCGGGCTGGGATGACGTCATCGGTTGAAATTAAAATTCATAATATCTCCGAAACCAAAGCAGCAAAGATAATTTTAACGGCACAAAGCTGCACAAACGAAGCACTAAAAAAAGTAGCCCAGTTTGATCGGATTCGAAGGAAAATGGGGAGATGGTGAATTCTGGATGACCATAACAAATATTCTTTAATATCTTCAAAACCAAAACAGCACAAACGCTAATTTTAACGGCAAAAACCTGCACAAACGAAGCACTAACCATTCCGTCTATTTAACTGGGTTTTTTCTGTGGGTGGGGTGTCAGCTTCACGATCTCTCCTCCGCTGCAGCGGAGGAGAGATCGCGCTGCTGTTAGGCTTTTACTGCCATCCCTCCAGACTTCCATAGGCCATTGACAAATTTAATGAAAAGTAACTTAAAATTATCCTTAAAAGACAAAATGTTGAAAAGTCAAAGGGCTTATTTAACGCTTTGAGAACATATCTTGTATTCGGCCACAAAATCAACAATAGTAAAATGATCTTTTAAGCTTATAAGACCATTTTTAAGATGCCAATACGTGTAGCATATAGCTCAGTGGCGTGTAGACTAGCCACCGCATTTCTACCATAATA
Organism: Fundulus diaphanus; assembly: GCA_037039145.1. Classification (NCBI taxonomy): domain Eukaryota; kingdom Metazoa; phylum Chordata; class Actinopteri; order Cyprinodontiformes; family Fundulidae; genus Fundulus; species Fundulus diaphanus. The sequence continues at coordinate 870,133 of CM073140.1, forward strand.
TAAAACCGACATTAAATAAACGACTCACCGTCACGTAGTTGCAAAGAAAACACCCAATGGAACCCTTCGTCTGGGTTAATTGGACTTGATTCAACAATATCCTTCAGTAATTTAGGAAAAACGGCAGCACTAGCACTGCAAGCATTAGCAGCCACAAGATGGAGGAGTTCACCTCTGACCCGGAACTCAAAGAGTACTGCTTGTTGTCTGCTCACACAGCGCCACTCGTGGACAGTATAGGAACTGCAGGAACGAAGTACGTCTTTTTCAGTAATCATTGTTGAATGATGATAATGCATTTGGCTGCCGCGTTTGACACCTCTGCTCTATACCATACTAATAAAATGATTGTGGTCTAAAACCAGGTGTTTCAGTTTCATTGTCCAACCCCTGTAGATGACTTATTTTCTAGCGATGATTTCTGTCACGAGGACATAATGCAGTGTTGTGCTGGCAGCCATCCCAACTAATAAAAATAAGATTTTTGATGGTGCTGTGTGGTGTGTCACATACAGATATATATATATATATATATATATATATGTGTATATATATATATATACACACACACACACACATACATACATATATATATATATATATATATATATATATATGTATGTGACACACCACACAGCACCATCAAATGGCAAAAGATGGCCTGGAACTGGCTGGAACAGGGGTTATTATTCCAGCCTCCTACAAGACACACAATCATATTAACATACTGTGTTTAAGAGCTCCTAAACTGATGTTGAGGCATGATACTTTCAGACAGGAGTAGTCTGTAAATTTGTGTCTGAAAAGGTGCAATCTCAGTATTTTGATCTGAGAGAGCTCCTAAACTGATGTTGAGGCATGATACTTTCAGACAGGCGTAGTCTGTAAATTTGTGTCTGAAAAGGTGCAATCTCAGTATTTTGATCTGAGACGCAGCCAATGAGGTGATTTCCAACAGCCGACAGTCAAGGGCAAAACTTCGTGTCTGCAAAGCTGCAAACTCTTGTTAGACGCTGCAGCGCTCCAAACTCCGTATTATGCCTGCTAATGAGCTAATTGCCAACAGCCGAGAGGAGAAGGTCTGCTGCAAACTCTTGTTAGACGCTGCAGCGCTCCAAACTCCGTATTGTGCCTGCTAATGAGCTAATTGTCAACAGCTGACAGGAGAAAGGTCTGAAGCGAAGCAGTATGGAAAATTGGTGTTATTAAAACATGATTAAATACTTGAATGTAGCATGATAAAATTAAATATGTGAATAAAAAAGTTAAAGGCATGAGGTGAACTGTATTGATTTAAATTAAAAAATCGTTTTTTAAAGCCAAAGGGAAATGAAATATTGGGTGACAATGTAATTCTCTGAAATTGGCACAGCTTGGAGTCGAACCTACGATCTTCTGCTTTGCAGCCCGACACCTAACCCACTCCCCCATAACACCAGTGCCGTGCTCAGCCGCGCATTTTTGAAAGGTCAACTGTGTTGAAGAAGTGGTTTTTGGTGAATTTTGTTCCAACCGTAAGCCGAAACGGCGTCAAGTACAAAAAGCCCTGATCGCGGCGTCGAGACCAACGTTTCGATATATGGTATGTGGGGGTAGACCCTACGGTTCGGGCTGTATTAACGGTACTATAATAATAATAATAATAATAATAATAAAGAAACCCTTATTAGGTGCATAGCATAAGGCCTCCGCCATGCATTTTCAATGCATAGGCGGGCGCCTAACTAGAAACGTTCAACTTCTGAAGAAGTTGAAGAAGGCGCCCGCCTGGTGGTGCGTATAACTGAAGTAATTTAATTGTTACTTGTAAAAAAAATAAATAAAAAATTTGGGGGCCCCCCCATTGCTCCGGTGGGCCCAAGCGGCCCCTTAGTATGCCTATGGCTTTGACCGGCCCTGGCTGGCTGTCTGCAGGACGGAAAACAACTGCAGCTTACTCGCTCAACTTGGGGAGGGTTTGGGGTTGTTGCCGGTCTGAGGTGATTTGCGAAAAATCTATAAGTCTTACACCAATGAGGGTTACATTTTCTGAATACAGACAAAAAGACCTACGTTTTGATGTATAATTTGTCTACGTAGAGTGTAAATTGAGCAAGTAGGCTAAAGTTGTTTGGTGTTTTTTGCATAATTTTGACTTTGGGGTTGCTGCCGGTCTGAGGTGATTTGCGAAAATTCTATAAGTCCTACACCAATGAGGGTTACATTTCCTGAATCCAGACAAGAAGACCTACGTTTTGATGTATAATTTGTGCATGTAGAGTGAAAATTTAGCAAGTAGGCTAAAGTTGTTTGTTGGTTTCTGGATAATTTTGTCACCAGGGTAGGTGAAAATGGCGTGATGAAAAAAATCTATAAGTCCTACAGCAATGAGGGTTACATTTTCTGAATCCAGACAAAAAGACCTACGTTTTGATGTATAATTTGTCTACGTAGAGTGTAAATTGAGCAAGTAGGCTAAAGTTGTTTGGTGTTTTTCGCATAAGTTTCACTTTGGGGTTGTTGCCGGTCTGAGGTGATTTGCGAAAATTCTAAAACACCTACACCAATGAGGGTTACATTTCCTAAATCCAGGCAGAAATACCTACGTTTTGATGTATAATTTGTGCACGTAGAGTGAAAATTGAGCAAGTAGGCAAAAGTTGTTTGGTGTTTTTTGGAGAATTTTGTCACCATGGTAACTGAAAATGGCGTGATGAGAAAACGATAAAAGATATCCACATTCCGTTTGCACTTCTGAATTGTTCAAAAATATATCTACAAACTGGAAGTTAAACAATGTTCATAGGTGAAAGCATGAGGACACAGTAGAGCGTTGAAAATTGCCATTTTTCTGTGTTTTTTTGCAAATGTTGTTCCAACCGTAACTGGAAATGACGTCAAGTGCAAAAAGCCTGCATCGCGTCATCGAGACGAACGTTTCGATATATAGTAAGTGGGGGTACACCCTACGGTTCGGCCTGTAAAAATTTGGGGGCCCCCCCCATTGCACCGGTGGGCCCAAGCAGCCCCTTAGTACGCCTATGGCTTTGACCGGCTCTGGATGGATGGCTGCAGCACAAAAAAAAACCCAAACAACTCGCTGAATTTGGGGAAGGTTTGGGGTTGTTGCCGGTCTGAGGTGATGTGTGAAAATTCTATAAGTCCTACACCAATGAGGGTTACATTTCCTGAATCCAGACAAGAAGACCTACGTTTTGATGTATAATTTGACTACGTAGAGTGAAAATTGAGCGAGTAGGCTCAAGTTGTTCGTTGTTTTTTGTATAATTTTGACTTTGGGGTTGCTGCCGGTCTGAGGTGATTTGCGAAAAATCTATAAGACCTACACCAATAAGGGTTACATTTCCTGATTCCAGACAAAACTACCTACGTTTTGATGTATAATTTGTGCATGTAGAGTGAAAATTGAGCAAGTAGGCTAAAGTTGTTTGTTGGTTTCTGGATAATTTTTCACCAGGGTAGGTGAAAATGGCGTGATGAAAAAAATCTATAAGTCCTACAGCAATGAGGGTTACATTTTCTGAATCCAGACAAAAAGACCTACGTTTTGATGTATAATTTGTCTACGTAGAGTTTAAATTGAGCGAGTAGGCTAAAGTTGTTTGGTGTTTTTCGCACAAGTTTCACTTTGGGGTTGTTGCCGGTCTGAGGTGATTTGCAAGAAATCTAAAAGACCTACACCAATGAGGGTTACATTTCCTGAATCCAGACAGAAATACCTACGTGTTGATGTATAATTTGTGCACGTAGAGTGAAAAGTGAGCAAGTAGGCTAAAGTTGTTCTGTGTTTTTTGGAGAATTTTGTCACCATGGTAACTAAAAAAATGGCGTGATGAGAAAACGATAAAAGATATCCACATTCCGTTTTCACTTCTGAATATTTCAAAGATATATCTACAAACTGGAAGTTAAACGATGTTCGTAGGTGAAAGCATGACGACACAGTAGAGTGTTGAAAATGACAATTTTTCGGTGGTTTTTTGCGAATTTTGTTCCAACCGTAAGTCGAAATGGCGTCAAGTACAAAAAGCCCTGATCGCGGCGTCGAGATGAACGTTTCGATATATAGTATGTGGGGGTAGACCCTACGGTTCGGGCTGTATTAACGGTGACAGAAGATTAATAAACAATAATAATAATAAAGAAATCCTTATTAGGTGCATAACATAAGGCCTCCGCCATGCATTTTCAATGCATAGGCGGGCGCCTAATAATAAAGAAACCCTTATTAGGTGCATAGCATAAGGCCTCCGCCATGCATTTTCAATGCATAGGCGGGCGCCTAATAATAACTAGAATCGTTCAACTTCTGAAGAAGTTGAAGAAGGCGCCCGCCTGGTGGTGCGCGTAACCCTCAGAGGCAAAGCTTTCTTAGTTCCTTGGTCGTAGGCTCTCATCGCTTGGGGATTTTAAATCAAATCTTCTAAATGAAAAGGATTTGTCTTCATCAAAACCTGCCGATCAGGAAAACTTTGTGTCTGCATAGATGCAAACTGCGTATATCGATCTGAGACGCAGCTAATGAGCTAATTGGCGACAGCCGACAGTCAACGTTTGCCATTCATTTGCTATGGTAGTCCTAAACCACTACTGACGTAATACACTTTTTGGCCACAAGCGTCATTTTGGGGGCGTTGTTTCCACCTCTTCTCTTAGAGCCGTTTCTAATAGAAAGATGAAAAGGCAAAAACGGTCCAAACAAAAGGTTGTAACGTTTACATTTGTAACCTCTGCCTTACATAAACACTAGAATTAAATCTTAATAAATAAAAGTATAGACAATTATTTCAGTAACTCAATTCAGTAAGTGAAATACACTATATACAGGGGTTGGACAATGAAACTGAAACACCTCTCATTTTAGTGTGGGAGGTTTCATGGCTAAATTGGACCAGCCTGGTGACCAATCATCATTAATTGCACATTGAACCAATAAGAGCAGAGCGTGAAGGTCCAATTAGCAGGGTAAGAGCACAGTTTTGCTCAAAATATTGCAATGCACACAAAATTATGGATGACATGGGTGAGTTCAAAGGAGGACAAATTGTTGGTGCACATCTTGCTGGATGTGTCAAAACTTTCTTCAATTGAATAAAAACAAAACTGAAGTAATAATATTTGGACCAATAGAGGAGAGATCAAAAGTTAGCACACAGCTTCAGTCGCTTCAGCCAGAAACCACTGATCAGGCCCGAAATCTGGGTGTAGTGATGGACTCAGACCTGAACCTCCAAAAGCATTTACAGACAGTGACAAGGTCGGCTTTCTATCACCTGAGGAACATTTCCAGGATTAAAGGACTGATGTCTCAGCAGGATCTGGAAAAACTAATCCATGCGTTTATATTTAGTAGAATTGATTACTGCAACGGTGTTTTCACAGGTTTGTCTAAAAAGTGGATCAGACAGCTGCAGCTGATCCAGAACGCTGCTGCACGCATCCTCACCAAGACTAAGAAAGTAGAGTACATCACCCCAGTTCTAAAGTCCTTACACTGGCTCCCTGTATCTCAGAGAATAGACTTTAAAATACTTCTGTTAGTTTATAAATCCCTAAATGGCTTAGCACCTAAATACATTACAGACTTGTAATGTATTTAGGTGCTGTAATACATTACAGACTGTAATACATTACAGACTTGGAGCCAGAAGACTCAGGTCTTCTGGCTCCAGCCTACTCTGCATACCTAGAACCAGAACTAAACAAGGAGAAGCAGCATTTAGTTCCTATGCTCCGCTTATCTGGAATAAACTTCCAGAAAACTGTAAAAGTGCGGAAAGCCTGAGTTCTTTAAAATCAAGATTTAAAACACATTTGTTTACAATTGCCTTTGACTGTTCTAGTTAAACTGTTTTACTGTTTTTAATGTTCTTCTTTATTTCTACATTCTATCACTTGCTTTTATTCTATTTTCTATCTACATTTTATTCCTACTTGCGTTTATTTTGCTATATTTTAATCATGTAAAGCACTTTGTATTGTCTCTGTACTGAATTGTGCTATATAAATAAATTTCCCTTGCCTTGCCTTGCATCTGTGACCAAGACAGCAAGTGTTTGTGATGTATCAAGAGCCACGGTGTCCAGGGTAATGTGGACGAACCACATACAACAGGATTAACTGTGGACGCACGAGGAAGCTGTCTGACAGGGATGTTCGGGTGCTAACCCGGATTGTATCCAAAAAACATAAAACCACATAACTCTACTTATAACTAACTTTCTGAAATATAAACTAAAGGTCACCAATCAGTTCTAAAACATCTTTAGATGAACTCTTGTTGAGCCCTGGAGTATGGAGGACCAAGTCTTCCATATTTAAAAATAAATACAGAAATAAATAAATGCTCAATAAATAAATATGCATACAATTATGTGCCACCAAAAATACAATGCACAAATAAATGTAGATAGAAAATGAATTATACAGTGAGACAAAATGTATATTTTTCCTTTAATTAGCCACTTTATTTATTAATTCCTTATTTTTTAAGTATTTATTTATGTGCCGTTAAAATTAGCGTTTGTGCTGTTTTGGTTTTGAAGATATTAAATAATATTTGTTAAGTTCATCTAGAGTTCACCATCCCCCCATTTTGCTTTGAATCCAACCAAGCTGGTCAACTTCTTTAGTGCTTCGTTTGTGCCGTTAAAATTAGCGTTTATGCTGCTTTGGTTTCGCAGATAATATAAGTTTTAATTTCGGCCGGTGAGGTCACCACAGGCCGCCGCTGCAAAATAAAGCGCTACAATGTTATTCCTTTGCTGGTGCTGAGCTGGAGCCAAAGCAAACCAGAGTGGTCAACTTCTTTAGTGCTTTGTGCATGTTTGTGCCGTTAAAATTAACGTTTGTGCTACTTTGGTTTCGGAGATATTATGAATTTTAATTTCAGCCGATGACGTCATCCCAGACCGCCGCTTCAAAATAAAGTGCTACGTTTTTCTTTCTTTGCTGGTGCTGAGCTGGATCCAAAGCAAACCACAGTGGGCTACTTTTTCAGTGCTTTGTTTGTGCAACAACAACCTTGGAATAAAATAAAATAAAATAAAGTTTTCATTAAGATTTGCAGCCCAATAGTTTTTGGGGAGCGTTAAGTTTTTAATATTGTGTGCTGAGCTCAATACACAACAAACCAAATTGGTCTATATTTTTAGGCATTTCTAATTCAATCTATATTCTTTATACTTTCAGCTGATAACACGGTCTATATATTCATAGTTGAACAATATTTCCCACTTCATGCATAAAGCCAATAAAAAGTGGAATGGTCCTTCAGCCTCATTAAAGGTTTAGCTTAAGTGGACAAAGGAACGTTTTAGGAGATCGTTCCTTACAGTGTTGTTATACTTTATAGGCTGACCAGTGTGATTTATTTTTTGCAGTTTTTCTGTTATTGATTTTAGTTTGGGTATGTTTTCTGCGTTATATAAGTCTGTATACTTTAATTGCCCTTTTGTTAGGTGCAGACACCCCCAAATCTCCCTATTGTAGACCAATAAAGGTTTGCTATTCTAATTAATTCAGAGGAGTAATGAACTATGACTACTAAGATCAACTATAACCAAGTTGCTGTTTGAAAATGTTATAAACATTATACTCTCGAAGAAGAATAAACCCTTCTGATTAGGAAAAATAGACTTTATGAAAACAGTTGAACAGTCTAATAAATGAAATGCCTTTTTTGGTGGCTCACTTGACATTGCTATCTAAAGTAAAGTTCTTTAAATGAGACAAAATAAATCATAATATTTATTCAGGAATAAAGTACAAAACAATACAACACACATTTTACAATAGCGGCTAAAACAACTTGCATGATAAAAGAAAAATATAAAATTAAAAACTGCTTTCTTGAGAAAAGTGTTGAGACCAAACGTTAGATCTGACCACATCTTCTTACACAATTGAGGAACATCATTAAGGACGCCAGCCATCCTGCACAGAGACTGTTCCAGCCTCTCCCCTCAGTCAGGAAACTAAAAAAACAAACAAAAACATGTTTCCCAAGAGATCTTTGCCAATAAGCAGGAATATATAAATCATTTTATAAGAATGCTGTAGGGGGGGGGAGCCTCGGTAGATGACACAACTTCATAGTAATGTTAATGATTTATAAGTAGAAATATATTAAAAAGACTTACGTTTTTTCCAGTGTTGGCAATAACATATGATTTACCGTAGCACTTTATTTTGAAGCGGCGGGCTGGGATGACGTCATCGGTTGAAATTAAAATTCATAATATCTCCGAAACCAAAGCAGCACAAAGATAATTTTAACGGCTAAAACCTGCACAAACGAAGCACTAAAAAAAGTAGCCCAGTTTGATCGGATTCGAAGGAAAATGGGGAGATGGTGAATTCTGGATGACCTTAACAAATATTCTTTAATATTTTCAAAACCAAAACAGCACAAAAGCTAATTTTAACGGCACAAACCTGCACAAACGAAGCACTAACCATTCCGTCTATTTAACGGAGTTTTTTCTGTGGGTGGGGTGTCAGCTTCACGCAGCTCTCTACCGGCGCTGCAGCGAAGGAGAGATCGCGCTGCTGTTAGGCTTTTACTGCCATCCCTCCAGACTTCCATAGGCCATTGACAAATTTAATGAAAAGTAACTTAAAATTATCCTTAAAAGACAAAATGTTGAAATGTCAAAGGGCTTATTTAACGCTTTGAGAACATATCTTGTATTCGGCCACAAAATCAACAATAGTAAAATGATCTTTTAAGCATATAAGACCATTTTTAAGATGCCAATACGTGTAGCATATAGCTCAGTGGCGCGTAGACTAGCCACCGCATTTCTACCATAATATAAAACCGACATTAAATAAACGACTCACCGTCACGTAGTTGCAAGGAAAACACCCAATGGAACCCTTCGTCTGGGTTAATTGGACTTGATTCAACAATATCCTTCAGTAATTTAGGAAAAACGGCAGCACAGCACTGCAAGCATTAGCAGCCACAAGATGGAGGAGTTCACCTCTGACCCGGAACTCAAAGAGTACTGCTTGTTGTCTGCTCACACAGCGCCACTCGTGGACAGTATAGGAACTGCAGGAACGAAGTACGTCTTTTTCAGTAATCATTGTTGAATAATGATAATGCATTTGGCTGCCGCGTTTGACACCTCTGCTCTATACCATACTAATAAATGATTGTGGTCTAAAACCAGGTGTTTCAGTTTCATTGTCCAACCCCTGTAGATGACTTATTTTCTAGCGATGATTTCTGTCACGAGGACATAATGCAGTGTTGTGCTGGCAGCCATCCCAACTAATAAAAATAAGATTTAAGATTAAAATAGTACATTATAGTAGTAAAATAAATACAATTATTGTGGTTTAAGGACAAGTTTGGTACCTGCATTAAGGTTAATTTCAAAAGGTACTTGTCATTTTCAGACTAAAAAACATTCTAAAAAGATGTTCTAATTCAGTGAATATGACTGGATATTTAAACAGAAAATAATAATGAAATTAATTATTCTTTCAACTAGCAGTTTTTGAGTATGACTAAAATTCGAGGCAGTGAAGGAGGGTAACTGATAAGTGATGGCTGATGGTGGAGAGCTTGCAGGCCTGGCTTCGGTGGAGAAGCAGCAAACAACTGTGGCAGGAAATGTGACTTTCATTTCAATGCATTGCAATGCAAAACTGGAGAACAGTAGAAATCAGTAGAGTGAGAAAAACTGGCCCTGATGTCCTCCAGTAGCCTAAGCCTGATTGTAGGATGTCCCTGAATTCTCGTTACATTACAAAGTTTACAATAATAAGGAGAGCCAGCGAAATGCTTGAGGCAGGATTTGACAGGAAAAGGAGGAGATTAAGTATTAATATAAAATAAATTAATAAACAATACATAAAATACTTTAATGTTTTCTTAAAACGTCTGAATACAAACTGTCCCAAAACATGTTAAATAAATTCCTTTATCATCATTCATTTATACCAGTTGTTCAAGTTATTTAATTGTTACTTGTAAAAAAAAAAAAAATAATAATTATTGTAAATTAGAAATGTCCCATGCTCCTGAATGCACCATAGCTTTCTGACGCTCGCGAACGCATCACACTGGTCTGATAACGCAGCGCTGTGTAGAGGCACGTTTCTGCTTAAGACAAAGCTTTGCCGTTTGTAAAACTCTTGTCGGCTGGCACGGTTTATTGTTCTATGTGAATGACAAGAGACCACAACAAATGAGCCTGCTAATGAGCCAACAGCCGACAGGAGAAGGTCTGCATCGGAGCAGCATGGAAAATTGGTGTTATTAAAACATGATTAAATACTTCAATGTAGCATGAAAAAATAAAATATGTGAATAAAAAAAGTTAAAGGCATGAGGTGAACTGTATTGATTTAAATTGAAAAATCGTTTTTTAAAGCCAAAGGGAAATGAAATATTGGGTGAAAATGTAATTCTCTAAAATTGGCACAGCTTGGATTCGAACCTCCGATCTTCTGCTTCGCAGCCCGACACCTAACCCACTCGACCAAAACACCAGTGCCGTGCTCAGCCGTGCATTATTGAGAAGTCAACTGTGTTAAAAAGTGTTTTTTGCGAATTTTGTTCCAACTGTAAGTCAAAACGGCGTCAAGTACAAAAAGCCCTGATCGCGGCGTCGAGACGAACGTTTCGATATATAGTATGTGGGGGTAGACCCTACGGTTCGGGCTGTATTAACGGTGACGGAAGATAAATAAACAATAATAAAGAAACCCTTATTAGGTGCATAACATAAGGCCTCCGCCATGCATTTTCAATGCATAGGCGGGCGCCTAATAAGAAAGAAACCCTTATTAGGTGCATAGCATAAGGCCTCCGCCATGCATTTTCAATGCATAGGCGGGCGCCTAATAAGAATACTTCTGATAATTTCCTAAATTATCAGATAGTCAAACAATGACCCTGGATTCACCTCTGACAACAGTATTCAGGAAGATCTCAAAAGCATGCCCAATAAAAAGGCTCCGAGTCCAGATGGATTCCCAGTTGTGTTTTATAAAGAATTCTCGAATAGTCTGGCACCAACGTTCCACAGAATGTTGCAGGAAACTCAGGAAAATGGTAGATTCCCCGCAAATATGAGTTCTGCTACCATTAGTCTCCTGCTTAAGACAGGCAAAGATCCTGTGTTTCCTACCAGCTATCGTCCATGTCCCTTATTAACATGGATTTTAAAATAATCTGTAAAGCTCTTGCTAAACAATTAGATAAAGTCACTCCTCTCATAATACACCCTAATCAAACTGGTTTCATTAAAGTAAGGCAGTCATCCACAAATGGACGCAGATTACTTAATTTAATAGATTATTCCTACAGTAAAAATATTGAATCCAATATATTGTCTTTAGATGCAAAACATTTGATAGAGTTAACTGGAAATTTGTATTTGCTTCTCTACATAAATTTGGTTTTGGAACTTTTTTTTATAAATTGGTTCAAAATTGTATACAGTTTCCCAACAGAATGTGTCAGGACAAATATCTTTCAGATTTGGTTTCCAGAGGGGCACCAGGTAAGGACGCCCGTTTTCCCCCTCACTGTTTGCTATTTTTATTGAACCACTAGCACCAACAATTAGACAAACTAATGTTGTTAAAAGTATAAAATAGATGAAAATAGAGCATAAAATTAGTCTTTATGCAGGTGATGTATTACTCTATCTCCAGCACTCAAACATACCTCTCTCTCAAGTAATTAGATTACTAGAATATTTCTCAAAAGTCTTAACTGCTCTTTACAGAATCCCCTAGATTTAAAAGTGGGCGACTGTGGCTTCATGGGTTTAAGTAGTTGTCTTGCAATTGGAAAGTTGTCAGGTCAATTCCAGCTTCCCCTTGTCACATCAATGTGCCCCTGGCCACTTAACCCTAAGGTGCCAACCGAGCTGCAGATCAGTGTATGAATGTGTGTGCATTAGTGAGTGCGATTGGGTGAGTGTGGCTCTAGTGTACAGCTTTGAGTGGTCAGTATGACTGGAAAAGCACTATATAAATTCAGTCCATTTACAACTACACTCAGGGAGTATTAAATATGTGGGTATTACTGTGTCTCTTTAATTGCCGGATTTCATAAAACGTAATCACATCTCTCTTTTAAAGAAGATAGAAGAGGATCTTGACATATGGAAATCGCTACCAATTTCACTTATACTGAATGATCCCCAATAAACCATAATTTAACTGGTTTAAATCTCTGGACTCCTCCAGAGATAAATATCTTTGGAAAGATACCCCTCCCCCCGCCCCCCCCCGCCATGTCAGCTTAAAGACATTACAGAAGACTAAAGTAAAAAATCTTGGTGTTATTTTAGACCAAGACATGTCATTTAAATCCCATATTAAACAGGTTTCCAGAGTTTCCTTTTTTCACCTCCGGAATATTGCCAAAGTTAGAAACATTCTGTCCAGGAGCAATGCTGAAAAACTAGTCCATGCATTTGTTACTTCAAGGCTGGACTATTGTAATTCTTTGCTATCAGGAAGTCCACAAAATTCAGTTCAAAGTCTTCAGCTGATCCAAAATGCTGCAGCAAGAGTTCTGATGAAAATCAACAAAAGGGATCATATTTCTCCAATTTTAGCTTCCCTTCATTGGCTTCCTGTTAAATCAAGAATAGAATTTAAAATTCTTCTTCTAACGTATAAAGCCCTTAATAATCGAGCTCCATCATATATCAGAGCTCTGATTACCCCGTATGTTCCTAACAGAGCACTTTGCTCTCAGACTGCAGGTCTGCTGGTGGTTCCTAGAGTCTCTAAAAGTAGAATGGGAGGCAGATCCTTTAGCTATCAGGTTCCTCTCCTGTGGAACCAACTCCCAGTTTTGGTCTGTGAGGCAGACACCCTGTCTACTTTTAAGACTAATCTTAAAACTTTCCTTTTTGACAAAGCTTATAACTAGAGTGGCTTATGCTGGTGAAGATTCTCAGTCATCCAGGTCATGGTCAATCCAAAAAAAGGTAAAAAACAAAGCAACTGGACTTATTTTCCGTAGTTGAAGACGTTTCGCTTCCTCTCCAGGAAGCTTTCTCAATTCAAAAAGTCTGGAGTAATGTGGAGTGCCAAGCTTTATACTCCTGCCAAACAAAGGCTTTGTAATGGCTTAGATAACATGCAAATTCAACAGAAACAGGTCCACCCCTTAGTAATGGGCGGTCGTTAAAGTCATTAAGCCAGCAGATTGAACCAAAACTGGTCCACTCCTCTGTAACGAGGAGTCATTAGGGTTGTTATTGGCCTGGCTTAAAGGAACAATGTTTTGATCCCCCATATGAGGGTGAGAATTGAGGTGATGATTGGCCGGAATTAATCCTATAGCTGGATTGTAAGTTTTTGAGAGTTGGAACCTAAGGCCTCCTCCTCTGTTTAAGGTTGTTTTTTCTCTCTTAACTTGACTCCTCGAGAACGGGATAATTAGATTGATGGCTAGAACCCTTAAAAAGGTCAGAACGTGCTCTGCTTACCATTAGCCAGGGCGGACCTAACCCGGGGGGAAAGGAGTGCTGAGGGAACCCTGTGAGCCTGCTCAAGATGGAATAGCCGGCTAGAGGCTGGAGGGCAGCAGCAGCGGCTGACGAGGGATCCGGAGCGAGCCTCCGCTGGGTCGAGTGACAGATGGATTGACCAGAGTTGAAGCGGGACCACCAGAATCCGGGAAGGGGACCTCAATCCCGGCTGGGTAACTTCCAGAGAGCAAGAGGGGGAGCGCCAGAGCAAAATCTGAGCCTTGTGATTCTGGAGGAGATTCTTCGGACGAGACGTCAAGGCGGGTGAGTGCTACCAGCACCAAAACACGACTGGTTTAAGGCTCTGGCGTCCTCCATCTGTCAGTGCTCTGCTTAAGAAGCCAGAGGAAGCCGCCTGCAACAAGCTGCAGGTGTGGACCACACCCCCTCAGCCAACTAGACACACCTCAGGAGCAGAGTTAGAGCAAGACAACACAGAGAACCCTGACAAGATGAACTTTGGTTCTTTAACTTGGGTTCAGTGAATCAGGATTCAGTGAATCAGGATTCACTGAATCATTCTGATGATGGTGATCAATCATCATCAGACCAAGTTTGTGCTTTTGTTTCTTTTGTGTGTAAATCTTTCCTTAACTTATTTTTTTCTTCATTTTTCTCAGTAGTTTTAGTTAAGTTTCACTAGCCTAGTAGAGAGAATTTGTTTATTGAAATATAGTGTTAATTCAGACAAAGAGCATGTTATAGTGATGTTCTCTGGATGTTCATTTTATTTCTGTAACCTGTACAAAATAATCACCTTGAATTTTATTTTGGCGGGTCAAACAAGCAGCACACACTATAAGTTCCAGGTTAAAGGTCAACTTGAGATCTCCTCCATTGGTGTTGCTACTGTTCTCTGTGGCTAGCTGCTTGTGTTGGCATCCTCCTGAGCTCACGGGAGTATATTGCTAAACCTACTGAGAAAGGATTCCAACAAGTGTTTCCTGGCACTCATTCAATGGTCAGGTTTTTTTTCATACCTGTTTCAATCCGTGATGGCGAGCTACCAGATCTTGGAAACAGTGCGGTAGGACCAAACTATTTCTTGCTCTTTTCCCTTGGTCCTACTGCCTGGATTTTGGAAAAGGCTGGACTATGGTTTACTGGATCATTGACCATCTGCCGCAGAAGGAGCGAACTTGAAAAAAAAGAACTCTTGGGTGTTATCTGGGTTTATTTGTTTCTATGTTCATTTGTTTTGTTATTAGTGTTTTTCTTTTTTTGTATTATTGGTTATTGATTTTGTTTTCCTGAATATATGTGAAACAAATATAATTTTCAATACAGTAACTTAAAACTTACTACTTGTTGTTTTGTAAATTATTCACCCACAGGCTCCATAGTCAAACCCATCTGATGTCCGTTTTAATATCTATGGCCGAAGTCAGGCGCCTAGCCGTATATGCGTTACACGTGGCGAGCTAGCCAGGAGCCTGTCGGTGTGAATATATATTTTTTCTGGGTTACTCATTTACATTTTGAACATTTATTAAGTAAAATATTTAAAAATAAATAAAAACTATAAAAGATGGATTTTGTTGCGCAATCCGGTATAAATGTATCACAGTCAGTGATGATTTCTGGTATTACTTATACCAAGGCCGATGAGGAAATCCTCGATTGCTTAAGTAGTTATGGTAAACTTAATCGCACTCTTTATGTTACTGATTCCTCAAGCACTTTTTTCAAAAACCTGATTGTTGAGTTTGCGGATTTAACTGCTTTTTCCGCGTTACAGCCGCTTCTACCGTATACGTACTCCTCTAAAACGAGTACAGACCTTGTGTTTCGTGTCACTGCTTTGGCCCTCGAGTATGCAGCCACAGCGGATAGCAGCAGCCACCAGTTCAACTACATTGCTGAACTTAGATGAATCTCTGATCAAAACGGCCAGCGTTTTGAAGACGTCCTAAAGACAGTGATGAGCCAGATAGGCCAACATTTGCATGTTGCCGAAGAAGATGAAAATCTTGGAGGTGATCATAATGATGACGACGACGATGACGATGATGATGAGGAGGAGGATGGAATAAAGATAAAAGAGGAATTCACTGCTGCACAGTCAGTGCAAAGAGGGCCAAAATTCGGGTCATTATCCTCACTTCCGCCTGGTCATTCATCCGCGAATCAGGGAGCACGACCTCGTCAAAGGAAAAAGGGACCAGCTCCAAGGCTGTCACTGTCCACCAATGACCTCAACCCACCCTCAGTACAACGAGTCGTTGTTGAACATGTGGTCCGAAACACTGACCTGACTGGTTCAACCACACTTCGTCTCCGTACTTTTTTCTGGAAGGCTTCCTAAGCCAAGTAATGAAGCTGATTTTGAATCTTGGCGTTCACAAATTGAATCTCTGCTTGCTGACCCAAATCTTACAGCGCTGCATGTTACCAGACGAATGACAGAGAGCCTGTCGTCACCTGCAGCTGATTTGGTTAAAGGTTTGAGCCCCAACACGTTACCAATGGTTTTGCTAAATATATTAGATTCTGCCTTTGGAACGGTACAAAATGGTGAAGAGTTGTATGCACAATACCTGAACATCCTTCAGAATCCAGGAGAAAGACCATCTACTTACCTTCAACGGCTTCTGCTCACTCTCAACACTGTTGTGAAGCACGGAGGAATTTCACCTGCCGATATAAATAAACATCTCCTGAAACACTTTTGTCGTGGGTGTTGGGACAACACTGCCATAAGTAAGCTGCAGCTGGAACAAAAGAAAGATAACCCACCATCTTTTGCTGATTTATTGTTACTACTGAGGACAGAAGAAGACAAACAACAAGCTAAGAAATCACTGATGGAAAAACATATTGGCGCATCAAAACAGAAGGTCCACATTCAGTCCCAAAGTGCCTGTCCCTGTGGACATACTGCGTCAAATGAAGAGCTGAAAGAAATGAAACAGCAACTACAGAAATTACAGCAGCAGATGTCTCAACTTCTGTCCAGGAAAAGTACAGCTGAATCCAAGTTCACGTCGAGGCAGAACAAATCATACTCTCTTGCACCTCAGTTAAAAACTAGGCCCAAGCCTGGGTATTGTTTTAATTGTGGGGAAGATGGCCATCTTTCCTCTTCTTGCACGGATAAAGCAAACCCCAGTCTTGTTAGGCAGAAAAGGAAACTATTATCCTCCTGACTACCAGTAGTTAAAATTTGTCCTCTGTAGAGGACATTTGTAAACTTGAATATCTCCCACCCACTGCATACTACTGAATGAATTCCTTTTGGTATCTACAGAGGACATTTAGGGCTTTTCAGTGATACCAAATGTGAAGGGGTGTGGCTTTTGAACCTTCTTTTTCCTCATTCAGAAAAATGGCATCCATCAGTATAAGCACATTTTATGGGAAGAGAAAAAGTAATTGCATAATACTTTTTATTGTGCACATTTTGGTTTAAAATTTTGCTGGCATATTCTAAATAAGTCTCTTAGCAGCATATTAAAATATTATATGAAGGATTTTGACTGTATTTTATCATAGTATTTAAAAGTTGAAAATTTGTCCTCTGTAGTGGACATTTGTAGTTATTTCCTCTGTTTTGTTCTGTTTTTTTTTTTTCGTTGATTTTTTTTTAATGACAAGAAAGGGAGTCGTTCTCAGATGCAGAGAGAATTTTACTGCCGATTATTGATGGAGACTCAGATATTAAGTTATCTGATGAAGAAGGTAAAGATGCAATGTTTCAGGCAGAAGCAGAGGAAGTTAATTCAGAGAGCTCTGACTTTGAAATTCAGGCAGGGCAAGCAGATGCAGAGTCAGATGAAGCAAGACAGTCCACATCTCAGTCCAGTAGGCATCCTCTGTGGAGCCAGAATACGAAGTACCGTACACCTTGAGTTTGTATTCTAAAAAATATTTTTCCTCTGAAAATTGAGAATCATTTTAATTTATTTATTTATCCTTATTGTTTTTTTAAGATTCCAATTCTAACACAGTGATTGTCCCATCATTCAGAGCAATGAAGGGAGGTTTTACAAGCTTAGAAACTCCATCAAGAATGTCAACGACCTTAATGTTTCAGATGATGAAAAAAGAAATGATCTCTTGTGGAGAATCAGGTCCCTCTTGACCAAAGTAAGGCAAGGATGTTTGAGTCTGCCTACAACAGGGAAATTGTGCATTGATGAACAAACTGCTCCTTGGTGAGGAATTGACTACACTCCTCCACGTCAAAAGTGGAAACCACAGCCAAATGCAGCTCTGAGACACTACCGTGCCATTCATCTTCCAGAGATGGTGGACTAAACACATGCGTCAAGGTGTCGCAGATCTGGTTGCACAAGCTAAACTTATGTGGTGTGCACGAAGTGCAAAGTGTTCCTTTGTGTTTCCAAGAAGGGGGAATGGCTTTTTGAAGTATAATAGCAATTAAGCACAGGAAAGCAAAACAACTGTGATGATGGACAGTTTTGTCAATGTGAAATTCAATCTTATGTTGATGTTTGGATATTTTCTTTGGGACAAACTGGTTTCCATCAAGGTTCAATTTCAAATGTATGGCGTTCCGATGTCCACTGTAGTGGACACATGATATTTCAAAAATAAAAACTTTTTTTCCAAAAATTTTTTTTTCAGTATTCTAATTACCTTACAAAGATTGTGGAATTTAAAAATAATCGTGATTGGACAATATTTTTTTTCCTGGTAGTCAGGAGGATAAAACAGAAGCAGCAAGCATGGGATGAAAAAGACTCAAAGTCGTTAAACTAGAAACAGCTTCTGTTGTGGGACACACGGAAGCTGTTCATCTGAACAGTCCCGAAGAACGCAAAATGAGAACACTGCCTAGAGGTCTTCTCGGCACGAAGAGCACAGGTCAAATCCAAATAAAAGAAAATCAGTTTAACTGCCTCCTTGACTCTGGTTCGCAGGTTACTACTATCCCACACTCTTTCTATAACACTTACCTGATGGACCATGAAATCAAACCAATAAACAATCTGTTGGAAATAGAAGGAGCAAATGGACAAACAGTGCCTTATTTGGGATATATAGAGCTCAACATAACCTTCCCACCTGAACTCTTTGGTTCATCCATAGAAGTCGATACACTTGCTCTTCTAGTGCCTGTGTCATGTTTTGTTATTGAACCCGAACACAACCACAACAGAGTTAAGTTTAACAGTTTATTGAAATTTGTGGATAGTGGAGGAAGGAACCAAGAGTCTGTACTGAGCTGAAGCAGGAGGATGGTGAAGGCAGGAACTGGCAAGCAGGTTGGAACCAGAGCATGGAGGCAGCAGAACCAGAAGCACAGCAGAATGGAGACTTGGACCCAGGCTTGACCAGCAGCACGACAGAATGGAGACTTGGAACCAGGCTGGACCAGCAGCACGACAGAATGGAGACTTGGAACCAGGCTTGACCAGCAGCACGACAGAAAGGAGACTTGGAACCAGGACTACAGCAGGCTGGCGGAGAATGGAGGAACTTCTGACTGGACGAGACTGGATGAGGTGAGCAGCAGAAACAGAGGTAAGCAGGAAAACAGAACGAACCGACGAGGAATGACAGACTGCAGTGAGCTTAAGTAGATAGGCTGACAGGTGTGCTGAATGCTGGCTGATTAGTAGCTGACAGGTGTGGATGATTACTGAACTGGAGACTCGAGCTGTATGGAAGGTGGCAAGTGTCTAGAGTCTGTGCATGATGCAGCCGACAGGCTGAATCATGACAGCCTGACATTAGACAATCTCAACAACCTGTCCTTATTGGTACTAACACCCTAGATGTTGCTTACAGCAAACATTGTGATGCTCATCCTGACAGGTTATGTCAACCTGCACACTCTGGTTACATAGCAGTGTATAAGATCCTCCAACACCGCTATACTCAGAGTTTGGTTGACAATACTGCAACTATCACTCTGCAGTGCAATCAGTCTCAAAGCATCCCTGCTGGTCAAACTGCAGTTGTTGAAGGATGCTTAGCAGTAAAAATATGGCGAGATGAAAAACAAGTCATCCTTGAACATCCTCGTTTCCATACCCTTCCTGGTGGGCTCATGGTGAAAACCTGCCTCATTGACTTGCCTCAACATCGGCCTTGCCATCTGCCAGTTGTGGTAAGCAATGAGTCTGACCATGAGATTCAAATTCCAGCCCGAGCCATTATAGCAGAAATCAGCACTTTTCAGAGTGTGATCCCCCAAGAGCAAAGACTCCAGAATTCAACACAGTCTACACAACCATCTCAACCCCAATAAAACTTTGGAGATTCACCTTTATCTCCAGAATGGAAGCAGCGAATCATCAGAAAACTCAACAGTATTCCTGAGGTGTTTGCAAAGCACGATTTGGACTTCGGCCGGACAGACAAAGTGAAACATCAAATAAAGTTGTCTGATCCCACTCCTTTCAAACAAAGGCCAAGACCAATCCACCCTCAGGATGTTGACGCTGTAAGAAAACACCTACAAGAACTTGCTGATTCAGGGGTTATACAAGAGTCTGATTCGCCATTTGCTTCTCCAATTGTGGTTGTGCGCAAGAAAAACTGCAGTGTACGCCTCTGTATTGACTACAGAAAATTAAATCTCCAGACAATAAGGGATGCATATGCTCTACCCAAGCTGGAAGATACATTTTCTGCCCTTTCTGGATCAAAGTGGTTCACTGTGTTAGATCTCAAGTCGGGTTATTACCAGATTGAGATGGAGGAAAAGGATAAATCTAAAACCGCCGTTGTCTGCCCATTAGGGTTCTGGGAATTCAACCGTATGCCACAAGGGGTTACTAACGCCCCTAGCACATTCCCACGGTTGATGGAGAAATGTATGGGAGAATTAAACTTGAAAGATGTTTTAGTTTTCATTGATGATTTAATCATCTTTGCTCCCACCTTGGAAGAACATGAAGAACGTTTGATGAAAGTTCTCAACAAACTTAAAGACTTTGGGCTTAAGTTGTCAGTTGAGAAATGTGCGTTCTTCCAAACATCTGTGAAATATCTTGGACATGTAGTGTTTAAAAATGGTGTTGAGACTGATCCTGAAAAGATCAAGATGCTTACCTCCTGGCCAGTACCCAAGAACCTGAAGTAATTAAGGTCTTTCCTCAGTTTCTCTGGGTACTACCGCCGTTTTGTCCAAGGATATTCAGCCATCGTTAAGCCATTGCATGATCTAACTGCTGGTTATCCACCATCTCAGAAGGCATTGAAGTCAACTGTGAAGCCAGAAAATTATCTGAACCCCAAAGCACCATTTGGGGGAAGGTGGACACCAGTGTGCCAGCAGGCATTTCAAACCATCATAGAGAGACTAACTTCTGCTCCTGTATTGGCCTTCGCCGACCCGCAAAAGCCCTACACACTCCACACTGACGCCAGTTTCACTGGTCTTGGTGCGGTGTTATATCAGGAGCAGGACGGGAAAAACAGAGTTGTGGCCTATGCCAGCAGAGGTCTTTCACGTAGTGAGTCCAGATACCCGGCTCATAAACTGGAGTTTCTTGCTTTAAAATGGGCAGTGACAGAGAATGATTATTTATGATTATCTCTACGGTGCTCAGTTCACAGTTGTCACAGACAGTAATCCACTGACCTACCTATTATCCTCAGCAAAACTTGACGCTACCAGTTATAGATGGCTTTCATCTTTGTCCACTTTCACATTTAAAATCATCTATAGAGCTGGGAAGCAGAACAGGGATGCCGATGGATTGTCTCGGAGACCTCACGGTGAGCTGTCTGATGATCCTGTCTCCAGGAAGGAACGTGAACGAGTCCTGAAATTTGCCCAGCAACATCTTGACGAACCGAATTACGTTTCTATTGACCAGCAAACCATTGCAGCAATCTGTGCTCGGCACATGGTGTACAGCACATCTTTACAATTTGACCATGCGCTGGTGCTTTCCATGTCCGCCCATGCCAACAGTTTACCTGACAGCTTTACAGACGATGAACAGTTCGGCTCCCCTTTACTCCCTCAGTTCACAGCCGATGACATTGCAGAAAAGCAGCGTGACGACCCTGTTATCCGCCATGTCATAGCTCAGCTGGAACGAGGAGAATCACCATCACCATCGGTGAGGGAAGAACTTCCAGAGTTACCTCTTCTTCTGCGAGAAATAAATAAGATGGAGCTCCAGAACAACCTTCTTGTTAGGAGAAGACAACTAGGGAGTGAACCAACCTACCCACTTGTGCTACCTGAAGGGTATCGAGCCATGGTGCTACGCGAACTACACAACCAAATGGGCCATATGGGAATCGAAAGAACCCTTGACCTAGTCCGTTCCCGGTTCTATTGGCCTAGAATGTATGTTGATGTTGTCAACAAAGTCAAGACCTCTGAAAGGTGTGTAAAACGCAAAGCATTGCCTGAGCGAGCTGCACCATTAGTCAACATCAGAACAACTCATCCATTGGAGTTGGTATGTATGGATTTCCTTTCGGTTGAACCCGATCGCAGAGTCAAAGACATTTTGGTTATAACAGATCACTTTACAAAGTATGCCATTGCTGTGCCTACTTCAAACCAGAAAACTCGAACCGTTGCCTAATGTCTGTGGGACAACTTCCTTGTGCATTATGGCATTCCAGAAAAATTGCACAGTGACCAAGGTCCAGACTTTGAATCACGAACCATTCAGGAACTCTGCCAGATAACAAACATCCACAAAATAAGAACCACTCCATACCATCCAAGAGGAAACCCAGTTGAACGTTTCAATCGAACATTGCTGGACATGCTGGGAACGTTGACTGAAAAGGAAAAAACTCATTGGAGAGACTTTATAAAACCTCTAGTGCATGCCTACAATTGCACCAAAAATGATGTTACGGGGTACTCACCATATGAGCTGATGTTCGGACGCCAACCTCGCCTACCAATAGATTTAGCTTTCGGACTGCCACTAGGTAAAGATGGATCTACCTCTCACACACAATATGTGCAGAAGTTAAAATCTCCTCTAGAAGAAAGTTATAAACTGGCCATTGAGAACTCAGCCAAAGTAATGCAACGTAACAATCTCGATTTGATCAGAAAATCACAGCATCAGAACTGGACGTTGGAGACCGAGTTTTAGTAAGGAACGTACGACTAAGAGGAAAACACAAACTTGCAGATAAGTGGGAATCATCTGTATACATTGTTGTGAAGAAAGCCGGAAATCTTCCAGTGTACACAGTCGGACCAGAAGGTCAGGAAAAGCCACTTAGAACCTTACATCGAGACCTCTTATTGCCATGTGGGTACTTATCTGTTCCTGAAGAAGAAATGCCTAACAGAAATAAAAAGAAATCTCATATGCCTTCTCCAGTATGTGCTGATGATGAAGAAGATCCATCAGAGGACGAATTAAGCAATCTACCTTTGTACATTCCACTATCCTCTGAACCTGTCAAATTTACAATTGACATTGATTTGCCTCCTGTCAAGCAGTCTGTTCCTGTCACACAATCTCCAGTACCTGTCACTGAGGAGGACATTGATACCAAGAGAGACGAATCCAAACCTGTGGAAGAAGAACCCACAACTAGTGGAGAGGAACAGCCAGCAATGGACAGTGAGGAACCAGAACGCGGCTCTGAACAACTCAGTCCTACAAAGATCTCCAGAATTGAGGGAAGTACCTCTGATAATCTGAAATCTGATAACATAGGACATGACATACAAGAACCTAACATGCCAGACAATTCCAGCTACGCTGAAGAACCGCATTCACCAGCAGAACCAGTGGCTGTGAATAGTGAGGACCAACCCCTGAGATGTTCCAGTCGTACAAGGAATCCACCCGAGCAGCTCCAGTATATTAAACCTGGTGAACAATTATTGAAGAGCATCCAGATTTTGCTCCATGGGTTGAGTTCTGCTTTCTCCTTCGCCCTCCAAGATGACGAGGAAGGGCAGTTGATTGCTCCACACTCCAGCCAGCCACCTATATGCTACCAGCCTGGTACATGCACGAGGACGTACATGGGATCGGGAGGGGAGAGTGTAACCTGTACAAAATAATCACCTTGAATTTTATTTTGGCGGGTCAAACAAGCAGCACACACTATAAGTTCCAGGTTAGAGGTCAACTTGAGATCTCCTCCATTGGTGTTGCTACTGTTCTCTGTGGCTAGCTGCTTGTGTTGGCATCCTCCTGAGCTCACGGGAGTATATTGCTAAACCTACTGAGAAAGGATTCCAACAAGTGTTTCCTGGCACTCATTCAACGGTCAGGTTTTTTTTCATACCTGTTTCAATCCGTGATGGCGAGCTACCAGATCTTGGAAACAGTGCGGTAGGACCAAACTATTTCTTGCTCTTTTCCCTTGGCCCTACTGCCTGGATTTTGGAAAAGGCTGGACTATGGTTTACTGGATCATTGACCATCTGCCGCAGAAGGAGCGAACTTGAAAAAAAAGAACTCTTGGGTGTTATCTGGGTTTATTTGTTTCTATGTTAATTTGTTTTGTTATTAGTGTGTTTCTTTTTTTGTATTATTGGTTATTGATTTTGTTTTCCTGAATATATGTGAAACAAATATCATCTTCAATACAGTAACTTAAAACTTACTACTTGTTGTTTTGTAAATTATTCACCCACAGGCTCCATAGTCGAACCCATCTGATGTCCGTTTTAATATCTATCGCCGTAGTCAGGCGCCTAGCCGTATATATGCGTTACATATACGGCTAGGCGTCTGTCATTTCAGTTAATAAATTCTAGAACTTCAAGAGAAGTTGTCACTCCTTTATTCTATATGTGTGCAGAGTTTGCTGTTAAAAGAACTCCAGTGCTCGAATCATTCATTTCAACTATTGCGCTGATATCAGCCCTTGGGCTGATATTCACTGGACAATACCTAACAGACAGAGAGTTTATTAAACATTAAGTAACTTTAAACAGTGTGTAATAGCACAACAGATTCATCCAGCACAATGGATCACATTTAGGTGGCACTGACTTGGTGCGAGTAGTAGCAGACAACAAAGATTATGTTGCTCATAGAACCTGTACATATTGTTCACTATGTTATTACCTACACCCATTGCTTATTGTTTATTGTCTGTTGTGTGTGTCCTAAGCCAGAATATGTCTTGAAACAACTTCACCACAGTAACACACAGTGACAATAAAAACTTATTGATTCTTGATTATGAGCTAGGAGTCTTTAAATAACAGCTCTGTTCAGACAGAGTTCTAGCATTTCAACTGTGGATGACATTTTTTGTTGTTTATTTTGTAGTTTTATTTTTGGTATACCTCTTAGAACTGTTTTGAAGTGTGCTATTATAAATCTTTATCTCTTTTTATCGTGTTCTTTTCCTATACATTTTTATATTATATCTATTTTGATTCGAGATCTTCTCGAAGACGCTTCACCCCTATTTACTGCTGCCGGTGGTCACTTCTATCAGTGTGCCCCAGTGTGGCTGTGGCTATAATGTAGCTTATCCCCGTCAGGGTCTGACCCATGAATGGGTGGATGAATGAATGTAGTGTAAAGCGTTTTGGGGTAGTCATGATAAAGCGCCTTAAAGTACAGACCATTTACGTAATCAATCTGGGTCGGCTCCTATGGCGTCCGTTCGGGGAAAGGAGGTACAGTCAGAAGAGCTGATTGGG
The DNA here is from genome assembly GCA_037039145.1 of Fundulus diaphanus. Lineage (NCBI taxonomy): Eukaryota > Metazoa > Chordata > Actinopteri > Cyprinodontiformes > Fundulidae > Fundulus > Fundulus diaphanus. The sequence continues at coordinate 895,225 of CM073140.1, forward strand.
TGAAGCAACACCTAGTTGTCATGATTTAAGTTTTTTGTTTACTTTGCTCTGGACTAATTAGTTACCATTCTCCTCAGCAAACAACCCTCTGTAACCTCCCTGCTCACATTTCAGTCTCCTGTCAGCTCAGTCATCAGCCCAGACAAGTTCCACCTGCTACATCTAATCAGTTCGTACTCTGCTCACCTGTTCCCTTGTCTTGATATACCTGCCTCACTGACCCACTCGCTGCCAGATCGTCCCAGATCATCGTATCTCATCACATCACATCACATCACCTCACTCGTGCCCTGCCGGCATGGTTTTTTCAGTTAGTGTACATTCTAAACCTGCATCCCCTCAATGCTGGCTCCACCTGCATCACCTGGTCTGTTTTTGCTTTTTCAATTAACCCTTTTTTCGTAATTCTGTGTTCAGCTGAATTGGAAGTTCGTACCTACAATCGCTACAGTACGATCTGGCCACCATGAACCGGATGCCGACACAGAGTTTACGATCCGGCTTCAAAATAATGATGGACATTTTGCCTCTGTTTGGGATGGAGGAGGATGTCAGACGCCTACCTGAGGACATCTTGGGAGCTTTGTTTAAGGGTTCCAGGCTAGCGATCCCAGGGCCTCGTCAAGACGCCAAGCGCTCAATTCCATCGGACGCACTCTATACAGAAAATCCCTATCAATCGCTTTAGATGTGACTTTATACATCTTATATTAAATAATTGGTTGTTGGTACCTGTAATACTTTATCAGTTCGTTTTGCTGTTCTTTTTATATATTTCTCTGCATGTGTAGAAGCAGACTCCGAGGATGTTATCTTGTTTTCTTCTTTTGCTCTCATCTATTTTTGTCACCTTTTCTCCCTTTTAGCATTTTATCTAATCTTTTTCTCTTCCTTTCTTCTTTTGTACCTACCTGTTTTTGTGTCCATTGAATGTGAAATAGACCCAAAATAAAATCTAATACAGTTTTTTTTTCATATAAATAGCACCATAGCACTATGGTGAAACCACTTGTGAAAGTAAAATCTGTTGGGCTTTCTTTTGGCATTAAGACAGCAATTCTTAATGCTACACTGCCAGAAAGGACACATAAAAGAAAAGAAAAGGCAAGGTTTGAGACCTGCCCGAAAACTCACGATTTTGATCAGCTTTAATCCAACGTGCTTTAAGGGAACACTTGCCAAATTTGAAGCTGATAGCCTAAAATTCCTAGGAGGAGTTTTTTTTTTAAGTTAGAGATGTGTCAAATGTATAAAACTGACGAAAATAACCCAAATTTCAAATCAATACAATTTACCACTTGGCTTATCTCAGTTTAAGGTGTGCTGTAGAGCTGTTTGGCCATGACCAGTGTTAATTCCAAAAAAAAAAAAAATTCATGCAGGGACAAGTATCTACAATGTTTAGTGGGTTTTTGTATGTTTAGGCCTCAAAATTGTGTCATAGTTTGAGTTCCTGCCTTAGTTTTGTTTCTGTTTTTGGGTTCTTTTCTATTTTAGCTTGTGTCCTGTTTCAGTCTTGGTTCCATCTTAGGTTGGGCCTTATCATTTATTGTGTGTTCTTGAACTGTTTTTTAGTTTAACCTGTTTTCACATGTCAGTAGTTCAGTTCCACCTCCAGCCACTTCCCTGATCAGCTCCTCCTAGTCTAATTAGTTTCATTCCATTCACCTGCTCACTCCCCTACTTATTCCTGCCTCTGTCCCTTGCACTCTGCCCGATCATTGTGTGTTTTTTCCTGCCTGGGGTAAGTCTGATCCTGCCAGTTTTCTGTTTTGCCTGTCTGCCTGTAACCCAACCTGATTCTGTTAGTTTTGCCTCCAACCTGATTCTGTTAGTTTTTGCCTGGATTGTTTGACCTGTTCTGCTCTTTTTGTTATTAGACCAGCCTGACTCCTGACCAGTTTTTGGTTGTTGGCTGTGGACTGTTTGATTTCTTTGGACACTTCCTCCTTGCTTTTTGGCTTGGTGCCCTTTTTGGTTTTCTGCCTGTTTTTGCTCTGTTAATAAATCACCTTTTTATTACAACCTTTGCTTGTCTGGCTGAATTCAGGGTCCTCTGTTTCTGATTCATGACAAATTGTGTGTCTTTTCTGAAGAGAATCATAAACATTCGAATTACAGAAGGCCTTTCGTTGCCCAGACTTAGGAAATGTGACGGCTGTATATTGGCAGAAAACCATTCTAAATTTTTTATTGTTCATTCCTACCTGGCCCAGGACATAGATCTCTCTTCAGCTTGGCTCTCTGGTAGGTGGTCTCCTGCAAAGCTGAGAACCTGCAGTTTGTAGGAACGCTGATGGCCCCAGCGGTTGGTGTTTTTGCTAGCGATGTGAAGATAGCGAGGTGTCTTGGTGTCATAACGCAGGGCTGCCTCCTGTGTATGGGTTACAGAAGTCAAACAGTCAAGATTCAAGATGTAAGAAATTGCATAGATTGTATAGATTTACTAGCAAAGTGGAAGTTGGAGCCAAGGAAAAGTAGAAAGAAGAGTTAGGCATCCTGTAAGGATTATGTTAATATTTAACTAATTCAACTATCAGTCACCCTTGCAAAAAGAAATATTCACATCATAGATCACTATCTTAAGTTACTAATGCTGTGTAAAAAAGGGGGTATTTGAGAAAGTTTAACAATCCTAGTTAAATCATTTCTGATCTGATCAGTACCAAAACTAGAGAACAGAAGTTACTATTTGGATTTTATCAACTCCACCAGGCAGAATTATTACACTGACAGTATGTTTGAACTGACTCAAAAACTGAGTTTATAGATTTTGTGAAAAGTAACTTAAACTCTATGATGTAAGAGAAGCAAGAAAATAAGAAACATTGGGTTTATGTCATTCTGATACTAATCTGCTCTGGTAGAGTTTTTTTCTTTTTTATCTTACATTAGAGAGATTAATACCCAAACTCAACTACTAAGTTTGAACCATGATACTCATGATAACTTGATTATCTAGTTTCTTTAACCCTGCTTTTAGTTTCTAATCAAAGCGCTTTTTCCCCCTGGCCCGGATTAGACAGACTGACAAAGTTGATGATGACTGAGACTGACCGACCAGGTGATGATGGCATGCACAGGCTGAACAGGTGATGGCAGAAGCAGTCCAAAGGGGCTAGTCAAAATCCACTACTCAGAGGCAGTCCAGGTTGTGACCCAATATGGCAGCCGATGAGTCCCAAGTGAAAGCCAGAGCAGGCACAGGGCCCACTCAGGAACTACCAGAAGCAAGGGGTGCACACAGGCACTAGAATGCAAGTCTAGTGAGGGCAGAGCGAGCGCAGGAACACAAGATCAGCTGGCGATGCAAAGCAAACTCAGAGGGACAATCCAAACAGGCAGTAAGATGAGACGATCTGACAGAAAATGGAAGTGTGAGGCAGGTATAAATAGGCGGAGTCCCAGGCGAAATGCCTTAGGAATAATGTAGCCAGCCAGACTCAGTTTTGCTTTCACTTTGTTATACAACAAACTAAGTCAGGAACTGCTCCCATAGAACACTCTTTCCTGATACCGACCAATCACAGCCGTGGGTGGGCTTTATATGTTGAGTTAGGCGGCTTCAACAGTTGTGCACATGTGCGCTGTTGGAAACGCAATTGGAACCGTTCAGACAGTGGAACCAATCCAGTCTAACAACATCGACCCAGGCCCTGCCATAGTTATAATTTTTTATACAGCTCTTCTTTCCTGTTGACCAGACAATCACAAGCACGTCAGATGGTGCCACCTGGGTCTATGTATAACAATTTTTCCGAGGACATGCACTTTTCAACTTCTCACTTTCACCTATGATGAATGTAAAGTTTGTGACATGGAATGTGCATGGAGCTGGCACCAGAGAAAAAAAGCTAAAGATCGTTAATCAGCTTACAAGATTAAAGGCAGATGTTGTCTTATTGCAAGAAACCCATAAATCAGCTACAACCGTAAGTGATCTTAACTCACCTGAGTTCCCTGATGTGTTTGCTGCCTGCTATAACTCTAGACCGAGAGTAGTAGCAATTTTAATCCACAAAAACGTTAGTTTTAAAATATTAGACAAAATTATTGATCCTGAAGGTAGATTGATAATACTTAAAATATCTATTCATAACCAGAAGTTATGTATTGTTAGTATATATGGTCCAAATGTTGATGAACCCTCATTCTTCCACAAACTCTTCCATGCACTTTCAAAACACGGGGATTGTTCTCTAATTAAAAAACTTTGGTGTTATTTTTGACCAAGACATGTCATTTAAACCCCATATTAAACAGGTTTCCAGAGTTTCCTTTTTTCACCTCCGGAATATCGCCAAAATTAGAAACATTCTGTCCAGGAGTGATGCTGAAAAGCTAGTCCATGCATTTGTTACTTCAAGGCTGGACTATTGTAATTCTTTACTATCAGGAAGTCCACAAAATGTAGTTCAAAGCCTTCAGCTGATCCAAAATGCTGCAGCAAGAGTTCAGATGAAAATCAACAAGTGGGATCATATTTCTCCAATTTTAGCTTCCCTTCATTGGCTTCCTGTTAAATCAAGAATAGAATTTAAAATTCTTCTTCTAACGTATAAAGCACTTAATAATCAAGCTCCATCATATATCAGAGCTCTGATTACCACGTATGTTCCTAACAGAGCACTTCGCTCTCAGACTGCAGGTCTGCTGGTGGTTCCTAGAGTCTCTAAAAGTAGAATGGGAGGCAGATCCTTTAGCTATCAGGCTCCTCTCCTGTGGAACCAACTCCCAGTTTTGGTCCGTGAAGCAGACACCCTGTCTACTTTTAAGACTAATCTTAAAACCTTCCTTTTTGACAAAGCTTATAACTAGAGTGGCTCATGTTACTCTGAGCTACCTTTATAGTTTTACTGCTATAGGCTTAGGCTACTGGAGGACATCAGGATCTAATTTTCTCACTCTATAGAGTTCTACTGTTCTTCAATTATGCATTACGTGTTGTCATTTCTGCTTTAACTTTCTGTTCTCTCTCTTTTATTTTCATAGTAGGTACACCTGGTCTGGCATTCTGTTAACTGTGACATCATCCAAAGAAGACAGCTCACCCGCTATTACCATCTAATGTAGAACAGACTACTGGATCAATGTGTGCTTCTGTGCTTTTTTGTCTCTCTTGTTGTGTCTCTGTTCTGTCTTCTGTAATCCCCAGTCGGTCTAGGCAGATGACCGTTCATACTGAGCCCGGTTCTGCCGGAGGTTTTCCTTCCCGTTAATGGGGAGTTTTTCTTCCCACTGTCGCCTCATGCTTGCTCAGTATGAGGGAATGCAGCAAAGCCACGTACAATGCAGACGACTCTCCCTGTGGCTCTACGCTTCTCCAGGAGTGAATGCTGCTTGTCGGGACTTTGATGCAATCAACTGGTTTCCTTATATAGGAACATTTTGACCAATCTGTATAATCTGACCCAATATGTATAATATGATTGAACTTAACTTTGTAAAGTGCCTTGAGATGACATGTTTCATGAATTGGCGCTATATAAATAAAATTTAATTTAATTAATTATTGGGGGCGACCTCAACTTTGGTTTAAATGAGGAAATAGACAGGCTGAATACAAAAGGGGCTATATAGTCAAACAATACATGAGGGATTTTTTTTTTTTTTTTTTTCCAGTCTCCTGTCTAGCAATGTGGCAATAAGAATTGATATCTTAATGCCAAATAGAGCTCGACAGATTTTACTTTCACAAGTGGAGCAAACAGCTTTCGCCATAATGCTCCGCTTGATTTGTGCATGTAAATAGCTTTATTGTGATTCCTGCAGGGAGAATTTCAAATTATATGGACACTACAATGGGAAAGTAGGAGAGTAAAAGAAAAACAAGAAGAGAAAAAAAAGAAAGAAGAGGTGAAAGAAAGAAGAGATAAATGTAAGAGAATGATAAAACATCCTCTGTCTGCTCCATCACCTGGAAAGAGACACAAAAAGAACAGCACAACCAACAGACATAAGGCAACAGATACAATCATGTAACACCTTGATACCATTGCTAAATCATATGTATTATTATTTAAGCTGACATGTGTAATGTGATACCTAAAAAAGAAAGTAAAAGAAAATAAATAAATAAATAAATTATAGCCTTTCTGTATATAAGTGAACATTTAATAACTGGGACCCAGCACCTGTGGGAGTTTGTGAGAGTGCGCTAGTTTAGGTGAAAATTATCCAGAAGGAAATAGTTCGATAGTGGTTGTGGAGAACCGAAGACCCACCTTCCCCGAGCGCAGAGGCAGGAGTCAGGGGACCCGTAACCCCGGACTCCCAAAGGGGCCCCCAAAGCAGTGCGCCCGAGAGGGGCCTCCACAGGAAATCTGCAACCACCCCCCCCCCCCCGAGGAAAGAGGAGAGACGACCCCGAGGAAATCCCCCAGCCACCGCAATGCCGACGCCCCCAAGAGCCGCGGGGACGAGCCCGTGGGCTCCGCCGGCAGCCGGCCGCGCTGAAGTGGTCCCGGCCATAGGCCCTGGGGGCCAGAGAACCCAGGGGCGCCCCGCCCCCGCGGCAGGGGCCCCGGCCGCCCCCCGGGGGACCAGGCCCCGCGAAGCCACCACCGGGAATGGGCCGGCCAGGGATGGGGAGCAAAGGACTGGGGGAGCCAACCCAGGGAGCCAGCTCCCCTACTGACTCCAATAGGCACCCCCACTCCCTGAAAGCTCCACCCGGAGAAAGGGGCCCCTCCAGCGGCACCACCATAGCCCGGGGGCCGGGGAGAGGCCGCAGGGCCCGCCAGCCAACCACCCACCAGGACCAACACCTCTACCTCCCCCAGCCCACCCCCCAAGCCTACTGGCTTTAATCCCCCCCCAAAATAATAATAATAATAATAATAATAATAATAATAATAATAATAGTAATAGTAATATATATATAAATAAATAAATTAATTAATTAATAAGATGGGGGGACCCTGGCCAGCCAGCCCGCACGAGCCCTCCCAAACCCCACCCCCCAGGCGAAACCCGCACCGGGAGACTACACGGACCAGGACCGGGACAGGGGGCCGGACAAAAGCCCACCAGAACGTCCACCAAACCCCCCCCCACCCCACCCGTAGATTTAACCCCTCCCCAACACTAACATTCAAACATCTCACCATACATTCGACAGTAGACATCCAGGCTGGGTAAGTCACTACTCCCCCTCCCTCCCCTCCCCCCACTAGCAGAGTGCCAACCCAAAGAAGGGGAAGAGCATCTGCCCTGAGATGTTAATGACCATGCCCCCCTACCAGCTGAACAGGCCCTGAGGCCCCCCAGTGCACCAGAGGCCCCGTGCAGGGGCAGACACCCGGGCGCACGCCGGCCCAGACCCCAAGCGGCACACCCCCCGGAACCGGAACCCCCGAGGCCCCGCCGGGGCCCCCGCCCGAGGGCGGCGCGCCCCAGGGACCCCAGGCCCCCAGACCCACCCAGGACCCACCCAGCGACAGCACAGCTACCAGGTCAGTAACCCACGTCCGTCACCGCGTAGCTCCCCAAGAGCGCCGCAAGCGGTGCTGTGGGCCACCCGTAGGCCTCCCAATCTCCTCCCAGATAGGGGCAACAGACCCCGGAGTCAGACCCACCAAGCGCCCCACTCCAAGTGCCCCCAGAGTCCCAGGAACCCCTCCAACCAGCCACTGCGCCCTGCAGGAAGCAACCCACCGCCCCCCATTCCACTAAGTGATAGTGCTAATCAAAGGAGCCCAAAGAGATCGAACAGATGTGCATGCAGATGCTGTCTCAAAATTAATATGATTCAACAAAAGATCTCTATAATGATTTATACTGAGATTCTCCTTACTTTTCCAATTCATGAGGATAGTTTTCTTTGCGATACATAGTGCAGTGAAAACCATGTAAACATGAGGGATTTTGGTCTTTGCGATGCATGGCGATCTCTTCATCCTAATAGTAAGGAATATACTTTTTTTTTTTCAAATGTCCACCACTCCTATTCTCGTTTGGACTATTTCTTAATCAGCAGTTCGCTGCTGTCAGACGTTTCAGAGGCTGTAATTCATCCTATTGCTGTTAGTGATCATGCTCCTGTTACTTTAACCCTAACAAATAAAAAAATAACCCCACAAAACAAGAGCTGGAGATTTAATACATCGTTGCTAAAAGATGAAGAATTTATTAAATTTTTCAAAGAAGAGTGGGCTTCATACTTAGAATACAATGATCTGCCAGGCACATCATCATCTATACTATGGGAAGCAGGGAAAGCAGTGATGAGAGGTAAAATAATTTCATTCTCATCTTATAAAAAGAAGATAGAAAACAAAAAGATTCAGGAATTAGAAGAAAAACTTAAGTTACTAGAAACTTCTCAAGAAGAGGAAAAGTTGGTTAAAATCCATAAAGTAAAATTAGAATTAAACCATTATATTGAAAAGCAAAATAAATTTCTAATACAAAGATTTCGAATAGAAAATTTTGAACACGGCAATAAGTCAGGAAGCTTCTTAGCTAATCAGCTAAAAATTAATAAAGAGAAAACAACTATATTTGCAGTTACAGACTCTACTGGTAATACATTACATGATCCGGAATGTATAAACAACACCTTCCGAGATTTCTACAAATCTTTATACACAGCACAGATAAATCCATCAGATAATGACAATTTCTGGATAAAATTACACTTCCTAAACTATCAGATAGCCAAAGAACGACACTGGACTCACCGCTGACAACAGTTGAAGTTCAGGAAGCTTTAACAAGCATGCCCAATAAAAAGGCTCCAGGTCCAGATGGTTTCCCTACTGAGTTTTATAAAGAGGTCTGGAATATTCTGGCACCAACGTTCCACAGAATGTTGCAGGAAATTCAGGAAAATGGCAGATCTCCAGCTAATATGAACTTTGCCACCATCAGTCTTCTGCTTAAACCAAGCAAAGATCCTATGTTTCCCACCAGCTATCGTCCCATATCCTTAATCAACGTAGATATTGAAATAATCTGTAAAGCTTTTGCAAAATGATTAGATAAAGTCACTCCTTTCATAGTCCACCCAGACCAAACTGGTTTTATCAGAGGAAGACAGTCATCCACAAACACACACAGATTACTTAATTTAATAGATTATTCCTACAGTACAAATATTAAAACTAATATAATGTCTTTAGATGCAGAAAAAGCATTTGATAGAGTAAATTGGAATTTTTTATTCGCTACTCTACATAAATTTGGTTTTGGCAATTTTTTTATAAATTGGTTAAAGATTTTATACAGCTTTCCTACAGCCTGTGTCAGGACAAATAATCAAACATCTTCCAGCTTTTGTCTCCAGAGGGGCACTAGGCAAGGATGCCCGCTTTCCCCCTCACTTTTTGCCATTTTTATCGAACCTGTAGCAGCAACAATTAGACAAACAAAGGTTGTCAAAGGTATAAAATGCATGAATATAGAGCATAAGATTAGTCTTTATGCTGATGATGTATTACTCTATCTTCAGCACTCAAACTCTTCCCTCTCTCAAGTAATTAGATTACTAGAATCCTTCTCAAAGTTTTCAGATTACTCTATAAACTGGTCTAAATCTACGGTACTGCCAATTAATTGCTCTTTTCAGAACCCCCTAGATTTACATTTGCAATCAGGAAATATTAAATATTTGGGTATTACTGTGTCGTCTAAACTAGTGGATTTAGTAAAATCTAACCACATCCCCCTTTTAAAAAAGATAGAAGAGGACCTTGAAAGATGGAAATCACTTCCAATTTCACTTATGGGTAGGGTAGTTTCAATTAAAATGATGGTCTTACCTAGAATTAATTACTTATTTTCAATGATCCCCAATAAACCATCATCCGACTGGTTTAAATCTCTAGACTCTTCTATCTCTAAATTTCTTTGGAAAGATAAACCACCCCGTATCAGCTTAAAGACACTACTGAAAACTAAAGACAGAGGTGGACTAGATCTGCCTAACTTCCATAATTACTACTTAGCAAATAGACTACAATACATCTCTAAATTGATAAAACATAATCCTTTAGACGAGCCCTGGATAGATATAGAACAGAAAATATGCAATAATATCACGATTTCAGATTTTCCGTTTATTAGCTCAAATATAAAACGGCATACAATCAGGGTTCTGTTGTGTGCCTGCTCTGATTGCCTCCACAGGTGGTGGCTGAGGGGGCGTGCCTCACACCTGCAGCTCGTCAGAGGCAGCTTCCTCTGGCTTCTTAAGCAGAGCGCTGACAGACAGAAGATGCCAGAGCCTTAAACCAGTCGTGGTACGACGTGGCCCTGACCAAGCTTTAGAAACCTGCTAGTAAGTTTTTCGTCTCTCTGCTTTGAACTAATTTTGGATCTCCTGTTTTTGTCACAGCTTTGTGTGCATGGATGCACTCACCAGTCTCGAAGCTCCGAAGAGGTTTTGAACCTGTGGAATCATCTGCTCAGATTCTGCTCTGGCGTTCCCCCTCTTACTCCCTTGGCGTTACCAAGACGGGCTTGAGGTTCCCCCCCCCGGATTCCACAGGCTCCTCCAAGACTCTTGTACTCTGGTCAATCCGTCTGTCGCTCCCGCCAGCTGAGGTCTGCTTCGGGTCTCTCGCCAGCTCCATCTGCTGCACTCCAGCCACTACCCACCATCTAGAGTAGGCACACAGAGTTCCTTCGGCGCTACTCTTCCCCGGTTAGGTCTCCCCTGCTACATGGTAAGCAGCGTACGATTCGGCACGTTCCTGGTTCTTGCCTTTAATTCATTCTTTCCCCCTCTCTCTTACAGTCAACCCCGCCCCGATGTTCAGGCCTCGTCCAGGCGATTATAATCGTGTTTTATTTACTGCACTTTCCTTAATAAAAACCTTAAAACTCTGTTCTGGTCACCCGTTCTTACCTGCATGTGGGCTAAGCATCTCAAAAACATGACAGAAGAAGGCTCTGGCCATCAAAGCCCAGCAGATGCATTCGGGCGACAGCAAGCTGCACAGCAGGAACAGTTGCAGTCTCTCGGATTAGCTGTTAGCTCCACTCCCGAACAGCTCCAGTTGGTAGCCGCACAGCTTAGCCAGGTCACAGCCACCATGACTTCCGTGTTTTCTCAACCTGTCAATCAGGCCCCTGTCGCTCCGCCTCCGGTCGGACAGAGCGCTGAGGTAGACAGTCAGCCTCCACCCCCCGAATGTTCGTCACCGTGTCCAGAGAAATTCTCCGGCGAAAGCGGAGATTGTGGAGGTTTCCTTTTTCAGTGCAAGTTGGTGTTTAATCGTGCACCTCAGACCTATTTCTCAGATCAGATTAAGATCTCTTATGTTCTCCGGCTTCTTCCAGGTAGGGCCCTTAGGTGGGCAGAGTCCCGGTTCCCGGATTGTCAGTCTTTTGGATGCACTTTTTCTGAATTTGTTAAAGAATTAAAGACCGTTTTTTCAGCCGAGATGGACTCAGTCCAACAGTCTCGGAACCTATTAGCTTAAGACAGCGGGGTCGCCGTGTTTCTGACTATGCAGTCGTACTTTGGCCGCTGCCGCAGATTGGACAGATAAGCCATTAAAGGCTGTTTTCTTTTCCACATTCGACGAGCCATTAAAGGATGAATTAGCGCGGGTAGAGGAACCTAAGACTTTGAAGATTTGGTGGCCTTAGCCGTTCGACTAGACACCCAGATACGGAGCCGTAACCGGGTCCGGTCGGACAAGACCTTGAGATCCACGGGGTCTTTTCCGGCGTTTAAGGGGTCACAACGACAGATTGAAACCTCACCGCCTCCTCCAGAACCCATGCAGTTGGGTAGGGTTCATCTAACCAGTGAGGAACGCCAACAACGTTTCTCCAGTAATTTATGTCTATATTGTGGTGGCGAGGGGCATTTCGTTAAGGAGTGTTCCGTTCGACCAAAAGAGCGAGTCCGTCGCCTGTGATGGGGAAGACGGCGGACAAATTTAAAACTGCTCCCCACAAAGAACTTTCGGATCAGGTTGGTTCATGGTTCTGTTTATCCATTTCTCTAAATTTTAATCAGGACAGTATCGACGTCTCGGCTCTTATTGATTCAGGTTCCGAATTTGATCTGATCGATCGGTCCTTAGTTGCTCAGCTTCGAGTTCCCACTGAGGCACTATCTGAACCCTTACAGGTTTCGTCAGAAATTAACTCAAATTACTTATCGGACTAGACCCTTAAAAGGTAATTGTTTCAGGAAATCACCGAGAGCAGCTATCCTTTTTTGTGTTCCCTGTTAAACGCTCGCCGGTGGTGTTAGGTTTTGCTTGGTTAACTGTCCATAATCCCCAGATTAATTGGACAGAGTCTCGGCTCGAATCGTGGTCTCTTGCCTGTCATTCTCGGTGTTTGCCATCAGCACGTCCGGTTTCTCGTTCCCTTCCCCCTACTCCCCAACAAGAGGATGTTATTGATCTTTCTCGTGTTCCTCAAGAGTATCAGGATCTTAGGCTTGTGTTTAGTAAAAGTCAGGCTAGTTCACTTCCGCCACATCGCCCTTATGATTGCACTATTGACCTGTTACCCGGAGCACCCCTCTCGACTAGTCGCCTCTATAACATCTCGAGGTCTGAACGTCAAGCACTCGAAAGGTACATCAGCGAGTCGCTGTCGGCGGGGTTGATTCACCCATCCTCCTCCCCGTTAGGAGCCGGCTTGTTCTTCGTGGGTAAGAAGGATGGTTCTCTCCGGCGTTGCATTGATTATCGTGGGTTAAACCAGATAACAATTAAAAATAAAAACCCACTTCCTCTCCTCTCTTCAGCTCTCGACCAATCCAAAATGCTACAATCGTTACCAAACTCAATTTACGCAACACTTATCACCTAGTTTGGGTCAGACAAGGGGACGAGTGGAAGACAGCCTTCAAGACACCGTTGGGGCATTTTGAATACCTCGTAATGCCTTTTGGTATGTGCAACGCTCCGGCAGTCTTTCAGGCTTTAGTTAATGATGTCCTTAGGGACTTTTTGAACGTCTTTGTTTTCGTTTATTTAGACGATATTCTGATTTATTCCAGTGATCTTAAGCAACATAAGCAACATGTCCGCCTAGTCTTACAACGGCTGTTAGAAAATCGTCTCTTTGTTAAAGCCGAAAAATGTGATTTTCACCAGTCTTCAGTTTCATTTCTGGGTTTGATCTTAGAAGGAGGACAGGTTAGATCCGACCCCGAGAAGGTTAAGGCTGTAGAGGAGTGGCTTGTTCCAGAGTCGAGAAGACAGCTTCAACGTTTTCTTGGTTTTGCCAATTTCTACCGTAGGTTCATTAGGAACTACAGCCAGATAGCTTCTCCTTTGCACGCTCTCACTTCTACTAAGGTCCCCTTTTCCTGGGGACAAGAGGCTGAGGCCGCCTTCAATCTACTTAGGTCCTAGTTCTCTCAGGCGCCTATCCTCTTACACCCCAACCCTCAGAAACAGTTTACCTTAGAGATAGATGCCTCGAACACTGGGGTAGGCGTAGTCCTGTCACAACAATCCGAGTCTGACAATAAACTCCATCCGTGTCCCTTCTCTTCGTGACGCCTTTCCCCAGCCGAACAGAACTACGATGTAGGTGATCGTGAACTGCTTGCTATTAAGTTAGCTTTAGAGGAGTGGCGGCACTGGCTTGAGGGATCCGAGCAGCCCATCATCATTTGGACTGATCAAAAGAACCTCTCATACCTGCAGTCAGCTCACCGCCTTAACTCTCGTCAAGCTCGCTGGTCACTGTTCTTCTCAAGATTCAACCTCTCCATAACCTACAGACCCGGATCCAGAAACGTCAAGCCCGATGCCCTTTCTCGTCAGTTTACTCCCCAGGAACAAGAAGGGGAGCCCGAGCTTATTTTGCCTCCCTCATGTTCTGTAGGAGCCTTACAATGGGATCTCGAGGACAGATATAACCAGGCCTTACGGCTGGACCCTGACCCCGGTACTGGTCCAGTGGGTTTCAAGTTTGTTCCCCAGTCTGTTCGTCCTGATGTTTTGCAATGGTGTCACTACTCCAGGTTCTCCGCTCATCCAGGTATTTTCAGAACGCAAGCTCAGGTTTCTCAGGTTATTTTGGTGGCCATCATGGACTAAGGATGTCAAAGATTATGTGTTGGCCTGCCCAGTTTGTGCTCGTAACAAGTCTTCGAACAAGCCACCTTTCGGTCTGCTCAACCCCTTCCCATCCCTAAACGTCCATGGTCCCACATTGCTGTGGACTTTGTCACTGGTCTCCCCATCTCCCAAGGTATGTCAACCATTTTGACAGTTGTGGATCCTTTTTCCAAAGCCTGCCATCTCATCCCCATTAGGAAGTTACCTAACGCCCTGCAGCCTGCCCAACTACTGATTAAACATGTCTCCAAGCTTCATGGAATCCCTGCAGAGATACTCTCTGACCGGGGTCCCCAGTTTGTTTCTCAGGTCTGGCACCATTTCTGCTCTGCTCTCGGCGCCCGTTACACCCTCACCTCCGGCTATCATCCACAAACCAATGGACAGACTGAACGTATGAATCAACAACTGGAAACCACCCTTCCTTCGTTGTCTCACATCCTCATCCCCTACTGAGTGGAATAAGTTTTTGCCCTGGGTTGAGTATGCTTTAAAGGTATACTATGCAACCGGGGTAGATTTTCCAGCGAGGCTCCCCCCAGAGGGCGAAAGTAAAAGTGCACTGTCGTAAAGATACTCAGCTGTTCTCCTGGTTTCTCCGTCAAGCCAGGCGCGGTTGTTTTGAGCTTAGCAGACAGGCGAACGCAACGAATCACCATCCTGCTGTTCAAGCAGAGCTACGAGGGGGCGCCCTCCCCTCCTCTCCGTCCCCGCCAGTGGAGTGAGGGGAGCGGGCGTCCCCGAAGCGACCTCCGCCCGGCCCGGGACCCGCTGGGCCCGGACGTTGGCTCGCGGGGGGGTTGGGGGGGGGCGAGCGTTCCGGTCCGCGCGACGCGCTGGCCGTTTGTTTCCGTATGCCGCGCGGCCGCCGGGGTGTCTCGTCTTTCCTCTCTCCCCTCCGTTCCCCCCGACGCCCGGTGCCTCCCGAGCCGCATCCGAGTGTCGCGCCGTACAGTTTGAGAACACAGATCAGCACACAGAGGAGCGGTGAACTTTTAAACCCAGCGGTTCCGTCGCACAGTTTGAGAACACAGATCAGCACACAGATGAGCGGTGAACTTTTAAACCCCGTGGTTCCGTCGCACAGTTTGAGAACACAGATCAGCACACAGATGAGCGGTGAACTTTTAAACCCCGCGGTTCCATCGCACAGTTTGAGATGTATATAAGTACCACGACTGAAAAACTCGTACAGTGTATGCCCGGCTTAACACAGTGAAAGTATGAACATGCACACAGAGAGAGAGTAACCATTCCAATGTTACTTACAATCGCATCAGCAGAAACGCGAGGTCCGTGTCAGCCTTGCAGCCTTCTTTCTCTTTTAGCTCTCGCCATTCGGAAAAAGCTTGCCCGATGTTCACCCGTGTACGACTCATCTTTCTGTCCAGAGCCCTTTTCCTCTTTCTTGCCTGCTCCGACATGGGCTTTCGCCGTTTTATCGCCGGTTCCGCCATGATAACTGCACAAATATCTCCACTGCGCTAGCACCGAGCATGCGTTTCACTGGGGGCGTCTAGCAGTTCTCGCCGTAAAGCAAGACCGACTCTCGCGATGCACGAGACTTCTGAGCCTGTGGGCGCGGGCCGAGGGCTCCTGCAGTTGCAAGTACGGTATTTCCCCTACAGACCACCAGGGCGGCCGAGAAAACCTTTGTTCGACCTGAAATGACTCATTTAGTCATTCAAAACGGTATGGAACACATTAATTAACTGAAAAATGTTGCATAGTATGCCTTTAAATTCTCACATCTCTGCCTCCACTGGTCGTTCTCCTTTTGAAGTTTCCTTAGGTTACCAACCCCCACTTCTGTCCACCGACGAACTCAGTATCCCCTTCACCTCCGTTAATGACTACATTGCCCGTTGTCAGGATACCTGTAAGATTACCATCTCAGCTCTCACTTACGCCGCAGAGCAGAGTAAGAGGTTTGCCGACCGCCGCCGTAGACCTGCTCCCCAATACCACCCCGGTCAGAGGGTATGGCTATCTTCTAGGGACGTCCTCACCAACCCATCCGCCAAGAAGCTCGCCCCCCGATTCTCTGGACCCTACGAGATCGAAAGTATTATTAACCCGACCACTGTTCATCTCCGTCTGCCACTCCATTCGAGAGTACACCCTACCTTCCACGTCTCCCAGATCAAGCCTGTCACGGATAGTAACTTGTGCCCGCCTCCGGACACCCTCCACCCGCCCAGGACAGTCAAGACCTTCGCGTCCTCAGGGTTGTGGACACCCGTCGACGAGGTGTCAGGGTTCTCTTGTGTGCCTGTACTGATTGCCTCCACAGGTGGTGGCTGAGGGGGTGTGCCTCACACCTGCGGCTCGTCAGAGGCAGCTTCCTCTGGCTTCTTAAGCAGAGCGCTGATAGACGGAAGATGCCAGAGCCTTAAACCAGTCGTGGTACGACGTGGCCCTGACCAAGCCTTAGAAACCTGCTAGTAAGTTTTTCGTCTCTCTGCTTTGAACTAATTTTGAACTAATTTTGGATCTCCTGTTTTTGTCACAGTTTTATGTGCATGGATGCACTCACCAGTCTCAAAGCTCCGAAGAGGTTTTGAACCTGTGGAATCATCTGCTCAGATTCTGCTCTGGCGTTCCCCCTCTTACTCCCTTGGCGTTACCAAGACGGGCTTGAGGTCCCCCCCCCCCCCAGATTCCACAGGCTCCTCTAAGACTCCTGTACTCTGGTCAATCCGTCTGTCGCTCCCGCCAGCTGTGGTCTGCTTCGGGTCTCTCGCCAGCTCCATCTGCCGCCCTCCAGCCACTACCCACCATCTAGAGTAGTCACACAGAGTTCCCTCGGCGCTACTCTTGCCTGGTTAGGTCTCCCCTGCTACATGGTAAGCAGCGTACGATTCGGCACGTTCCTGGTTCTTGCCTTTAATTCATTCTTTCCCCCTCTCTCTTACAGTCAACCCCGCCCCGATGTTCAGGCCTCGTCCAGGCGATTATAATCGTGTTTTATTTACTGCACTTTCCTTAATAAAAACCTTAAAACTCTGTTCTGGTCACCCGTTGTTACCTGCATGTGGGCTAAGCATCTCAAAAACATGACACACACATGCTTTAAAAATATTACATCAGCTCTACTCTGACAGCATGTTGGGAGTTTCTTAAAATGATGAAGTCATCCCTTATCCCATGCTGTCATACACCCATCTGGAATAACCCTGACATCCTACAAAATAATAATATGATAAACTTTACATACTGGAAGAATAAAGGTATTGAATACCTGGAACATTTACTTGACGGAACCGAGTTCATCACTTTTGCCAAACTAAATATGCAATATGACATTAGTAAAAATAAATTCTTGGAATATGAACAACTTAAATCTATAATTAGAAATAAATTTAAGCATATTAAAGGTGGTTTACAAATCCCAACTAATATATTAGAGTTCCTAGATTTAACCCCCCCCCCCAAACTACTGTCTAAATCATACAGGACACTGACTAAAATAGATGATTCAATATCTCTTCCTATTATGGAATGGGAAGAGGATTTATCAGGATTTATCCCCATCAGTTTGCTTGCTGGGTAACTTTGAGGAAAGCCCTCTGGGAAAAAAATAGTTTACATGGTTTTCACTGCATTATATATCGCAAAGAAAACTATCCTCATGAATTGGAAAAGTAAGGAAAATCTTAGTATTAATCAGTATAGAGATCTTTTGTTGGATCATATCAATCTTGAGAGAGCATCTGCATCCACATCTGATCGATCTCTTTGGGCTCCTTTGATCAGCACCATCACTTAGTGGAAGGGGGGGGGGGCGGTGGGTTGCTTCCTGCAGAGCGCAGTGGCTGGATAGGGGGGTCCCTTGGGCTCTGGGGGGCACTCGGAGTGGGGCGCCTGGGGGGTCTGACCCCGGGGTCTGTTGTCCCCATCTGGGAGGGGCATGGGAGGCCTACGGGCGGCCTACAGCGGCCGCTTGCGGCGCTCTTGGGGAGTTCCGCGGTGACGGACGTGGGTTACTGACCTGGTAGCTGTGCTGCCGCTGGGTGGGGCCGGGGTGGGTCTGGGGGCCTGGGGTCCCTGGGGTGTGCCGCCCTCGGGCGGGGGCCCCGGCGGGGCATTGGGGGTTCGGGTTCCGGGGGGTATGCCGCTTGGGGTCTGGGGGATGTGGACGATGTGGGGGATGTGGACCTCCACCCCCCACATCGTCAGTAGGCTTGGTGGAGGTGTTGGTGGAGGTGTTGGTCCTGGTGAGTGGTTGGCTCGCGGGCCCTGGCACCTCTCCCTGGCCCTCGGGCTATGGTGGTGCCGCTGGCGGGGGCCCCTTCTCCGGGTGGGCTTTCGGGGAGCGGGGGTGCCTATTGGAGTCAGTAGGGGAGCTGGCTCCCTGGGAATGCTGTAGGCTCCCCAGTCCTTTTCTCCCCATCCCTGGACTCCTCCCTCTGCCTGCTCCATCATGCTGCCACACATGTAGGACCTTGGGGAGGGGGGCGTTACTGGGGGTTGCCACTTTCTGATGACGTCCCTCTCCCCAATTTTATCATGCATTTTAGACACTTTCACTCCAAACATTTTCACAATGCACATTGGCTGGCTGGCGCATTGGCGGCCCTCGGGTTTGGGGCGGGTTCCCGGCTGGGTGCCGGCCCATTCCCAGTGGCTGCTTCGCGGGGCCTGGCCCCCCGGGGCCTGGCCCCCCGGGGCTTGGCCCCCCGGGGCTTGGCCAGGGCCCCCGCGGCGGGGGCGGGGCGCTCCTGGGGCCTCTCCCCATGGCCGGGACCACTTCAGCGTAGCTGGCTGCCAGCAGAGCCCACGGGTTTGCCCCCGCGGCTCCTGGGGGCTTCGGCATTGCGTAGGCTGGGGGATTTCCTCGGGGTCGTCTCTCCTCTTTCCTTGGGGGGGGGGGTTGCAGATTTCCTGTGTTGGCCCCTCTTGGGCGCCCTGCTTTGGGGGCCCCTTTGGGAGTCCGGGGTTATGGGTCCCCTGACGCCTGCCTCGGTGCCCGGGGAAGGCGGGCCTTTGGTTCTCCACAACCACTATCGAGCAATTTCCTTCTGGATAAATTTCACATACATAAGTGCACTCTCACAAACACCCACAGGTGCTGGGTTCCAGGTTCTAAGTGTTCACTTATATACAGAAAGCCCGTAATTTATTTATTTGTTTATTTATTTTTCACTTTCTTTTCTCAGGTATCACTTTACACATGTCAGCTTAAATAATAATACATATGATTAAGCAATGACATCAAGGTGTTACTCTATTGTATCTGTTACACTATGTCTGTTGGTTGTGCTGTTCTTTGTACATCTCTCTTTCCAGGTGATGAAGCAGACGGAAGACGTTTTATCATTCTTTCCCTTTTATCTCTTCTTTCTTTCACCTCTTTTTTTTCTCTTCTTGTTCTTCCTTTACTCTCCTACTTTCCCATTGTAGTGTCCACATAATTTGAAATTCTCCCTGCAGGAATCACAACAAAACTATTTACATGCATAAATCTAGCGGAGCACTGCGGCGAATGCTGATTGCTCCACTTGTGAAAGCAAAATCTGTCGAGTTCTATTTGGCATTAACACATCAATTCTTATTGCCACATTGCTAGACAGGACACTGAAAAAAAAAGAAAATGTGGTTGTCAAGGTCAATGTTCCCCCTAAGTTTTCATGTGTCTGAGCAAACACACAAACTCCCTGAGCGATCACTTGTGCACTCTGTGAGCAACATCGTGCACTCTGAGGCTACATTACGGCTGTCCGAAACCTGAGATTATATCAAGCTACATGGCTTACTAAAAGAATCAAGTTACAGCAATGATTTCTGTTAGATAACTTAGTTTAGATAAAACTGATTTAGCCAGATTACACGAAAAAGACAAAAATCTTGTCATATTTTCATTTCAGAGTACGGGTCCTGATAAGGAAAAACTTAGAGATGTGCATATCTTTCAGAGTTCCAATTTTATTGCCATTAAATTATTTACATTTTCTGCAGTGAGATTTAGCACCAGCATGTAGTGCTGCGTGGAGCCTCTCTTCCGTCAGTCTGCTCCAGGGCAGCTGTGGCTACTAACATAGCTCACCACCGTCAGGGTGTGAATACACATAGTCTGAATCTATGTGTATGATTGTATATATGTGTTTTAATTTAGTTGTTTTTTGTAAATTGTTTTCCTCCGATATAGAATCTAACAGTATGAATCCAAAAATACATGATCTTCAGTATGTTACATAAATTACCAAAGAAAGGTCTTAAAATTGCCCATATTAACATATGTAGTCTTAGAAATAAATTAAGTGATTTAACAGACAAATTGCAACCAAAAAATTTGCACATATTGGCAGTGTCGGAAACTCATGTAGACTCTACATTTGATGATGCAACTTTAAGGATTGATGGATACAACATTTTTAGGAATGACAGGAATATATATGGAGGAGGAGTTGTTATCTATATACAGAATCATATACCTGTTCAAGTGATGGCAGAATAACTTCAATACTATTCTAGTATTGAAGTTATTTGGTTAAAAGTTAGTCTGAAACATCTAAAACCAATACTTATAGGGTGCTATTACAGGCCTCCAAATGTGAATAGTGAATATTTGGACAAAATATGTTATATGTTAGATCATGTTAGTAGTATGAATATGGAAATTTATTTGATGGGTGATTTCAACATAGATTGGAATTCTTCTCACTGTCCGAGGAAAAGCAAATTAATGTGCACAGCAATAGCATGTGGATTATCACAGATAATCAATAATCCGACAAGAATATGTACAAAAAAGGATAGTACTCGATTAGCTTCCTGTATTGACCATATGTTTATAAATAGACTACAAATGTGCTCAAATAGCTTATCGGTGCCAGTTGGTTTTAGTGACCACAATCTTATTGCAATTGTAAGAAAAACAAAAGTTCCTAAATCGGGTTCAAAAATAATAACAGAACAGCTTTTTCTAGTCAAGTGAGAATGCTATTCAGCATTCTCACTTATTGTGTTCCTTCAGGTCTTGATTATTATTCCGTACGTTTTCGGCATCTAACTACTCCTTCATACTTCAACCGATTTAAACAATTTTCATATCAAAACGTTCAGCTCATTCACGACATTACTGCTTTGTATTTTGGTAATTATAACTTTTAAAATATTTAAAATATTTAACTTTTTGTGAGTTTTTTGCTCTCATTGAAATTGAATGGATAATCCTTCAAATTCTTCAAATATTTCAGCTTTTTGACAGCTTACTGCTTCAGCCTACTTTCAGCTAGAAATGCCATTCAACTTTTAAAATGTAGTGATATCTTTTGGCTATAATGGTATATCTCAGCTTTTTCATATATTTTACCATTTTCATATAGTACCTCCTTAAAATAATTTTGCATTTTCATAAAATTCAGAAAAATGAATGCGTTGCTATGGTTGCTAGGGAATTCACTTAGAGTGGCCACTGTAGATTTTCCAATACATTTTTCTTCTTCGAACAACTTCTTCTCACTCGCTCAATTTATTTATGCACATAAATTATACATCAAAACGTAGGAATTTTTGTCTGAATTCAGAAAATGTAACCATCATTGGTGTGGGATTTATAGATTTTCCGCAAATCACCCCAGAGCACCACAAAGTCTAAAAGCTCTCCATTGATTTTCTATGGAGGTGAGGTGAAAAATCACACCTGACATTCCCAAGCGACACATGTTTTCGCATCGTCGCTACTCCTAAACCGTTTGATGTGTGAGACTTTCACACATTCATGTCCAGACCCGTCTGGCGCTCACAAAAAGGAATTTTGTCGATAACTGTTATGGTTTCGTCGCAGGAACAATTTGTTCGGGAGTAGCGTTTTGGAAAAATACTAAAACAAATGAGGCACTTTTCTACATCGTCGCTACTCCTAAACCGTTTGATGTACAGGCATGACACTTTCACACAATCATGATCAGACTCTTCTGGCACTCACAAAAAAGGAATTTTCTTAATAACTGATACGGTTTTGCCGCAGGAACAATTTGTTCGGGAGTAGCGAATGTGCAAAATCCTGAAAACGCTTTGGACCTGCATCCTTCCACATCATGCACTTTTTTACATCGTTGCCATGCCTACACCGATTTTTGTACAAACATAAAAATAAGCAACATAGTCCTCAAAAGCCTGCTGATACTCACGATGAAAGAATTATTTTGATATCTCTTATACTTTTTCAGCTAGAGCGATTTGTTCGGGACCGTTTTTAGAGCATTTTTGCATTCCCATAAAAATCCCCTTTATATCATGATTTTTTGCGGCTTTATTAAAATATTTCCAGCAAAAACCGATAGCTTGTCTTGTTACCCTATCCGTTACAAAATAAACGCAGAAAAAATTACGTCTCTAGCCATAACGGTTGATGAAATATCCAGAATTGTTCGAGGCAAAGTGATGCCATTTTATTCCAATTAGAGCTCTTCTGACCCAAAGTTTACCTGCAGTAGACGGACATCAGCAGGCGTGAGTGAGATTCTGTGACAACGGAACTCTGCTTGGCAGTGGTTACTATAAGTCAGGGACATGCACCATTGGTATAGCATGGCACCTTTTGACGCCCACTGCAGGGGCTGTGATGAACGTAGGAATCTGAAATTTGCCGAGTCACGTCCTTTTAATATTTTTTAATTTTCCAGTGAATATCAGGGATGTGTCATTTTCCTTTCACTTATTCGATTTCACATAGTTTTCTTATCAGGCCTTGGACTCCAACAGGACCTGGCAGGATGCCCAGACACGACCCACCCGGCCTAAACAGCACCACCCACCTGGTTATGCTAACTTTTATACTTTTTAAAATATTTGTGCGTTTTTTGCTTCCATTGAAATACTACTGATACTACTACTACTGATACTACTACTACTACTACTACTGATACTACCACTACTACTACTGATACTACCACTGCTACTACTACTGCTGATACTACAACAGATACTACTCCTACTGATACTACAACATATACTACTCCTACTACAACAGATACTACTCCTACTACTACTACTACTGATACTACAACTACTACTACTGATAGTACTACTACTAATACTAACTTTCAAATATCCTTCAACTATCTTCAACTACTTCAGTTTTTTCATAACATTCTTCTAATCCTTCAGCTGTTTTTCATTACTACTGATACTACTAATACTACTGATACCAATACTACTACTGATACTACTACTACTACTACTAATGATACTACTACTGCTGCTGCTACTACTACTACTACTGATACTACAACTACTACTACTACTGATAGTACTACTACTAATACTAACTTTCAAATATCTTTCAACTAACTTAGACTATTTCAGTTTTTTCATACCATTTTTCTAATCCTTCAGCTATTTTTCATGTTAAAATTGGTTCTTTTATTTCATTTCAGCTAGTTTTTCACTTCTGCAGGAATCTTCTGCATCTTCTGCTCAAATCATTCTGCAGGAAAGCATTCTCACTGCTGTTTCGCAGGAACAGCTTTTTTTAGTTTATTTTACTTTTTAGTGATAAATGGCGTTAAATGTAAATATGTATTAAATTTTGTGTAAATGTCTTGTATTTATAGTGTGTAACGTGATGTAATACATTGTATTGTCACATGGAAGACTGTAGGACCCCAGGAAGAATAGCTTTTAGCTGATGCTGAAGCTAATGGGGATCCAAATAAAACGAACAAACAAACCATCAGGGTGTGAATGTGTGCATGAATGGGTGAATGACTGACCAGTGTAAAACGCTTTGGGGTCTTCAGATGATTTATTTAAATATTCTCAGCCACACATGGCTTTTCTAACACAACAAGGGAACGTTCTCAGATCTGAACAATTTCTTTGTGCTGCTCTTTGTTTTTATGCCAACGGCAGCTTTTTAATAACGTAGGAGACGCAGAAAATCTTTCAGAGGCAGCTGTATGTCGTACTGTCAGGATTGTTACTGTTGCGCTCAGTTATAGTTTAAAGGTGTTCCATAGTCAGAGACCCACAAGATTAATAACAGAACTTTACAGAATGAAAGCAATAATTTATTCTGTGTCAAATTTTGGCTATTCCAGCTCTACTTTTCTATTCATATATTTTAGTTTCCGTTCACCTATTTTTCCCCCAACACCGTTAGGACTGCTGCACATTTCTTCACTTAAATAACACTATCTTTACTTCAACTGGAATCATACATATAGCCTATATGATTAATATAAAGTGAGGTTGTCACAAGACAGTTAATGTCAACTCATTTGTAGAAGGATGGGTGAACAATGCTTGCAAAAAGATGAACATATCAGTTATTCAATAACTCACACCATCCTATCATTACTTGCATTTGTTGAATATAGCCAATTAATGTTTTAGTTGAGCATTTTTTTAGCATTAGAGTCCAACAAAGAGTTCAGGTGGCCGATCACTGTCGAGTTCAGACGGCGGCTTGGGAGTGCTGAACTGCGGCATCATGAGCTTTAGACCAGATGGTGGCCGGCGGAGGACGACCCGGGCGTGGCAGGCGGCGGAGCAGCAGGGTCCTCGCGGGCGCCGCGGAGGGCGACCTCGGCGGCGGAGCAGCAGGGTCTCAGGCGGCCGGTGACGGAGCTTCATCCCGGTCTGCCTGACGTGGAGCTCCAGAGCAGGACCCTCAGAGGACTGGGAAGCGGAGACTGGAGGCGGGCCCCCTGGACCGCCTCGCCGGACTGGGGAGCGGAGACTGGAGGCGGGTCCCCCTGGAAGAAAGCACGCCGGACTGGAGGCGGGTCCCCCTGGAAGAAAGCTCGCCGGACTGGGGAGCGGAGATTGGAGGCGGGTCCCCCTGGACCGCCTCACCGGACTGGGGAGCGTCATGGAAGGGAGGCGGGTCCTCCTGGACCCCCTCGCAGAACTTGGGAGCGTCGTGGAAGGGAGGCGGGTCCTCCTGGACCCCCTCGCAGAACTCGGGAGCGTCGTGGAATGGAGGCGGGTCCTCCTGGACCCCCTTGCAGAACTCAGGAGCGTCGTGGCAGGGAGGCGGGTCCCCCTGGACCCCCTCTCGGGACTAGAGAGCGTCGGCGGCCTCGGACTGCGGCGGGATGTAAGTGAAGTCCGGCAGCGGCGGGACGTCAGCGAAGGCCGGCGGCGGGACGTCAGCAAAGGCGGTGGGACGTGCACACCCTCTCAGGCTTTGGCCGTAGCGGGCGGAGCAGGACCTTGGATGGCCAGCGGGACTGAGCTTTCTTCGGCCGGCGGGACTGAGCCTTCTTCGGCCGGCGGGACTTAGCCTTCTTCGGCCGGTGGAGCAGGTATAAGCACACCCATGCAGGCTTGGGTCATGGCGTGTGCAGCCGGAACTTCAGCATCGGCCGGTGGGATTGTGCTTTTGTCGGCCGGCTGCGCTGGGGGCTTGGAGACGGATGCGTTTGGCTGGGCCTCGAGAGAGGTTCTGTGCTGGCGAGCCTGGCGTCTGCGCCGGGGGAAGCCAGACTGCAATGCAGAGATCGCTGCTGATGGTGAAGCAGCGGTGGCTGCTGAGGAGACAGCATCAGAGGCGAAGGTCAATAAAGGTACGTGCGCACCCACGCCGGCTTTGGCCGTGGAGTGCGCAGCAGGAGCCTTTGGTCCGGCCGGTGAAGGTATGTGCGCACCCACGCAGGCTTTGGCCGTGGCGTGCGCAGCAGGAGCCTTTGGTCTGGCCGGTGAAGGTATGTGCGCACCCTCGCAGGCTTTGGCCGTGGCGTGCGCAGCAGGAGCCTTGGGTCCGGCCGGTGAAGGTATGTGCGCACCCACGCAGGCATTGGCCGTGGCGTGCACAGCAGGAGCCTTTGGTCCGGCCGGTGAAGGTATGTGCGCACCCATGCAGGGTGAAGGTTGTTGGTCAGCAGTGAAGGGAAACAAAGAGAAGTTGAGTTGGCGACGGTGGCTGACCCTCACGGAACGAATGCGAGGCGTCAGCCAGGCGCAACGCGAGGTTTCCTCTTCTTCGCCGTCCTCCATGCCTGCCCTGCGCCGATGGCTCACCCCCGCGGGAAATTTGCAAGGCGTTAGTCCAGCACGGCGCGGAGACCTTCTCCCTCTGTCTCCAGAGCTGATTAAACAGCCCGATTATTTCCAGCCCCATTGCCTGGCCCTCTCGTGGTCGGGTCATTACTGTCAAGGTTAGAGGAGGCGAGGACCTAGGAGGCAACGAGGCAGAGGCAGGCACATGGGGTTAAACAAAGATATTTTAATGGAGCTAAACTTACAAGATCCCAGGCAGCAACAGCACGGGGAGAACACAGTAGGACGCAGAGGGTGAACACAGAATGACCCGACAACGGGGAAACAAACTGAGGCAACTTATATACACACGCAACAGGGATAATTAAACACAGGTGAGTCCAATCAACAGAAAACAGGAACACAACACAGAGGATCCTGACAGGGGTGACACGGCCTCATATATGATGCATATTGTTTCGGTGCTTGAGGATTTAAAATTTAGGGCGGTTGTAGAATCTGGAAAGCACTCTTTCATTTATGGGCTAAAATGTTCAGCCATAGCACACGGCACATTATGCTGGACCATAGCAACTGCCAGTTTGACCTCTGCTCTCCTTGTCTGCAATAAAAATCTTAGTATTAAAACAAAGAATCATGCTCACATTCGAGAAAAGTGTATTCTTATCAAACTCAACAGTCACTACACCTTCATCATGACAAACTACAATTAACCAAACCTAATTATGCTATTTATATCTATCATGTTTCTTGTGCTGTCATGGCTCAAACAGATGGGGCATAATACTGTGCTATTTAGCTGGTTGTCTGAAGTGCTTGTTCCTTCGCCTGATGCCCTTTACTTTGTATATGCCTGCTGACATCAGTAACACCTTGATGGGCTCATAAGTTTTCCTGTCTGCACCAGTAAAAGGAGCTGTTAGCCCCTGCAGTAATAAATGGCCATTTTACTGTCCAATCATTTTAAATTAACATTTGTAGGTGGCTGCCCCACAAATGTTAATTTAAAATGAATGGACAGTAAAATGGCTTTTTGCTTTCTTTAATGTCTCAATTGGTCCCTCCTCATCTTTTGTCTCACTTGATCTTTGCACATCTTCTGTCTCATTTTTTATTCTCTCAGCCTCACTCTCATCTGCTCTTGCCTCGTTCACCTCCTGTATTAGTGTATCAGTTGCTTTCTTCTTCGTTGTTGACATATTTGTGTTACTGTTTGCATTCACATTCTCTGTTGTCTCGTTTACGCTGGCCTTTTTAGAAAGCTGACGGCTGGCTACAAAAGAAATCCATAACTGTTCTTTGCCTTTTCCTTGTCCCTAACATCTTAAAAGAAACAATACATTTAAACTGTGTTTTCATTGATAAAGGAATCTGCAAAACTGAACACTCAACAACAAGATTCACACGATAGTGTATGCACAAATCATTCAATAAAGTAGCAAAGTAATGGCGACAGTTTGTTTTCTGAATTCACTAGGCAATTTCAATCATTTCAAAATAATAAAACATTACGACTTACCATTTAATTCGCACGCAACACAGACCGTAGAAGAGTTTCACTTTGGATGAAGGGGGGAACTGTTTGAGCGGTCCTTGCAGCCGTGTTCCCTGTACTCCAGGACGTGCGGAAAACATTGTGCCACAGATTGGTTCCGCCTTGACGGGAAGCGTCCTTACGTGTGTGCATTTTAAGAGTGAGATTTTCATTGTAAGAGTGAGATTTTCAGTGTTGCGTGTGAGCGTGTGCAATTGATGAAATGCATGTCACACGGTCAATGCGTGAGAGTTGAGAGCTATGCACATGGAGCTAACAGACATAACTCCTGTTAGCATTTTGAAACCAACCGATGTAATATCAGTTGTTTACGATTATAACAAACTTTATTTCCACAAGGGTTTTATACATTGATGGGATATTAATGTTTGTGTTTTCCTGTCCGCTCATTACGACCAAATTCGAGTTTGAAATTATTTAAAATTAGTGCAGAATGTCCGCTATTTCGTAATAATCCTGTTAGCTTCCCATGCTATTAACATTAGTTGTACCACTCAACTACGGTTTGTTTTAAAGATAACATTTGTTTCGTTTTGCTCCACTATCGTTCGATAGTGCTATGAGTGTTATTACCACATTAATATGGAATACTAACGTCGATTTAAAGATGTTTTGTATAACTTTAAGATTAGCCGATTTTAGCGACCGATTGCTACAGCGACCCCTAGCCTCCCGGAGGTATAATCGCATCAATAAAATTGAGCGTTCTAAAAGTTTACCGGTGTTTACTGAGAAATCATTCTTTAAAACGTTATTTCATCAGATAATGTTTTGTTCAACTCAGGATTTGCATTGTGAATGGGTTGAAACACATACCAAATGTTCTGAATTAGTTAAGCTAATTCAGTGAACCAGGATTCACTGAATTATTCTGATGATAATTTCTACTGTCGTTTCGACAGACAAAGGGACAGTCCTGCAACCACCCCCCACGACACCACCCAAGAGATCACATCCACCTCCTCCTCAGTGACAACTCTTTCCATACATGAGAGAGATGTCAACAAACTCTTCAGAAGACAGAACCCCAGGAAAGCTGCTGGACCAGACTCTGTCTCTCCATCCACCTTGAAGCACTGTGCTGATCAGCTGTCTCCAGTGTTCACAGACATTTTTAACACCTCACTGGCGACGTGTCACGTGCCAGCCTGCTTCAAATCCTCCATCATTATCCCTGTCCCAAAGAAGCCAAGGACCACAGGACTTAATGACTTTAGACCCGTCGCTCTGACCTCTGTGGTTATGAAGTCCTTTGAGCGCCTTGTGCTTTCACACCTGAAAGAAATCACTGATCCCCTCCTGGACCCCCTACAGTTTGCCTACAGAGCCAACAGGTCTGCAGATGACACTGTCAACCTGGCCCTCCACCACATCCTCCAGCACCTGGACTCTGCAGGAACCTACGCTAGGATCCTGTTTGTGGATTTCAGCTCTGCCTTCAATACAATCATCCCAGCTCTGTTTCAGGAGAAGCTCTCCCAGCTAAATGTGCCCGACTCCACCTGCAGGTGGATCACAGACTTCCTGTCTGACAGGAAGCAGCACGTAAAGCTGGGAAAACATGACTCTGACTCACAGCTCATCAGCACTGGTTCCCCCCAGGGCTGTGTTCTTTCTCCTCTGCTCTTCTCCCTGTACACCAATAGCTGCACCTCCAGTCATCCGTCTGTCAAGCTCCTGAAGTTTGCGGACGACACCACTCTCGTCGGACTTATCTCTAATGGTGACGAGTCCGGCTACAGGTGGGAGGCTGACCATTTGGTGACCTGGTGCAGGGAGAACAACCTGGAGCTCAACGCTGTAAAAACAGTGGAGATGGTTGTGGACTTCAGGAAGAGCTCAGCCCCAGCTACCCCCATCACCCTCTGTGACTCCACCATCGACACTGTGGAGTCCTTCCGCTTCCTGGGAACTATCATCTCCCAGGACCTAAAGTGGGAGCTGAACATCAACTCCCTCACCAAGAAAGCCCAGCAGAGGATGTACTTCCTACGGCAGCTGAAGAAATTCAACCTGTCAAGGACAATGATGGTGCAGTTCTACTCCTCCATCATTGAGTCCATCCTCACCTCCTCTATCACCATCTGGTACGCTGGTGCCACCGCTAAGGACAAGGGCAGACTGCAGCGTGTCATCAGGTCTGCAGAGAAGGTGATTGGCTGCAATCTTCCATCTCTCCAGGATCTGTACACCTCCAGGACTCTGAGGCATGCAGGGAAGATTGTAGCTGATCCCTCGCACCCCAGTCACAAACTATTTCAGACACTTCCCTCTGGCAGGAGGCTGCGGTCCATCAGGACCACAACCTCACGCCACAAAAACAGTTTTTTCCCATCTGCTACCGGCCTTATGAACAGGGCCAAGAGCCGCCCGTGAAACTGGACACTGCCTCGCTCCCCCGTTCAGGACTTACAAGCTTCTGCGTTACATTAACGCACAGTTTACTGTGTATATAGCTTCTGTATATATATCCTTTTTTACTTTTTATTTTACTGTATTCTTATTCTTTGTCTGCACCATCAACACCAAGTCAAATTCCTTGTAAGTGCAAACCTACTTGGCGATTAAACTTGATTCTGATTCTGATGATGCTGATGATGATCAACCGCTTTATTTTGTCTTTCGTGTGTACATAGTTCCTTAGATTCTTTTTGTCTTCGTTTTGTTTAGTAGTTTTAGTTAAATTTTAATAGCCTCGTAGAGAGGATTTGTTGATTGAATTATAGTGTTAATTCAGATATACAGCATTCTCTGGATGTTCATTTTATTTCTGTTAATAAATTCTTGAACTTGAGGAGAAGTTGTCACTCATTTATTCTATATGTGTGCAGAGTTCGCTGTTAAAAGAACGCCAGTGCTCGAATCATCCCTTTCAACTATTGTCCTGATATTAGCTATTGGGCTGATATTTACTTGACAATACCTAACAGACAGAGAGTTATTTATAAAATTTTAAATAACTTTAAACAGTGTGTAATAGCACAAGAGGAGAGAACACAGGGAGGTTCACCGGTGAGCAATAAACTTACAGTTGAGGATTAAAGTACTAGGCTGTGAGGGAGAGCGGCACAGGTGATGTAATAGGTTTAAATAAAAATAAATGTTTTCATACAATGTGTGTGAGGGTGTGGCCAGGTGCAGCAATAAAGATGTAACAGGCAGATGTGTAGAAGGAGAACAAGAAGAGGGCAGACAACACGAGGAAATACAAGAAGAGGGCAGGCAACAGGAACAGACCAAGGAAGGTGAGGTTGAAATGGTAGAAGGGGTAGCAGAAAATGCCCTTGGCCATCACCTTTTAAACCTGAATCAACCTCATTGTTTTCAAATTTATTGTGAAACAGACCTGTCCTAAATATAGTCTTAGCTTTCAAAACTAATGGTATCCAAAGTTCCCATGGCTTTATGTGAGAAGTACTGTTGAGCTTGTGTTGTACTTCTTTTGCACAAAGGTCTTTCACTTTGCAGCATCACCTCTTGCCAAAAATGCTAACCCAGCATTTATTTCATTCAGCTTTAAAAATTGTAAAAAGGAACTTGAGCGGTTTTCTGTGCATGAGAGGTTAGAAGCTCACAAAATAGTTGTAACTACACATCACTATGAAGACCAGACAGTACAGGTTCAGCTAACTAGCTTGGGTGTAAAACAGCAGGAGGAAGCAAGGGCCTGCCTTCTAAAAATCATTGGTGGAGTGCATATGTTGGCTAGGCAAGGCTTAGCTTTTAGGGGGCAGAAAATAGTGAGGGAAACCTTAACCAAGTGCTGAAATGCAAAGCAGAGGGTGTCTAACCAGGTGGTTGACAGGTGGTACAAAAGATTTTTTTTTTACCTCTGCTGCCATTCAGAATGAATTACTCTTGTCATGATTTGTGTTCTGTTTATTTTTTTTGCCTTGGGACTTTTTGTGAACTTTTATCACTTAGCCTGTCACCTCTCAACCACCAGCAACTACCTATCAGATCTGATAGGTAGATAGTCTGCTCTAGATAGTCTCCACCTGTTGCCACTAATTAGTTCTCAGCTCACCTGTTCACTAGCCTATTTATACCTGCCTCTGTCAGTTCATCCCTGTCAGAACGTCTCACTTGTGCCCACACTTCTCTCGTCCTCGATCTCCGCCCAGTGTGATGGGTCCTTCGCCACTGGACACTTTTTGATCAACCTGCTGGACTCCTCTGTTTAGTCACCTGTATTTGCATGCTGCAGTTCTGCCTGCTTTCCTGTGAGTCCCAGCTGTTTGCTCTGCCTGTTCGGGTTTAGTCCAACCCTCATCGCTCAGTCTGGTCTCTTCCTGCCGGCATCATCTGGTCTCCTGCTGATCCCTGCCTGCCAGCGCCGTCTGACAATATTCATCTGCCTGGTCTGGTTCTGTTTGTTTGCCTTACCCGCCACGATTCATCATACTTACAATAAACCTTTTAGGAGTACCTCTGTGTCTGGCTGAATATCGGGTTCACCTGCAGAAAGCATTACAGTACGTTCTGACCAAAACATGAACCCATCGCCAGCCCCGAGTTTACATTCCGGAAGAGCCATATTATGTTACGCCAGTACCCCGCTCAGCGCTCACAGCCATGTCAATAACTCACCTGAGGACTCCAGCATCTGCTCCTTGCAGCGTTTTGTTGTCCGGGTATGGGGAAACGGATCCAATAATCAACTCAGAACCGGTCAGTGTAACGTATTAACAGGCTCTTTATTTAGTAGCTGAGCGTGCTGCTGGTGACGCGCAGCTCACTCACAAGCCGGTAACCTCCCGCGGTAGAGACAACGGGTTAGTGATCAGCATAGAGGGGGGAATGGTCGAGAGGGAGTGAAGCTGAATCACTAACCTGTTGAGAGCTGAAGGTCCGGCTGCGGACTGTGTCCGCAGGGCGTAAGCCGTGGGGCGGCAGCCGGCCTGATGGTCCGCTCAGCGCTTCAAAAGGGGGAAAATCCAAAGGAAGGTCCAGGTCCAGTCCAGGGTTCGTCAACGTTCGGGCTCGTAGGTACAAAGGGGTCAGACAGGCCCGGTAATCCAAGTACAGGCGAAAAACGGGTCATCCAGAACGGGTCGAGGTCAGGAACAGAAACAGGCAATCAGGAAATGCTGGAAGGTACTCAGGTTTGTTGGCATGAGACGATCTGGCACTAGTGGTTTGTTTGGCGGTGGTTTATAAGGAGGAGGAACCAGGTGAAGCTGGTGAAGGTTGCTTGCAGGAAAACCCAACCCCAGTGCCAGGATCATCACATTTGTTCCTCATCCGGATTTTTTTCCTGGAGGTCGAGGAGGGTCTGGTCCAGGATCTGCGTCCGGACCTTTTCCTGGATCCGTGTCTGTTTCCCTCACCTGAGGAGGAAGCGAGGTTTTTGCCGTGAACTTGTTAGGGTCAGGCTGACCTGGCTCTCAGCAAGAAGGAAACTTCTGGATATCATTGTTTAACTTTAGCGTTCCGAGATCTGTCAAGTAGCGGAATTAATCGTTCTGTTTTTGTACTCTGAGATAAACATTTACCAGAATTGTAAGTCCAGCTGCCAAGAGTCGGACGTCATTAGCTTGCAACACACACACCAATGGAGACACACAGACTCTTGTGTTAACGCACACACATCTGTAGGCCTTAAAAGGCCAGCTCAAGATATGAATGTTAGAACTCACGCTTCACACCCGTTTGTACGTGTGATGGATATGGAATAAAGGAGAGTTCTCGCTGACAATGACAAAGGAACGATGTCTCCCCTTGTCTTCTTTCTTTTTAAGGTTCAATAGTTAGATATTCTCTCACATAATTGGTGAACCTCAACGTGATTTTTAAAGAAGGGGAGAAATCCCAGGCGGCCTAGGGTTTCCTCGGGGCTAGAGCTGGCCACTCTGAGCCGGGGTAAACGCGGACCGAGAAAGGCAGAGGTGAGTGTAAATGTTTTTTTTATACTTCTCTCTGTCTCTGGCGCAGAAAAAGAGTTGTCCTAAACAGCAAAAGATTTGGAATGATATGGCATTCCTCCAAAATTGAGCACACGCGACAACTTAAAAGGAAGAGATTTGTACTCCCAGCCGCTTTGATCGGATGTCCCATCAAATATGACGTTAGAAGCGACGACGTATAGAAAATGGATCGGACTATGACGGGTCTATGCTGAAGTTTTTCTAACATATATAACTTTTTAGAATAAAAATCAACGTGAGAGATTGATTTTATACATTCGGCTGGTCGGAGTCCTTTTAGGGCGTGGCCCTGTTAATGAAAAGCGCTTGAAGTGGAAAAAGGCATTTCTGGGGTAATTTCCATGTGGAAACCCTATGAAAGTGTAGCCTGGGTGCCATTCCGAACTTAGTCCTGCCCACAACGTTTTAGGTCGGGAAGTTCGGTCTGGCATTGCTCAATAGCTACGCGAGTATGCTTGCCCAATATCTGGCGGGCCAATCAAATTGTCAGGGCGGGCTTTATACGATGATGGACAGATGATCAACAGTAACGTAATCAACCACGTCACCAAAGCGCACTTGGGTTGAATTCGTTTACAACAACGATGGCTGCCGCTGGAGAGTTGAGGTGTGTAGAATGACTCCTTGGATCCTTAAATTCTTTTTGCAACACCGGCAAAAATCGTTCACACTCATGTTCTTATTCTAGGCTAACAGTTGAGTTCTGTTGACAACAACTATGCGTCGCTTAACATACGTCACACACTCCTTTGCTCTTATTGGTTGTAGGTCTATCCAATTGAGTGCAGAGGAATTTTTTTTCCTGCTTCGTTCGAAACACGCCCCATAATCACAGCTCTATGGAGCAGTATCAGACTCAAATTCTGACTGGAATTGAGGATGACCATGTCAGGCTAATGAAAGTGGCCTTAAAGAGTTAAACTGCAGTCTGTTTGGTTGAGTACTCCAGGTTTAGGCAAACGAGGTGATAAGAGCCTCCTATCAAATTTGAAACAATAAGGCCTTGCTTTGAGCACGTGAAGTATAAACGTTTATTTTTAACCTTTTTTTTTTGCTACAGGTCAGATAAAAACCTGATTTAAATTTTCTGTGTGCACAGTATAAATTCCGGAACATTGAGCTTTTGGACCATTAGAAGGAAAAAAAAAAAACAATAAGTTTCCCGGGAGAGTGAGAGCGAAAGGAAAAACGTGAGAATGTGGGAATGTTGAGAAATTATGATTCAGAATGAGTGATTGTTGTTGTTTTATGGCAGACGTCTACGTGTGTGTATAAATGATGAGAGCTCTATGTCTGACTAAAGCGCATGTATGAAACTGGGTTTTGTTGCTTTTGCTCTGTGTTTTGTTTTTTCTCTTCAAAGTTCCATTGTTAAGAAGTAAATGTATCAATTGTCTGGGTTGATGAGGTAAAAGTGCATGGAAACTTTTATTTTTGTAAGGAAATCTTGGTGGACCAATGTGTATACTTATTTAAGCTGCTGTGTAGAAAAGGTGCAGATATTTAAACTTTGTGTTTGAAAGTCTGTTTTGTTTGGGGAAGCAGACGGCTCTGTCTGCCTTTTTGCCTGCACGGGGAAGGGGAAAAGGAGCATGCTGAGTTATTTTTAGCCTGTCAGTGAGCAGCTGCCGAGCTGCTCAGCCCCGCCCGAAGGGAAATCTTACACACGAAGGAAAATCACACACACACACACACGCTAAGTTCTCTTCAGGCAGAAGAACCACACACACACAGCTGTCCGGAGCCAAAGAGGCCCCCTCCTTTCCCCTCTCCTCGGAGAGCTCACTGCTCAGCCCCTCCCTCACAGACACACACCAACATTTGAGAGGAGGCAGTTTTGGACTGCAGAGTTTTTTCTTTTTCTGCGAGGAAAAGTTAACCCCGCAGCACCTCCTAATTTTTGGTTTTCTTTACTTGTCTTAACGAAACTAATACAGAATAAAAAGGCAAACATTCTGATCGTTATCATAGGTTTGAAGAACCCCGAAGTTGCTTCAAAAATTCAAAAGATTTCTAAGAAATGGAGTAAAAGGACAGAAAGGTTAAGTTCCCCCTGGCCGGAAACAGGGAGCTTTGACACGTCTCTTTGTGAGCAAATGGAAGTCAGAGTTCTAGATTACAAAGCAAACAATAACACGAAAAAGAGAAACGTGACCTCGAGTTGAAGATTTTAAACCTCTTTAAACCAGAAGGAGAGGCTTATAGACGCGCTTTAAAGCAGAAATATATGGAAATGAAACAGCAATCTGTAAATGATAAGGCAGAAAAAACTGCTGGAATCTATCCAACATTATCTGGGACAGTCAATATTATGGGAGATTTCCAGTATAAGAACAAGGATTCTCTGATCTTAGATGCGATGAGAGAAGGAAATGGAACGGAATAGGGTTCTACAGCACATAAGGAGATTATGACTAAAGCCTCACACATCAGTGTTACAGACGCAGGAGGGTTGCCTTACCAAAAAGATCCCGCCCTAGTAAACATATATTCGTCTGTGCATAAGTCAGGACCACCTGCTGCTTCAGTTGCAAATCATCAGAATAATGAAGGCCTAATAAACCCAGATTCCCCTGTGTATGCAGACAATTTAGCACCGAAGCATTGTAGTACAACAAAAAAGATAACATCGGATGATGACAGAAGGTCGTTGACTTTGAAACCTATGGGTGGAGTTGACTGTTATGCCGACTACGTTGGAAAGCAAAAGGGTGATTCATTTTGGGTAAACCTAGATCACGAAGGGTTAGATTTGCAAAGAGAAATTAATCGCACCATAATTGAAGAGTTGGAACAAGAAATTGAAGAGGAAGCAATGAGACAAAATACTGTACCAGGAAATCCCAGCGAGCTCTTAGTGGAAAATCTATTTATAGCAGAGGCAGTAAAAGACCCTGGAGCAGGAACACAAGCCACTACTAGAAGGAGAAGTGATTTTAATTTGAGATTCAGGCCGAACATACATTCACCGGGGAGATGCACAGATAATAAACAATTACCAATATTAGTAAAAGGGAATGTAGCGAACTATTTACCATGGGCAAGTCAGGACTTGGTGGGAATGGTCGCAAAATTGCCAGACATTAACGAGGGTGCCAGCAAGTGGATAAAGCTGTTTGAAGAGTTAAATGTGGGGAAAATGTCGGCTATTGGGGATCTAAAGGCTGTCCTTGCACAGTGCATGGGAACACATACCATGGAAAACGTCTTGAAGGAACGTTTTGCGTGGATGCTCCAACAGAGAGCGGATGGAATCGGATTCAATTTATTTCGCACAGCAATGTGGGAAGCCCTCCGAAAGGAATTTCCAATGAAAATTGACCCCAAAGCCTTAAAAGCGAATCCCATTGATGCCACAGAAAACCCAGCAACTTACATCGCAAAGGAGATGAAAAGATGGAAGCAAGAAACGGAGGAAGAAATTGATAAGAGCCCTGTGCTGACAACTCTGTTCCAGAACTCCATCGTTGAAGCAATGCCTGGCCCAGTGAGAGGCAGGCTTGAAGATGTGGTGGCTCTGACGTCAATGCCTCATAGAGAGTTTCGTGATGTTATTGTTTCACCGTGTCCCGTCTACGGTGAAGCACCCTCGGTGGACCCAGTTCGTTTTACCCAGTCAGGCGACTCCCACTTACTTATTACCTTGAATGTAGGACGCATAAAACAGACAAGTATGCTTTTAGCTATATTTTATCTATGTAAAGACAGAGAAACAGTTACAGTCACACCAGCGCTGATGGGCTCCTGATCGGCAGGCAGCCCCGATTTCTCATCACACATACATTATAAAGGAGTTTAGGTTAACACCCATAAAAGGCCGTACATATCCAAACTGCGTCATCAGTAGATAAACGGTGTCAACTCCGGGACGCTATCAGACAGATGAGTCCCTTCCTCGTTGTCCGTTGTTATCCAAGTGTGGCAGACAGTCCCGGGATAAACAGTTCGTTCCACTTGACCTCGTTGATATCCTAACAAAACCAAGGTGCAGCTTTAAATGTGAAACAAAATGATTTCATTTCAGAGTGGTACAATGTTCCAGACTCAGTACCACACATAACATTGTTTGTAAATAAAGGATTTCATGCAAAAGATCTGGGACCAATGATGAAACTTGCAACTGAGACAACATGGAAAGAAACAGATAACCCATTAATTTCACAATCAAGTGATGGAACAATGATCAAGATCCTATGTGAAGCAACAATGACAGCAAAACCACAAGTTGTGACAGTGCCTGTTGATCTTAAAGATCAGTCTGAGGAAGATGGTTCTTCTGAAGATCAACCATTAATGCAGGACATGCTAAAACATGTCTCTGAGCACTTATGGTCTAAACATGACACAGATGTGGGCTTAGTAAAATCTGCAGAGCCAGTCTCAGTTCAAATAAAACCAAATGCACGGTTTCCTTTTCGCCAGCAATACCCAGAAGCAGAACAAGGCATTCAGAAAACCATTGATGGATTGATGCAAGCAGGTGTGCTGGTGGAAATAGAAAGTCAATGCAACACTCCAATTTTTCCAGTTCTGAAAGCAGACAAAAACAAATACCGTCTTGTTCATGACTTAAGAGAAATAAAAAAGATAATAGTAGACGCAGAATCGGATGTTCCAAATCCAAACACTCTTTTAAATTCAATACCAACTGAAGCACGTTTTTTCACCGTGATTGATCTCTGTTCAGCATTTTTCAGCATTCCGCTATCGGAAGAGTGAAAACATTTATTTGCATTTACCTACAGAGGTAAAAAACCCGATTGCCTCAAGGGTTTAAACTCAGCCCACACATATTTAATCAAGTGCTAAAAAATGATTTGGAAGGACTCGATTTAACTGGTACTGTGTTACAGTATGTGGATGATTTATTAATCTGCGGAAACACACTTAATGACTGTCATCAGGACTCAATTAAAGTTCTACAAAGATTAGCAGAGGGAGGACACAAGGTCTCCAAACAAAAACTACAGTATTGTCAACCACAGGTAGATTACCTAGGAAGACAAATATCACAAGGAACAGTTGGCATTTCACCTTCTCAATTGGAAAGTGTCAGCAAAGCGGCAAGTCCACGGACAGTCGGCGAAATGATGACATTTTTGGGAATGACAGGGTTCAATGCAGACTGGATTGAAAACTATACGGAAAAAACAGCTCCGCTTAGAGAACTCATAAAAGAAACAGGAAACCAGTCGTTGAAAGCAGTGTTAAAATGGACGACTGAAGCTAAAATAGCCTTTGAAACACTAAAACAGGAAATGCA
This sequence comes from Fundulus diaphanus, assembly GCA_037039145.1. Lineage (NCBI taxonomy): Eukaryota > Metazoa > Chordata > Actinopteri > Cyprinodontiformes > Fundulidae > Fundulus > Fundulus diaphanus. Next base: position 933,961 of record CM073140.1, read on the forward strand.
AATGGCACCAACTTTGGCATTGCCAGACTATGAAAAAGAATTTTACCTGTATGTAGCCAACAGGAAAAACATGTACGCGTCAGCTGTACTAATGCAAGAAACCTGCGTAGGACGACGAAAACAAGCCATTGCTTATTACAGCACTAAACTAGACAATGTGGCCCAAGGCTGGCCACCATGTTATCAAGGTCTAGCAGCAGTCTACTACGCTTATGAAAAAGCATCACCCATAACAATGGGTTACCCGGTAACAATACGGACCCACCACAAAATCACAGAACTGATAAATCAAGGAAAGTTTGTAATGACTCAGGCAAGATGTTTACAGTACATGCCACTTTTAACATATCCAGATGTAACTGTACAAAAGTGTACGACGAACAACCCTGCTGACATGGTACCTCTGGACTGTGAAGGAGAACCACATGAGTGTCTTGCAGAGACTTCTGCAAGACACTCATGTCTTGCAGAAGTTCACAAGACTAAGACCCGATTTAGAGTCAACTCCGATAATGAACGCGGAAGTCACTTATTTTGTTGACGGGTCATGTTTCAGAGATCATCTTGGAAACCACGCAGGTTATGCCGTGGTAGAACAAGCAGGAGACAATTTTGTAACAGTCAAAGCAGAAAAATGCGAACAACCGAGCTCAGCTCAAAAAGCAGAACTAAAAGCGTTGACAGAAGCGTGCAAACTAGCAAAAGGAAAAGTAGCAAACATATACACAGACTCGGCTTATGCCCATGGGGTGTGTTATCTGTTTGCTGCTGTTTGGAAACAAAGAGGGTTCAAAAGAGCAGACGGCAGTCCAGTACTACATCAAGAACAGCTAAAAGAACTGATCATATCAATGATTATGCCATCAAAATTGGGAATAATAAAATGCAATGCGCATCGTAAAGGTAATGATTTAATCATTATGGGGAACAACGCCGCAGATGAGGCAGCAAAACTAGCATCTAAGTGCCAGATGGCGATCTTGGCACCAGTGGTCACCTTGGAACCAATGGTGACACCAGAAGACATCATTTTGATGCAGCAGGAAGCAGGTGCGACTGAGCACGCTCTCTGGGAGCAGAGAGGTGCGACGATGAGTGAAAATGGTTTGTGGAGATCACAAAGCGGACATTTAGTTGCACCAGTAGCATTGTTGACAATGTTGACCTCAGAAGCTCATGGTTTGGATCACTGTGGTAGAGAAAAAGTGATGGAGAAGTTGAAAGGGCAAGGTTATTGGTCACCTTACATGCAAGCAATGGTGGATGAAATCTTGAGCCAATGTGAAATATGTGCAGAAAACAATGTTCTGTTGTGCATTATACACGGTTTAGTTATTTAATGTTTCATAAATAACTCTCTGTCTGTTAAGTATTGTCTGGTGATGATCAGCTCTTAAGCTGATATCAAGACAATGGTTGAAAGGGATGAATTCGAGCACTAGCGATCTATTAACAGCAAAACCTGCACACACATAGAATGAAGGAGTGACAACTTCTTTTCAAGTCCAACAATTTAATAACAGAAATAAGATAAACATCCAGAGAACATCACTATGTAACGCTGTTTACCTGAATTAACACAATATTTCGATTAATAAATCCTCTCTACTAGGCTAGTGAAACTTAACTGAACTACTAAGCAAAATGAAGATAAGAAGAAGCTAAGCTAAGGAACTATTTACATGCAAAAACAAACAAAAGACAAACAAAAGTGGTTGATCATAATCAGATTAATTCAGTGAATCCCTGTTCACTACAGATCTGATTTCAAAAGCATGGAGTGGAGTTAAAACATCTGCCATGTATTTCAATCCATTCACAATGCAAAGCCCAAGTTGAACAAAACATTATTTGTTAAAATAATATTCTGAGGACCGGTTTGTCCTGTGAAATCATTTAAACCCTTACGACCGAGTTTGTTAATGCGATTCTCCCTCCGGGCGTCTGGGGTCGCTGTGGCAACTCGGTGGCTAAGAGGTTACAACAGAAAGTTACCAAAATTGCCTTGGAAAACGGCATTAATATACCATATTGATGCGGGAATAAGGCAGATAACACCATCGGAGGATGGCGGAGCAGAACAGTTACGCTTTATGCTTTAAAACAAACTCCCTTTTCAAATGTCCGAAACCGGATGTTAGCAAGGCTAATAGCATGTTTGGCTAGCGCGACCTACCGGTTAGCCCTTGGTTCTAAACACCACGGTTTACAAACATTTCCCAATAAACCTTTTTCTTCACCCTCAGACCGCTGCCCAACCTGTTGATGCCTCATGTGTGAGTTCTATCCACTTTGGCCGTTCCAGGAAGAAGCGTTGAAGGAGGAAATGGTTGGCTAGCGCTAGCGGGCTAGCGCTCGGTTCTTGGCAGGCTAGCGTTAGCCTTGCAGCAGCATGTGGCTAACGGCGTGATCTGGATGGCTTGGAGGCCACGTTCTTTGACCGGGATGCAGTCCAAGCAGGGGTTTTCCTCAGCATTCCAGCCTTCAGCTGCATCGGGGTTTGCTTTGCTGTACAGGCTGAGGAAAAATACACAGAGCTGTTTCGCATGCAGGATCGTTGCTCTGCATCTGATTGTGGGTTAAGACAGCAACTTAGCTCTGTATTTGCCCGGACATGTTCGTCCGGATTCAGTCAGGTCCTCTTCTGACGCAGGCAGTCGGGTCTAGCAGACCCTGGACCAAGCGTGGCTGCTCCGGGAATCTCCCTCAGCTGCTGGCTGGTGTGTCGGTGAGGCCTGACCAGGCCTCATGGTCCAGGCATTATTTCAGCCATGGGCCTTCCGTCACATGGCTGTGAAGAAAGAAGACCCCCCTCCTTGGGAGCTGGTCATCTCTTGAGGAGCGTGTGGAGAAGTGGGAAGAAGTGGGGGCCTTTGTCTGTGGAAGGAAAGTTTTTATATCCAGCAGGGGACCCCCTGGTGAGCGAAGAAGGGACGAGCGAGAGAGGGGGAGAGAAAGGCTTCTCCTGCCCCCCCCCTTATCCTTTGCAGCAGGAGTGGACTTTCTTTGTTGAATCATCCACTGTTCAGGATTCGATCTGTGTTACTATCATCATGGCATGTTATGGCACAACAGTTCGAAAAGGCATAAAATCACCGATTGGACACATTCCGGTCCCTGAGGGACCCTTTAAACATCTTGTGATATATTATGTTGACATGATAAAGCCAGTACAAGGGAAAAGATACATGTTGGTTGTGATCGATCGATTCAGCCGATGGGTTGAAGCAGTCCCATCAAAGACATTGGGAGCTGATACAGTGATTAAGTTTCTGACAAGAGAGGTTATTCCGAGATTTGGCATCCCAACAGAAATCAGTTCAGATAATGGTTCAGCATTTATCCAAAAGGTGTTGAAAGGTGTTTTGTCAAAGGTAGGAATTAAACAACGTTTTGGCGCAGTTTACCACCCACAGAGCCAAGGCATTGTTGAGAGGATAAATGGAACTTTGAAAGCTAAGCTGACTAAAATCTGTGCTTCTACTAAACTAAACTGGATTGATGCCGCTTGCGCTAATGAGCTACCGTATGCAGTTGCACCGAAGCACACATTTAACCCCGCATGAAATGCTAATAGGCAGAACGATGCCAGTGCCTGAATGGAGGCTTCCATTCAAAGGCCCGGCGCTTGAACAGCTACAAACAGAGTTGAAAGCATATATGGATCAACTAACTGCTATCCATAGAGCTATCTATCTGCAGGAAAAAGCCAGAGGTTCCTGTCCAGAGTCGGTGGTGAAGAGACCAGTCGAACCAGGAGACCTGGTGTACGTGAAGGTGTTCAGACGAAAATGGAACGGCTCGAGATGGGATGGACCCTTTGAGGTCAAATGAGCAACCGCAACCACCGTCCAAGTAAAGGGGAGTGATACGTGGTATCATTTGACTCATTGTACTAAAGTACACGCCAGAGACACTGTGAAGCCAGACATTGGAAAAGAGTGTGAACAGAAAGTTTGCAGCAATGAGACTAGTATTAATGACATTTCACCTGTGGATGTTGGCAGAAGTGGTGAACCTAACAACAGCGAGGCCGGAGATGAACTCTCACAGCCTGCAGCCAGCACCACTGCATCAGCCAACGTCAGCTCAACCACAAGTGGAGAGAGCAACGAGTAATGTGGGTCGAGACGTTCGACATCCAACCATGAAATGGTTTGCTGGGAACGTCTGGCAGAGTCCCCCACTAGACGGAGCTTTAACTCCCACCTCCGGGAGAACTTTAAACACGTCCCGAGGGGGGCGGGGGACATTGAGTCTGAATGGACCATGTTCCGCGCCTCTATTGTTGAGGTGGCTAGTCGGAGTTGTGGCCGCAAGGTTGTCAGTGCATGTCGTGGCGGCAACCCTCGAACCCGCTGGTGGACACCAGTGGTGAGGGAAGCCGTCAAGCTGAAGAAGGAGTCCTACCGGGCTTTTTTGGCCTGTGGGACTCCAGAAGCAGCTGATGTGTACCGGCAGTCGAAGCGGCAGGCGGCTCGGCTGGTCGCCGAGGCAAAAACTCAGGCGTGGGAAGAGTTCGGAGAGGCCATGGAGAAAGACTTCTGTACGGCTTCGAAGCGATTCTGGTCCACTATCCGGCGTCTCAGGAGGGGGAAGCAGTGCAGTACCAACACTGTTTACAGTGGGGGTGGTGTGCTGCTGACCTCGACTCAAGACGTCGTGTTTCGGTGGGCAGAATACTTCGAAGACCTCCTTAATCCCACCAACACGTCTTCCATTGCGGAAGCAGAGCCTGAGGACTCTGGGTCGGGTTCATCTCTGGTGCTGAGGTTGCCGAGGTTGTTAAAAAGCTCCTCGGTGGCAAAGCCCCGGGGGTGGATGAGATTCACCCTGAGTACCTTAAGGCTCTGGATGTTGTGGGGCTGTGTTGGTTAACGCGGCTCTGCAGCATTGCGTGGACATCGGGGGCAGTTCCCCTGGATTGGCAGACTGGGGTGGTGGTCCCCCTATTTAAAAAGGGGGACCGGAGGGTGTGTTCCAACTACAGAGGAATCACACTCTTAAGCCTCCCTGGTAAGGTCTATTCAGGGGTTCTGGAAAGGAGGGTCCGTCGGATAGTTGAATCTCGGATTCAGGAAGAGCAGTGTGGTTTTCATCCTGGCCGTGGAACACTGGACCAGCTCTACACCCTCAGCAGGATTCTGGAGGGGGCATGGGAGTTTGCCCAACCAGTCTACATGTGCTTTGTGGATCTGGAGAAGGCATTCGACTGTGTCCCCCGAGGGATCCTGTGGGGGGTACTCCGGGAGTATGGAGTACCGGACCCTTTAATAAGGGCTGTAAGGTCTCTGTACGACCGGTGTCAGAGTTTGGTCCGCATTGCCGGCAGTAAGTCGGACTCGTTTCCAGTGGACTCCGCCAAGGTTGCCCTTTGTCACCGATTCTGTTCATAACTTTTATGGACAGAATTTCTAGGCGCAGCCAAGGTGTTGAGGGGATCCGTTTTGGTGGCCTTAGGGTTGCGTCTCTGCTATTCACGGATGACGTGGTCCTATTGGCTTCATCAGGGCGTGATCTACAGCTCTCACTGGAGCGGTTCACAGCCGAGTGCGAAGCGGCCGGGATGAAGATCAGCGCCTCCAAATCCGAGACCATGGTCTTGAACCGGAAAAGGGTAGAGTGCCTTCTCCGGGTTGGGGAGGATGTGCTGCCCCTAGTGGAGGAGTTCAAGTATCTTGGGGTCTTGTTCACGAATGAGGGGAAGATAGAGCAGGAAATCGACAGGCGGATTGGTGCAGCGTCTGCTGTGAAGCGGGCGCTGTACCGATCCGTTGTGGTAAAGAGAGAGCTGAGCCAAAAGGCGAAGCTCTCGATTTACCAGTCGATCTACGTTCCTACCCTCATCTATGGTCACGAGCTTTGGGTAGTGACCGAAAAAACGAGATCCTGGATACAAGCGGCTGAAATGAGTTTTCTCCGTAGTGTGTCTGGGCTCTCCCTTAGAGATAGGGTGAGGAGCTCAGTCATCCGGGGAGGACTCAGAGTAGAGCCGCTGCTCCTCCACGTCGAGAGGAGCCAGTTGAGGTGGCTCGGGCATCTGGTTAGGATGCCTCCTGGACGCCTCCCTGGTGAGGTGTTCCGGGCACGTCCCACCGGTAGGAGGCCCAGGGGAAGACCCAGGACACGCTGGAGGGACTATGTCTCCCGGCTGGCCTGGGAACGCCTTGGGATTCCTCCAGAGGAGCTGGCCCAAGTGGCCGGGGAGAGGGACGTCTGGGCCTCCCTACTGAAGCTGCTACCCCCGCGACCTGACCCCGGATAAGCGGAAGAAGACGGACGGACGGACGGACGTCATCCAAAAGTAGCAACACTGTGAGACACTGCACCTCACTCCCGTTGCATCTCCCCAGGCATATAAACCACCTCAGTGCTTCACAGGCAGTGCTCCTGCATACACACATCAGTCCCCCTCAGATTCCTACAGAACTGAATTTTACAAAGTCCTAGATGTTGTTGATATGCAGTTTAGAGAGAGATTTGACCAAGAAGGAATGCAGATGTTGAGACACCAGGAACAAATCCCCCTAACAGGACAGATACATAATGTGGTAAAACAATATCCTGAAATAAACTGACATCCTGCAATGTAAGAATGAAGTACAGTTGTCAGTCCAGAACTGAGATTGTTGCAGTTTTGCAAGGGATGACCCTAGAGATCCGTGGTCTCTTTGACCAAGTTGAAACAGTTTCCCGCCTCCTTCTTGTTGTTCCAGTGTCATCAGCAGAGTCTGAAAGGAGTTTTAGTAGCCTTAGAAGACAAAAAACTTGACTTTATAGCACTATGACCAAGGTTGCCTAAATAGTGTTGCTGTGTGCCATGTGCACAAGGACAAGATGGGCAGGTTGAATAGAAACCAGATTGCACAGCAGTTTGTCTCTTTTAAGGACAGTAGAAAAAGCGCTTTTAGTCCTTTTAAAATAATTTAAAGTTATTGTGTTTAATATGCTGAAATGTACAAGTCTGTTGATGTTAGATTTTTGTGCAGTTGTGATCAATCCTTTATGATCTTGTTTTTAAAATAATTGTTACATTTTGGTTCAGTTAAATGAGTTCAAAGAAAAAGTCTTTGTAGCTGGTTTATCATTATTATTTTTATCAAATGAATGAATGATGACTAGTTCTTTAAAATAGAATCAACAAAAAACTGTAGTGTTAGTAATGGCACTGGCCGTAAACTCAATAACTAATTGATTTTCATGTTTAAACATGAATTCCGCAGTGAATGCGGAATTATGATAATTATATGAAATGCAGTTTGTTACATTTGACTGGCTCTGCGTCAACCTTGGGCAGACCACATCCCCCACACTTTTGAAAAGTTTGAGACGCCCCTGAGCAGAGGTGGTTAAATCCTGCTTCAGATAGTTAAAACCCGGCCTAGTTGTACTCCATCCTGTTCACTTTAAAATATGATTTTAACATTAGCCCCTGTTGATGCTGTGGATCTGGAATTTTTTATTTTCTGCAGCTGGATTACCCACCTCTACTTAGAGAAAAGCAAAATCAATGCAGTGATAATATTTCACTACATGGACACTAATACAGTACGTGCTTTGAAATTAACTGATAGAAGATGGTTCTGTTGTTCCATAAATTGGCAGTCTGAATTTAACAGTGACTCTTGACTGATTATTGTTTTCTACCTGAGAGAACTATGAGCCGATGTTAGAATAGAAATATTTAAAAATAAATAAATGTTATTTATTGTCCCACAATTAGACAATTAAGGTGAGGCGGTGGCTAAGTAGGCCGATGAAAGCATTAAGGGTGTATAGCCACGTTATTTGACTTTTTTAAAATTTATACGTCAGTAGCTCCCTCTGGTTGCATACAAAGTTTTTATGAAACTAATACACCAACATCCTGTTATTTAGCCGTTTTCTGCTTTGTTTTTGCTCAGTTTGTTAGTACATATAGCCTTTCGTGTTTATTTTTAATAACAGAGGAAGTACAACACTGCGCATGCATAGCAGGGGATAAAACAAGGAAGCGGCTAACGGCTATTGGCATCTCCCAGCGAATCAATGCAGAATGGTCCAAGAACCAGTGGAAACCAAACAACAAAAAAATATAATTCCAAGAGGGAAAAGACTGGAATGTCGCTGGGAATACAGTATGAACGTTGGTGTTCACTGAAGTGGATGCTAACCCGACCAATTGCTCAGATGTGACCAGAGTTGATTGACGTGAGTAAATTTTCTGATATGAGGCTCTTAAAGTTGCTGTAGATGGGGGTATTTCATTAATGGCTGGTCTTCGATCACGCCGAGCTGCCGCTTTACTGTGCGGCATTGCAGAGAGTCAGGCTCGGTCCAGCATTATTTAATACTGTTTTATTAATTAAGCAAACAGGCATTTTGATAGTTCTGCAATATTGCCAATAGAAGGCGGCACATCTGTTTATATCTGGTCATCACACCCAGTGCTGTGGCTATTTTTATACAAAAGGCCCATCAAAACATTATTAGGATGGATGATGATCAAACGGTTTTTGGTCTTTTTTGATAAGCATATAACATGGCTATATACCTTTAACGTGCACACAGGACAAAACTGTTCTGCATAACAGAAAAACAGGTCACTGTTTGGTTGAACAATTGTGTAGATAGCACAGAGATTTTGTACATCTCATCATAAAACACAGCAGTTTTATTATCACAGTTCATCACCAGCTTTTAGATACTGTATTTGCATTTTTACTACACGTTTTCCTAAAACGACCGTTTTCACCTTCTGTCCAGGGCAGAGAAAGAGGGCCTCCAGTAGGAAACTTTCATTTATCCCCACTAAGATCCAGAAGGAAGAGGCCCTGCACCGGGCTCAGCATGAAGATGTCACGGAGCGTTTCTCACATTCAGACTGGTGAAAGAAGAAGATGGACCAGAAAGATGCTTTCAATCATGCGAAACTTTTCCACGTAGTTGGAGGATAATTATTAGCAGCTAACAAATGTTTATAGCCATGCTGTCCATTTAATTTTGCAATTCTCACCCCAACTGCTTTACGTGCACACGCTGTCAGTGCACAGAGTTTCTGCTCTTTTCTTGCACAATCTGACTTCTCAGATTATTGGTGTGTGTGTGTGTGTGTGTGTGTGTGTGTGTGTGTGTGTGTGTGTGTGTGTGTGTGTGTGTGTGTGTGTGTGTGTGTGTGTGTGTGTGTGTGTGTGTGTGTGTGTGTGTGTGTGTGTCATATGACATATGTTTGATTATAATCATCATCACTGGTCTTTCTTTACAAATCTGTCTAAAGGGTAAATTCTCCTGTCAGGGAGCCCAATGTGCACGTTACACAAAAGACTAAGAGGAATGTACAATAACAGTTGATTTACTTTCAGAATCCCAGTATCAGTTTCAATTGAAAACTATATAATTAAGTCAGATCTAGTCACCAAATGATTCAAAAACTATTAGTAATCACTTAAATATCTTAGGACCAGTGTTCCCTCTAAGCTGCGTGCGTGCGCAATCGCGCACGGCATCTGGCTTCAGCGCGCACAGCAAATTTATGCTGCGCAGAAAATAAAATCCAAGCTGAACTGCAAACAAAATAATAATAAACCAAGTTATTTTATAACGGCAGAGAATGTTATGAGAATTATTTTGCAACTCTGGTGAGACGGTGTTCCACGGTCTCGCTCTGTGAGCAGCGGTGCTGATCTGAGCGCAGCGGTGATGGATGGGTGGGGCAGACGCTTTATAGTTGGGCAGGTTGCGATGTGCGTCTCTGTTCTGGACTCGGTTAAAGAAAAAATGGCCGGTCCACCCTAAGTAGAAAGCTGCTACTCTCAGTAGTTCTACCTCACTCTGTCATACTCAGTGTTTCCAGTTTTAGAACAGGTGATATCAGTCAGGTAACTAAACACAGTGTCCAATCAACCATTTGTTGAGCATGAACATGAAAAAAAGCCCTGAACAATGGATCGCAGATAACGTGATTCACCATGGCAACGGCAGGAATAAGAAGCCTTGAAGTGGCATTTCCCCCAAGTGGAATTAGAAATCTTTAAAGAAGGCATATGGAGAATATTAAACCACAAGAAACGATGCTGTTGCTGCAGAAAGAGCAAGTTGGCGGCAGAGAATGTTATGAGAATTATTTGATGGAGAATTAAAGCTATTTTCTCACATCTAACTCATTCAACACAAAAAGGAGGAGTTTGGGGGGGGGCGCATTGCTTAGGAAAGGCATTGAAAGGACGGGGCAGCAAATGATGATCAAGTATGAAAATACAGTTTAATCAGGTAGGGTTAAGTCATACGTTTTTTTATGTTTGAAAGTACTCAACTAATGCATTAATTGTCTGTATTCAATATATGCAATTAATGTTGTAATGGTGTGAGTTATTGAATAACTGATATGTTCATCTTTTTGCAAGCATTGTTCACCCATCCTTCTAAAAATGAGTTGACATTAATTGTCTTGTAAGTGTTTAATTTGTGCCAACCTCACTTTCTATTAATCATACAGGCTATATGTATATTTCCAGCTGAAGTAAAGGTAGTGTTATTTAAGTGAAGAAACGTGTAGTTGAGGGGAAAATAAGTGAACGGAAACAAAAATATATGAATAATTGAGTAAATGAGTAAAGCTGGAAGTGCCAAAATTTGACACCGAATAAATTATTGCTTTCATTCTATAAAGTTCTGTTATTAATCTTGTGGGTCTCTGATTGTGAAACACCTTTAAAGTATAACTGAGTGCAACAGTAACATTTCTGACAGCACAACATACAGCAGCTTCTGAAAGATTTTCTGCATCTTCTACGTTATTAAAAAGCTGCTTTTGGCATGAAAATGAAGTACAGCACAAAGAAATTGTTTAGAACTGAGAGTGTTTCCTCTTTGTGTTAGAAAAGTGATGTGTTGGTGAGAATATTGAAATAAATCATCTGACGACCCCAAAACGCTTTACACTGGTCAGTCATTCACTCATTCATGCACACATTCACACCCTGATGGTGGTGAGCTACACTGTAGCCACAGCTGCCCTGGAAGAGACTGACAGAAGAGAGGCTGCACACAGAACTACATGCTGGAGCTAAACCTGCAGAAAATGTAAATAATTTAATGGTAATAAAATTGGAACTCGGCTGCACAGTGGTGCAACCCTGGGTCTTTCTGCATGGAGTTTGCATGTTCTCCCTGTGCATGCGTGGGTTCTCTCCGGGTACTCCGGCTTCCTCCCACAGTCCAAAAACATGACTGTTAGGTTAATTGTCTTCTCTAAACTGTCCTTAGGTGTGAGTGTGCGCGTGAATGGTTGTTTGTCCTGTCTGTCTCTATGTTGCCCTGCGACAGACTGGCGACCTGTCCAGGGTGTATCCCGCCTCTCGCCCAGTGAACGCTGGAGATAGGCACCAGCAACCCCTGCGACCCCATGAGGGATTAAGCGGGTCAGAAAATGGATGGATGGATGGATGGATGGAAAATTGGAACTCTGAACGATGTGCACATCTCTGTTCTTCCTTAGCAGGAAGCCTACTCTGAAATAAAAAGATGCTATACAGCTCCAAGATTTGTGTCTTTTTCAAGTAATCTAAAAGAAATTATGCTGTAACTTGATTCTTTTAGTAAGCCATGTAGCTTGATATGAAGCTGAAGCGCAAGTTCAATCGAAGAAACTCATCGCTTGCCTCCATTCAGAGTCTGATCTGCCTCTGATGTGAGCCAATCAGCTACGAACCGCACCTCCATGAAGCCAATCAGCATCCCGCGCTCATCTTAAAAGCAACTTCAAATCCACGTCTCAGCCTGCTAACCAGCAAGCGCAAACGGATTGCATGTCGGATTTTGAATCAGATGTCCGATTCAAGACGATAACAACTTATCCTCAAATCCTGCTGCTCATAGGAACGCCATCTAGCCGCGCATCCATCCTCTCCGATCTCTGTATTCGCTCCAGCATATCTTAACCAGCACTGACCTGGATTCGCTCTCTTAGCTGGCCTTCTTCCGCTGTGGCGTCTCATTCCGTCACCCAACCTCTGTTTTCATCAGCTCCGATTCCTGGCGCTATGAACTTGCAAATCCCCGCTTTTCACAAGCGACGTAGACGCCGTCCCAACTCTACCTGAGCTCCGGTACCGCTCCGCTTCGTAGCCGAGAGGCCCATCCTCCCGTATCGTCCCTGCGCAACTTTCAGCCGGATCTCCTCTCATGCCCGCTCCTAGCAGCTCAAGGTAACATGTATCCACTCATGTTTTCATTCATATTACATGCATTTCGCTCATCATGCTTCTGAACTGTCCGTCTGTTAGGCAGAAGTATCCCATCCATTCTGTTTGTTTTCGTTTTCTTCTTCTTCTGGTTTTGGCGGTTGGCAACAGGCTTGTAGTAGCATTACTGCCACCTACTGGTTGCAGTATGGTTCGTGATGGACTCCATATATCTTCTCTTATTTCATAATTATGTCATTCTAATTTAACTCATTGTTCATATTTTCTACAGTCATTTCTTGTCCATAGTATGCTTGATTTTAAGTGTTAAGTTTGTAAGCTGAAATGTTAACCTTATCATTCTCCTCTTTTTTTTTTTTCCCATTTCTGTGTTCTCTTACTATCTTAGATATGGTAACGTTCTTCACTTCTCCCCTTTATCATCAACCTGCAGGCTGTATTAGCAAATGTCTCAGCATTTTAAATCTCTGATTTTGTCATTCAAAGACTTACTATTGGCAATCCTTCCGCATTAAGTACCTTCAATGTCATTCACGTTCAGTTTAACCGGACAGTAGGGTTGAGTTGTTACTTAACCCACTTTATTTCAGAAGTGCATTTTAAATCCAGCGATTTATACCAATTGTTGTTAAAACCGCTGCAACTCTGGTGCAATTCGGCGTTCGTTTGGAACGGTCTGTACTGGTTCAGACCTCTTATTCATGCAGACCAGGCCACTTTGTCACTCTTGTCATTTCATCGGTCAGTTTAATGTTTTGCTAATCAATTACTTCAGGTGTTGTGAAATTATACATGTTAAAGTTGTTTAAATGTTCTTGTTTGTAGGTATTGTCTGATGAATGTCAGCTGGGAGCTGACGTCAGGATGGCCGTGGGGGATGATTTGAGTATTGGCGATCTTTTAACAGCAATTGCTCATGTATTTTAGGGATTGACATATTTCTTTTCAGGTTCAAGAATTTATTTTAAGATGAACATCCGGAGAGAATCACTGTGGGTGCTGTTGTCTGGTTGATAGTGTTGTGCAATTATACACTGTTTAAAGTTATTTAATGTTTCATAAATAACTCTCTGTCTGTTGGGTATTGTCTGGTGATGATCGGCTTTTGGGCTGATATCGAGACAATGGTTGAGAGGGATGAGTTCGAGCACTGGCAGTCTTTTGACAGTAGAACCTGCACACACAGGGTAAAGGAGTAACAGCTTCTTTTCAGGTTCAAGAAATTAGTAACAGGTAAAATGAACATCCGGAGAGCATCACTATGTGATACTGTTTGCCTGAATTAGCACAATGTTCGATTGGTGAATCCTCTCTGCTAGGCTGGTGAGACTTGACTGGGCTACTGGGCAAATGAAGATAGAAAGAGGCTAAGGGACTATTTGCAAACAAAACAAAGGACAAACCAGGGTGGTTGATCATGATCAGGATAACCCGGTGAATCCTTGTTCACTGAGGGTCTGATTCTAAGAACATGGAATGGAGTTGAGACATTTGCCATGTATTTCAATCCATTTACAATGTGGGACCCAAGTTAAACAGAACATTATTTGTTGAAATAACGGCTCTGCTGCATGTGGTCGGGTCGGAGGCCTGGTGTGAGCACGTTCTCTGAACCGGTTGCGGTCCGATTTGAGCAGGGTTTTTCCTCAGAATTCCACAGCTTTCCACTCATCTGGGTTCGCTCCTCAGTACAGGCTGAGAAGAAATACACAGAGCTGTTTCGCATGCAGGATCTTTGCTCCTGCTACCGGTTGTGAGGTTAGGACAGCAATTTAGCTCTGTATTTGCCCGGACATGTTCTCCAGGCGATGAGAGCCTCTCAGATGCTGAAGCAGGCAGTTGAGTCTAGCAGATCCAGGATGAAGCGTGGCTGGCCAGGCACCTTTCCCAGCTGCTGGCTTGTGTGTTGGTCAGGGCCGACCAGGCCTCATGGTTTGGCCTTCTTTGTCTGCTCTGAGAGAGCTGCTAAAGAAGTCTGCAGGAGTGAGCTGAAGAAAAGAGAACTCTTTGTCTGTGGGGGAAGGTTTTTAATTGTAAGGAAGGTTCTCAGCAGGACCCCCGGTGGGAAGAAAGGCTGTCCAAGCCTTGAGGGTCTCATGTTGCAGCAGGACAGATTTCCTGTTACCTTCCCCATACCACAGTTCAGAATTCAATCCGAGATCAATTATTTATCATGCCGTTATTGCATAACATAAGTTTTCAATTACGGATCCTGTCTGTAGACTGGTGAGGCTAATTAAGCTAATAAGTAATGAAGATCACCAGTTTTATCAGAATGTAGTGCAGAATCTAAATAAAGTATTAATTTCATTTCAAACATCATGGAATGAGCTAAATAGCTTAATCCGTTCATGACAGCATTTAGTATGCGTTCGGCAGTTTATGCATTCATGAGTTAAGCAAACATTATTTGATAAATTATGTCTTAAGACATGTTACCCATCTTCATCCTCTTCATTCATTCATCTTGTGGTTGCTTCCTCTCATAGATCTTCCTTTCACTATTCTCAGTTTGTCCTTTTCTCAAATTAAACCTGTCGGCCTGCAAATTGAGTTCTAGGTGTTGATCTCAACTTGGTTCCAGCATGGCTTCCTGCCTGCAGTTCAGCTTTCTAATTCACAAGATATCAGTCAGTTCAGCTTTCTAATTCACAAGATATCAGTCTCATTCCATATCAGTTATTTCCAACCGTCAGCTGCCCTCCTTGCAATCTCACAAATGCATCATTGCCAGAGTCACGCTTTATTTCCAGGCAGCTCGAGTTCACTAAATTTGTTCTTTCCTTCTTGAACAGGATACTCTGGTTGAGAGCTGCCGTTCTGACCGTCTGGTCTGCTTCTCGCCTGGATCGAAATATATTTCTATAATGCCTTTCTGTCATGGATGTGTTTAAAAAATTTACGGATGCTGCCATCCGTAGGTTTTGGGGGGGGTTCTTTATAATTGTTTCACAGATTCCTGATCACTCAAACAATGGGCCATGGTCATCATCATCATGCCTCACACATTGTTCTGAGCATCCATTCATTTTAGCTGCTCAATGCCCTCTCAGCTTTAAGGTAATCTAACTGCAAATACTGGTGGTGGATTGAAACTTTTCACATGTCTCGCCAGACCCTTCATGTTTCACTCTTTCAAATTGAGTTTATCATTCATAATCATCACAGTCCATAACTCTCATGCATGCGTCAAGCATTCTGTTATGCATCCTGTCACGCATCCTGTCACCTGTGTTGCATCTTGTCATGATCACTCATTTCTCTATGTGCATCATCTGCAAGACATCTTCCGCAAGAAAGCATAAGCAAGACATCTTCCGCAAGAAAGCATAAGCAAGACATCTTCCGCAAGAAAGCATAAGCAAGACATCTTCCGCAAGAAAGCATACGCAAGACATCTTCCGCAAGAAGCATCTCTGCTCACTTCTCCTTGTTCATTTCTTTCATTTCATTCACCTAATAATCTCCCATTCAAATCACTATCCCGTCACATTGCCTTATGAGCATACAGACGCTCTGACCTCGGCATTTTTGGGGGGAACATCCCTGTTCTCATACATCTACTTATGCATATTAAAGTATAATTCAGCATTAATGTTCCTGCCGAGGTCTGAGCGCCAAAGACTTAAAATATTGTCAATAAAATCCTTCTAATTGCCATTTCTTTCTCTGTGAGTTTTTCAGATTGAAATGAAGCTGAAGCGCAAGTTCAATCGAAGAAACTCATCGCCTGCCTCCATTCAGAGTCTGATCTGCCTCTGATGTGAGCCAATCAGCTACGAACCGCACCTCCATGAAGCCAATCAGCATCCCGCGCTCATCTTAAAAGCAACTTCAAATCCACGTCTCAGCCTGCTAACCAGCAAGCGCAAACGGATTGCATGTCGGATTTTGAATCAGATGTCCGATTCAACCCACCCCCAACCCCTTCTCCACCATCGTAGCTGAGTTCATCTAGCTTCCAAGACGTTCATCCATCCTCAACCCATCAGAGTGTTTTCTCCCTTCAGTCTTCAGCACTCCCTATCACCTCATTATTGTTCCGGCAGAAGACCACCATGTTGGGCCCGGTTCTGCCAGAGGTTTCTTCCCAAACGGGAGTTTTTCCTCTCCACAGTCGCTTCAAGCTTGCTCATCATGGACAGTTCATGCAAACCTGTCTATCTTAAACAGATCACCATATGGACTGAACAAACTTCTTCTATCTCCACTCCACCACCAGTTTCAGACCTGGGGGGAACATCCCTGTTCTCATACATCTACTTATGCATATTAAAGTATAATTCAGCATTAATGTTCCTGCCGAGGTCTGAGCGCCAAAGACTTAAAATATTGTCAATAAAATCCTTCTAATTGCCATTTCTTTCTCTGTGAGTTTTTCAGATTGAAATAATCTCAGGTTTTGAACAGGCATAATATAGCCTCAGTGTGCATGTGTGATGTTGCTCACAGAGGTCAAGTGATCGCTCAGGGAGTCTGTATGTTTGCTCAGACACATGAAAAATTAGGGGGAACATTGCTTAGGACATTATTAAAACAAAATTAAATCAAACTACTTGAAGAAAATTCTGAGTGGAAAGTGAGAATGATCAGATTATTTCTCTGATTTAAAGATTTTAAATAGTCAATATTGGGGATGCATAGACAATTTGGGCTGAAATATTGATATCTGACCATTTTACCATATATTTATTTTTCCCTCTTGTATTTCATGCATTCTTTTGTGAGTTCCAATTTACCATTTTATACTACGTGCAATATTTTTTAATGTGAAATAAATGTTTTTATGCTATTCATAAAGCTTATTTAGCTCCTTTTAATCAATTAAACAATTACCAGATTAATGAAATACAACAAACAATTTAGAGCTGCACCACTACGTTGTATCTGAACATACAGTGAAAATGGCTTTTGTTAAAAAGAAAAGCCATCCTAAATAATCACATTATTAGGTTGTATTCTGGATATCTGTGTATCTTTCAGTCTTTTCTGATATATAATTGACATAAATTAACACTGGAGACATGGTAGAATCACACAACTGTATTAGGAAGATTAAGACAATGTTACATGCTGCACTTAGGGCTGAATCTTTTCATATCGTTCAGGATCAGAGCATCCAGCACGTCTCTGCCCTGTTCCTCAGTAGCCTGTGGGACACCCAGCATATATATCACTGATTCTTGAAACTTTGGCAAAAACATGTCCCACTAAGAAAAGTGCTAATTCTGTTGGAAATAAATAACATTTTCATGAATAAAAAGAATCAAGGTTATAATCAGGGGGGCCTTTGCACATATGTAAGGTTCTTTTAAAGGTTTTTTTTTTATTATTAATTTAATGATTATATGCTGGCCCATTGCCTACAAAATCGGTTGTCCTTGGATAGGAGATAATCATTTCAACTTGATTAAAAAAACAAAAAGAAACTAGAACTGCAAACAGTTATTAATGGGTTCCAAGCCCACCCACGCCCCGCCCCTTTGAACATGCCGGCTCCCCCTGCTCAGCCAAACCAACATGCATCTGGAACGGATCATGAATTTACAGGACTGTCTCAGAAAATTAGAATATTGTGAAAAAGTATACTAGTAGGCTATTCAACTAATCACTTGAATCGTCTAATTAATTCCAAACACCTGCAAGGGTTTCCTGAGCCTTGAAAAGCACTCAGCTTGGTTCAGTAAACTAAATCACAAGTATGGGGAAGACTGCTGATCTGACTGCTGTCCAGAAGACCATCATTGACACCCTCCACCAGGAGGGTAAGACACAAAAAGAAATTTCTCAAAGAGCAGGCTGTTCACAGAGTGCAGTTTCAAAGCACATTCACAAAAAGTGTGTTGGAAGGGGGAAATGTGGCAGGAAACGCTGCACAACCAAGATCTGGCACCTGCCCACAGTGCCAAAACCACCAGTAACTGGTGTACTGACCATGGCATTACTGTCCTTGATTGGCCTGCCAATTCCCCTGACCTGAACCCCATCGAGAATTTGTGGGGTATTGTGAAGAAGAAGCTGAAAGACACCAGACCCAACAATGCAAATGAGCTAAAGGCCGCTATTGAAGCATCCTGGGCATCCATAACACCTCAGCAATGCCACAGGCTGATTGCCTTCATGCCACGCCGCATTGATGCAGTAATCTGTGCAAAAGGATTCCCAACCAAGTACTGAGTGCATTAATGGACATTTTCAAATGTTTGATTTTGTTTTGCTGTTATAATTAATTTTTTTTACTTGGTCTGAGGAAATATTCTAATATTTTGAGATAGGATTTTTGAGTTTTCTTCAGCTGTACGCCATAATCAGCAATATTATAACAATAAAAGGCTTGCGATATTTCAGTTGATTTGTAATGAATCCAGAATGTATGACATTTCATGTTTTTTAATTGCATTACAGAAAATAAAGAACTTTATCACAATATTCTAATTTTCTGAGACAGTCCTGTATGTTTTGCAGGATAACAGAAATTTTTCACAGATTCACTTGTGATCCCACACGGTTTTCTATACAATGCATTTCACCATAGCAGTTCTCTAATATTGCATTGGCACTGGTACATCTCAAGGTTGGTGTTGTCTTATAGTTATTACTGCAATAAAGGTGTCATCGGTGCCCCCCCCCCAACCTGTCTCATACAGCTTTCCTCCTTTAGTCATGCACTTACAAAATACAGTAGTCATATTATCAAATTTGTTTTATGTTGCATAAAGGTGATCATTTCAATCATAAGCAAATAAGAAGTTTAATAAAGTGCAAATATATAACAGTAGTGGCACTCAGTGCTCAACATTTTCTGTAGCGGAAATATGAAATGTTAACAGCCTGGACTCCATGTCAGAGTTTTAACATTTATGACATTTAAACTATTACATTCCATGACTTTGCACGCGGCCATTTGCCAAGTATAGCATCAAATGAAATAGACCGTGCCACACTGTTTTCAATAGAGATCACTGCTAACTGGGACAAGCGATCGTTGCTCATATTTGAACGAAGGTATGTTTTGATGAGCTTCAGCTTGCAAAATGATCTCTCTGCAGATGCAACTGTCAGAGGCATGGTTAAAAATACTCTAAGGGCTACTGTCAAATTTGGAAATACCAAATCAAGGTTCTCATGAATGGGGAAATTTTACTTTTCTAGAGCCTTGTAACCCTTCAGTAGACGGCTTGCTGGGTATATTTCTTGAATAATATCTATTGAAAGTTGATAGGTGATCAGGGCATATGTGGTCACTGATTCCTCCAGCTCAGCTTTTGTCATGTGCTCCATTTTAGTGATGAATTTAAATTTCTCAGACACAAGTTGAAATTTGGAAAACCTCTCAGACAACTCTTGCAAGAGTGTGTCAACGATAAGATTGAAAACCATACACCTGAAGTGTCTTGTGGGTTTCTTTTCATGATGACTAGTGCATGAATTGTCATCTGGGAACTTCCTTTGCTTCCTAAGTCGTTTCTCTTTGAATTCAGGTGAGGGATCCATTTCAACAGCTATCTTGCTTAATCCCCTCATATTAGAGCTATTGTCGTAACTTTGCCCTCTACAATTAGCCAAATCCAACCCCAGATTCTCCAGTATCCCTGTTAGTGTATATGTGAGGCTGTTTCCAGTTGTGTCCTTCATAGCAGTGAAACCCACGAAAGACTGCAATAGTGACTTTTTTCTTCTCATCTGTATCAATATATCGAAAGATGACTGAGGCCTGCTCTTGCTTTGAAATATCAGGTGTGCAGTCCAGTTCCACTGCAAAGTACATAGAGGCTTTGATCTGGGCAGATATTTTACCCAAAATACATTCTGATATTGAATCTAAAAATTCATTCTGAGTGCACCATGTCAGTTTGTTCCACATTCTCCTTTGTGGTGATTGACTCACCATGTCTGCCTGCAACAATTTTCCCAAAAAAGAACACAATGAAATATGGTCATCAGAAATTCAAACCATCATGGTATATAGGTCTTTGTTTCCTGCCTAATGTAATTATTACTACCTGATGTCATCACTTGTCCCTTCTATCACTGATCTCATGTCTGTCTCCTTCACCCCTTGTCTGTGGCGTTCTCCACTAAGTCATATGGTTAAAAAGCATTATATATTAGTTGTAAAAATTACCGATTTTAATACAGTTTCAAAACATAATGTTTAAACATTATTGCTTGGGATGAAGTAGCTGTTCCCTCACTTCCACCTAATATTAGACCAACCTCTTGCTTTCCCCTGTCTGTCCTGATTCTTCTTTTGTCATCTTCTCTTCTTTCTCTCCATCCTCACAGCTGAATGACATTAATTTTGTGTTAGGTAGGGTTAAAAAAAAAGCATTTAAACCACAATAACAATTAATCTTTAAATTTAAATGATATCCTTGTTGGATGACAGTTACTGACTGGACACTGCATATGATCTGACTTATCAGATACTTCACAACACCAATGCAACACCTGCCAAAAAGGTTGGTACCATGGGTCACCAACCTTTTTGAGTCTAAGGGCTATAGTGACACTGGATTAATTTGCCTGATACACACATAAACTTGTAAAAATCATCTTTAATTAAAAAATCAATGATACCAAATGTAGATAAGAGTGAATAAATGGCAGCCTAGGGGGCTAAGTGTTGGACCATAGCTGGGCACTGCCGTCACGACAATTTAGCTTTCCTGTGTTAATATTTCCTGACATTAAAAAGCCCTCACTTAAGCGATGTTAATAAATACTATCATATTATGTGCAAACTTAAATGCTTCCATAAATTGTGGCCAGCGTAAATCAGCAGAAGAAAATGACATAAAGAATGTGGGAATTCCAAGAGTTCTCACCATGGCCATCAAGTCCTTCTGAACACCTTGCCAAAATACAGGTAATTGGTTTCAAAAACTTGTAGCCCATATCATAATTTAAGAGGTCTTTCAAAAGGTCTGGGTTGTTGGATGAAGATCATACAACAGCAGTGTTATGCTGTCCATGATATCCTTTTCTCAAAGCAATTGATACATTGGAAACCAATTGATTTATTCCAGACAAGCGCCATCTTTACAAAATGTTTATATCAAATAAATAATTTAAAAAAAACACTAAAAATGAATGGTTTGCTCTAAAATTCTGAAAATATTCAGGGATGTCCAAGAGTGGTTTCTCTAAGCACTTAATTTTTTTCTAAGCCATTGAGAAAGAAATTTTAGAGAAAAAAGTATTTAAACTTGTACATGTAATTTTAAATGTCTTGTAAAGCGGTCAAAATAGCCTGGATTTTTACCAAACTGAAATCCATGTATAGTCTGCATGTGCTTTACAAATAGAGGCCATTTTTATTGGCATTGACCAATATTTGTGGAAAATACACAGATTTCTTCATTTTACAAACTTTTAAAAAAACAGTGCGGCACTTTGAAAAACTTCAATACATGCAGTTAGGGAATTGTTACACCTTATTCAAGGAATACATCCTGAAAATCTGAGCTTGTTACACGAAAACATTGATTTTAGGTGAATTTTTATTGTTTTCAAGGTTTTTTCACACATTTGGAAATAGGCCCCGCCCACTTGTTTCAATCATTACCATATTTAATACTTTAGTTCAGGAATATGACTAGAAGGGAATAAACAAGGTTTTGTAAAAATCCAAACAGCCATTCTTGCCTAGTAGATTTCTTGACATCACAGCGCCCCCTAGTGATGGACAATTCTCAAACGTGCAAAATCTTATTTCGACTATGATTTGTGATGGACATATTAAAATCTGTTATGGTTTTAGAATAATCAGCAATTACATTTAGAGCTAGCTACCTAACAATCACTTATTTTAGCATTACTTTTCGAAAAAGTCAAAATTAAAAAATCTGCCGCGTTAACTTTTTTTATTTGTCCATTACACGGTTATATATGGAGTTTTGCGTGGATTGCGCAAAAAATGTAGGATGAGTTTAACAAGAAAGATTTGACCTTTGTAGCCATGTAGTGCGAAAAGTAGCTGGGAAACAAAAGGTGTGCCGATTCCCTTTATTTTGCAGAATCATCCAATAAACAAAGTGATATGAAGTTTTTGAGTGTGGGACCAGTAGTTTGGTGGTTACAGGCCATAACACATTGTCCTTTGTTATAGCGCCCCCTAGTTGTTGAGGGGTCTGAATTTCTGGGTTTGAGTAGCGGTGCACATTCTGTACTTAGATACCTGATTCAATAGATTCGTTACAAGTCCGCATGGGCCACATAACGCGTTTTAGCGGAGAATAATAATTATTAACTAGAACTGCAAGCAGTTATTAACGGGCTCCAAGCCCACCCACGCACCACCCCCTTGAGTATGTTCCTGGACTTCAGTTCAGCGTTCAACACCATCAAAACTGGAACATCTGGGCTTCAGCACACCTCTTCGCAACTGCCTACTAGACTTCATCACCAACAGACCTCAGTTGGTCCGGGTCGGACAGAATACCTCTGATGTCATCACCCTCGGCACGGGCTTTCCTCAGGGCTGCGTCCTGACCCCCCTGCTGTTCACCCTGATGACACACGACTGTGTCCCCAGGTTTACCACCAATCACATTGTGAAGTTTGCAGACGACACGGCGGTGGTGGGCCTGATTAGAGACGACAACGACCAGGACCAGGACTGATCCTGAACATGGCGAAAACGAAGGAGATCATCGTGGACTTCAGGAAGAAATGGCCTCGCCATGCTCCACTTCTCATTAACAGCTCAGCTGTGGAGGTGGTCAGCAGCAAGAAATTCCTCGGGGTGCACATAACACACAACCTCAGCTGGTCTGTGAACACCATGTCACTGGCGAAGAGGGCACAGAAGCGCTTGCACTTACTGCGGAGGATGAGGAGAGCTCACCTGCCCCCGCCCATCCTCACGACCTTCTACAGCAGCACCATCTATCTGCTCCCCACTCCCTTCCAGTTAAGCATGTCATAATATTTATTACTTTCTTGCATTTGTCTAAAAAAAGTAGATGCAATGCAGTTTTGCATTGCATTACATTGAAATGACTGTTGTCATTTCAGCTTTTAACTTTTTGCTCTCTCTCTTTTTTCTTCATAGTAGGTACACCTGATCTGACGTTCTGTTAAGTGTGACATCATCCAGAGAAGACAGATCACCCGCTATTACCATCTAATGTAGAACAGATTACTGGATCAATGTGTGCTTCTGTGCTTTTTTTGTCTGTCTTGTTGTGTCTCTGCTCTGTCTTCTTTAACACCCAGTCGGTCGAGGCAGATGACCGTTCATACTGAGCCCGGTTCTGCTGGAGGTTTTTCCTTCCCGCTAATGGGTGGTTTTTCTTTCCACTGTCGCTTCATGCTTGCTCAGTATGAGGGGTTGCTGCAAAGCCATGGACAATGCAGACGACTCTCCCTGTAGCTCTATGCTTCTCCAGGAGTGAATGCTGCTTGTCGGGACTTTGAAGCAATCAACTGGTTCCCTTATATAGGAAATGATTGACCAATCTGTATAATATGATTTATTTGACTTTGTAAAGTGCCTCGAGATGACATGTTTCATGAATAGGGGGTTTTCACTGACGTCACTGGCCAACTTCCGGTCCGCCATATTGGGTGGCACACTTCCTTATCTCTAGTTGTCGTACACGTATTATCGTATCGCGAATGGATAAGTACGCCAGCACGCTAGAGCGACCAGATAAGGACGTATATCTGAGGAAATGTTCCGTGATCGACCATATGGACCCCTATGCCCTCCACGGTGCCTTGTTTAGCACTAATCCAGATGATTGGCCAAATGTAGAGCACGGCGACATAGTGCATTACCTGGTGTTCGGTGAAAACCCTCTGCACACTCTTGAGGAAATGAGAGCTTACAAGGGTCTAGAGGCTCACAACCAGTTCACATCTGGTTGGGTACGAGATGTCGAAGTTATGTACATCAAGGAAATCGCCATCATACGTGGACGGGTGAGTTTTAATAAGATGGTAAAAATGTAAACAATCCGACGCAAATGCGTCGCATGCTTCTGTGGTGGCTGACGGCCAGCGGTGCGCGAAGGCGCTTGGCTGCAGGGCTGATCGACGCCGCTCGCGGCTTTAATTATTTAAGCAGAACAATGACCAGTGCAAAATTAAGTTGTATTTACCGTATTTACGTCGGTAGGCGCCGGTAGGAGCTGCAGATCATAAAGCCAGCAAACATTGGGAACACAGTAACTCGTTCAAAGGTAAGCTGTGCTCAGACGGGCTCTGGCACCTGATAACCGTTTGTGCTAACAACCACTCACGCATGTAATGTACTTTTAACTAGCTGCTATGTGTTTCAAAGGTTTAGAACACACTCTCATTGACATCGGGATACTGTGGAAAGTTATGTTCGGTCGTCTTACAGCCGCGATCCAAGCGAGCCGACGACTCTTCGTTATCTCTGACACTTGTTCTCTGTGGTTGCGCCTCCAGGCAGGAAAGCGGTGGAAAATTAACCCATTTCTATGTTTTTACGTCATGACGCCCAAGCCCTATTATTAATATATTCTTACATGTTTTAAATACTTAACAGTTAATTACCTGTGACAAAGTGAGCACCGCAGACTCTGGCGTATTCCAGCTTAACACCGTCCAAATCGGACCTGGATATCCGTGTCAGCCATAGGTGACGGTGTTGTTCAGATAGCTGTTTTGTTTTTTCACACTGATTCACTATTACGGCTGGTAGGCGATAGAAAGAGCGTTGTTCTCCACCTCCACGGGCCGTGCAACCAACCATTAAACACGTTTTCCCCATTGTTCACTTCCAATACTGCCCAATGCAGGTCAACGGTGCGAAACGACTGACACCCAATATGGCGGACGCGCTGAGTAGTCACGTGAGCGTGACGTCACCTGAAAACCCCCTATTGGCGCTATATAAATAAAATTGAATTGAATTGAATAGAGTCCATCTTTAAACCTTTTCTGCATCGCACAAAGACACAATGGTTGGAACCAAAGATCTCAACTATGGACTCATCAGACCAAAGCACAGATTTCCACTGGTCTAATGTCCATTCCTTGTGTTCTTTAGCCCAAGCAATTCTCTTCTACTTGTTGCCTGTCCTTAGCAGTGGTTTCCTAGCAGCTGTTTGAACATGAAGGCCTGATTCACACAGTCTCCTAACAGTTGTTCTAGAGATGTGTCTGCTGCTAGAACTGTGTGGCATTGACCTGATCTCTAATCTGAGCTGCTGTCAACCTGCGATTTCTGAGGGTGGTGACTCGGATGAATTTATCCTCCGCAGCAGAGGTGACTCTTGGTCTTCCTTTCCTGGGGCGGTCCTCGTGTGAGCCAGTTTCTTTGTAGTGCTTGATGGTTTTTGCGACTGCACTTGGGGACACTTTCAAAGTTTTCCCAATTTTTCGGACTCAATGACCTTCAGTTCTTAAAGTAATTATGGCCACTCGTTTTTCTTTACTTAGCTGCTTTTTTCTTGCCATAATACAAATTCTAACAGTTTATTCAGTAGGACTATCAGCTGTGTATCCACTTGAGTTCTGCACAACACAACTGATGGTCCCAACCCCATTTAAGAGGCAAGACATCCCACTTATTAAACCTGACAGGGGACACCTGTGAGGAAAACCATTTCAGGTGACTATCTCTAGAAGCTCATTAAGAGAATGCCAAGAGTGTGCGAAGCAGTAGTCAAAGCAAAGGGTGGCTACTTTGAAGAACCTAGAATATAAGACATATTTTCAGTTGTTTCACACTTTTTTGTTAAGTATATAATTCCACATGTGTTAATTCATAGTTTTAATGCCTTTAGTGTGAATCTACAATTGTCATAGTCATGAAAATTAAGAAAACTCTTTGAAGGTGAAGGTGTGTCTAAACCACCTCCTCCATTACCATCTGGTACGCTGGTGCCACCGCCAAAGACAAGAGCAGACTGCAGCGTGTCATCCGGTCTGCAGAGAAGGTGATTGGCTGCAATTTTCCATCTCTCCAGGACCTGTACGCCTCCAGGACTCTGAGGCGTGCAGGGAAGATTGTGGCAGATCCCTCGGAACCCCAGTCACAAAATATTTCAGACACTTCCTTCTGGCAGGAGGCAGCGGTCCATCAGGACCAAAACCTCACGACACAAAAACAGTTTTTTCCCATCCGCTACCAGCCTTATCAATATGGCCCAGAGGCCCAGTGACACTTGACTCTGCCTCTCTCCCCTGTTCAGGTCCTACAAGCTACACCAACGTAGCATCTCCAGACCTTCTGCGTTACATTAACGCACAGGCGGGTTACCCCCTGGACAGGTCGGCAATCTGTCACAGGGCAACACAGAGACAGACAAGACAAACAACCATTCTTGGACACACTCACACCTAAGGACAATTTAGAGAAGCCAATTAAACTAACAGTCATGTTTTTGAACTGTGGGAGGAAGCCGGCGTACCCGGAGTGAACCCACGCATGCACAGATAGAACATTCAAACTCCATGCAGAATGACCCAGAGGATTTGAAAGACCTGGGAGGATTTGAAAGACCCAGGAGGATTTGAAAAACCCAGGAGGATTTGAAAGACCCAGGAGGATTTGAACCCAGAAGGCAACAACGCTTCTCACTGCTTCACTGTGCAGCCTCTGTTTATGACAGTATTATGTAAATCTTATGCACAAATAAAGTGTTACCTAAACAAAAGTAATTTGTATTGTAATGTTTCTGGCACTGGAGCTGCTAATTGCAATCAGCACACCTGTGCTGTCTCCGCCCTACCTGCTTATAGCTCTGCTACCCGCAGTCTCCAGTGACAGAACGTCTCAAGCCTCACGGTGAGAACTTCCAGCCATTAACCTGAGTATCTGTCTGCCTGTCGACCTGTTTTTTGCCCCTGTTTTTTGAGCCAGTCTGACCCCTTTTGGATTTGTCTGCCCGCCTGAGTCCTGTTCTTCAGCCTCAGAGATTTGGACTGCCTTCCTGTGTTTCGGACCCCGCCTGCCTGTAAGTTACGGAGATTGCTTGCCCCTTTGACTGTTGTGCTTTTGGATTTGGACTTGGACCTGGACCTGGGCCCGTCTCTGGATTCTCCCTTGGATACCTCTGTTGGATTTAACGGATCTCCCCCCTGCCCAAGACCCGGACTGGACCTGGACAAAGAACTGGATTATCCCTTCACGGACCCCGCTGCTTCCTGAAACCTGGACGCTGCCAAACCAAGCCGTCCCCGTGCCCCAGGTTAGTGACTCAGCTTCTAGCTCTCATTCCTGCCTGCCTACGCTGGTCACTAACCCACCACTCTGTCTCCAGGAATCGCCAGTAGCTGTGTGCAGTCGCACTACCGGGGGTCCGCGCCGCCATCCTCTAATAAAACTGTTAAAGTTTTTACTCACTTGTTTTTGGGTATTCCTTGGGTCCATCCATATACATTACATGTATAGTAAGTATAACATCCACTGACTGTAAAATTACCTGTGAAACGTTTTCACACAGCCAAACTGCTTGTTGCAACCAAATGCTATGGGGTTCTGTGTGAGAAGGGAGTAGCAAGATTGCGGCCAGTGACCTCTCCTAGTGACTGGCCGCCATCTTGCTACTCCCTACTCTCACACTTTTGCAAATAGGCCCTGCCCACTTGTTTCAATTGTGTTCATAAACAGACACAATAAAAAATGCAAAAAGCATCATGCTAACCTTTAGAATTAGGCTTATTGGATTTTACTACTTAATAACTCTCTGTCACAGCCTCTAACCTGCTGGTGATACACTTGGGCCTGGTGTCTCCTGGCTGGCTTCTCCAGGTTGGTCACTGCTGCAGGGTTCTGTCTGGTCCTGGTCTGGCCCTGGTTTTTGCCTCTTTAAGAAGAACTGAGAGATATTCTCTTTTCTCTTCATTTGGGCTCTACACAAAATAAGGCAGCCTGGTATTTAGTCTCCATGACTGTTTGGTAGAGACAACACTATTTTAACTATTATTTAAACTATAGTTTTTAGTTTTCTTTAGCTAGCTAAAATAATACTAAATTAAAAATAGATTAATTAAATTAATTAATATAACTAAATACCTGCAAAACTCCTCAACGGTGTACTCTAAAGCCGCGGGAGTGTTTTGGATCAAGCAGGAACCACATGTCAGCTTAACCAACGAACAGCGTCAGTGAGCAGCATGTAGGCTGCTACTGCATGGGCTGCTTTCAGGGACAGTCGGAAATTACAGTTTTTCTGGCAAATCTTTGCCGATCTCATAAGTATTATATTTTAAAATTACTATTTCCAGTGGGGTGGCAGTAGCGGTGGCAAGGGCTCTGTTGGGGGTGGCAAATGCCACCCCTGTCACCCCTCTGGCTCCGCAACTGGCTACATTCAATGTACAGCTTATGTATATAAGTGTGTGTGTGTGTGTGTGTGTGTGTGTGTGTGTGTGTGTAAAAAATCCATATATAATCAAATACTGCCATCTACTGGAAATTTTAAATCCCTACATGGGCACATTTTGGAAATGTTATTCTCTTTAAATTCATAATTAAATTCTTTAAAAATCAACGGTTTGCTCTAAAATTCTGAAATTATTCAGGGATATCCAAGAGTGGTTTCTCTAAGCACTTAATTTTTTTCTAAGCCATTGAGAAAGAAATTTTAGAGAAAAGAAATATTAAACTTTATAGTCTTGTACATGTAATTTTCAATATTTTGTGAATAGCTCAAAATCGCCTGGATTTTTACCAAACTGAAATCCATGTATAGTCTGCATGTGCTTTACAAATAGAGGCCATTTTTATTGGCATTGACCAGTATTTATGGAAAATACATAGATTTCTCCATTTTCCAAACTTTTAAAAATTCAGAGTGTGCAACTTTCAAAAACCTCAATACATGCAGTGAGAGAATTATTACACCTTATTTAGACTCCATGACTGTTTGGTAGAGACAACACTATTTTAACTATTATTTAAACTATAGTTTTTAGTTTTCTGTAGCTAGCTAAAATAATACTAAATTAAAAATAGATTAATTAAATTAATTAATATAACTAAATACCTGCAAAACTCCTCAACGGTGTACTCTAAAGCCGCGGGTGTGTTTTGGATCAAGCAGAAACCACATGTCAGCTTAACCAACAAACAGCGTCAGTGAGCAGCATGTAGGCTGCTACTGCATGGGCTGCCTTCAGGGACAGTCGGAAATTACAGTTTTCCTGGCAAATCTTTGCCGATCTCATAAGTATTATATTTTAAAATTACTATTTCCAGTGGGGTGGCAGTAGGGGTGGCAAGGGCTCTGTTGGGGGGTGGGAAATGCCATCCCTGCCACCACTCTGGCTCCGCAACTGGCTACATTCAATGTACAGCTTATGTATATAAGTGTGTGTGTGTGTGTGTGTGTGTGTGTGTGTGTGTGTGTGTGTGTGTGTGTGTGTGTGTGTGTGTGTGTGTGTGTGTGTGTGTGTGTGTGTGTGTAAAAAATCCATATATAATCAAATACTGCCATCTACTGGAAATTTTAAATCCCTACATGGGCACATTTTGGAAATGTTATTCTCTTTAAATTCATAATTAAATTCTTTAAAAATCAACGGTTTGCTCTAAAATTCTGAAATTATTCAGGGATATCCAAGAGTGGTTTCTCTAAGCACTTAATTTTTTTCTAAGCCATTGAGAAAGAAATTTTATAGAAAAGAAATATTAAACTTTATAGTCTTGTACATGTAATTTTCAATATTTTGTGAATAGCTCAAAATCGCCTGGATTTTTACCAAACTGAAATCCATGTATAGTCTGCATGTGCTTTACAAATAGAGGCCATTTTTATTGGCACTGACCAGTATTTATGGAAAATACATAGATTTCTCCATTTTCCAAACTTTTAAATATTCAGAGTGTGCAACTTTCAAAAACCTCAATACATGCAGTGAGAGAATTGTTACACCTTATTCAAGAAAAACATCCTGAAAATCCAAGATTGTTACACCACAAAATTGATTTTTGGTAATTTTTTGAAGTTTTCAACGGTTTTTTCACACTTTTGGAAATAGGCCCCGCCCACTTGTTTCAATCATTACCATATTTAATTATTTAGTCAAGGGCTATGACTGGAAGGGGATGAAGAAGGTTTTGTAAAAATCCGATCAGCCATTCTTGCGTAGTAGATTTCTTGACATCACAGCGCCCCCTAGTGATGGACGATCCTCAAACGCGGGACACGTATGCAAAATCTTATTTGGAGTATGGGTTATGAAGGACATGTTAAAATCTGTAAGGGTTTTAGAATAATCAGCAATTACATTTAGACCTAGCTAGCTAACAATCACTTATTTTAGCGTTACTTTTCGAAAAAGTCGAAATTCAATAATCCGCCGCATTAACTATTTTTATTTGTCCATGACACGCTTATATATAAAGTTTTGCGTTGATTTCACAAAAACAGTAGGAGGAGTTTAACAAGAAAGGTTCAACCTTTGTAGCGCGAAAACTGGCTAGTAAACGAGAGTGTGCAAATTCCCTTCATGATGCAGAATCATCCAATAAACAAAGTGATATGAAGTTTTTGAGTGTGGGACCAGTAGTTTTGTCGTTACAGGCCGAAACGCATTGTCGTTCGCCTGCGCTGCGGGCTTGGAACCCTAATAATTGAATTGAATAATATCTATACCAAATGAAAGAGTACATTGTAATATGTATTTAAAACTACAAACAGGGAGTTTTGAACAATATTTATTATTATTTTGTGATTGCTCAAAATGTGTCCCACATATTTGTCACCACCGTCAGATATTTATAAAAAGCAACAAAATCAGGCAACTAAAAGGTCAACTACATTCCTGGAGAACCCATTTTCAAATCTTCAGCTCTACTTCATGCTTCAAGTTCACTCAAGCTCCTTTAAGTTTGCTATTTTCTCTTAAACTTGTTCATATTTTTGGACACTGCTAATGTCACAACCATAACATGTCAACACCGTCTCTTTTGTATAAAAAATATTAGATTAGATTATGACATAAAGGTTTACTTTTTAAGAAGAGGTCTAAAGTAGCTAGCAACAGAGGGGAAACAAGATGGCTAATGTGAACAACTCATGCATATCATGTGAAAGAGTAGGTTTTTGTCACCACCGTCAGACGTCACCACCGTCAGGTTTTCTGTCTGACGGTGGTAACAAAAACCTACAAATGGTCCTCAACGGAGGATAGAATATAATTGTTCATCTGTAATGTTTCATTAACCTTTTTTATATTTTTATTTATGTAATTCCCCCTATATTTCTTCCATATCGTACAACCCTAGGGGATGAGGTGTGCCTTCCCTCTCTCTCAATTCACTATTATGCCATGTTCATTTGGCTTACGTCATTTGGGATGAACATAGTGCACCTACTACCTACCTACATATCACTGTGGACACTCATCCTCAAGATGTGGAAGTAGAGTTTTTCCACCCTCATGGGCCTAACACACAATTCTATCCAAAAGGAGAGGGAAAGGATATGTGCTTCATACCATTTGACCATATTCTGGTCAAACTTGTGGAACCCTCATCACCAGGTCGTGTAAGCAGGACGAGGGAGATATACAACCTGTATGCTGAAGCCATGGACTTCATAGAGGAGAAACATATACAGCATATAGTTACAGTATAAGTATACAGTTTGTATACAGTATACAGTTTAAGATGATGTCAGTGATGCATTATACATTATTCCTACTGGTAATTACTTTATTTTTTACTATGATGATTTGATATTTGATGATATGGGGATGGGGTACTTTTAATAATGATATTGCTTAATTGTACCTTATATTCCTTGAAAATGTTTGTCACAGTGCTCATGATTGTTATTTTTTGGACCAAATAGTTAATAACCAAGAAGCCATTGACTTGAGTTGTATACAGTTTGGAATTGTATGTTGTAATGAGGCCACTGTCACCACCGTCAGATTAGTATCACCACCGTCAGTTCTAATGTCACCACCGTGAGAGGGCTTTTTATTTGTTTTAAATTAATATGCATACAATATGTTTCTTCAGAACTGTTCAGTCATTAAATTAATAGTCTCTTTTAATACAAAAATATGTTTGTTAAATAAAAAAACATGACTTTTTCTATTTAGGCTTAAAGTTGTATGATGTTAGATCTTTTAAAGGACAACATGTGAAACAGTATAAAAAATTAACAAAAATAAATATTCAACATTTAACAGCATATATGTGTACCAACAATGCCAGATAATGATTTAAAAACTCTAAATACATATTAGACCAAATAAATAAAAAAGAATTTGCTTTTTAATGTGTCTGATGGTGTTGACAAAAACAAAGTAATAACTGGAAAAACGCCTATTTTATGAAAAAAATACAAAATGAGGAGGTCGCACGGGTACATTGCTCAACAGCCCAGACCTTGGTCTATAATAATATACCTTCAGATTTTGTAATTTAACTAACTTTTTATTTTCACAATTTATCCAAATTCCCAAGAATCAGTGATATTACATGGTATCCCAGCCCTTTAACGCTTTGTATGCACGGCTTATCGTGTGTGTACAGAAAACAACATAGCTTAACCAGTATATGTCAGAGGGAGCTAATATTTTCAACATTAATCCATGGCTTCAAGCAACCTTATCTTGGTCTTCTTCAGTGTTCCCTCTAAACTGCACGCATGCGCAATCGCGCACTGCATCTGGATTCAGCACGCACAGCAAATCAATGCTGCACAGTAAATAAAATCCAAGCTGAACTGTAAACAAAATAATAATAAACCAAGTCATTTTGCACCATTTTGCAACTCTGGTGAGATGGTGTTCCACGGTCCCACTCTGTGTGCGTCAGGTGCTGATCGGAGCACACCACTGATTGATGGGTGGGGCAGACGCCTTTGCGGCGTACATATTTGTCCTGGGCATCGTTTCAGAAAAAATTACTGATCTACCCTAAGTAGTTCTACCTCACTCTGTCATACTCTGTGTTTTCGGTTTCACAACAGGAGATATCAATCAAGTAGCTAAACACGCCTTCCAATCAACTCTGAGTAGAAAGCGAGCCAGAGCATGAAAGAAGCCCTCCTCAATGGAACGCAGATAACGTGATTCACCATGGCAACTGCAGGAAATAAGAAGCCTCGAAGAGTGCATTTCCCGTGACTGGAATTAGAAATCTTTATTAAAGGCATATGGAGAGTATTAAACCATAAGAAACAATGCTTTTGCTGAGGAAAAAACGAGTTGGTGGCAGATAATTGTTGAAAAAGTCAATGCATGAGTGATATGAGAGTTATTTGACAGAGAATTAAAGCTGTTTTCATTCAACACAAAGGGGGGCGGGGGAAGGCACTGATTAGGGAAGGCATTGAAAGGACATGGCAGCAAATCATGATGAAGTATGAAAATACGGTTTAATCAGGTAAGATTAAGTTATCCATCCATCCATTTTGGAACTACCATTCTGTGTAGTCCTTTTATTAATCTTGTGGGACTCTGACTATGGAACAGTGCAACAATAACATTCCTGACAGGGCGACATACAGCTGCCTCTGAAAGATTTTCTGCGTCTCCTATGTTATTAAAAAGCTGCCGTTGGCATAAAACCGAAGAGCAGCACAAAGAAATTGTTCAGAACTGAGAGCGTCCCCTCGTTGTATTAGAAAAGCGATGTGCGGCTGAGAATATTGAAATAAATCATCTGATGACCCCAAAGCGTTCACCATTCAAACACACATTCACACCCTGACAGTGGTGAGCTATGTAAGCAGCCACAGCTGCCCTGGAGCAGACTGACAGAAGCGAGGCTGCACAGCACCACATCCTTGTCCTAAATCTTACTAACCTGACAACAGCCAGATGCATGTCTCGCTCCGCCTAGCTCCACTCACATACATCTGGGACATCGCCCATAGAGAGTGATTTCTCCAACCAATTTTATGGTCTGGCCAATCAGGACGCAGGGCTGGAGTTTCATAGATGTGACGTAGTGGAGACGCGACCATGACGTGAGACTATTTTGATAGCAATGGCGGCTCATCGAGGAAGCAAGCGTTAACATTGATGCTGCTATTTCTTCAGTGTTGTCCAATCTACCTAATATTGTTTCATTAAAAGAACATCAGAGAACGGCTCTGAAGGCTTTTGTTAGTGGAAACCATGTTTTCGCCCTTCTCCCGACCGGATTTGGCAAGTTTTATTTTCCAGGGCGCGCCCGTGGCTGACGCGCCCGCGGCGGAGCGGTTAGCGCGAACCATATTAGGAGGCCTTTAGTCCTCAACGCGGTCGGCCCGGGATCGACTCCGACCCGCAGCGCTTTGCCGCCTGTCTTCCTCCCTCTTCCTGTCAGCTCACTGTCAATAAAACGCGTGCCACTAGAGCCGCAAACACATAAAAAAAAGCTTCCTTTCTGAGGTGTGAGAAGTGAATTATAACCATAACATTTTTTGACAACCCACTTGCATTAGAGCAGCCAATATGACTTATTTAGGTGTCAGAAGGACCAAATAAGGTCTCCCCACAAGATTTTAGTAGTGTGTCCAAACACCCTAGTTTTTGGACAGCTCCCTTCTTTTTTAGCGCACAATTTGTCTGAATCATGTTAAATTTGAATTTCACTGGGTTTAAACAATGTTCTGCTGTTTCTAATGACTGGGCTCACAGAATGTTCATTTGCAGCATATTTGGCTATATAGTTAGCGCGAACCATATTAGGAGGCCTTTAGTCCTCAACGCGGTCGGCCCGGGATCGACTCCGACCCGCGGCGCTTTGCCGCCTGTCTTCCTCCCTCTTCCTGTCAGCTCACTGTCAATAAAACGCGTGCCACTAGAGCCGCAAACACATAAAAAAAAGTTGTTTTTTTCCTGCGTCGCTCTCATCAGCGTCACGGGTTGGCTTCGGTGTGAGTGGTTGAAATAGCACGTCGATAAAGATGACAGACAAGTGGCTTATCCAATCATATGCAAGGATTTTTGATAAGGCCCAGCCTTCAATAAAGGCAATTCCTATGGAGGTGTCCCAGATGTATGTGAGTGGAGCTAGGCGGAGTGAGACATGCATCTGGCTGTTGTCAGGTTAAAATCTTACTGCAGAAAGTGTCTGGTGCTGCAGTGTTCTTATTGGGTAAAACACCTTTAAATCTAGTGGCTGAGCACATAAAAGACAACCTCCTGATAATATAATATGCAAAAAACGCCACCAAACGTTATTAACGCCACCGCACGTATTTTACGCGAGTGCGCGTTTTCTACGTCACCGCGCGTTCTGGCTGGAAACGCGCGGTGACTAAAAAACGCGCGCTCGCGTAAAATACGGGTTGGAACTGCACGTTATTGTAAGGGCGAGTATTTGCCTAATCGGCTTGCCATAAGTTCCACTGCCGTATGCATGCACATGTTTCGATAGATACAGACAGGAGAGGCAAAGTAGAAGCTCGCGCATGAACATGTCCAACCAACAACTCTGATTGATTGTTCACTCTGAATGTTGTTTCAAAATAGCAAACCTGGTTTCATTTCTTAGTTATGTCCTGGATTTTGTAGCGTTTGTGGACGCTACGTCGCTACTTGATCAAAAAAGTAACGTCACTACAGGAAAGTTACTTGATTCATAAAGCAGCGACGCTACGGTCAAGCTACTGGAAAATGTAGTTTAACTAATAGCTTCGCTACATGTAGCGGCGCTACTGCCCATCACTGCGGTCAACCCGGGTTCGACTCCGACCCGTGGTCCTTTGCCGCATGTCTCTCCCCTTCTTCCACCTTCCACCCCCTTCCTGTCAGCCTACTGTGTTAAAAAGCGAGCCACTAGAGCTGCGAAAAATCTCCAAAAAAAAATATTAGGGGGAACGTTGGTCTTCTTCATCTGCTCCAATGTTTTTTCAGTTCTCTCCAGTGTTTTTCTTCTCTGTCAACTTGTTATCCCGGCTTGTCAACCTACTCTGTCTGATAAAAAATAGCTCAGTTGCTAGCTAGCTTGTTAGCTAAGCCATGCTACGGTTTGTTATTGTGTCGCATCAACATTTCGTCACGTCACTTTTCTGTTTCAGCGCTTGCAGCAGTGACACCACCCATATTTGCAGCACATTCAATTGTAATAGAAAACCACCCAAGGCGAACTGACCCCTTGTGTACCATCCTAAGTAGGTACTACTGGAAAAGTGACATTAGATTAATGTCCCCATCTCTAACAGCAACCAGTCAACAAGCTGTGGCCAAGTGAAGGAAAATCACCTAAATCTTCTAGTGAAAAGACTTAAATGGCTGCTAGAAAAAGTTTCTTTCTTAGAAGAATTTCTGGGAAAACAACCATCGCATCAACTTAATTCATTTTTAACGCTAGCACTATTCTAAAACAAACCTTTGAAAAAGGTTACAATCATTATTATACCTGGTGGTGACATAAACAGCCTATAAAGGATTTACTATAGCAGCTAAAAAGACTTGCTAAGCTTAAAAACAGTTGTTATTACAAGTATTACTAAAATAGAAGAAGAAAAGCAGAAATAAATCAAGACAGACCTGTTCTGTTTGGAGCTGTTTTTCCAACAGTTGAGGTACCATTGCATGTTGATCAGGCATCCAAGGTAAAGAAACATTGACAAACTCCATGTCTTTGATCTGGAACACATTCTCCACACCTGCAAAGGAAAAAGAAACATTGTAACAACATCCTTTTAGTATATATTTCTCTCTCTTTATTTTTTTTTACAGGTTTCAAATGTTATTTGAAATAACAGAATAGGCACAGTGACAAAATTCAGGTGTAACGGCGTCAAAGTGGAAGGCAAATGGAAGAATGCACATACGCAATGGTAAAAAACAAAAAAATAAGTGACGCCGGACTTCGCCACATGGCCACACCATCCAGCCAAAGATCTCACACAGATCTTCAACAGATCACTGAACCTGTGTTAAGTTACCTTCTGCTTCTTCCAGAGGCAGAATATCAGGAAGGCCTGTGCCTTAACGGTGTCACCATCGAGTCTGAAAATCTGCGCAGATCAGCTAGCCCCCTTTTTCATACTGATCTTCAATAGATAACTTGAACTGTGTGAAATTCCCTCCTGCTTCAAACGCTCTACAATCATCCCCAAAAAAACTCAATTTCTGGATAAATGAGAGACCTTTCACCCTTACAGCTGTAGTGATGAAATGCTTTGATAGACTGGTGTTGGCCCATCTGAAGGATATCGATCACAGGACCCTTGTTGGACCTCGACAGTTTCCCTACAGGGCTAACAAGACAGTGGATGATTCAGTCAATTTGGGACTACACTACCTCCACCAACATCTCAACATTCCAGGGACATATGAAAGGATCCTGTTTGGGGATTTCAGGTTTAACAACATCATCCCACACCAAATTCACCCAGATTATTGTGCCAGCATTCAAGTAACAGTGGATCACAAAGTTTCAGGAGTCAGCAGGTTAAGCTGAGGAACTTCACATCCAGCACCTGCACAATTAGCACAGGTTTCCCCCAGGGGTGAGTGCTCTCCCGACTGCTCTTCTCCTCTATACCAATGACGGCACCTCAGAGGACCAAATCAATTGCTGTGCAATCAAGCCATGATGAAAAATCAGACTGAATCATGACACTTTTACAGGCACCAAGGAACTGCCCCCCTCAGCAGGGTGCCGCTAATATGAAACCAAGCTCCCACAGACTTAACTTCCTCTTTGCCTGTGGACACTTGAGGAGAGAGTCTGCGTTGGAGAGACCAGCCACCCATGCGGGCTGCTTGGGATTCAAAGACTCACAAGCATCCTTAGCCACACCACGCACCCCCTTCATTGTCCTAATCGGGTTGACGCACCCCCCCCCCCAAAAAAAAATAAAAAAAATAATAATAATCTGTTGCAGTTACACACTCCACCATCGTTTGATGTCTTCATAGTGCTATGAGCGTTATTAACAATAATAATAATAATTGAACTTTATTGATCTCACAATAAATTCACTTCTGCATCTTAACCCATCCCCTTGGGGAGCAGTGGGCTGCCACTGTGCGGCGCCTGGGGAGCAATTGGGGGTCAAGGGTCTTGCTCAGGGACCCTGAATGGCAGCTTGTGGGAGATGAACTCAGAACCTCTGGGACCGAAGCTCTGTGCTCTAACCACTAGGCCACCACTCCCCGCATTAATAACGCATTAATATGGATATGTTTTGTATAACTTTAGGATTAACCCATTTAGCGATCGATCACTACGGCGACCCCTAGCTTCCCAGAGCAATAATCACATTAATAAAATCCAAAGTTACCGATTTTTACTAAGCAAATCATTCTTTAAAATGTTATATTTTTTAATCAAATAATGTTTTGTTTAACTCAGGATTTGCATTGCGAATGGGTTGAAATACATACCAAATGTTGTTCTAAATTAGTTAAGCTAATTTAACCTCTTGAAAATGAACCTAGGTTCTTTGACTTAGATCTAGCAGTGAACCAGGATTCACTGAATCATTCTGATGATGATCAACCATTTTATTTTGTCTTTTGTTTCTTTTTTGTGTACATAGTTCCTTATCTTATTTTTATCTTAATTGTGCTTAGTAGTTTTAGTTAAGTTTCAGCCTAGCCTAGTAGAGAGAATTTGTTGATTAAAATATAGTGTTAATTCAGATATACAGTATTCTATAGTAATGTTCTCTGGATGTTAATTTTGATATCTGTTAATAAATTCTTGAACTTGAAGAGAAGTTGTCACTCCTTTATCCCATATGTGTGCACAGTCTGCTTTTAAAAGAATGCCAATGTTCGAATCATTCCTTTCAACTATTGTCCTATTATCAGCCCTTTGGCTGATATTCACCAGACAATACCTAACAGACAGAGAGTTATTTATTAAACATTGAATAACTTTAAACAGTGTGCAATAGCACAACACTATCAAACTCCTTAAGTGCTCATAGGCCTACGGGAGGTTGATCAGCTGGCTCTCTGGTGCAGCCAGAGCAACCTGGAGCTCAACACGCTCAAAGCTGGGGAGATGGTCATGGACTTCAAGAGGAAACCCCCCCCAAACCCGCCTCCCCCCATTCTGCCTCCCATCACCATACTCAACAGTTACTCAACTTCTCCCCTCTGGTAAGCGCTACAGAGCACTGTAACCCAGAACCACCAGACTCAGAAACAGTTTCTTCCCACAGGACATCACTCTCATGAAGAGATGACTCTGACAAAATAGTGCTGTTCGTTTTTACCGTTTATATTATCATATTTTATACACTGGACACCAAATCCACTGACCTCATGTACATAACATCATATACAATGATCATTTAGATGAGCCTGCTGGAGAGACTGAACTGGGATAAGGCTGCAGATCCAGCTGGTGTCTACCCCACAGTCCTGAAGGACTGTGAAAAGCAGCTCTCTGGGATTCTAAAATACCTCTTCAACCTTAGCCTGACCAAGGAGAAGGGTCCAGTGTTGTGGAAAACCTCCAGCAAAGTTCCTGTACCAAAGAAAACTCTAGCCTGACATGGTCATACTCAATTCTAGTCAGAATTTGAGTCTGATACTGCTCCATAGAGCTGTGATTATGGGGCGTGTTTCGAACGAACCAGGAAAAAAAATTCCTCTGCACTCAATTGGATAGACCTACAACCAATAAGAGCAACGGAGTGTGTGACGTATGTTAACCGACGCATAGTTGTTGTCAACAGAACTCAACTGTTAGCCTAGAATAAGAAGATGAGCGTGAACGGTTTTTGCCGGTGTTGCGAAAAAGAATGTAAGGATCCAAGGAGTCATTCTACACACCTCAACTCTCCAGCGGCAGCCATCGTTGTTGTAAACGAATTCAACCCAAGCGCGCTTTGGTGACGTGGTTGATTACGTTACTGTTGATCATCTGTCCATCATCGTATAAAGCCCGCCCTGACAATTTGATTGGCCCGCCAGATATTGGGCGAGCATACTCGCGCTAGTATTGAGCAATGCCAGACCGAACTTCCCGACCTAAAACGTTGTGGGCGGGACTAAGTTCGGAATGGCACCCAGGTTAAGAAAACTCACCCATCAGTCCTCAATGTCTTAAGACCTGTTGCCCTGACATCCCACATCATGAAGGAGAGACTCCTGTTGGCCCACCAAGCAAACAAGCACCCCCTGAAGTTTGCTTATTGTCATGGAGCTGGAGTTGAAGATGCCATCATACACTCACTCACATCAACAAACTCACTGTCATTTAGACGGGGTAGACAACATGTGAGGATCATATTATTAGGGTTCCAAGCCCGCAGCGCAGGCGAATGGCTATGCCGTTCGTCTGCATTGTGTGCACAGAACCCTATTGTTTTTCGTCTGTTTTTAAATTATTAGGGTTCCAAGCCCGCAGCACAGGCAAACGGCTATGCCGTTCGTCTGCACTGTGTGCAGAGAACCCTATTGTTTTTCGTGTGTTTCTTCATTATTCTCGCAATATTCTTCTCCGCTAAAACGCGTTGTGCGGCCCATGCAGATTTGTAACAAACCTATTGAATCAGGTATCTAAGTACAGAACGTGCACCACTACTCAAACCCAGAAATTCAGACCCCTCAACAACTAGGGGGCGCTATAACAAAGGACAATGCGTTTCGGCCTGT
This sequence comes from Fundulus diaphanus, assembly GCA_037039145.1. NCBI lineage: Eukaryota > Metazoa > Chordata > Actinopteri > Cyprinodontiformes > Fundulidae > Fundulus > Fundulus diaphanus. Next base: position 974,643 of record CM073140.1, read on the forward strand.
AACCACCAAACTACTGGTCCCACACTCAAAAACTTCATATCACTTTGTTTATTGGATGATTCTGCATCAAAAAGGGAATTGGCACACCCTTCGTTTCCCAGCTAGTTTTCGCGCTACATGGCTACCAAGGATAAACCTTTCTTGTTAAACTCCTACATTTTTTGTGCACTCCGCGCAAAACCCCATATATAACCGTGTAATGGACAAATAAAAAAAGTTAACGCAGCGGATTTTTTAATTTTGACTTTTTCGAAAAGTAACACTAAATAAGTGATTGTTAGCTAGATAGCTCTAAATGTAATTGCTGATTATTCTAAAACCATAACAGATTTTAACATGTCCTTCATAACCCATAGTCCAAATAAGATTTTGCACATGTGACCTGCGTTAGAGGATCGTCCATCACTAGGGGGCGCTGTGATGTCAAGAAATCTACTACACAAGAATGACTGATCGGATTTTTACAAAACGTTCTTCACCCCCTTCCAGTCATAGCCCTGAACTAAAGTATTAAATATGGTAATGATTGAAACAAGTGGGTGGGGCCTATTTCCAAAAGTGTGAAAAAACTTGAAAACTTCAAAAAATTGCCCAGATGTTCCAGTTTTTCCACCAGATCCTGTAGGATGATGGTGCCCGCAGGTGAACGGCTATGCCGTTCGTCTGCACTGTGTGCAGAGAACCATATTGTTTTTCGTCTGTTTTTCCATTATTTATTATTAGGGTTCCAAGCCCGCGGTGCAGGCGAACGGCTATGCCGTTCGTCTGCTCTGTGAGCAGAGCTCACAGATACAGTTAGTTAAAATCTTGCGAGATGGAAACATGTTGATAAAATGTAAATCTGAAGAACAAAAGAATAAAAGCATGCAGATTGATAATATTTGTAAAAAGGTTGTGAGTGAAAGGAAAGTTGTTGGAGAAAATAGAGTATCACGTGGTGTAATCACTGGTATTCCACTCGAGGAAGATTTGGAAAAACTTAAAAGAAATATACATGGTGGTGAAGTGCGTAGGTTAAAAAGATTGTTAAAATCTGTGGATTGGGAAAAAATAGAGAGTCTCTCGGTACTTCTGAAGTTTCAAGATGACGTTCTTCCTGATAAGGTAAAGATTGGCTTCATGAGTTTTCCTGTTAGGCCTTATATCCCTCCTCCTTTGCGATGTTTCAAATGTCAAAGGTATGGTCACATTGCAGCAGTGTGTAAAGGGAAGCAAAGATGTGCAAAATGTGGTGGAGATCATCAATATGAGGAATGTGGAGCGGACGTACAGCTGAAGTGTTGTAACTGTAGTGGTCAGCATAATGTAGCATATGGAGGTTGTGAAGTAAGGAAAAGGGCAGCAAAAATACAACCGTTGAAAACAGTTAAAAATATTACTTATGCAGAGGCAGCAAAAAGTGTTCAAGAAAAAAGAACAGTTCAGAAAAGTCAACAAGTCTCTTCTAGTCCAAGTCCTGGGCCCAGTCAAAGAACAATGGCAGGAACGGAAATCACAATGGATAAATTAATCTTATTCATGGCATATGTTATCAATTGTACTGATCAAGTGAAGCAGAAAACTGAAAAGATCAAAATTATAGTGAAAGGTGAAAAAAAATTTAGCTGTGAAAGACTTATCTTGGGAGTTGATAAATAAAAGGCTTGAAACAGATGGAAAAGAAGGTGGAGGAAGACTTTAATGTTTATTTTACAATGGAATGCAAGAAGTTTATTAGCAAATTGACAAGAATTTAAAGGATATTTAAGTTATTTGGAAAATAAACCAGATATTATTTGTGTTCAAGAAACATGGCTTAAACCAGAGTTGGATTTTGTTATAGCAAAATATGATAGTATTAGAAGAGATAGGGAACAAGAAAGTGGAGGAGGATGTGTAATATTTATAAAAAAAAAGGAATACAGTATAGATTTCTAGGAAAAGGAACAACACTAGAATGGTTAGCTGTGGAAATTTGGATTAATAAAGAAAGTATTAAAATATTAAATTTTTATAATCCGTGTAAAAAACTGTATTTGGATGAAATGGAGGAAATGTTTAAAAATATAGGAAGAAAGATAATTTGTTGTGGAGATTTTAATACTTTTAGTACTTTATGGGGTAATAGGACTGATGCTAATGGAGAAGTGGTGGAAGAAATAATGGATAGAAATAAATTGGTTTGCCTTAATAATGGAGAAGGGACAAGGATTAATATTACAAATGGATGTGAATCTGCGTTAGATTTAACTTTAGTCTCAGAAAATCTTTCTGGAATTAGTAATTGGAAAATATTAAGAGAATCAACTATAGGAAGTGACCATTATCCTATACTTATTGAAATTGGTTTAGAAGTGGGGAAAAAGTGATACTGAAGGCATAGAGAGATGGATATTTGGAAATGTTGATTTGGAAAAATATAAAATACTAAGTCATAAAGAAATGCAAAAGGTTAACTTAAATTTGGATATTGATAGGGTAAATTTTTCTATTTGTGAAGCGATTTTAGGTGCTGCACATGAAACAATCCGAAGGAAAAGAGGAAAATATAAGAAGAAAATAGTGCCACGGTGGACAAAGGAATGTGATGTTGCAATTAAATCTTGAAATAAAGCTTTTAGGTTGTTAAAGAGAAATCAGAATTTTCAGAACTTTATTGAATATAAAAGGTTACAAGCTCTTGTTAAAAGAACTGCGAAAAATGCAAAAAGGTTTATTGGGGAAATTTTTGTAATTTGGTAGGTAGCAGAAACAAAAATTTCCAAAGTTTGGGGAATGATAAAGAGAATGAATGGAATTAGACGTGATCATGAAAATCCAGTTCTGAAAGATGGAAATGTTATTGCTGTAACTGAGAAGGAGAAGGCAAACATGCTGGTTCAAAAATTTGTTAAAGTTCATAGTTGTAATAATTTAAGTACAGAAGAGAAACGTAGAAGAGTGTACAATTAATGAAAATGTTAATTTATTAGAAGAAAATGTAAGATATAATGATTTTTTAAATGGCCCTTTATTTGAATTAAATAATGCTTTAAGGAAATCAAAATATTCATCTCCAGGAAAAGATAATATTACTTATATTATGGTTAGTAAGCTTACTAGTGAATCTAAAAAGGTTTTGTTGGAATTTTATAATAAAATATGGGAAGTGGACTTTTTACCTAAGGTATGGAAAGAAGCAATCGTAATTCCAATCTTTAAGCCAGGTAAAGAGAGGTCAAATCCAGCTAGTTATAGGCCTATTTCTTTAACTTCACATATATGTAAAATAATGGAGAGAATGATAAATGAAAGATTAAGCTATTTCATTGAGAAGAGGGGATACTTATCAACATTTCAAAGTGGATTTAGAAAAGGTAGAAGAACTATGGATCCTATTCTATGCTTAGAACATGAAATTAGAAAAGGGCAAGTTAATAAGGAGAGTGTGGTGGCTGTTTTCTTTGATATAGAGAAAGCCTATGACATGATGTGGAAAGGTTTTTTAATTAAATTGAAAAAAATGGGAATTAGTGGATCAATGTTTTATTGGATAAAATATTTTTTACAAGATAGATCAATACAAGTAAAAATAGGACAACATTTGTCAGAAAAGTTTTTTGTTGAAAATGGTACACCACAGGGAAGTATAGTGAGTCCTTTGTTTTTTTTCTATTATGATTAATGATATGTTTGACAATTTGGAGAGTGGAATGGGGTTTTCTTTATTTGCTGATGATGGAGCAATTTGGAAGAGGGGTAAAAATTTAAATTTCATTGTTAAAAAGATTTAAGAAGCAATTAATAATATAGAAAATTGGTCTTTTAAATGGGGATTTAAAATTTCTATAGACAAAACAAAGACTTTATTTTTCACGAGGAAGAAAGTATCTGAAAATTTAAAATTGCTAATCATGAATTTGAGAGGGTAAAGGAATTTAAGTTTTTGGGTTTATGGTTGGATGAAAAACTTAATTGGAACATTCATATTCAAAAAGTAGTGGATAAGTGTAAGAGAGTTTTAAATGTAATGAGGTGTTTGATGGGGAGTAAGTGGGGTGCGGAGAGGAAAGCATTGAAAGCAATATATACTGGTTTAATAAGGTCGGTAAGTACAAGCCGCCCTTTCGTGCCCTCCTCCCCAGTGACGTGGTGTTCACAGACCAGGTGAGGTTGTGCGTCATGTGCACCCCGAGGAATTTGGTGCTGCTGACCACCTCCACAGCTGAGCTGTTGATGAGCAGTGGAGCGTGGTGAGGCCGGTTCTTCCTGAAGTCCACGATGATCTCCTTCGTTTTCTCCATGTTCAGGATCAGTCCTGGTCCTGGTCGTTGTCGTCTCTAATCAGGCCCACCACCGTCGTGTCGTCTGCAAACTTCGCGATGTGATTGGCGGTGAACCTGGGGACACATTCGTGTGTCATCAGGGTGAACAGCAGGGGGCTCAGGACGCAGCCCTGAGGGGAGCCCATGCTGAGGGTGATGACATCAGAGGGGTTCTGTCCGACGCGGACCGACTGAGGTCTGTTGGTGAGGAAGTCTAGCAGCCAGTTGCGAAGGGGTGCGCTGAAGCCCGGATGTTCCAGTTTTTCCACCAGATGCTGTGGGATGATGGTGTTGAACTTCTAAACTGAAGTCCAGGAGCATGCTCAAAAGGGCAGGGCGTGGGTGGGCTTGGAACCCGTTAATAACTGCTTGCAGTTCTAGTTTTATTTGTTTTTAAATGTTTTCATGGCCTTGCTTTCCAGTATGTGTCAGACCTCCATAAATCCAGATGAATCCAATCAATTACTTCGACTACAGGCATCAATAGCTGGATGACTTTAAATTTCCTGCCTTCAAATTCTGACAGGACAGAAGTTGTAATCTTTGGACCAGAGTCCTAAAAAAATAAACTTATCAATCAGTCACATAATCTGGATTGTATTAAATTGGCCTCTGATAATAAAGTAGGTTTAACATCTCAGTCTTCACCCTGACCAGACATTATATCTCCTCTATTGCGCAGGAAGCACTAGTGCGTAATTACGCATGCCAGTGGTTGAGTTTGAAGTTGTTCTCTGAGCATTTTTTGTTTGTGGTCAAAGTGGATGGAATGATTATTTTCTGCTTCGCTTTCAACCCACTAATGGTCTTAAATTTATGTACTGTAATCCCAGATTCTTTGAGTATATGCGCAGCTTTTCAAGCTCTGTGCCTCATTGGTTTCTAGTGAGAGCACAGAAAATAAACACTGTAAAGGACGCAGCAATCCCCCGAAGTACCGCTCATTCTATGTCATTAAGATTGAACAAAATAGCACAAAACACAACTACTAACTCTATTGATTTTATTTGGGACATTTTGGTGGAAGGACATGAAATGTAATGGCACACGTTTTGAAGGCTGGCCGCTGATAAAAACCCCTGGTTCCGAGGGAAGGGAGGGGAGAGGAGAAGTAGGTAAGAGCATTGAGGCACAGAAACACTACAGAATTAATAAAAATAAAACTTATAAACAGATTAATTGCTGTTTCAGACTGCATCTGGAAAGCAGATCTATTTTCTGATTCAACGTGCAGCAGTGACTGGTTCTGAATATAGGCTTTATAGCTGCCAGCCACTCTCCCCTCTTACCGGCACTGTGTTACGGCTTAAATTCTTTTAACGGTAAACAGTACCAGACTGCACCTGCTTATATTCACCCCTGCATAAACTACTATTTAAGCAAACATGAATTCAAGATAGTAGCCATGTAGACTGATGCAAAAACATTTTGTTAGTAAATGTTAATGGTGACTTTTTATTATTATTATTTGCTATCAAACTTAGTAGAAACCTTGTTTTGATGTCAAAAAAGGCCTAAATATATAGGGCCAAATCAATTAGAATTAAAACTCAGTTTTACACAACTACAAACACTTTAGCATAATCATTTGGGCTATTTAAAAGGACTGTTATGACACTAGCAAACTTTCCTGCCCCACAAATCTCTTTGATAAATATCACATTATAAAGACATGCAAACGTACCTTTTCTCCTTTCTTCGGCTCCTCTCTTTCTTTTTCTTTTTGTTCTCTGCCCCAAAAGGATATTTCCTTTTTTGTGACATGTTTTTGACAACTAGCCAAACAAGTTTGGATGCGCATTGCACGGCAGGAAGTGCATGTCATTGGTGCAGTGTGTCACTACCCGATCCGTACCGGTAGCACGATCCGTACCATCAGCTCATTTGTGCACGCGCGAACAGAATAACTTCCGGTAGGCAATATTTCGTTTTTCTTTCGCTTTTCTTTTTTTTATATATCTTTGTATTTGCGTAAATATTGCATATTTTAAAAATAGAGAAAAACTTAAATATATATATAAAGCCTACATATATATTTTTTAGTTTTTTTTATAAGAATATATACACCATTACTTAAAGTACATAAAAACCCCAGCTATGAACACGTTTAGGAGTATAGAAACGTATTTTATTTTGAATATTCTTCAGGTTTTTTTAATCATTTATTTGATTTGCATATGTATTTGTGTATTTTGTACTTAAAAAATGCATTTAAAAAAAAAGTATGCCTTGTCTTTGTTATGTGCTCTTTGTTCTCTTCTCTGTTCGGTTTTTGTAAAAAATAAACAATGCGGGTACTTTAATTACGGGGTCTTCTCTTGTTTATGATTTGTACACCAGAGGGCGCTAAACTCTTAATATATGGTTTTAACTTTCTAATAAAACTACTTTTTAGTACAAGATTATTTAAATAACAAAATTCACCTTATAATTAAGGAGAAAAATATTTTTCCAGTCCTGTTTGAACAAATAATATAACTTATAAAATGTATTCAGACAATACAGACAAACGTTGCGCAATAATATATTCCCGGACTTCTGAGCATATCCGATGATGACGTCAGGCATTGCAACGTACAGAATGTAAAACGCATCCATTTCTTCCAGAAAAATCTTAAATATTTTCTATACAATATAGTTTAGCATTCTTTAATGATTTAAGTATAGAAATAAGTATTTTCAGTACCGTAATTACATAATTTTTTTGGTGACCCGGAAGTTATTCTGTTCGCGCGTGCGCAAATGAGCTGATGGTACAGATCGTGCTACCGGTACGGATCGGGTAGTGACACAGTGTATTACTATGTCACGGCCACTGGGGGGGGCTAAACCATTTTTTTTTACATAATCAAAGTTATATAATTGTAAAAAATACATGATAACATTTTGTGTTTTTGGCACAATAATTGTAAAAACGTTGATTGCTTCTGATTTGGGCCGGAACTGATCAACATAATCTTGCAGAATACGGTTTTTAATTAACTAGAAATTTAAGTGGAATGCCATTAAAACATTTAATAAAAATATATAAATTATAATAATTGTCATAGTACATATTATACTTGTTTTAAAACATCATGCAGATAACACTGATGATAACAAAACTGTTTTGAGAAATAATCTTTTTCTACCGGTAAATGATCTTGGATCATAAGAGCAAATAGATTTCAAGTGTAATGCTTTTCCATGTTTTTAGCCTGTAAAAAACTGGATAAGCACTAATTCCCTGGAACAACAGAAGTTCCTAGTGTGTAGCTACTCAGTAGCCTATCAGACAGAGATTTATCCAAAACCAATGTTATAATATGCTGCTTCTTACCTGCCACATCTAGGTCCACCTTGAAGTTGATGAAGTGCGTGTGAATGTTGCCGAGGACATTTTCTGCCACTTGGTGTCCGTACTTCAGATTACCCCCAACCAGGTAAGAAGATGAAATGTACCCAGTGGCATGCACTTTGGCTTCAACTGATCCACTTTGATAAAAGATGAAATCCCACATGTAGTCATAGTTTCCTATAGCTGTGATTGTTCTGAACACTAAAGCGCTGTTCACCATCCCTCCATAGTTGTTGTGGAAAAAATCAGCAAAGTGTCTTCTTAGGGGTTGACCCGTGTTGTGCTCAAAGATGCAGATTGAGTTCCTAAACTTGACTGGGACCGGGACATCAATGTAACGGTATGTGTCAACATAATCGGCGTTATAGGGACAATCTACACCACGAACTAGTTCATGTGCGAAGCGCCCGATTCCGATACTTGAATCCAAAAACTTCGTGAGAATCATCCCTGGTGTCACTGAACCATATACCGACATTGCCTCCTGCACGCTTATTTCATATGCGATTCTTTCACCCTTAAACCTCACATCAAACACTCTCATGCCTGTGAGAGAGCTAAGTCCAAAGGCGAAGCTCCAGTCCATGTACAGGACGTGATTGTTATTGATACTGTAGCGCTTCCCCTCTACATAAAACTGCAGGGGAGGAATCTGCAGCGGCTTTATTCTAGGTTTAAGAGAGCCATAGTCAGGAGCTTCTTTGTACACTATTTTTTCCACATTCCCGTTATCATATTCCATCTTAAGTTCTTCCACCGTGTTAAAATATTTACCGTTATAAAGCAGCTTCTCCACTTTCCATTGAGATGCGTTTGCGCTCTCGTGGTTCAGAAGCACCTCGAAGCCCACTGGGTGAATGTACATTCCGCTCATATCTCTAAAGAAGGAAACCCAAGTCTTTCGGTCCCCTGAACGAACACCGCGAGGCATTTGCTCGAACGCGTTTAAGTGTTTTCCCCCACCCACACCGAAGCTTTCTTTTAGGAGTTTCTCTAACTGAGAGAAAACCTGTGCCTCAAAAAATTTAAATATCAAAGCATACTCTCCAATGGTAACCAGGCGCTTAGTGATCGGCAAATCCACGTTGTACCTCTCCTTAGTTACGTCTCTGTGGTATGTCGGATTGGGAAGAGGCCCCACCACATACTCCTTGATGAAGCCTTTCGAGCCATAAAAGACCACGACCGTTGCCTCTCTTATTGGCTTTTGGCCTTTCCCGTCTAAGTAAGTCAACGCCTCCGATTTCTTTGGTAGTGAGAGATCAATTAGAAATAAAAAATTCTCCGACGGCTGAGTGGTCTGCTTGGTGGAGATATTCTGGTCCCTTTGCATGAGCATGTACTGCTGGACTTGCAAGTACTCCTCTTGAGTAAGATCAGCAAACACAAGGCTGTGGTTATCGTGTTTACCCTTCAGTACGCGGACACGCTGAACCGAACATCTGGGTACCCTGTCTGAGTATATGCCGACGAGGACGATGTTGAGAAGGATTGAGACGAGTCCAAAAAGGATGAGCGCCCATTTCACGAGAGAGTTCATTCTTTGCTCTACCAATACGACCAGTAAACGGAGAAGAGGGGATTAATTCTGAAGAGGGGTGGGATGGCTAAATAGTGGAGGAAAGAGGCGTGGCTCCAAAATATTCCCATCCCTCTTCACATAGACCTAATACCCTCAGGGCGGTCCTAGCCTATTTGGCGCCCCGGGCAACACAACCCTCCCGGAGCCCCCCATAATGCAGCTCACTGGTGGATTGTGCTTTTTTTTTTAGAACAGGCTTGTGGGCACCACATGTGGTCCTCGGGGGCTACCTGGTGCCCGCGGGCACCATGTTGGTGACCCCTGCTATAAACAAATGCATCAAGACAAACAAACATTAATATTATGCAAGTTACAAGTATAAAATACAAATACAAAAAACTAAAAATACATACAAATAAAGAAATTAATACTTTTAATAAAACATATCATGACAAAAATAAACATTAATACTATGTAGGTTAAAAGTATAAAACACAAATACTAAAAAAACAGTATAAATAAACACCACAAAAAAATAGATAAAATTAAAATAAAGCATTTCTAAATTGCATCAATACAAAAAAACATTTGTGGAATTATGTGTACAATGGGACTTTGATAAAGACATAAATGTCACTGCACAACGGGAGGAAGGTCTAAAGTTTTTTCTACAATCATTTACAGTTCCAAAATGTGATTCATAATTTTGGAAAAAGACGAATAGCACAACAGTCATGTAAAGTCGTATACATCATTAAATAAGTGACTACTAACTACACTATTGCTTTTCAAATAAGAAGTATGGATTAAACTGTAGCTGCACAGTTGCGCAGTAACTAACCAGAAGCAAAGAAAACTAAATAACCAACACAATCTCAAAACAAATATCAAACAATAAAGTAAAATAAATAACCTTAACTAGATTATACACAAAAAATACAAATTTAATTAATAACAAAAATAATTGGCTCCTACAGCACTGTTGCCATGCAGCAAGAAGGTAATGGGTTCAAGTCCTGCCCTTGCTCTGGGTCTTTCTGCATAGAGTTTGCATGTTCTCCTTATGCATGCGTGGGTTCTCTGCGGGTACTACGGCTTCCTCCCACAGTCCAAAAAACATGACTGTTAGGTTAATTAGCCTCTCTAAATTCTCCTTAGGTATGAGTGTGTGCGAGAATGGTTGTTTGTCCTGTTTGTCTCTATGTTTCCATGTGATAGATTGGCGACCTGTCCAGGGTGTACCCTGCCTCTTGCCCATTGACAGCTGGAGATAGGGACCAGCACCCCTCTCAACCCCACAAGGGATAGACGTGTTAGAAAATGGATAATAAATGGATAATAATAAATCTGCATAAATTTACAGCTAATATATATATATATATGTGTATATATATATATATATATATATATATATATATATATATTAGGGCTGGGCAACGATTAAAATATTTAATTGCGATTAATCGCATAATTTGCCTGATTAATCATGATTAATCGCATTGTAATTACAAACTCCAAGAATGAATTCAAAAGTAGTGTAAAGAGCACTTTTATTTTAATGTTCTGCTGCCATATGAACAAAAGTGTTGTAACATTTGTAGCACTTATCAGTAACACATATTTAGTGTAAAGCTCAACTTAAACATGTAAAACAAAAAATAGCAATAATAATAAATTAAAGGTTATTGCCACTGACAGGGAATTCTCTTTATGGGAAAAAAATCTACCAAAAACAGGCAATTTCTGAGGTAACCGCAGGGAGCAGCATTACCATTTTATGTTCAATACCAAAGTTTAACTTGGCAGTGGTTACAACTAACTTGTTTCTGTCATATTCGTTGCTGGAAGAACTTTAGACTGAAATGCTTGCTAACTCGATATGCGTGCATGTTTATTTGACGTTAACAAACGGTTTTTTGTTGTTGCTTTCTCGCGTGCATATAGTGAATGGCAGGGGAAAAACAGGCAAAAACACATGGATACTTTGAAACGAGAAGCGACTTCACCGACAGCGTCGATGCAGACCCCACTCCGCTCCGCACAAGACTTGTTCCGTTCGCTTGCCCAGCCCTAATATATATATATATATATATATATATATATATATATATATATATATATATATATATATATATATATACTCTCTCTCTCTCTCTCTCTGCAGACACACATAAACAAGATCAATATTGTGTGAGAAACCAGGGAAGACAAGTCCAAAAGAATACCACACTGTCATACAAAGGTTTATTCTAATCATTACTAATGCATGTATTTAGCTGGTATGTATACATCAGGATTTTTTCTTGCTTATAACATAGTTCACAGGGAGGATGGGGGTTGATATTGGCCCAGCTAGTATCTATTGTTGTGCAGCGCGATAACCAGAAAGAAGGGTTCGGTCAGAAAAAAGTGAAGCCCAAAAAAGTGACCTCATGTTCTAAATCAAACCCAAAAAAACACAATCACCAACTCATGAAAGTTGCAAGCAACTTTAGAAAAAAACAAGTTGCTTATAATAATCGGACTATGCAACACTGTAGCTTACATAAACACCCCTTATGGATTGTATGATGTTTACACTCCGGTGAAAAAAAAACAAATAAATGTAGCCAACCTGCACAGACATTGCAGTCTCTGCTATTAGGTCTGGACATTCAATTGTTGGCTCCTTACCACTGAGGAAATGTAGAGAGCACATAGGTGTCTTTGGTCAGAATCCATACTAAAGTCCTCTCAGTTACAAGCACGTATCCAACACTGACATTTCTCTGCATTCCTCAATGAAAAAAAGGACTCCCTCATGATCATCATATCGCGAGTCACCCCAGCAGTGCTAACCACTGTGCCACCATAGCACACTACCTTTATGAATTTTAATGAAATGTAATTAAAATACATTTTAATTCGACCCTTGTAAAGCTAATGAAAAATATCTGTATTCTACACAATGAAAGGTTAAGTTAGATAAAGCTACATTTATTCATGTTTTATTGTGTCAAAACAAAGTGATGAATACAGAGCTTTCTAATGTGACTAGCGTTCACGAACAAGTGAATGACAGCTGTTTATATCAGCTCCATTAATCAACCCAGTCAACTACTGACATGCTTTAATAAGCAGAAAAGCAAAAACTGAATTGTTGTAAATTAAAACATTATTATCAGAACTGATCAATAATACTTGGGGCCTCCTGCTGGTAAGGTATATGTGGCAAAGGAAGGTACCACATTCTGTTTTCAGTTTATGTGTTGTTGCATTTGTTTTTTCTGATATCTTTAAACTCACTCAGAAAAGAAAACAAATCTTAATCAACAACATTGTTCCATTGCAGTCTAGGTTTGAGCGGTTTTAATATTGATCCAGTCTGAGCTTTATCACAATTTTAAACAGCAGCTATTCTCCTTTTGATGGGGATTTTGTAAAAGTACTTTTTTAAATTCCCATAAACAAAAACATTAAGGCCCCTCCCTGGGCTGCCACCTTACCGTGGTGGAGGGGTTTGAGTGTCCAAATGATCCTAGGAGCTATGCTGTCAGGGGCTTTATGCCCTAGTAGGGTCACCCAAGGCAGACAGGTCCTAGGTAAGGGACCAGACAAAGAGCAGCCCAAAACCCCCTTATGATGAGTACGATTGATGGACGTTGTGTTCACTCGCCCGGACGCGGGAGCCAGGCCTGGAGGTGGGGCACGTTGGCGAGCGCCTGGTGGCCGGGCTTTTGCCTATGGAGCCCAGCCGGGCTAAGCCTGAAGAGGAAACATGGGTCCCCCTTCCAATGGGCTCACCACCTGTCAGAGGGGCCAAAGGGGTCAGGTGCATTGTACAATGGGTGGCAGTCGAGGGCGGGGACCTTGGCGTTCCGATCCTCGGCTGTAGAAGCTGGCTCTTGGGACGTGGAATGTCACCTCTCTGGTGAGAGCCGCCGAGCTGGGGTGGGCATACTTGTTGCACCCCATCTCGGTGCCTGTACGTTGGGGTTTACCCCAGTGAATGAGAGGGTGGCCTCCCTCCGCATACGTGTGCACCAAAGAGCAGCTTGGATTACCCACCCATTTTGGAGTCCTTGGAGGGGGTACTGGAGAGTGCCCCTCCTAGGGACCTCCTCGTTCTTCTGGGGGACTTCAACGCTCACGTGGGCAATGACAGTGAGACCTGGAGAGGCGTGGTTGGGAGGAATGGCCCACCTGATCTGAACTCGAGTGGTGTTCTGTTGTTGGACTTCTGTGCTTGTCATGGATTGTCCATCACAAACACCATGTTCAAGCATAAGGGTGTCCATATGTGCTCTTGGCACCAGGACACCCTAGGCCATAGTTCAATGATCAACTTTGTTGCCGTTTCATCTGACCTGCGGACGCATGTCTTGGACACTCGGGTGAAGAGAGGGCCGGGACTCTGGAAACAGCTGATGTGTACTGGCAGTCAAAGCGACAGGCGGCTCGGCTGGTCACTGAGGCAAATACTCAGGCGTGGGAAGAGTCCGGAGAGGCCATGGAGAAAGACTTCCGTACGGCTTCGAAGCGATTCTGGTCCACTATCCGGCGTCTCAGGAGGGGGAAGCAGTGCAGTACCAACACTGTTTATAGTGGGGGTGGTGTGCTGCTGACCTCGACTCGGGACGTCGTGCGTTGGTGGGCGGAATACTTCGAAGACCTCCTTAATCCCACCAACATGTCTTCCATTGCGGATGCAGAGCCTGGGGACTCTGGGTCAGGTTCTCCCATCTCTGGTGCTGAGGTCGCCGAGGTTGTTAAAAAGCTCCTCGGTGGCAAGGCACCGGGGGTGGATGAGATTCCCTGAGTACCTTAAGGCTCTGGATGTTGTGGGGCTGTGTTGGGGCTGTGTTGGTTAACGCGGCTCTGCGTGGACATCGGGGGCAGTTCCCCTGGATTGGCAGACTGGGATGGTGGTCCCCCTATTTAAAAAGGGGGACCGGAGGGTGTGTTCCAATTACAGAGGAATCACACTCTTAAGCCTCCCTGGTAAGGTCTATTCTGGGGTTCTGGAAAGGAGGGTCCGTTGAATAGTCGAATCTCAGATTCAGGAAGAGCAGTGTGGTTTTCGTCCTGGCCGTGGAACACTGGATCTGCTCTACCCTCTCAGCAGGATCCTGGAGGGGGCATGGGAGTTTGCCCAACCAGTCTACATGTGTTTTGTGGATCTGGAGAAGGCATTCGACCGTGTCCCTCGAGGGATCCTGTGGGGGGTACTCTGGGAGTATGGAGTACCAGGCCCTTTAATAAGGGCTGTCTGGTCTCTGTATGACTGGTGTCAGAGTCTGGTCCGCATTGCTGGTAGTAAGTTGGACTTGTTTCCGGTGAGAGTTGGACTCCGCCAAGGTTGCCCTTTGTCACCGATTCTGTTCATAACTTTTATGGACAGAATTTCTAGGCGCAGCCAAGGTGTTGAGGGGATCCGTTTTGGTGGCCTCTCTGCTATTCGCGGATGACGTGGTCCTATTGCCTTCATCAGGGCGTGATCTACAGCTCTCACTAGAGCGGTTCGCAGCCGAGTACGAAGCGGCCAGGGTGAGAATCAGTGCCTCCAAATCTGAGACCATGGTCTTGAGCCGGAAAAGGGTAGAGTGCCTTCTCCGGGTTGGGGAGGATGTGCTACCCCTAGTGGAGGAGTTTAAGTATCTTGGGGTCTTGTTCACGAATGAGGGGAAGATGGAGCGGGAGATCGGATTGGTGCGGCGTCTGCTGTGAAGCGGGCGCTGTACCGATCCGTTGTGGTGAAGAGAGAGCTGAGCCAAAAGGCGAAGCTCTCGATTTACCGGTCGATCTACGTTCCTACCCTCATCTATGGTCACGAGCTTTGGGTCGTGAGCAAAAGAACGAGATCCCGGATACAAGCGGCCGAAATGAGTTTTCTCCGTAGTGTGTCTGGGCTCTACCTTAGAGATAGGGTGAGGAGCTCAGTCATCCGGCTAGGACTCAGAGTAGAGCCGCTGCTCCTCCACGTCAAGAGGAGCCAGTTGAGGTGGCTCGGGCATCTGGTTAGGATGCCTCCTGGACGCCTCCCTGGTGAGGTGTTCCGGGCACGTCCCACCGGGAGGTCCAGGGGAAGACCCAGGACATGCTGGAGGGACTATGTCTCTCGGGTGGCCTGGGAACGCCTTGGGATTCCCCCAGAGGAGCTGGCCCAGGTGGCTGGGGAGAGGGACATTAAGGTAGGGGAACCAGGTTTAAGATAGCTACATTAAAAATACAGCCAAAGATTTAAAAAAAATCATCAATGTGCTGTTTTACATCTTAGAATGTAATACTTAAATGTAAATACTTAAAAATGTTGAATTTGGAATATTTAGCTTATCACACTTAGCAAAAGGAACGTGCTTAATTTGTAGAAAAGATAAATAAATTATTATTTCCACCTTTGTTTAAAATAAAAATCTTGAAAAAACAATAGCAAAATCTCTGCTGTGTTTACAGGTTGGCATCTCTCAGGCTGAATGCCTGGATGGTAGCTGTCCAGTAATCCCAAAGTTATTGCTGGATATTTTGTTTCAGAAGTTGAGAAAATAATTTGTATAGACATGGAGACAGAAAATGTTACAATGAAAGACATTCAAAGATTTTTGCGTCATGATCATGATGACAGCTATTCTGAAAACTGCTTCATTGTAGGATCCAGTACCCTTAACGTGCACATTGAGAGCTGGTGGGCTTTCTTAAGGAAACGTCATGCACAGTACTGGATGAATCTTTTTCAAAAACTGAGGGATTCAGATTACTTTACTGGTGACTTCTTGGATAAGCAGCTAATTCTGTTCACCTGTTTAAATATCACTGAGGTATGTTTGAATTTAAAAGATAAATACTATATGATACACACTTTTAAATATGGAGTATGTACTTTAAAAACTTGTTTATTTTTTTGTCTTTCAGGAAGAACTCCAAAAAGTGGTTAACTTATGGAACACCCACATCATTCGTAAGAGTAGAAATGGAATTGTTCCAACTGGCCGGCCCTACATGATGTATACCCTTCCACAGCTTTTTGGTGAACAAGATCATTTCAAACAGGTTTCCGAGCAAGCAGCGGAAACTTGCAAAGCCCAATGTCTTCAGAGAGGACCATTCACGTGATGATACAGTGTTCGAACTATCATACCTTCTGATGAGAGAAAACGTTCTGCATGCACCGTTCACACCTGATTGAGTTATAGTTATTGTCATATTTAGTGGAGGCGAGGACCTAGGCGGCAACGAGGCGGAGGCAGAAGCGTGGTGAGAAACAAGGAATTTTAATGAAGGCAGGACTTACAAAGACTCAGGCCGCAAGGGCGCAGGGGAGAACACAGGAGGACGCAGAGGGTGAACACAGAAATGACCCGACCAAGAGAGGTCCAGGCAACGTTGTGGGAGGTTTTGGCCCAACTGCAAGAGCCTCCAGAGGAGCTTTGAGAGGGCTGTCGTGGTGATCGGAGCTGTCGCCCCGCATATTGATCTGTTCTGTTCAATAAATGAACAATATGAGTGAGCCTTTATTTGTAATTGTATGTATAAAAATTAAATTACATTAAGTTTATATAAAATGGATTTTCTAGTGTGTTGGTTTATGCTAATGTATCTGTTTAATTTAAAATTGATCAAAGTCAGGTTGTATGCATCACAAAAAAATTTGTTGCTGCTAATAGGTGTTGAGTTTTTGTGCCCCACTTAACTTATACCGGAGACGCCACTCGACACTACAGCTAAAACAGAAAGCAACAGAGTAAGGCAAAAAGCGCAGTAGAGGCGGTGTGTGTGTGTGTGCCGATGTGTTTTAGTGTAATCATGTGTGTGCACATGTGTGTGTTAGTCTGTGAACTGTGGCAGATATCTCTAGCAGCCAGAGTCTGATTGTGATGATGTTATCAGTCAGTCCAGTAGCTCTGTTCCAGGTAACAGACAGGGGCGTGCATACATAGACACTAGGTGGTGCTAAAGCACTAGGAAGTTTGCCCTTTATCAACGAAAATGCCCTTTTGAAACTCGTTTTTTTTTTTTTTTTTTTTATTATTAATATTCAGGGCAGTCAAAAGTAGCCGGTCAACGGCGGCAAATCGCCGTCGCCTACATTTCCCAGATTATATAATGGAGCGATATTTGTGCCTTCTGGTTGAGCGCGGAGCAGACCCTGGACTGGAAGCGGTCTTCTTTTTTTTTTTTTTTTTTACCTCGGAGTGGCCATCGACCTTTTAGTACTATCTTTGATGTGTCAATCATACAATTTAACCAATCAAATCAACGACTGAAGGCAACATGCTAACCAATCACAGCTGGAGAGGGGCGGGACACCGAGTCATAGCCTTCAGTCGCCGCCGCAGTTCGGCTGTGGTGTGGTCACCGTTGGTGTCGGTAGAGCGGGATGGAAATTTGGTCTGATTACCAAACAATTACAAGAAGTGACAACAAAGCAGAGAGCGAGCTGGAAGGAGCGCTATTAATTTCTGTTTGAAATGTCAGCACTGAAGTCTAAACTGGAGTAAACATTCACGCTAGGAGGGTTAGCTAGGACAGCTAGCAGGGTGAGCTAGGACAGCTAGCAGCACAAGGAGCAGAATCAAGCACTAAAGCTGCCAAACTGAAGAGACTTGAGTTACTTGCAGGTAGAAGGGAACTCTGCTTTGTTCTGATCCTTGTTCTCATATCTGCTGTAATTACAGAACCTGTTCTAGTCAGAATTGTTACTTTAGTCAGTGTTCAGCCTGACACCAGCGCTCATGTTTATTAGCGTGTAGCTTATGCTGGACTTTTGAGTTAAGACACAGCGCTACAGGTTACCCTATGTCACTGTTAGTCCAAAGGCCACATCTCAAACTCTCTCATGTTAAAAGCACAGAACTATTAAACACATAAGAACATGCCATTAGCACACAACTGAGCTGAAGCAAAGAAAAAAAACTGCGCATATGGGCTCCAAACAAAATGTACAATTAGACAACCAAATAACACACAAGATCTATTTAATAATCAGGATATTTCACCCAGAAAAAATAAATTATAAACAGCTTCCCAACATGAGTTGTAAATCTACCTTAATATAAACTTAATTTCTCTCAGTATAGCTCAATTAAACATTTCTCTTACACGCTGTCATGAAATATTTTTAAGTAGAACTCAACCCCTCTTGGGCGTTTACACTGACCAAACACTTGATTAACCATTAGTCTTTTCTTGTTTTATTATAACAATCAATATTATTCATTATAACTATTATTCATTGATGATGTCAGATCGACAGATTCAACTTTTTTTTAAAAATTAAATAATGACTATTCTGATATATTTTGTTAGTAATTCTTTCTAAAAGCCCAACAAATGTTATGAAAAGCTTCGGAAATTTTTTACAATCTGCCCATAAGCTATTTTTTTCCAGCTCAATGTGTTCAAAAGCCTAATTGGTTGGAAACCTGCCTAATTTGGCAACACCGACTACGCTATTGCTATTTGTTTGTTCGTTACAGGAGTCACAGAGCCACTGTTTAGTCTGAAGTATATATATATATAGATATATATCTATATATAAGTGCACCCTCCTACCTGATAGTGTGTAGCCTGCTACTGTAAAAAAGTTTGACTGCCCTGAATATTATTAAGATTTTACTGAGGTCGGTTTTGAAATGATCTTTTGAAAACCTGAGCCATTAAAAACCACTGAAACAATGCCCCGAAATGAGCCACCTCCTTGCGCACGCTAAAAAGTGCCCTCCCACCCCCTCCTGAGCACCTGCCCCCTAAAATGTCTGTGCACGCCACAGGTAACAGATGTCACAGAGCATCTTGGTTACATGACATCCAGGTGAAATTAAGATTGCAGGGAAGTCAGTTTGGATAATAGCATTTGTTTTGGGCAGGCAGACTGTTGTTTTTCGGTCTGCCTTAAAGTCTCACTGGTACATCTCAATGGCGTTTCCAAACAGCCAAAATTGTGGTCATTGTGCCAGGGTCCAGCTTCCAGCTTTCTCCAGATCGTTCCCATTCAGCTAGCAAGTTCAGAAGCCGCAGCTAGCCTGCACTTCTGCTTATGCAGCATTTCAGTCTGAGTGCTGGTAGTGGACATATCCCTCACATAGTTCAGGCAGCCTTGACATGGGCCGAAACCGCTGACAATGTTTTCAGAATTTCTCGATACTCCAGGTAACTGCCAGGTCCAAAAAACAGAAATCCTGTTATCATAAATACAATTTTGAACACATCTTCAACATCCTCGACTGACAAAATGGACAGACACACAATCCTCCTCCCACTGTGTGTCCAGCTGCATATGCCCCGTCGGGCACAGGGGCTCTCCTTCGCCCAGTCTTCTCGTTGAGAAAATTTTATCAATTGCTTTGAGAGTCCAGCTGACAAGATCCATAATTTACAATTTGGAAGATATGTAAAAAGAGGCTGCAAAAAAGGCTGATAGAAGCAGGAAGGAAAACGGGGGAGGGAGAGGGGAAGATAGAGGAGAGGAGAGAAAGAAAAGTGTCCGCCTTCACCGAGAAGAACATGTGACACATACAGGAGATGGTTTTGTGCACTGGATATCAATCCTGGTGAAACCCCATGTGAACTGTATGTGAGATTAAAAGACCTCTTCAACAAATGGGTAAAAACAGAGACTTCAATAGTCAAGGACATCTCAGAACTACTCATTTTGGAACAATTCCTGTGGATGGTGAAACTAGAAATGGAAGGATGGATCCGTGAGAGGGACCCCAAGTCTGCTGAAGATGCTGCCTGCCTTGCGGAGGTTTTCCTGTCAGCCAGGAGTGGGAGCCAGAGAACCACCTTCCACCGTGACAGCCGCTTCATAGGACGCAGTAAGTCCTATGGGGGTGGACAATTTGATAGTAAGTTCTATAGCAATTTCAAACAGTCTTTTTCTAAGCCTGGTTGCGCTAGAACACATAATAAGCCTTCCTTTTTCAAACCCAGGCTAGACACTCGCTTTTATCTGTGCAATGAACTAGGTCACACCCAGTATACATGTTCTTCTACCAGACAGTCTACACCCATTGCAGGCTGTCCTGCAAATTGCAGGACAGTCTGCACTGCACTCAGCTCTGACTCATCTGCAGCAGCCCAACAACTATGTCAGGATGCTCTTCATGGACTTCAGCTCAGCATTCAACACTGTACTCCTTGACATGCTGCCTCTGAAGCTCCACAACATGGGACTATCTACACCAGGGGTGTCAAACTCATTTTGGTTGAGGGGCCGCATACAGCTTAATCTGATCTCAAGAGGGCCACACGAGTAAACTCATTGCAAGATTAAATAGAACTACTAAATGTGGACTTGTTGTTGATTTTTATATTAAATTAATTTCACTTTTACACAATATATTATGAATAACCTCAGCGTTTATAAGAACAGTATGTGCAATTTCAACAATACTTTTACTCAGTTAAACATTTACTTAAGTGCCTTATGCATAAGAACTGATCACAGTGATCGTACAATGTTGAAAAACATTTATTCACATTTACATTTATTCACATTTTTCGGAACTTAAAAACACTGTCCTGCATGACAAAATACATCAAACAGGTAAAAATTAAGAAATGATTTAAATTTTTCCACACCTGAAGCTTAATCTGCTAATTAAAACACAGCGCCCCTCGTGGACAATATAGGAACTGTGGATTTTCAATTAAACGGAGTACATGTTCTTTTTCAATAATTGTTTTATCATTCTCTTCCTTTTATCTCCTCTTTCTTTCACCTTTTATTTTTTTTCTTCTTGTTCTTCCTTTCCTCTCCTACTTTCCCATTGTAGTGTCCATATCATTTGAGATATTCCCCGCATGAATCATAATAAATCTATTCACATTCATAAATCAAGCGGAGCACTATGGCAAAAGCAGTACTGCTCCACTTGTGAAAGTAAAATCTGATGAGCTCCTTTTGGCATTAAGACAACAATTCTTATTGCCACATTGTCAGACCGGACACTGGAAAAAAAAAAAAAAAAAAAAATTTTTTTTTTTTAATATTGATAATGCATTTAGCCACCGGGCCGGACTAAATTGTTCGGCGGGCCGGATCCGTCCCGCGGGCCGTATGTTTGACACCCCTGATCTACACCATTCTGCTCCTGGATCTGTCACGACGGAGCGGAAGGACCCAGAATTCAACCAGACAGAGGGTGCTTTGTTTTGTTTATTCAAACGAAAAAAAGACAGCTGTGCGCTGTGGGACTGTCCTCAGCGTCCCTGGCCGGGAGGTCTGGAGAGAGGAACAGCAGGTGAGTTATTTCGCCAACACTTCGGGGCTGATGTGTTTAAGGGAGAATAACCACTGACCTCTTAGAATGCGGGAGGCGGGAGAGAACAAAGGAGGGCCGGCGACCGTGGGTAGGCGGACCCGCCGGAGATGGTTGTTCAGCTCGGGGGAGAAGCCTTTTACAGTCACTGGTTGCTCGAGGGACGAGCCGATGTTCAGATCCGTTAGGGATCGTGGGCAGAGGGTATGTCCAGTTGTCGTGTTCCGATGTCCAGTCCAGGGTCAGATCCAGGTCAGAGGTCCGGGGAAGGTCCGAGGGGAAATCCAAGGCGAAGTCGAGGTGCAGTTCCAGGTCGGTACACAGATTGGCTAGGCAAAACAGGCAGGGGTCAAGCAGGCTCAGAAAACGAGAAGACAGATCGGGTCAGGAAACAGGCAGTCAGGTACTCAAGAGAAAACGCTGGATTAGTCTAACCAAATGGCTCGAAAAAATCTGGCACTCGTCTCTGGTTAGGAGGGAGATTAAATAGTGACAGGGACAGGTGAACGAGGTGAGTGGTGATGAGAGAAAGGCGGAGCTATCCAGGTGTGTTGGGTGATGAATCAAACCAGTGTGAGTGCCACGATCATGACAGGATCAGAGACTTCCTCACTGCGCCGCAGGGCTGTGTCCTTAGCCCAGCCCTCTTCACCCTTTTCACCCAGAACTGTTCTGCTGTCACAAACAGTGCTGAAGTTTGTGGATGACACCACTGTAGTGGGACTTATCTCCAACAATGACGAGTCTCACTACAGGGATGAGGTCAGCAATCTCACACAGTGGTGCTCCAGGAACAACCTGACCCTGAACACCAGTAAGACCAACGAGGTAATAGACTACAGGAGGTCCTGTAATACTTACTGCTGGTGAACCAGATATTCAGCCAGACACAGAGTTACGTTTAAAAGGTTTATTGTGAAGATATGTAGTGGCGGGAGAGGCAGACAAACAGAACCAGACTAGGCAGATGAATCTTGGCTGAAGGTGCAGGCAGGCAGGGATGAGCAGCAGACCAGAAGATGCAGGCAGTGACAGACCAGAACAGGCGGTGTGAACTGGGGAACAACTAGAACGGGCTGAGCAAGCGGCTGGAACTCATGGAGAAACAGGCAGAAATGCAGCATGCAGACACAGGCGACCTTAAAAGAAGAATTCAGCTGGCTGAGCACACATGAACTGGTAGAGCAAGGGCATATCACACTGGGCGATACAACATGAGAAGAGCAGTGAGACAATCTGGCAGGGATGAGTTGGCTGAGGCAGGTATATGTAGGCTGGTGAACAGGTGACCAGAGTTGAATCTAATTACTGTTGATGTGGGCTAATTGACTGGGGGCCAAGCTAACAGGATAATGGCTGAGAGGTGAAAGCTGGTCCAAGAAAAGTCCAAAATAAACAGACAAAAACCTAAACCATGACAGGTCCAGAAGGACTGAACATGCTCCTCTCTACATACAGGGGGAGGTGGTGGTTAACGTGGACAGCATTAAGTTCCTGGGCATTCACATCTCCTCCGACCATTCTTGGACTGTGAACACCTCCCACCTGGTGAAGAAGGCCCAACAACAGCTCTTCTTCCTCAGGAAACATCAAGGTCTGGACTTTTTACTAAACTGCTAAATAACTTATATAGAGCTACCATAGAGAGTGTTTTATGTATGAGCATAACTGTATGGTATGGTAGCTGCACAGTGCAGGAGAGGAAGGACTTAGCACGGGTGGTGAGAACAGCGCAGGGGATTGTGGAATACCATCTACAGGATCTAGACTCAATTTATGCAGAACAATTTATGCCCTCCAAAAGAGGGCCAGACGCATCTCCACTGATCCCACTCACCCAGGCAATGCGCTGTTTGCCCCTCTCCCATCAGGTAAACTTCAGAAGCCTCAAAGCCAAAATAAATAAACTTAGAAACTGCTTCTTCCCTAGAGATGTGAGGGCAATCGACCCCTGATGGGAGAGTGCAGTCTAACGCTTTAAGATTACCCCACTGTTACTAACACTTTCATAAGTTACAATCATCATAATGTTATTGCATACTTTTACATAATCATCTCAGAATATCTAAACCCACATTGCTGTAAACGAAGCCTCAAATCATCACCTTACTACCTCATTATCTGTTATCTTATGACTCTTCTGAACACTACAAAACATAACTGTAATCATTGTTCATTCTCTGTTTGTTTGTCAGTTTGCCTTCACAATGTGTAATGTGTGCAATGTGAACGGGAGTAGCCAAAGAGAAATTTTGCCACGGTAATGCATGCTGGAAGTTTCTATGTTTGCATCAGTCATTTTTAACTTAGTGTTCAATGGTTTCTTACTGAATATTAACTTCATATTCTGAGTAAATGATTGTAATTTTTTGTTAATTTATAGTCAAGTGTTTGTAGATATAAATCTTACCCTTGCAGCTGTTGTGCTATTACACACTGTTTTAAGTTATTTAATGTTTAATAAATAACTCTCTGTGTACTAGGTATTGTCCGGTGAATATCCGCCCAAGGGTTGATATTAGTACAATAGTTGAAAGGAATGATTCGAGTACTAACGTTCTTTCAACAGCAAACTCTGCACACATATGGAATAAATGAGTGACAGCTTTTTTCAAGTTCAATAATTTATTAACAGAAATAAAATGAACATCCAGAGAACATCACTAGAATGCTGTTTAATTTTATTAACCCTATATTTCAATAAACAAATCCTCTACTAGGCTAGTGAACTGTCCAACAAAGGCCTTGTAATGGCTTACATAAGATGCAAATTGAACCGAAACAGGTCCACCCCCTTAGTAATGGGGAGTCATTAAGGTCATTGTTGGCCTGCAAATTAAACAGAAACTGGTTTAATGTTTCGGTTCAATTTGTATACGTTTGTTATAACCGTAAAAACACACTCGAATTACATCAGCATGGCATGGTTTCGAAGAAGCTAGCGGGAGCTATGTCGGTTAGCTCCACATGTTTTAAGAACACCGTCAAAACCACTGATCTCTATTTATTCACTGGATTGCTGATTTGCCCGAAAAACTGAAGTCACCGGCCACCATCTTGCTACTCCCTACTCTCACAGAACCCCATAGGATTTGGTTGGAACAACAAGCAGTTTTCTGGCTGTGTGAAAACGTTTCACAGGTAATTTTACAGTCAGTGGATGTACTAACAGTATCAAGTACTAGGAAATTATGTGCTGAAATATTTTGCATGTTATTATATATATATATATATATATATATATATATATATATATATATATATATATATATATATATATATATATATATATATATATACTGTATATATATATAACATGCAAAGTATTTCAGCACATGACTTTCTGTAGTGCACATGACTGCTGTAGTGCACATATTCCCTAGTTATTGGAGGAAAATAGGGAGTACCAATATGGCGGCTGGTGGCTTCACAGCGACGTGTACTACCGACGGCGTATCAGCAATCCAGTGAATAAATAGAGATCAGTGGTTAAAACGCATTAAGTAAACCATTCTAAATAAACCATTTAACTTAACCTGTTTTTTTTTCTGCCAAACCTGTCTGTGCCTCTGTGTCAGTTTGGTTCATTTTTGGCATCCAGTTGGAAGTAGTTAAAGGAAAAGTTTGGTTATTTCCGCAGAGGCAGACCTCTCAACTTTTATCAAAAGAGTGAGATTATCCTAATCTTCGGAGGTGGGGCGGTGCTGGGGGCATGACTGGGGCGTGATTGGGGGCGGAGCTGACTGGACTCTCGAAGAGCCTGTCCATTCAACTCAGTCTCATTTTTATCCTACCAGACATGGAAGTAGGCATGTATTACTTCTGTTAAAAAGTAAAAGAGAAGTGTTAACACGTTATTGTTCAGTTAGAATAAGAATCAAGTTTAATTGCCAAGTAGGTTTGCACTTACAAGGAATTTGACATGGTGTTGATGGTGCAGACAAAAAATAAAAATACAGTAAAATAAAAAGGATATATATACAGAAGCTATATTCACTCAGTAAACTGTGCGTTAGTGTAACGCAGAAGCTTGTAAGTCCCTAACGGGGGAGAGAGACAGTGTCCAGGTTCACGGGCGGCTCTTGGCCTTGTTCATAAGGCCGGTAGCAGATGGGAAGAAACTGTTCTTGTGGCGTGAGGTTTTGGTCCTGATGGACCGCAGCCTCCTGCCAGAGGGAAGTGACTGAAATAGTCTGTGACTGGGGTGCGAGGGATCAGCCACAATCTTCCCTGCACGCCTCAGAGTCCTGGAGGCGAACAGGTCCTGGAGAGATGGAAGATTGCAGCCAATCACCTTCTCTGCAGACCTGATGACACGCTGCGGCGGCACCAGCATACCAAATGGTGATGGAGGAGGTGAGGATGGACTCAATGATGGAGGAGTAGAACTGCACCATCATTGTCCTTGGCAGGTTGAATTTCTTCAGCTGCCGTAGGAAGCACATCCTCTGCTGGGCTTTCTTGGTGAGGGAGTTGATGTTCAGCTCCCACTTTAGGTCCTGGGAGATTCAATTCAATTCAATTCAATTTTATTTATATAGCGCCAATTCATGAAACATGTCATCTCAAGGCACTTTACAAAGTTAAGTTCAATCATATTATACAGATTGGGTCAGATTATACAGATTGGTCAAAAATGTTCCTATATAAGGAAACCAGTTGACTGCATCAAAGTCCCGACAAGCAGCATTCACTCCTGGAGAAGCATAGAGCCAGAGGGAGAGTCGTCTGCATTGTCCATGACTTTGCTGCAATCCCTCATACTGAGCAAGCATGAAGCGACAGTGGGAAGAAAAACTCCCCATTAACGGGAAGGAAAACCTCCGGCAGAACCGGGCTCAGTATGAACGGTCATCTGCCTCGACCGACTGGGGGTTACAGAAGACAGAACAGAGACACAACAAGAGAGACAAAAAAGCACAAAAGCACACATTGATCCAGTAGTCTGTTCTACATTAGATGGTAATAGCGGGTGAGCCATCTTCTTTGGATGATGTCACAGTTAACAGAACGCCAGACCAGGTGTACCTACTATGAATATAAAAGAGAGAGAACAGAAAGTTAAAGCAGAAATGACAACACGTAATGCATAATTGAAGAACAGTAGAACTCTATAGAGTGAGAAAATTAGATCCTGATGTCCTCCAGTAGTCTAAGCCTATAGCAGTAAAACTATAAAGGTAGCTCAGAGTAACATGAGCCACTCTAGTTATAAGCTTTGTCAAAAAGGAAGGTTTTAAGATTAGTCTTAAAAGTAGACAGGGTGTCTGCTTCACGGACCAAAACTGGGAGTTGGTTCCACAGGAGAGGAGCCTGATAGCTAAAGGATCTGCCTCCCATTCTACTTTTAGAGACTCTAGGAACCTCCAGCAGAACTGCAGTCTGAGAGCGAAGTGCTCTGTTAGGAACATACGGGGTAATCTTAGCTCTGATATATGATGGAGCTTGATTATTAAGGGCTTTATACATTAGAAGAAGAATTTTAAATTCTATTCTTGATTTTACAGGAAGCCAATGAAGGGAAGCTAAAATTGGAGAAATATGATCCCGCTTGTTGATTTTCATCAGAACTCTTGCTGCAGCATTTTGGATCAGCTGAAGGCTTTGAACTGCATTTTGTGGCTTCCTGATAGTAAAGAATTACAATAGTCCAGCCTTGAAGTAACAAATGAATGGACTAGTTCCCAGGAAACGGAAAGACTCCACAGTGTCAATGGCGGAGTCATAGAGGGTGATGGGGGTAGCTGGGGCTGAGTTCTTCCTGAAGTCCACAACCATCTCCACTGTTTTTACAGCATTGCGCTCCAGGTTGTTCTCCCTGCACCAGGTTGCCAGATGGTCAGCCTTCCACCTGTAGGCGGACTCGTCACCATCAGAGATAAGTCCGATGAGAGTGGTGTCGTCCGTGAACTTCAGGAGCTTGACAGACTGATGACTGGAGGTGCAGCTGTTGGTGTACAGGGAGAAGAGCAGAGGAGAAAGAACACAGCCCTGGGGGGAACCAGTGCTGATGAGCTGTGAGTCAGAGTCATGTTTTCCCAGCTTCACGTGCTGCTTCCTGTCAGACAGGAAGTCTGTAATCCACCTGCAGGTGGAGTCGGGCACATTAAGCTGGGAAAGCTTCTCCTGAAGCAGAGCTGGGATGATTGTATTGAAGGCAGAGCTGAAATCCACAAACAGGATCCTGGCATAGGTTCCTGGCGAGTCCAGGTGCTGGAGGATGTAGTGAAGGGCCAAGTTGACGAGGGGATCAGTGATTTCTTTAAGGTGTGAAAGCACAAGGCGCTCAAAGGACTTCATAACCACAGAGGTCAGAGCGACGGGTCTAAAGTCATTAAGTCCTGTGGTCCTTGGCTTCTTGGGAACAGGGATAATGATGGAGGATTTGAAGCAGGATGGCACGTGACATGTCGCCAGTGAGGTGTTAAAAATGTCTGTGAACACTGGAGACAGCTGATCAGCCCAGTGCTTCAAGGTGGATGGGGAGACAGAGTCTGGTCCAGCAGTTTTCCTGGGGTTCTGTCTTCTGAAGAGTTTGTTAACATCTCTCTCATGTATGGAAAGAGTTGTCACTGAGGAGGAGGTGGAGGTGATCTGTTGGGTGGAGTTGTGGGGGGTGATTGCAGGACTGGCCTTTTGTCTGTCGAAACGACAGTAGAAGTTGTTCAGTTCGTTTGCTAAATGTTGGTCATTCATGGAGTGGGGGGCTTTAGGCTTGTAATTTGTTATCTGCCTGAGCCCTTTCCAGACAGAAGCAGTGTCGTTGGCTGAAAACTGGTTTTGCAGCTTCTCAGAGTACAGTCATTTAGCATCTTTCACCGCCTTGCTAAACTTGTATTTTGCATCTCTGAATCTGCATTTGTCCCCACTGCTGAAGGCATCTTCTTTGTCCAACCATAGCCTTCTGAGTTTGGCTGTGAACCAGGGTTTATCATTGTTGTAACTCACCCTGGTTCGTGATAGAACACAGCAGTCCTCACAGAAGCTGATATATGATGTCACAGCCTCTGTGAACTCATCCAGACTGGTGGTAGCAGCCCTGAAAACGTCCCAGTCAGTAGAATCCAAACACGCCTGAAGATCCTCCACAGCCTCACTGGTCCACTTCTTTGATGTCTTCACTACAGGTTTGCAGAGCTTTAGTTTCTGCCTGTAAGCAGGAATCAGGTGAAACATGACGTGGTCAGATTGGCCCAGTGCAGCACGGGGGACGCCGTGATAAGCATCTCTGACTGTGGTGTAACAGTGATCCAGAATGCTGTCCTCTCTGGTCGGGCATTTAATAAACTGTTTATATTTAGGAAGTTCATGAGTGAGGTTTCCTTTGTTAAAGTCACCAAGGACAATAACTGAGGAGTCCGGATTTCTGTGCTCCACATTCAGAATCTGGTCTGCGAGCGTGCGCCGAGCGACCTGCACGTTTGCGTTCGGCGCTATGTAAACACCGACCAGAATGAATGAAGCAAACTGAATAAAAAGGCTTACAGTTTATGATGAAGGATTCCAGGTCAGGAGAACAGTGCTGCTGGATCACTGACACATCGTTCCTCCAGCCGCTGTTGATGTAGAAACAGATCCCTACACCCTTCGCTTTGCTGGAGAGATGTATGTCGCGGTCAGCTCTGAGAAGTTGGAAGCCGTCCAGCTGCAGCGCGGCGTCCAGGATTTCTCCACACAGCCACGTCTCCGTGAAGCAAAAAACAGAAGATGAGGAGAAGTCCCTGTTTTTGCCCAGCATCAGTTTCAGTTCGTGTAGTTTGTTGGACAGGGAACGCACGTTGGACAGGATTATGCCCGGTAGCGGTGAGTGGAGTCCGCGCTGGCGGTGACGCACCAGCGCGTTTTCCTCTCCTCCAGCGTTTCACTGCGTTAGCAAAGGTGAACGCACCTTTGACCAGAATGTCCAAAATTTCCAGCGTAGGGAGAAGTAAAGTAGGGAATAAATCCTCTGGTGATGTAGCCCTGATGTTCATGAGCTCTTCTCTGGTGAAAGAGCTCCGGGAATCATCGCAAAAACCAGAGTTACATAGTAAAACAAAGCAAAACACAACGCACCAACACACCGTGGCAGCCGTCCGCAGCGCCATCTTGATGAAATGAGTGAAATTAGTGGGTTAAAACAAAAAACACACACACAATTGTTCAAATAATACTGAATAAAATAAAGTAGTTTTAAGTTATTGACAGTATTATTACACTGTTACACATTAATCTATGGGTTTGTTTATCAGTATAGATCTATAACCTCATTGGTGAGGAGTTTCATCAAGCCTATATTTTTTCCGACATTTTCCCTCAGCTGCAACACTTAAAGCACACGGGTTCACGCTGCGTCTTTACGCATGATCCAGCTGCTGATGTTTTGCCTCTTTTTAGCTCCATGAACTTCTAGGCTGTTACAGTTTAGAACCATCATCATCACCTTTCACAGCGACAGGTTTCTCATCTCAGTCTCAGCGCTGACCAGACAAATTTCCTCTATTGCTCTCCTCAGAGCGCACTGGTGCGTAATTACGCAAGTGGAAGGCTGAGTTTGAAGTTGGTCCCTGAGCGCGTTTTGTTTATGGTCGGAGCGGACGGAATGATTACTTTCTGCTTCGCTTTTAGACCACTAATAGTCTTAAGAAGAGTCTGTTGACAGGACAACTATTAGTCATGCACTCCAAAAATCTGGCAATTAAATAAGAGTGGGGGAGAATAATAGCAATGTTTAAAAGTAAGCCAAAGCATATCCAAGTTTAAATTTTACAGCAAGCCATGTAAGAGATTCAGCAAACACGTGGAAGATAATCTGGTAACATTAACCAATTTGAAATTTTTATTGTGCATGCAAAACACTGAAGAAAAGCTAACACTGCACAATCAAAGCAGCCCGAGCAGATCCTTAGTGGAATGCTTCTCTTCAACAAGAACAGGGAAGCTGGGGCAGTTATCATAAACAATTATGATACACTTTGGGTGCAATCTCAGTTCATTCAACTGAAGAGCCTCAAATCAACCCCCTCCCTCGTCACCTCAGTTGTGCCCCAGGGCTCTGTCCTGGGGCCCCTCCTCTTCATCATCTACCTCCTTCCTCTTGGCAATATCTTCTGCAAATTTAACATCCACTTCCACTGCTATGCCGATGACACCCAGCTCTACCTCACCACGCAACCATTGTCCTCTCTTCCGCCCACCTCCCTCACAGATTGAATCCGTGAAATAAAAGCCTGGTTCACCAACAACTTTCTTCAATTAAACAGTAGTAAAATTGAGGTTCTCCTCATTGGCACTAAATCAACTCTTTCCAAAACCGACAGCTTCTCACTTAGTATTGACAGCTCCTCCATCTCACCCTCCCCCCAGGTTAAGAGACTGGGTGTCATCCGCGATAGCACCCTATCTTTTCAATCCCATATCAATAACATTACCCGGTCTGCCTACTTCCACTTAAGAAACATCAACCGCCTCCTTCCCTCCCTTACCCCACACACTGCTGCCATACTTTTCCACAGCCTCGTCACCTCCCGACTGGATTACTGCAACTCTCTCCTCTTTGGCCTTCCTCATAAATCACTCCATCAACTACAACTGGTCCAGAACTCAGCTGTTCGCATTATAACAAGAACTCCCTCTATCCACCACATCACCCTGGTCCTCCGACAGCTCCACTGGCTCCCCGTGCAGTTCCGCATTCAATACAAAATTCTCATGGTGACATTCAAGGCCCTTCACCACCTTGCCCCCCCCCCCATATCTGTCAGGCCTCCTGCATGTTCCCACCCCTTCCCATGCTCTTAGATCATCATCTGCTTTACACCTGTCTGTCCCTTCCGCCCGTCTCACCACCATGGGGAGCAGAGCATTCAGCCGGTCTGCCCCCCGCCTCTGGAACTCTCTACCACCCCTACTTAGAAACACAGACTCCCTTCTCCATTTCAAATCACAACTCAAAACTCATCTGTTTAAGAATGCCTGTTCTCTTTAATATCAATTTCCCTGTCCCAGCCTTTGTATTTTTAAATGGTTTTTATTCTGTTTTGACTTTGTTTCTAACATTGTGTTTTTATCCTTTTGTACGGTGACCTTGAGTGTCCAGAAAGGCGCCTTTTAAATAAAATGTATTATTATTATTAATAGTATACTAATGGCATATCTCTAATCGAAGCATGGATTACTGAAATAGCAGTATATAATGACC
The DNA here is from genome assembly GCA_037039145.1 of Fundulus diaphanus. Lineage (NCBI taxonomy): Eukaryota > Metazoa > Chordata > Actinopteri > Cyprinodontiformes > Fundulidae > Fundulus > Fundulus diaphanus. The sequence continues at coordinate 1,006,204 of CM073140.1, forward strand.
CTTGCAGAACACCAAAATCAGACCTTTGCAGTAATTAAAACCAAACTAAATATAAACAAAGGGAGTGGAGAGCTGACCCAGACCAGGGGCCCGTCCTTCGTACGTTGCTTAAAACATCCAAGATCAAATGAGACATCCAAGATAATATCATCCATGGCCACCCCTGGCGATGTCCTGGCCACCCCACTCGCCAGTGTAAATGGTAGTAGCGTCAGTTTAGCATTTCATCCCATTATGCACAGCCAGCAACACCGCCGCTCTTCATGACCTTCTCGCGCACTGTAGCTCTGCCGCAGCCCCCTCCCTCCCCCGCCCGTCCCCTCTCCCCCCTCCCCCTCCCTTCTAGCCGCTGTTGCGTTCTCAGACAACTACAGCTCAGCGTGTGCCCGCCTTCAATGGTGATAAAAGGAATTTATGGGGCCAAAATAGTAGCTTTAACATTTGCAAATGTGTGTGGAGAGTTGTGTGTCTGTATCTCGATTTGTGTGTGTGCAGTGAGATTTGAAAATGTGTAAATAAATCTGTAAATGGGTGAGGAGATTTGTGTGTCTGTACAACAATCTGCAAATGTGTAAAACTACTTGTGTGTAATCCGTTTTGCAAATGTGTAAAAAAATCCACAAATCTGTGTTCAGATCTGCAAATGTGTACTGAGATTTGCAAATGTGTACTAAGATTTGCAAATGTGTAGATCAATCTGTAAGCACACACAGAGACACTTGTGTCTGAAGTATTTTCGCTTCAAAACCCAGAAATACAGACAAATCATTGGTTACAAGTCAAGCGGTTTTTCGGTTGGCTCTCTTTACACACGTGATTTTTGCTACCCTTCTGCCGCGTGAGATGCACAAATGTGTAGAAGGATTTGTATGTGTATTTTTTGGATTTGTGTCCCCTTGCGCAGCCTCACATTTTGCCCTGAGCGCAGGCTCACAGGCTGCCTCTTCCGGCTGTGGGAGGTCACGTGACTTTCAAGGATTGTACCAAAGCGTTTTGCTTCCAGATGGCTGACAAGGCAACTTATTATAACTATATAACTTTCTTCCTTTAACGGCAAAAGTTTCGTGTTTTAATGAGAGACTTATCTTGCTAAAACCAGATAATTGTCTCCTCATAACAACGCAACATAACCCGGCATCAACTCGCGGGATATTTGAGTGTCATGGAGAAGAGGAGAGACAGAGGGAGATTATTTCTTTTTAAGAAGGCATCATTTGTCGAAGGAATGTATTTCTGCTCTGAGGAGTGACAAGGTAAGTCATGCATATACAGCAAGTCCTCTACTTGAAATTTGATCTATTCGGTAGTTATTATTTATAGTTAACAACTATGCTCTGGATACACTTGCATCACTGTAGTACAGTCTCTGGCTCTGTTTACACAGTGAAAACAGGTTTGTGTTGCCTTTGTACTCTCCATTTACACACTACAAGGTTTAACTGTTGCTTAGGGGGACTTTCAGCTATAGCTGTGGGTTTATTTATAACAGTTTGCAGCCGAATCAGTCCTCCGCCAGCCGGTTTTCTTCTTCTGGGCAATTTGACGCGGAGCTTCAAAAATCACAGCACTACTAGTGGTGTGGCATGGGAATTACACCGTTTTTTTTTTCCTTTTCCCAGTGTCCTGTCTAGCAATGTGGCAATAAGAATTGATGTCTTAATGCCAAATAGAGCTCGACAGATTTTGCTTTCACAAGTGGAGCAAACAGCTTACGCCATTGTGCTCCGCTTGATTTGTGCATGTATATAGCTTTATTGTGATTCCTGCAGGGAGAATTTCAAATTATATGGACACTACAATGGGAAAGTAGGAGAGTAAAGGAAGAACAAGAAGAGAAAAAAAGAAAGAGAGGAGGTGAAAGAAAGTAGAGATAAAAGGGAGAGAATGATAAAACGTCCTCTGTCTGCTCATCACCTGGAAAGAGACGCAAAAAGAACAGCACAACCAACAGACATAAAGCAACAGATACAATCGAGTAACACCTTGACGCCATCGCTAAATCACATGTATTATTATTTAAGCTGACATGTGTAATGTGATACCTGAAAAAAGAAAGTGAAAGAAAATAAATAAATAAATTACAGGCTTTCTGTATATAAGTGAACACTTAATACCTGGAACCCTGCACCTGTGGGAGTTTGTGAGAGTGCACTAGTTTAGGTGAAAATTATCCAAAACGAAATAGCTCGATAGTGGTTGTGGAGAACCAAAGACCCGCCTTCCCCGAGCACAGAGGCAGGGGTCAGGGGACCCATTACCCCGGACTCCCAAAGGGGCCCCCAAAGCAGTGCGCCCAAGAGGGGCCATCACAGGAAATCTGCAAACCCCCCCCCCAAGGAAAGAGGAGAGACGACCCCGAGGAAATCGCCCAGCCACCGCAATGCCGACGCCCCCAAGAGCCGCGGGGACGAGCCCGTGGGCTCCGCCGGCAGCCAGCCGCGCTGAAGTGGTTCCGGCCATGGGCCCTGAGGGCCAGAGGCCCCAGGGGCGCCCCGCCCCCCGGGGGGCCAGGCCCCGCGAAGCCGCCACCGGGAATGGGCCGGCACCCACCCGGGAAACCGCCCCAAACCCGAGGACCGTCAATGCGCCAGAGGGCCAAGGCGCCTGCCAGCGCAGCGGAGGAGGGCAGGACGTGGGGGGATGGGCTCCGCACCTATCGGAGACTTGAGATGTTCTTGGGAGAGGGAGCAGACCGGACCCGAACCTGGAAAAAAAAAAAACTCATTCACACCATCCCTCCCTAGTGCCCCACTCACCACACACAGACACAAAAAAAGGACGCTGTACACACATTCCCACATAACACTCACATCCAAAAATCCCAAGTGGGGGGGGGATCACCACAATTCAACTATACGACTGCCTGTGCCCGACCCCCGGACCAGACACCCCCCGGACCAGGCCCCCTAAAGAGGGGGGACCAACACGACCCGTACGGGCCACCGACCAGAACCCCCCTCACCCACTAAATACCTAATAAACCCCCTCCCTCCCCAACCTTACCCTAGCCACCCCTGCCCCCCACCCCTTTCTGGGGAGAGCAGAGGCGTCAGCCCCAGACCCGGCAAGCCGCTGGCTACCCACAGCAGCCCCCCGCCAAGACCCCGGACCCAGTGGCCCGCACCTCCTCCAGGCCCCAGACTCCGTGCCGCGATCGGAGATCGGGGGTGTGCAAAAGACCCCTGATCCTCCCTACGCCCGCTCAGATGTTGTGTTGTTGCATGTTGTTCTCAAGTGTGTTTAAAACTGGGAGCACCGAAGGGGGTGCACGGCACAGCCCACCCCCCCTCCGGAAGGAAGCTGGTGCCAGCGCCCCCCCTCCAAGCAACTACCCAGAACCCTCAATGTCTAAATGCGAGAGGGGGTGAAGGGAGCCGTCCGAGGCGAGGCTCACACACATCATAAGCCCCCCCCCCCGACGTCTTCACCCCCACCCCCCCATACCGTGGCCTACATGAATGTGCGTTGTGAAAATGTTTGGAGTGAAAGTGTCTAAAATGCATGATAAAATTGGGGAGAGGGACGTCACCAGAAAGTGGCAACCTCCAGTAACGCCCCCTCCCCAAGGACCTACATGTGTGGCGGCGTGATGGAGCAGGCAGAGGGAGGAGTCCGGGGATGGGGAGCAAAGGACTGGGGAGCCAACCCAGGGAGCCAGCTCCCCTACTAATAATAATAATAATAATACATTTTATTTCAAGCGCCTTTCAAAACACTCAAGGTCACTGTACATGTAAAAACAATAAATGGTAAAAGCAGTCGTCATAATTAAAAGAAACAACACAAATTACACAGAGGAAAGTAATATAAAATCATAATGAAAAGGCAATCTTGAACATGTGGGTTTTGAGTTTGGATTTGAACACGGGTAAAGACTCGGTATTGCAGATGTCAGGGGGGAGAGAATTCCAGAGTGTGGGCGCAGAACGTGAAAAAGCTCTGCTCCCCATGGTGCTAAGACGGGCTGAAGGAACAACTAAGTGAGTGGTAGAAGAAGATCTAAGAATGCGGGAGGGAATAGAAATTTGAAGTAAATCAGAAAGGTATGGAGGGGAGAGATTGTGAATAACTTTAAAAGTAAGTAGGAGGATTTTGAACTGAATTCTATATGAATTCTACTGACTCCAATAGGCACCCCCGCACCCCGAAAGCCCCACCCGGAGAAAGGGGCCCCTCCAGCGGCACCACCATAGCCCGGGGGCCGGGGAGAGGCCGCAGGGCCCGCCAGCCAACCACTCACCAGGACCAACACCTCCACCCCCCCAGCCCACCCACCAAGCCTACTGGCTTTTACCCCCCCCCCCAAAAAAAAATAAAATAAATTATATATATATAAATAAATAAATAAAAATAAATAAACAAATAAATTAATAAGATGGGGGACCCTGGCCAGCCAGCCCGCACGAGCCATCCCAACCCCCCCCCCCAGGCGAAGCCCGCACCGGGAGACTACACGGACCGGGACAGGGGGCCGGACACAAAGGCGGCGAGGGTGGCGCGCCCCAGGGACCCCAGGTCCCCAGACCCACCCAGGACTCACCCAGCGACAGCACAGCTACCAGGTCAGTAACCCACGTCCGTCACAGCGTAGCTCCCCAAGAGCGTAGGCCACCCGTAGGCCTCCAAAGCCCCTCCCAGATGGGGGCAACAGACCCTGGAGTCAGACCCACCAAGCACCCCACTCCAAGTGCCCCCAGAGCCCCAGGAACCCCTCCACCCAGCCACCGCGCCCTGCAGGAAGCAACCCACCGCCCCCCATTCCACTAAGTGATGGTGCTAATCAAAGGAGCCCAAAGAGATCGATCAGATGTGGATGCAGATGCTGTCTCAAGATTAATATGATCCAACAAAAGATCTCTATACTGATTAATACTGAGATTTTCCTTACTTTTCCAATTCATGAGGATAGTTTTTTTTGCGATACATAATGCAGTGAAAACCATGTAAACTATTTTATTCCCCAGAGGGCTTTCCTCAAAATTACTGAGCAAGCAAACTGATGGGGAAGGTGAAATTTTACAACTCAAGCACTTTGATAAGTCCTTACACATCTTTGTCCAGAACCTCTGGACTGGTGTGCATAACCATAACGCATGAATATAATTATCAGGATGATTGCCTATGCAGTGTGGACAGATATTAGATTGTGCCAAACCCATCTTGAATAATCTTTGTCCTGTGTAGTGTACTCTGTGAAGGATTTTGTATTGTATTAGTTGTAAATTGGTGTTTCTAGTCAATTTGAAAGTTCTAAGACATATCTGAATTACACCGTTTAAGTACTCTAAACAGGGCCAGTGACTGCTAATGTACCTATGCCTTTATGTATTTGAATTAAATATAATTAAAATAAATTTTAATTCGACACTCGTAAGGCTAATTAAAGTATGTGTATTCTACACAATGAAAGTGAGGCTAGATGGAGCTACATTTATCCATATTTTATTGTGTCAAAACAAAGTAATGAATACAGAGCTTTCTAATGTGACTATTCACAAGCCAGTGAAGGACAGCTATTTGTATCTGATCCATTAATAAACCCAGTCAACTACTGCTTTATGCTTTAATAAGGAGAAAAGCAAAAACTGATAATCGATTATCATTGCTGTAAATTCAAAAGTTAATATCAGAATTTATCAATGAAAGCTCCTGGCAGCAAGGCACGACTGTTCTCAGTTTATTAGTTGTTGCATTTGTTTTTTCTCATGTCTTTAAACTTACTCAGAAAAGAAAAATCTTATTCAACAACATTGTTGCATTGCAGTCTAGGTTTGAGCAATTTAACATTGATCCAGTCTAACTTTTAAACACAATTTTAAACAGTAGCTATTCTCCTTCTGATGGGAATTCTGTAAAGGTACTTTTTAAAATTCCCATAAACAAAAACATTAAGGTAGGTGGACCCAGTTTAAGATAGCTACATTAAAAATACAGCCAGAAAATCATGAATGTTCTCTTTTACATCTTAGAATGCCTGTGCATTTGATCTGACACTCAAAATTTAAATACTTAAAAACTTTGAATTTGGAATATTTAGCTTCTCACATTTAGCAGAAGTAACGTGCTCAATTTTTAGAAAGAATAAATTAATTATTTTTACCTTTGTTTAAAATAAAAAACTTGAAAGAACGATAACAAAATCTCTGCTGTGTTTACAGGTTGGCATCTCTAAAGCTGAATACATGGATGGTAGCTGTCCAAAAGTTACTGCTGGATATTTTGTTTCAGAGGTTGAGAAAAGAGGGGGTACCACAGCCAGAATTCATATAGACATGGAGACAGAGAATGGTACAATGAAAGACATTCAAAGATTTTTGCGTCTTGATGACAGCTATCCTGAAAACTGCTTCATTGTGGGATCCAGTACCCACAGCCAGCACATCGACAGCCAGTACTGGATGAACCTTTTTCAAAAACTGAAGAATACAGATTACTTTACTGGTGACTTCTTGGATAAGCAGCCAATTCTGCTCACCTGTTTAAATATCACTGAGGTATGTTTGAATGTAAAAGATAAATACTATATGATACATGCTTTTAAATATGGAGTATGTACTTTAAGAACTTGTTTATTTTCTTGTCTTTCAGGAAGAACTCTTAAAGTAGTTCACTTATGGAACATCATTCGTAAGATTAGAGATACAATTGCTCAAAGTGGCCTACATGATGTATACCCTTACACGGCTTTTTGGTGAACAAGATAATGTCAAACAGGTTTCTGAGCAAGCGGCGGAAACTTGCACAGTCCAACGTCTTCAGAGGACCGTTCACACGTGATGAGACAGTTCGAACTATCCTACCTTCTGATGACAGAAAACTTTCTTCATGCACCGTCCACACATGATGAAACAATTGAGTTATGCTTATTTTTAAGACCTTATATACGCACAAACCTGTGACACGTGTGATATTTTCTTGTAAAAAAGTTTGTGGAGCAAATGACCTTGTGAGCCTGTCCAGAATGACCCTGTCACTTTCCTACACAGTCAGAAATAGGCAGCTGCAGACTGCACAAACAATAAAGGACAAACAGTCAAAGAAATACAGATGGAGAAAAAAAAACAGACCTCTGTTTTCTTCGATTCCCATGTACTTAAAGGTTTCATCATGATGTACATAACTTTTTGAATTTTGGTGCTAGGTTTTATATTTTCTGTGATTCTTGTTGTGTATGACAGCAAATATATGCTGCTACATATATTAGGACAATAACAAGAAATCTAACTTCACATGTGCCTTGTGATCTATCATGCAGGACACAAAATGTTTAAATGACACATGTTCTGTAAACCCCACCACTGCTCCTCATATTCAAGACATACTTTTTATATTTATAACAGCAAGACTCTTATAGTTCTCTGTTACTGAACACTGAGACCCAAGTTATATACTGTTTGACAATAATGATATGGTCAAATGATATATGAAAACCTTTAATGAATCTTTGGTAAAAACCCATTACAAAATGAAGTGTTATGGTTTGTGATCAAACCAACTCATTCTTTCCTTAGAAAAATAACATTATGTTGCAATGTTACATCAACTCACAGAAGAACATACATTAAAAGCAAAAACGCTTTGGTACAATCCTTGAAAGTCACGTGACCTCCCACAGCCGGAAGAGGCAGCCTGTGTGCCTGTGAGCCTGCGCTCAGGGCAAAATGTGAGGCTGTGAGCCTGTGAGTCTGCGCAAGGGGATACAAATGGAAAAAATACACATACAAATCCTTCTACACATTTGTGCATCTCACGCGGCAGAAGGGTAGCAAAAATTACGTGTGTAAAGAGAGCCAACCGAAAAACCGCTTGATTTGTAACCAATGATTTGTCTGTATTTCTGGGTCTTGAAGCGAAAATACTTCAGACACAAGTGTCTCTGTGTGTGCTTACAGATTGATCTACACATTTGCAAATCTTAGTACACATTTGCAGATCTGAATACAGATTTGTGGATTTTTTACACATTTGCAAATCTCAGTACACATTTGCAGATCTGAATACAGATTTGTGGATTTTTTACACATTTGCAAAACGGATTACACACAAGTAGTTTTACACATTTGCAGATTGTTGTACAGACACACAAATCTCCTCACACATTTACAGATTTATTTACACATTTTCAAATCCCACTGCACACACACAAATCGAGATACAGACACACAACTCTCCACACACATTTTCAAATGTCAAATCAAAAGAAGAGGGGGATATACGAACTGTATCAGCTCCTGTTACAGCGGCTTTTGGTGTGATGACAGAGGAGCAACAAAGAACGAGGAGGAGGAGGAGGAGAAAGAGGAGGTGGATGGAGGAGAGGAACAGACAGAGCAGCATGATGAGGACACAGAGCCAGGATTAGTAGAGAACAGCGATGAGGAAAAACATCAGACAGCATCAGAGCAGGAACAGTCAGCACCATTGATCACAGAAGTGAAAGCAGGTGTTTCTGGACTGACAGGTGAAGTTATGACCATGTGGCCATAATAATGATATTAATGAATTGTCTAGAAAGTAATATCCTCGGAAGAAATGTATGTTTCGTTTAGTGTGTAGTTTTTTGGTGTGATGGACTCACTTAAATATATAACTTAAAAAATAAATTATATATATATATATATATATATATATATATATATATATATATATATATATATATATATATATATATATATATATATATATATATATATGTAGTTTAGTTTTGTTTGTCTGAATCGAAATCCCTAGAATAGAAACAGCTAGAATTGATCATTACTATGGAGAGGCTAGTATTATTATTATTTATTGTTATTGTCATCATCATTTTAATGTCAGAATAACAGACTTTCGCTCCTGTTTCATTATAGATATATCCCAGTCAAGAGCAGAGCGGTCCAAGCAGCCACAACTAAAAACTCTTTCCTCGAACCTGTCAAGGAGACAGAAGAAGATGCTTTTCTAAAGACTGGTACAACACATGTAAATGGCTTGAATTGAGCCTGGTAACCAGAGTTGGAGACTATGGATCTTAGCTGGAAAGTTATTTTTGTAAAAGTAATTATTATTTTTGTTTCAGACTAAGTAAAGGTATAACTGTTTCTTACACATACAGTATAACCTTGTAATCAAAATATGACTGTTGTTCCTTGTTTTCCCTGAAATTCCTGTTACATAAATAAAGATGTCGTTTCTGTTCTTGCTTCTATTTTTATCTGCCAGTATCTGCTTTTCCCCAGTATTTTTTTGTATTCAATAAATGAATATATTTACACCCTATACACAATACAAAGCAATTATTGTTCAACTCAAAATGTAAACTGTACTGTCATTGTATTGTGTCTATGCACATTAGATCATTAGTAAGGCAAGGCAAATTTATTTATATAGCACATTTCAGTACAGAGACAATGCAAAGTGCTTTACATGATTAAAATATAGGAAAATAAAACAGAATAAAAGCAAGCAGGAATAAAATGCAGAAACAAAATAGAACATGGGAAAATAAAAATTAAAAGCAATAAGTAAAAACAGTTGGAATACAAAGTAAACTAATTATATTTCTGTAATACAGTTCAATTAGAACAGTCGAAGGCAATCCTAAACAAACGTGTTTTTAATCTTGATTTAAAGGAACTCAGGCTTTCAGCACTTTTACAGTTTTCTGGAAGTTTGTATGGCGTCACGTTTATGTCTAAACCTCCGCGAGCAAAATAAACATATTCGCATGTATGTTAAACTAATCTGCACATAGTTTATCTACCGCCGCGCGAGAAACTGCCGCTTCGAGAGGAGAAAATCGCTTTCCGCGATTTTCTCCTCTCGAAGGAGAAAATCTTCCCACGCGGAAAGCGTGGGAAGAGCGCGCGCTTGGGATCTCACCGCGCGCACGATTTTCTATCCAGCGGCCACGCTCGAGGATGGCTGCACGCTCTAAAGCGTCTCTAGGCTTGGACTGATTTTCTCCTCGCGCAAAGAAAAATGTGTTTTGACAGGTTGGGCGGAGACAAACCTCTTCTCTAAGCCTCCCCCTGATTGGGCCTTGCAGACACGATCACACAGGAAGTAGTATCAGCAAGCTTTTGACTGACAGCTCGTCATCCATAAGGGAGGACCTTTTTTTTTTTTTTTTTTTTTTTTTTTAAATAAGCTTTATTAGAAAATGCTTTACAATACAGAAAGAAGTACAATATCCTATGAACAATTGCCACGGGTTTGTTTAAAAAAAAATAAAAAAAAATAAAGTAAAGAAATAAATAAAAACTAACTGAATAAAGTAAAAGTAGCAATAAATAAGCAATAAGCATGTAAAGGGATTACATAAATACTTTGTTTTGTTATTGGAGGAGGACAATGTAGAAAAATAAGTTGTTGCTTCCTTTAAAAAAGAGATACATGAGGGTTTAGTCATAATAATTTTACATTTGTGAATATAAAATTTGGCCAACAGTAGCAAAAGATTACATAAGAAGAAATGGTCAGAAAGTTCCTTTTTATATTTTGTGATTCCCAATAAGACATCTTTAAAATAAAGTTCAAATTTATCATAAATATTGTCCAGAATGAAGCGACAAATTCCTTGCCAAAAACGCCTGGTGTGTTCACAAGACCAAAACAGGTGAGTGACAGACGCTGAGTAAATGTTACAGAAAGTATAAGCAGTATCAATGTCCTTTTTGTATTTAACCAAAAATGACTTTACTGGATAACAGCGGTGAATGATTTTAAAGGAAACCTCTTTAACCTTATTTACTAGTAAATATTTATTGGGTAAAGACCATGTTTTGTTCCAGCATACCTCTGAGGCCAGACCAGACCAGATTGAAATTACGTAGGGAACTGAGATGCAGTTTGCTTGGAATAAAGTACGAATATGTTTGTTATTTTTAGGAGATTTGGGTTGAAAACACAATTTACCTACATAAGTGTCAGTTAGTTCAATTGGAGGTCTTGGGCCTTTGGAGAACAGAGAAGTCTGACCTTTAAATAACATTATAACACCTGGTGGAACAGCATCAAAGACAATAGCAAACTGTTTTGGGTTTATAGGAATCTTAAAATGACACAAAAATTCTTGATAATTAAAGAGGTTACCTTTTTCATTGAAGAGTTGACTCACCAGTGTAATACCATTCCTAAACCAATTTTCAAAAAACAGAGATTTTTTCTTGTAACATATATCTTTGTTATTCCAAAGAAAGTACCTATTAGGAGAGAAATTATGTTTGAAAATCAGTGACCAGGCCAAAAGGGCTTGTTTATGAAAATTAGAGAGAGCGACAGGATTACGATCAATGTTATAATTACACAACAATACAAACTTAAGACCACCAATCTTAGAGAACAAGTAGTGAGGAATAAAATTCCAGATTGAGGTAGGATTTTTAAGGCAATTTTTAATCCAGTTCACTTTGAGTGTATTGTTGATTGTTGTAAAGTCAAGAAAGTTAAGACCACCTGCATCATAACTATTCATTAAAACCGATTTTTTAATGTAATGAGTTTTGTTTTTCCAAATAAAGATGCATAGTGTCCTATCAATTTCTTTGCACATCTTTTGGTCCACAGCCAAAGAAACAGCAGCATAGGTTAATCTGGATATTCCTTCAGCTTTAGAAAGTAATATTCTACCCCGAAGGGATAAGTCTCTTTGGAGCCATGAGTTAAATCTTTTCTTTGTTCTTTCTAAAATTGGGCTAAAGTTGAGGTCACATCTAGAGTTCTGTTTTTTGGTTAACGTTATTCCTAAGTAATTAACGGTTTCTTTAATTGGAATATTGCAGAGATGAGGCAGCTCACAATTCTTCAATAATATCATCAAGAACTAACTTTAATCGCTTAGCAAAAATTGTGGCCAGGATTTTGTAATCGTTGTTTAGTAGACTAATTGGCCGCCAGTTGTCAATAAGTAACAGATCCTTCTTTGGTTTGGGAATAAGAGTAATGAGTCCTTAAGTTAAGGTGGGAGGGAGGGTTCCCTTAATAATACTTTCATTATAAACCGCCAATAAGAATGGAGCAAGATCTTCAGCGAATGATTTATAAAACTCAGACAGCAAACCATCTGTTCCAGGTGATTTATTATTCTTCAGGCACTTAATTGAATCAAGTATTTCTTTTAATGTAATAGGACGATCGCAAAATTCTCTGTCATCAGGAGTGACTTGCTTTATGTCTATCAAGGAATTTAGAAAATTATTAGCATTATTCTCACAATATTTAGAGCTGTATAAATCTTTATAGAAGTTAGAGCAGAACTTAGCAATGTTGGTTGCGTCATTACATACAACATTATCTATAAGAAGTCGGTGAATTGTATTAGTAGCAATTTGCGATTTTTCCAATCTAAAGAAATATGCTGAGTTTTGCTCCCCTTCCTCTATCCACTGCCTTCTAGATCTAATATAAGCACCGTCAGCCTTAGCTTGATATAATTTGTCTAACTTGTTTTGGTTTTCCGATAATTCCACTTTTTGTGCAGAAGACAATTTATCAGGTGAAACAGAAGACAAAGCTGCTATCTTTGAAATAACTTTTGCTTCATCGGATCGCTTTTGCTTTGAAAGATCGCTGCAATATCTTATGATCGCTCAAAGGGGTGGAGAGAATATCAACATCTGTGTTGTCTTTAAGATTACTCGAAATTAACCACAAGTCTATTCTAGATTGTCTAGATCTTGATTTATTACACCAAGTAAAGTTTTGAGCAGAGGGATTTTTTTCTCTTCATATATCTATTAAGTCAAATTTTTGCATAAATATTTTTAAATTTGCATTGGAACTAGCACGAGTTCCAGCTGGCCATCTATCCATTGAATCATCCAAAGTGATATTAAAATCCCCTCCACAAATCAGGTAAGCATTAGGAAATTTGGCCAGCCAAAAGAGAATTTTGTTTTCTACCTCATTTATCAAGTCTTTATTTTCATATACTGTGTTGTAGCCATAAACATTAATAGTTATAAAATTAAGGTCGTAAACATTAAGAACTTGGCAAATATAATGACCTTTGCTGTCGCTCTCTGAATGTAAAACAGAACCTGTAAATCGGTTTTTAAATGTGCAAACCCCAGCAGAATGTTGTGAAGCATGTGAGAAAAAAGCTTCATTGCCCCATTGGGACCTCCGAAACTGCATGTCATTAGATACAGTGTGAGTTTCTTGAAAAAAACAGAAATCCGTTTTACATTGCTTACTGAACAAAAAAAGAGCTTTACGTTTCAAATTATTCCTTAACCCCCTGGCGTTAAGTGAAACAACAGACAAAGACATACAATGAAAAGAGTCAGCTAAAGAGCTTTGACGATGAAAACTGTAGTAAATGATGCCCATAAGGGAGGACCCATAGACATAATATAAGAGTAGACGCGTCATTGGGCGGGTTCTGCCTATGCTGCGATGCGTCAGAGCGTCCGCCATCTTAAATGTGGCAAATCTGCAGTTACTCAGTCACTTAAACAGTATCAGAGGGACTTTAATCTCTGAATATACTTTGTATTCATAGTATTTTTTTTGTAATATTACAAGTTTATTTTCGTATCCCTTTAGCTTCATTCTCCTGAATTTATTCTCCTAAAGAATAAAAGTATTTAAAATAATCTAACCTGGCCCTATTACTCCAGGAGTGAAATAATTCTGCAAACTGTGATTATTCTGGAAATGTTCCCCCTTAATTCTCATAATATGACGTTTTTATCATAACAATATCACTTTTGTGTTTGTTTGTTTATTTTTACTTTATTGACCTAGGACTTTTTTTCTCATATTATTAATTTTACCTCTTTAATACTCACCCAAAAAGTCTGTTCCTAAAGGTTCACATGTGACACGGTTTTATGAAATAATGAAGACCACAATGTTTAGATTTAACAAATTGATACTTATATTCATAACACATACACACACAAATATATATATATATATATATATATATATATATATATATATATATATATATATATAGCCTGTGTTACCACTCTGCAGCTTTAGTGTGTCCAGTTTTGCAACATGGTGCAGCCTTAGTTTATAGAAGGCAGATACAAGTAGTGAAATCAGCCAGAATACATTTCCATGCAGCACAGGAATGAGGCATCTTCTCTGATCCACGTTCACAATAACAGAACTCAACTTTTTTCTGCCACATACAATATGGCGGTAACGTTGACGTGCGAACCTGCGCCCTATGACGCCTCTACGTATATATGTCTGTGGTCTCAGCATAACGTCGGTAGCTTAGCCACGGTGACAGCCTGAAGCAGGGAGCTGTCAATCACTGTGAATGCAGCCCGAAGTTCTTCAGGTCTTCAATGTAAATAACTGGACATGGTGGCTATTTTGCTCTTTACTTGTCTTTATAAACTCACAACGTTTTTCCCCCTTTTTTGCTTAAAATGTTCTTTTACATATTTTTTTTCTATTTTATGTTGACTTATTAATCAGCCATTTCAACCATCTAAGTGTTTTTATGTTCATAGATTTAAAAGTTCAACAGTTAATAATGCAGGCTGTCGTCAATGTTGGCTGATGAACACTCCTCACCAGTTGGTGGCAGTAATGCACACTGAAAAGATGTTTGTTCACCGCCAATAAACTCAAGAAGAAGAACTGGGAAATATAAATAAAAAGTTGGAGGGAAATGGGAGACCAGGACCATCAGGTGAAAGTAGTTTATGTTAATATTACAATGGAACGCAAGAAGTTTAATTGCTAACGGACAGGAACTTAAAGGTTATATTGACCGTCTTGAAGATCAACCAGAAGTTATTTGTGTTCAGGAAACATGGTTAAAAACAACATTAGATTTTGTGATTAAAGGATATAATAGTATAAGAAGAGATCGACAGGAGGGAGGGGGAGGAGGATGTGGAATATTTATAAAACAAGGGATACAATATCAGGTATTAGGGAAAGGCAAAGAACTTGAATTTATAGTAATTGAGATATGGGAACAAGAAGGTAAATTTAAAATAATAAATGTTTATAATCCATGTAAAACATTATCAATTGAAATAATGGAGGAGTTAACTGAATATTTGGAAGGGAAAGTAATTTGGTGTGGGGATTTTAATGCAAATAGTACATTATGGGGTAAATGTAATGATAAAAATGGACAAGTTATAGAAGAATTAATGGAGATGAAAAATCTTGTATGTATTAATGATGAGAGGGGAACAAGAATCAATGTAAGAACAGGGATGGAATCAGTTTTAGATTTAACAATAGTATCAAATGTTTTAGCTGGTAATTGTGAGTGGTTCATTGATAAGAATTCAACAATAGGTAGTGATCATTATCCCATAACAATTAGAGTAGGATTAAATTTAAATTATAAGAATATAAAGGTCAATAAAAAACTCAATATCAATAAGGCGGACTGGATTAAATTTAGGTACTTGAGTCAAAATAACTTGGAAAAAGTAGATATGAGAATGGATATAAATGATATAAATCTAAACATTTGTAAGATAATCATGGAAGCAGCAGGTCATTCTATAAAGAAAACAGGGTGTAAAAATTATAAGAAAATGGTACCGTGGTGGACAAATGAATGTAAAGAAGCAATAAAGTTAAGAAATAAAGCATTTAAGGTACTAAAAGGTAATCCAATTTATAAGAATTTAACTGATTATAAAAGAAAACAAGCAATAGTAAGGAGAACTATTAAGAATGCAAAAAGAGAGTATTGGAGAAGTTTTTGTAGTACAATAGGGAGAGACACAAAAATAGAAAAAATATGGAAAATAATTAAAAGAATGAATGGAATAAAGAGAGAATTTGAATATCCTATATTAAAAATAGATAATATAAATATAATAAAAGATGTAGATAAAGTTGAAATATTGGAAAGAACATTTAGTAAAATTCACAGTTCAAATAATATTAGTGAAGAGGGAAGAAAAGGAAGAGAAAATACAAAACTTAAATATAAAGATTTATTAGAAAGTATTGAAGAAACAAATAATTTATTGAATGTTGAGTTTACAAAAGTTGAATTGAATGATGCACTTAGAAAGACAAAAAATACAGCACCAGGTAAAGATGAAATTTGGTATAGAATGATAAGTCAACTTAGTGAAAAATCAAAAGATATAATATTGCAATTATATAATAAAATTTGGGAGGAGGGAAAATTACCGATTAACTGGAAGGAATCAATTATAGTACCAATAGCTAAACCAGGAAAAGATAATTCAAACCCACAAAATTACAGACCAATAGCGTTAACATCAAATCTATGTAAAATAATGGAAAAAATGATTAATAATAGACTAGTATATTATTTAAATAATAAAGGATATATGTCAAAATATCAAAGTGGTTTTCGAAAAGGGAGAAGTACTAATGATTCAACACTATGTCTTGAACATGAAATTATAAGAGCACAAGTAAATAAAGAAAGTGTAGTGGCAGTGTTTTTTGATATAGAAAAAGCATACGATATGATGTGGGTTGAGGGATTATTAATTAAATTATACATGTTGGGTATTAAAGGGAAAATATTTAAATGGATTAAAGACTTTTTAACAAATAGGAAAATACAAGTCAGAATTGGTGAAGTTATATCAGAAAAATATATAGTAGAAAATGGAACCCCGCAGGGGAGTATTATAAGTCCGTTATTGTTCTCAATTATGATAAATGATGTATTTAAAGATATTGGAAAAGGAATGGGGTGTTCACTTTTTGCAGATGATGGAGCTGTTTGGAAAAGAGGGAAAAATGTAGATTTCATTGTAAAGAAATTACAAGAGGTTATTATTGAAAAAGAGAAATGGGCGTTGCAATGGGGATTTAAGTTTTCAGTTGAAAAAACAAAAGTAATAATATTTAATCAGAAAAAAATAAACAGGGAAATAAAATTAAAATTATATAAACAAGAATTAGAGCAAGTAAAGTGTGTAAAATTTTTAGGATTATGGTTTGATGAAAAACTAAAATGGAATATACATATTCAAAAGATTATTGATAAATGTAAGAAAATCTTAAATATTATGAGATGCTTGGCTGGCAGTGACTGGGGAGCAGATAGGCAATCACTAAAACAGATTTATACAGGTATGATTAGATCTAACATAGACTTTGGATGTATAGTTTACGGTTCAGCAGCTAAAACACATCTGGCTAAATTAGACATTATTCAACATCAGGCATTAAGATTATGTACTGGAGCATTTAAAACCACACCAACAGCAGCAATAGAAGTAGAAATGGGAGAAATGCCATTAGATTTAAGAAGAACAAAACTAGAAATAAATTATTGGCTGAATTTAAAAGGTAATAACTTAGAACATCCAACTTGTGAAATTTTAAATCCATGTTGGGAAAAAGAAAAGAAAGAAATGAGGAGTTTTGGATGGACAATTGAAAATAAAATAAAAGAATTTAAAATGAATAATTTAGAAATTACTCAAACAACACCAATATCAATTATACCACCATGGATTTTACCAGAAGCGACAGTAGATATGACAATAATGGAAAAGAAACAAGATAAATCTTACATTGTAGATAGTTATTAAGTACAGTTACATTTAAACAATTATTATCAATATATTCAAATTTATACAGATGCATCAAAAATAAATGGAAAAATAGGAATAGCATTTGTAGTACCAGAATTCAATATAAGAATGGGAAAACGAATTACAGACGGATTATCAGTATACACAGGGGAAATGTTGGCAATATTATTAGCTTTACAATGGGTAGAAGACTTAAAACCATTAAAAACAGTCATTTGTTCAGATTCAAGTTCTGCATTATTAAGTTTAAAATATAATCAATCAGATAGTAGGATGGACATTTTATTAGAAATATTTCATACATTATTCAGAATACAAAACATGGGTTTAATAGTTATATTTGTGTGGGTTCCAGCACATATTGGGGTAGAAGGAAATGAGAGGGCAGATAAATTAGCAAAGAGGGCAATTCAAAATCCTATAAATTTTATCATTAAAATAAGTAAATCTGAGGGAAAGAGTATGATTAAAGAAAAACTTATGGAAAAATGGCAAAAAAGGTGGGATGAAGAAAAAACAGGTAGATGGTTTTATAAAATTCAAAAAACAGTAAGAGGAAAAATAAATGGAAGACGAAATAGAAAAGAGGAGAGGGTGATAACAAGATTAAGATTTGGGCATACGGGACTTAATTATACACTTTATAAAATTCAAAAGCATAATACCGGTAAATGTGATTATTGTGGAAAATATGAAACAGTAGAACATGTTATATTAGAATGTAATAAATATGAAAGAGAGAGAACTTATATGAAGAAAGAGTTGAAATGTATTAAGGAAAAGATTAATTTGTTAGATATTTTGAGGAAGCATTTGGGGAGTAAACATATACAAATAGTTATTCAATATTTAAAGAAAACTAAATTATATCATAGAATTTGATTATAGAAGGAGTAAATTATATAAATGAGTAGAATATTAAGGTACATATAGATATATATATATATATATATATATATATATATATGTATATATATATATATATATATATATATATATATATATATATATATATATATATATATATATATATATGTATATATAGGTATATATAGATAAAATAGACCATTAAGAACCACACTCCATACCAGTAAGTGGCGGTAATGCTACTTAAAGTTTGTTGCCAACCGCCATAAAATTCCACAAGAAGAAGAAGAAGAAGACTGGCAGCAGAGAGACGAAATAAACACAGCGAGGCGTAGTTGAGGCGGTATTTTTAAATGCTGCTTATTTGTAGTAAATTCTACAAATGACAAGAACACCACGGTGACACAGGACCTAAAATAACATGGAGTCATTAATGAGGGCAGAGAGAGCTAAACAGCAGGGTAAGTCGTTTCTATATCTAACGTTTGTTCATTTTCAAAGTGAGGAAACACGAACATTGCTTGGCTCGCCACTGTGAGTGTTTTCCTGCGCGGCCAAAGTCTAATGCAGCTGTTAGCTTGTTAGCTGGTTATTGACAGGAGCTCGTTTACGTGCGTAACTTTTCCGGATGTGATTAAAATGTGTTTGGATTAAAAGAAAAGAAAGTATTCTGGATGTACCGTTTATATGGGCTGAAAATCAAATAACCCGACCATGACGTGGGTTTACTCGCACCAAGCGTTATTCAAAATAAAAACTCTGACATTAGCAGAGTTGATGATTTCCATAAAACAAAAGTAGAAGTTTTGTACTTCGTGCGGAAACAACAACAAGCGCAGAGGTGCGTTGGTTCTGCTGCGGGTCCATTCTGTTGTAAAAAAAACCCTGTTATATGCAGCGTTATTTCATTTAAAATTTCAAAAGGGTTTTGTGGCTCCCAGTGTTTTCTTTACTGTGTGAAGCGGGTCCAAATGGCTCTTTGAGTGGTAAAGGTTGCCGACCCCTGGTTTAATTCATTAAGGAAAAAATAAAATTAATATATAACAAAAATAAATGAATATATTTAATACTAATTATATAATAAGACTTATATATTATATAAGACTTTACATTTTTATTTTGTGGTGTATTATGACAAATACCAATTATTCTATAGCCACAGTGGTCTTTAACATTGACGACTGTAGAAAATAATTTGCCGTTTACTTTGTTCTCTCGAGAGGTCCTTATAAGGACCCGGCATACGTCAAACGAGTCGAACAAAGGATGCCCGCGAAAATTGAGCCTCGGTAGCTGTTCCCAGTCTCAGCATAACGTCAGCAGCTTAGCCACGGTGACAGCCTGAAGCAGGGAGCTGTCAATCACTGTAAATGCAGCCCGAAGTTCTTCAGGTCTTCAATGTAAATAACTGGACATGGTGGCTATTTTGCTCTTTACTTGTCTTTATAAACTCACAACGTTCCCTCCCTTTTTTGTTTAAAATATTCTTTTACATATTTTTTCTATTTTATGTTGACTTAATAATCAACCATTTCAACCATCTAAGTGTTTTTATGTTCATAGATTTAAAAGTTCAACACTTAATAAATAAATTAAATATAATATTAGATAGTGTCCATCTAAATTATACTACAGTTTAATTCATTTAGCACAAAACATACAGCTTAAAAACCGGTGTGTCAGATTTACACGCATAGGCGTCACCTAGTGGTGAGCTGAATGAATTACTAATGACTTCGCTGTCAAGCGCGTACGCTATTAGATACGGCTAATGGGTAATACCTACGGTCATAATGTCAAAGGGTTTTTGGCACTGTTGCTTAGTCCGTTGTCCTAAGCGACTCTGCCATTTTTCTAAGTCACTTGTAAATTCCCAGGTTGCAGTTTTTTTGCCCTTGTGTCCTTATCTCAAGCCACTTATTTAAGGCTCTAAAATAACAGATTATAAAACACAAGTTTGATAGTCTGCACCAAAGCCCTGAACCAGCCAGGTGATGTCACCCCGAGTACACACAAACCCTCTGACGGGGAAACACAAACAACCAAGCCTTCTCTGCCAGTAGGACAGAGTAGCAGCAAAAAGGTGGGGACCATGGCAGGTGGATCAAAACGTTTCCTTACTAACAGCATTATAAGGTTAGGAGTTACTTCTTCACTGGACATGATGCTGTTTTGCTGTGTTTATCCTTGCAAACGTGTGCATGAAGGTGACCGGTGAGGAGAGGTAGAGAATCGTGGGTTCTCACACATCTTGTTTTGCTCTACAGATAAAGCTCAACATCCTACCTGCTGCTCAACACTTACCTACTTTAAGGTTGTATTACAGACTCTACAGCACATAGGATCAGAGTATATTTTTATTTTTCTGAAGAAAAGTGCATCATCACTATTGCAGTTTTTATTCAACATATGTTCACGTTGTCAATATATTAACAAAGTTTCCTTCCCCTTTTATTTCAGAATGGCATTGAAAGCTGTGCTAAACAGTGCAAAGAGTGGCCCATACAGCAAACCACCCCCTCCTCTCCAATTTCATGTCCTCCTTGAAGAGGACCAAATGAAAGTCCTGAGTTGGACATTTCGGAATAACAGCGCCTTTTCCCGGCTTCAACAAAAAAAAAAAATTGGCTGTAATTACAGATGGCCAGTCTGTAACTAAACTGACCCTGTTTGAGGAAGTGGCCTCCAAAATTTCTTCCGGCAACAATTATGTAATAAAGGGATATACACTCAGGGGAGAGAAACCCCCTTATTACATTTGTATCAACAAAGATACAGCTATTTACCGGAGCTCCCCTATTATGTGCAGGGATGGATTGATGGAGGAAGCAAGAGCCCTCCTCCATCCACCATCTCTGCAGATAAACATAGATGATCGTCATGGACGCCAGGGCCTCCTCACAGTAGAAGGACATATTACAGAAGTATGTTATTTGTTTCACTACATTAACACACACATGAATCTGATTTTTAGCCACTGTACACTGTGTGATTAACATATCCTGATAAGAGTCTGAAAGAAGGTAGCTGGATGTTTTCTTACAATTTGAAAACATTTTACATCTTATCTGAACAGACTTCTTAGTTGTTTCAAATTTATAGAGCTGAAGAACCCATTTTAGATAAGACGTAAAATGTCTTTAAAATCTGACTGATGAACCAGCTGCCCTTATTCAGGTCCTCTAAGCATTAACAACTGGATAACAAATGTCCTACCCCAAGAACTTGATGTATATCACAGATATAGTACATATTTGGATATTTTAAAGTGGTGGAAAATTAATTGTTTTAAATTGTCCTGGTTTGATCACCTTTTTCTAACTTTGTCTGCAAATTGAATTCTCATGGTATTTGTGCGTTTACAAACACAAAAATCCATCTTGTACTACTCCGCCTGTACTACTTTTGTGTCCAAACCAAATATGGTCCCGCTTTTTTTAGATCAATAATTAGTTTTCCTTGTTATTTAGCTGTCTTCGGTGAAGAAGATCCGTAGGGGAAGGGAGGAGATTCCTCTTCGTGAGTTGAAGCTGCAGGAGGTAAAACATAAGAAAGTTCTGAGGCAAGGACAGCTAATATTGTGTATTCTGTTAGTATTGACATAGCAATCTGTAAAACATTAGCTTTATTTACATGCACAAAATTTCACCATTGGACTAAAATGTATTCCGATTAAATATTGGAATTGTGACATTTATATGGGAGCACAATCAATTAATCCAATCATAATGTGCGTTTCTATGCACCTGGCTTTATCCAGAATAGAACCTGTTTGACATGCGCAGTTATCACATTCCCCTAAAAGAAAACACAGAAGAAGAACTTATAACTTTGCTGAACAACACAAAATAGTAAACAAAACAGTTTAACACAATTTTGTTTGTCTTCTGAACGCCCAGGCTGGAGTGGAAACAGGTTCTTATTATTGTTGAAACGTTACTGAGCAAGCAACAATTTTTGAGGTCATTTAATGTTTCAAACAGAAATGTTTTATTCAGAGCCCTGTCAGTTTTGCTTCCTGTTATATTTCCAACACTCAACAATAAGGAAATATGTCATGTTTACGTCTGGCGCACATGCCACATTCAGTATAACTTGATCCTGACAAGCGGTTACATGCTGATTTAATTATCAATCAGCATAAACTGCCCCTCTTCCTTGAGCTTAATCTGATCACCATATTCTGATCGGATAGTTCACATCATGTCTCTTTATTCCAATCGGCCCTTCATTCCCTTTACTTTTGTCCATGTGTACGTAGTTAATGAGGTTACCAAGTTTTGGTTTATTAAAATATAAATTGCACAAAAAAGTTCAACATAGACTGTAATCTGTGCTCTGTGAAAGTTCCCAAGATAAGGGGATAATTTCAGTCTTTGATGACCATCGACATCTAGGACTGTTTGAGATGCTGGAGATTTTATCTATCCATTCTGCTCCTTGGTCAGCTGTGTGTAATATATTGTTTCACCTGTTCTGTGTTCTGTACAGGGGCAAACCTGTGTTTCAGTCACTCTATGGAGGGAAGCAGCTGTGGAAAAGATGGAAATGGACTTGTACTGTAGGCTGACTCATCTATGGGCATGTGATGCAGAAGGATCGCCCCTGCAATCTACAGGGTTCAGCAAGATCGAGGTAAATTTGGCTTTTTAGTGGAAGGGGGAACTGGAGAGGCTGGAAGAAACAATGCAGACACGGGAAGAACATGCAAACTCCACACAGAGGCCCCTGCTGAGCCCAGGACTTGAACACAGGGGCTAACTACTGCTCACCGTACCGCCCACAATGGCAGCAATAAATGTTGTTGTTAAGAAGGAACGTTTAGGCCAGAACATGTCAGCGCATTGACTATTGACTGTCCAAGCCAAATTAATGGTTCTTTTTATTCAGCCATAACAAATATGTTGGAAAGATAGAAAAATTAATGTATATAATTGAATAAAATATTATAAGTTGAGGAGGAAAAGAAGCACAATCAGGTATAGGGTTCCCTTGCTTGTCTGGCATCATTTCACTAAATTCCTTTTTCTCTGACAGATGATGACAACCACGGAGGAGGCTGAGGGAGTGGAGGTAATCGGAATAATGGAGACAGACACCAAGGGGGTGATGGAGATCATCCTAGAAAGTGGGAGGTCTTATAAGCTTGGGGAGGAGTTGTGGGCCCCACTTGATGAAAAATTTAATAAAGGAAAGATATCCGTAAATATAAAAGTAAAGAACAACAGGGTTGAAGAAATCTATGCTAATGAGGGGGGACCCACAGAGGAGTGAATTTTTTTATATTTCTTTTCAATATTTAATGTTACAATCACTTTTTTTTACAATCACCTGTTTTAGTGTTTGCTAGATTCCATGTTGTAATAAATAGTTAGAGGTTGTTCATTTAAGAGTTCACTGTAATGGATACATTTGTGTTTGTATATATATATATATATATATATGTATGTATGTATGTATTTATTTATGATGTGTTAAATAAAGTGCAAACGTGTAGAAACGTTCAGTCTGTGTGCATCAATAAATACTTTAATCATATGGTATAAAATAGAGATTCTTGATTTAGATGTGCAGGTCTTTCTGGTTGTAATTGGAGAGTCCTACAATCTATCAAGTAATTAATGATCTTTAGTCACATACTAACACTAAACACAAATCACATTAAGTTAATGCTAATTTCCGAACCAGCTTTGGTGTATTATGAGGGAGAAAGTAAAGTAACATAAAATACATCTTTGAGTTTTCTGTTAAATGTATGAATGACAAATAACTACTACTCAGTCCATTTCGTTTGTATATATTATGCAAACCCACGAGTGATTAGTTTAGCAAAATGCATACAATATGCGTCTAAGTTTATAAATACACAATAGTTAGGCCTTAAAGAACACCTCGTCTGTCTTTAGCGATTTATTTTGAAAAAGCGGATCTAGTGCTTGTTCAGTTTCCTGTTGGTAATGTCATTTATTTTGGCTCGGTCCGCTACGAAGATCAGTTTTATCCCTCAGCGAACAGCATTGTCATGCCAGTTTTACAGACTTTTTTTTACCTTAAACACCATTGCTTTATATTCTGATATAGGTGATTTAAGTCCATGCAAAACATGAACGAGGATATTTTTCTGTAATCGCTCCACTTTGCCACATCCAAGGCTGCAAAGTTCATGTTTACTTCATGGCTCAATCGGGAGTTGAGCTGTAACCGTCTGTGGTAAGCAAAGCCAACTTACCTCGCCTGCTATCACTCGGAGTGTACGTTATTTTCCAGCTTTTATTTAGTTCCCCGGGCAAATATCAAAGAATATGAATTGCTGTTGTAGAACATTTAACAATTAAAAAGGGTAAAATTTTGAACCAAACAAAAAATTCAAAGAGTCGACGGGTTATTAACGTTTGTCCAAATTATGTTTGAACGTTAAAATTTATAATTATTTGAAAATATGGTGTAATTGAAATATTTATTTTATAAAACATTTTTTGTTTTTGAAACAGTATTTGTTACAGCTTTTGTCCAGCCTACCCTGCTGAGTTAAGAAACAAAGTCAAAATATCCGAGCGCTCCTGAATGTCTCATAGATACATTTTGCGTCTCTGACGTGAAATTCCCTCTCGTCGTTTGGTTGTGAGCGGGTAAGCAGCCTTTTAACTCGGTCTACTCTAAGTAGGGCTGGGCGATATAGAAAAAAAGCTTATCGATAAAAAAAAAATGCATATTGATCGATATCGATAATTATTTAAAATATTTAAAACCATATTTTATGTGCAGCTCTGCCTGGACATTTTATGATATTGCTAAATTATTTAATTTTAATAAAGAACACAAACACAGAATTCCAATTAAATCTTTATTTAACCAACTTTTTTAACCATAACAGCATTTTTTTAAGAAAAATAACTTAAGAGACCTGAGTTATGTTATTAAATAAAGACTTTATTATTAAATAAAGACCTAAATAAATATACCAAATAAATAAAATAGCCTATTTAGGTGGGAATAGTACAGTAGTTACTTCTCAGGTTTCATAATTGAGAGGCTGACGCAGGTCCGAGGTTGTGGCGTGTAAGGACACAGACTGCAGCTCATTTTGCACTGATTCGCGGCACTCGTTGTACAATTTAGGGAGCGCTGTTAGAGAAAAAACTTGCGTCCCGGAACTTTATATCACGGACTTTGTACCTCGCGGAGTGGCGAGTAGTTGTTTGAAGCCAGGTTTTTTAACTGCAGACAACAGCAGCATGTCCGCGGTGTCGCGCGGAGCTGCACAGTTCGCGCAGCAGCGCGTGCGGTGTGAGCGGCTTACGTGATGAAACAAGTTTGTTGCGTTACCAGACTTTGTTTTTACCGGTTCCTTGCAAGTTTTACAAATCACTGGTTTATTTCTGTCAGGTTGGCGAACTAGTAAAACCCCGTTTTGGGACCGCTTCCTCCGCCGCTCCTTGCTGCGACATATTCACATGCTCTGTGTTGTGGTTTGAGAGGGCGGCGCTTTGTGACGATGTGCCTGGGTCCGCGATTACGATTGGTCGAGAGGAAGTAGTGAACTAATATGATAGGCCGAAAGGAAGGAAGGAAAACTGTTTCTATCGAACTATTATCGACCCTATTTTTTCCTATCGCGCCACACGTCTATCGATCGATATATATTGTTATTGAATTATCGTCCAGCCCTAACTCTAAGTTTAAATATTGTTAAACATGACATTATTAAAATAACATAACTGCTGGTTTACCATACCGTAACACAGTAAATCAGTAAACGGCGGGACATTTTGTATATTACCCCATTTTGGCTCGTCAGAAATATTGACCGTTAGCGGTAGCATTTTATGCTAACATTATCTGCCATAATGTTTGGTGCTGACGGACCTGTGCTGTTAGGCCTCAGACAAACTGTCAGCCGTTAGTCCCTTTATTGAGCCGTAGTGTCTGTATTAGTTACAGAAATTTTACACACAATGTGGACTTTTGTAAATGAATTTGCCTAATAAAAGCCGTTTTTTCACACGATGTATATTAAAACGTTTTGATATCATTAATATAAGAACAAGTAACACCATTGGTCACATTTTAATCCGTTTTCTGAGTCAATATTCAGCTGTACGGAGTGAGGCGCGCTGACACTAATGTTCTTGTCCCCATGTGTCTATCAAGTAAAGTCAAATAAATGCATAGATAATGTGAACTAATTTGTTTTTCTCCTTTCTTCAGACTAATCAGACAGTATCCCCCTGCCTGTACTGGTGAGTAACTATTTTGATGGTAATTTGTGGTGTTATCTCAAAACAAAACTCAGGTGTCATGACTGGAAACAAACATATCAACAGCTGTGTCTAAGAACTGTGGTTAAAGGTTGGCATTAGGGCTGGATGATATAGAAAAAAAGCTTATTGATTAAAAAAATGCATATTGAATGATATCGATAATTATTGAAAATATTGAAAACCATATTTTATGTGCAGCTCTGCACATAAAATTTGTGCAGAGCTGGACATTTTATGATATTGCTAAATAATTTAATTTTGTGACTAGAAAAGTGACCAAAATAAATATAACAAATAAATAGAATATCCTATTTAGTTGGGAATAGTACACTAGTTACCCCTCAGGTTCCATTCTTTTTCTATATAGTCAATTGAGAGGCTGATGCAGGGCTGAGGTCCGAGGTTGCGGCGTGGGAAGACACAGATTGCAGTTCATTTTGCAATGTTGCACAATTTAGCAAGTACAAATAACATTTTACATTTACATCCCGCTAGCTCCCGCCCTGAATGTAAGCCAGGGCATGATCAACCTGGGCCGTCAATCCCATGCGCGCTTAATTTGCAGTCTGGATGCTGAGGGTAAACATGCTGTGGCTCTGACTGCAGCGCTGAGGGAGTCCTGCGGGAGCGGTAGAGCGGGGTTGGGACAGGGAGTCGCTCCACGGCAGCTGGAGGACAAGAGTAGGAACGATACGTGTTTTCACATAAGAGTCTCCAAACGTCGCTAGACTTGTCGCAAGTCGCTTTTTTGAAAAAGAGTCGCTAAATATAGGGACAAAGTAGCTGAGTTGGTAACACTGACGCGGAGCTGCGGTGGGCTGAAACTGCTCGCGCTGCTGCAGGTGTGAGCGGCTTACGTGATGAAACAAGTTGGTTGCGGTACCAGACTTTGTTTTTACCGGCTCCTAATTTTACAAATTATCCTGTGGTTTATTTCTGTCAGACTGGCGAACTAGTAAAACCCCGTTTTGGGACAATTTCCTCCGCCTCTCCTGCCTGCTACATACTAACATGCTGTGAGTTGTGGTTTGAGAGGGCAGTGCTTTGTGACGGCATGCCTAGGTCCGCCATTACGATTGCTTGCGAGGAAGTAGTGACTGTAGAATCAATTAATATGATAGGCTGGAAGGAAAACTGTCTCTATATTAAACTTTTATCGACCCTTTTTTTTCGATCTATCGATCGATATACACTCACCGGCCACTTTATTAGGTACACCTGTCCAACTGCTCGTTAACACTTAATTTCTAAGCAGCCAATCACATGGCGGCAACTCAGTGCATTTAGGCATGTAGACATGGTCAAGAGAATCTCCTGCAGTTCAAACCGAGCATCAGTATGGGGAAGAAAGGTGATTTGAGTGACTTTGAACGTGGCATGATTGTTGGTGCCAGAAGGGCTGGTCTGAGTATTTCAGAAACTGCTAATCTACTGGGATTTTCACGCACAACCATCTCTAGGGTTTACAGAGAATGGTCCGAAAAAGAAAAAACATCCAGTGAGCGGCAGTTCTGTGGGCGGAAATGCCTTGTTGATGCCAGAGGTCAGAGGAGAATGGCCAGACTGGTTCGAGCTGATAGAAGGGCAACAGTGACTCAAATAACCACCCGTTACAACCAAGGTGGGCAGAAGAGCATCTCTGAACGCACAGTACGTCGAACTTTGAGGCAGATGGGCTACAGCAGCAGAAGACCACATCGGGTGCCACTCCTTTCAGCTAAGAACAGGAAACTGAGGCTACAATTTGCACAAGCTCATCGAAATTGGACAATAGAAGATTGGAAAAACGTTGCCTGGTCTGATGAGTCTCCATTTCTGCTGCGACAGTCGGATGGTAGGGTCAGAATTTGGCGTCTACAACATGAAAGCATGGATCCATCCTGCCTTGTATCAACGGTTCAGGCTGGTGGTGGTGGTGTCATGGTGTGGGGAATATTTTCTTGGCACTCTTTGGGCCCCTTGGTACCAATTGAGCATCGTTGCAACGCCACAGCCTACCTGAGTATTGTTGCTGACCATGTCCATCCCTTTATGACCACAATGTACCCAACCCATGATGGCTACTTTCAGCAGGATAATGCGCCATGTCATAAAGCTGGAATCATCTCAGACTGGTTTCTTGAACATGACAATGAGTTCGCTGTACTCAAATGGCCTCCACAGTCACCAGATCTCAATCCAATAGAGCATCTTTGGGATGTGGTGGAACGGGAGATTCGCATCATGGATGTGCAGCCGACAAATCTGCGGCAACTGTTTGATGCCATCATGTCAATATGGACCAAACTCCCTGAGGAATGCTTCCAGCACCTTGTTGAATCTATGCCACGAAGAATTGAGGCAGTTCTGAAGGCAAAAGGGGGTCCAACCCGTTACTAGCATGGGGTACCTAATAAAGTGGCCGGTGAGTGTATATTGTTATTGAATTATCGTCCAGCCCTAGTTGGCATCTTTGAATTATTCTGAAACAGTTGGCAGAGGGGCTGATAATCAGCACCTGAGTATAATGGTAGTTATTTTTCTTTTGCTAAAATAGATCCACATTTGATTCTCCAGACCTCTGATTTCATGATGAGTCAAAATTAATGGGATTTAGATGCTTTACCTTGATGGGACTGTCGAGTAAATCTAGTAGCCTGATGCTCTGACTTCAGTGTAGAGCAGTTGATGGAAAGCCTTAGTGCTTCCAAAGCCTTCATCTTCCCATCAATAGTTTTTGGGTCAATTCCTAACAAACTGTTTCTACTCTTGCAGCCATAGACAACTCCAACCACAGACAAGAGAAATTCTGCTTTGCTGGTAAGTAAATGTGTATTCAGTGTGCTCCATCCATCTATCAGTAGCTACATTTACATGGACAAAAGTCCTGACAACAAATAGACGATTGGAATAAAAATACATCACGTAAACAGGCCAATCAGAATAAGATGATCAGATTAAATTGACAATGTGCATATCCAGGGTTCTTGCACCATTTTAAAAGTAAAATTTAATGCTTTTTAAGACCTTTTTCAGACCTCAACAAATATAATTTAAGACCCAAAAATTTCATAATTTCTTTGGAATAGGCTACTCAATTTATTTCCTCCTACAATGGAAATTAAAACTTTTCCATTTGGTATCAATTGTGTGCAATGTGTAAACTCTTTGAGACCTTTTTATTTTATTTTATTTTGGTCCTTTGTGATGTAGAACAGAGCCAACGTAACAAATTAGATTACACTAAACAACACAATGTTTTGTATGAAGGAACCATATAGAATACTGAAAATAAGCTCACTCACTAATGTCCTCAAAACAGCCTTTCACAAGCCAAAATGTTGACAAATAATCTACATAACTGTTAGAAAACACAAATGTTTTTACATGACTTTTAATGAGAGAAACCCTGTTTCGTAACATCCCAAATTCACCTCAAGACATGTGGCGCAACTCTGCTGCTCTCTTCTCAATTTCATGGTCTAGGTCCACCAACTCCTGCCTACAATTTATTTATTTTTATTTTATTTTTCCGAATCGGACCCTGTGAAATGCGGAGCACTGTTTCACATTCCGACCCTTCTTCTTCTTGAAAAAAACAAAACGCGTCATGCTAAATTAGCTGAGCTAGCGCGTTACTTTTCTTTGAATTTTCAACAAAACATAACAGCGAATCATGAAATTACTGGAAGCGAGGGAATAAACGCTGACAGGTGACATGGCCACAGGTGAAAGCAACTCATTAATTAACTGCACGCTTACCGAGGGAAGTTGTTGTCAGATGTTCATTCCACTGAACTTTCTGAGTTGATAGTTCATAAATCCAAAGAACCCTTCAACCAGCGCTACTTTCATTCATGCATCTGTGGCCATTTTGGTACGCTCTTCTAAAAAATGAAAATGATTGAACACCGATAAACCTCAGTGGCAGATCTCCGCTTTGCAAAGACCCGCCCTACTCTCTTTCTGATTGGCTAATGTCCCGGCTCTGCCAGATTTCATTGGCTTAGAGGTCCACACGGACCCTTAGAGCAGTTTCTTTTTGAAAAAGTCTAGGCGGAACTTTTTGCTCTAATTTTCCAAATGACGGAAATCCGTCGCAGCGACGGAGAACTTTAACCCCGGCATTAAGCAGGCCGGCTGAAAATTTAATACCTACAGCAACTTTACGGTAAATTTAAGACAATTTAAGACCTTAATTTCCCGGATTTTAATTTAAGACTTTCTAAGGACCCGCGGGAACCCTGATATCACACAGGTTCTCTTCTGAATAAAGCCAGGTGCATATAAACACACATTCTGATCAGATTAATTGATTGTATGCCCATATCTACGGTGCAATGCAGTTGTTTTTGTTTTTCTGTTCCAATACAATAATCCAATTGTGAAATTCTGTGCACATAAACATAGCTTTTGAGTGGAGGTATGTTTTGTATTTTATCTCAATTATCTGTTTCTGTGCTTTTTAAAAATGTCCTGATCATGAGGCATTAAACCTCAGAGAAGCAATCAGGAACCAACAAAGTTTGCATCTGACCTTCTGTCTCACAGAATCTTCAAATATATGTTTTCCTTGTTTTGTGGTGGTTTTAGGGTCAACTAGTAAACAACTGTTTTTCTCTGTTTCTCACAGACAACCTGGAGAAGAACTCCTCTTTTGCTGGTGAGTTGATGTCTGATCAGTTCATCCATCATTCAGTCTAGGTGGTTGAATGTTTTAATCAGTGTTTTTCGGTCTTTACCAGAATTGCTGACTCAGCTGATCCAACCTAAGTCAACTGAATTAAAAATTTGAAAAACACATCTACCAACATGGCCTTGTAAAGTCCCTCAGAATAGGGTTCGGATGGTTATCCTCTGATCCAACTATCAGAAACATGACTCAGTCGAATTACTTTTTTTGTTTTTCTGATGTGTCATCAAACACTTTAAGCTCTGGGATCATTAGTAGGTGTTTCCAATTAACTGCATCTGGATGGTTCTGATCCGACACAAGCAGCCAGGCTGACTTTGAAGTACTTCTTGATTCTGAGATCGACCAACTCGGAAATACATGCATTAGTGACCATATTTTCAAAAAATGTGGCATTAACATCGTGATTGCCCTGTTAAAGGTTTTTTAAGGACTAAAAATTGCCCTTCGGTGACTGCTAGGCTGAAAATCCACAATCTGGGTCACGTGGTACGATCACATAGTTCGTTGACATGGCTCAGGCTAAGCTCCAGAGAGTACAATAGAGTACACAACGACAAGTTCAAATGTGGATTCACAAAGTGATGATTTTAACGTGAAAGACAGCGCAAGCGTCTGTTACAATTCGGGTAAGTCTGAGAAAAACATTTTAGGGGAATAAACGAAAAGGGTTGCTTTGGGTCTATCCCAGGGGTTAAAGTTCTCCGTTGCTGCGACGGATTTTCGTAATTTGGTAAATTAGTGCAAAAAGTTCCGCCTAGACTTTTTATTCAAGGTTTTAAACAGAAACTGCTCTAAGGGTCCGTGTGGACCTCTAAGCCAATAAAATCTGGCAGAGCCGGGACATTAGCCAATCAGAAAGAGAGTAGGGCGGGTCTTTGCAAAGCGGAGATCTGCCACTGAGGTTTATCGGTGTCAGACACTTCGCTCAGGAGTCATGAGGCAACTGTGCGTCTGAAACCAAAGTTTAGAGGCTACCGGCTACTTGCCGATTCCAGTGAGCGAGGATTTTGTTACCTCCAGGACTCTTTGGGTTCAGAAATGTGTGTAGGGAGACATTATCCTTGTTGCTATTATAGCAACCATAAGCCACACACTTTTTAACCATGTTTTATCTGTCTATTTGTGTTTGAGAAAAGCGAGTTTGCAAGTAGGAAGTAACTTGTTGCCATGTAAACAGATCAACGCTTGTCAAGGAACGACGTCATCGGTCACGTGACACGCGGCGCATACATTTTTTAAAAGCCTAGTGTTAAAAAGCCTTAAAAATCCACTTTGTCATCAAAATTTTTATTTTTTTCTCCTCAGGTCATGTTAATATATGAACTTTCTAATATATAGCAACTTGTATGATTTCAGAATCAAGAAGTACTTTAAGGCAGCCCATATAGACACAAATGATGAGCAGTTAACATGCCAGACCCACAGATATCTTGGGTGTTCCGAGTCTCTTCGAATCATGGCTATTAAAGTCTCCATGAAAACATAGCAAACAGTTTATATGTGAAAGCTTCATTCCATTTTGTTCTACAACGTAGCAGCTAAACTCATTTTCATAATTTGGACCATTAAAAAGACATTGAGCCAGAAGCTGCTTCACTGAAAGTTTTTGATCATCACAGCTGTCTGACGGATGTCTCTTTGTCTTCCAGGTGTGCTTTGGAGCAGCCTCTTCTTACCACTATCGGACATTTTGTTTCCAGCTGTGTTTACCTTCCTTTTCCTGTTCCATCTCATTTGGAACACCATTTACTGTGCATTATCCTGTCTTTCTAATCTAGTAAACGTGTTTCCATAAACCAGTTATCCCCATAAGTGTTCTGGTTTTTCCTTAATTCAGAAACCTGGCCTACAGGTGACCAGAGTTTTCTTTCTTTCTACAAACCTGCATGGTATTTGCTGATTTCTCCCAACCAGTGTTTACTGTCTCTCTATCTTTCTGTGTTTCCAGTTGAATCCAAATTTGAGACGTTATTTCATGTAAAAAACTATCAAGTGAAAGTCCTTGATTGCGGTTTATTGGTTACCCTGCATCGTTTTGGATTGATCGAGATCTGAGAATCACTGTTGGTGCTGCATCTGGTCTTGAGCTGCTGTTCTGTGGATTTCCCAAAGGTTTGTTGTTCCTGATGAAATAAAATCTGAAAGGAAGCCTACAGTGTCTGCTTTTTGACCTGATTGAAATCCAGCTACCAGAGGCTATCTGTCATCTCACTGTGGCTGCTGACCTGATCTTTAAGACAGCATTTGACAGAAAAAGACGTATTTCTGTGTGCTTCTTAAAGCCAACAGTCATTTTTTCCACTAATACATCTACTGGTTATAAATATTAGTTATACTGGTTATTGTGCTACACTTAAGACGTTTCTGAGCAATAAATTCTTTACATCTAGCTCATATCTGTACAACTGTAAGATATATTTAGTATACATATTCTGCTTTACCTAGTAGTTACATTTTGTGAATTTCTTCCACAACTTTAGAGTTTTGTTCAGTTCGTGAGTTTTCTCTTTATACTCTCGAGCAGAGCGTGTACATTTGTTAACAGAAATTAATAGATATCGGTAAAAATCCAGCGCTGCATTAGAAATATCAAAGACAAGGGTAACATCTGATAGTATTAGTGTGTTTAAGCTACGGTTGGACATTATAAAGTTACGAAAATGCCTAAAAAGAGTCAGCGTTCTCAGTCCCAGAAGCTCAGACGGCAGAAAGAGAAAGAGTCTGTGAGTGAAAGAGCTGAAGGTATGGGTTCTGAGAGCAACAGGCTGGTATCTCAGCAGCTTTATGCCGAATGTGTTAAGAACGGACGTCCCAGAGATGCTATGTGTGTTGGAGAATCTTCTGATGGTAAGCAGATTAACAGCAGCTTATCCAGTGCTGCTGCAGTTTCTGATGCAAACCAAGCTGTGGGATCTTTGCAGTCTGATTCAGAAGCACAGGTAGAGCACAATAAACAGCAGTTGTCTTATGCTGAAGTGGTGAAAAGACGTAACGCACCTGGGCCTTCTCATGAACGCATAGTCAATGTGGAACGTGAGCCTTCTGTAACGCATGTCTGCGCCTCACGCAGTCAGGCTTCACTAAAATACGGTTCAGGAACAGTCAGTGTGTGACCAACAGTTTGGTGTTTCTGGCATTTCTCTATGAGAATGAAAAGATCACTAGACCCGAGTTGGATCTTGTTCTGGATAAAGGTGATGTCCTATACAGACAGGCCAGAAAAAGGTTTCCTCTCAGTATCCATTTGGCAACCGATGACCTCCTAGGTGAAGTGACTGCACGCAGGTCAAGGTATCAGGTAGATCTGACTCGCATGTCTGTGTATGGATCACTTGGAGGTGGCGACAATCTTCCCAGTCTGGAACAAGGCTTAAGCATCAAATGTGCAGTATGGCCTACTCATCATGTCAGGGTTATGTATCGCTGTTTTCAGATGCAGAGCTGGCCACTACGGATATTTTGACCCTCATGCTAGAAAAACAAATGGAATGCCATCCAGTCTGCTCAACTTTGGTACTGCTGTGATGCTGAAATTTACCCATCTGACAGACATGATTCAGAGAATTAAGTTGTGCCAACAAATGTTTAACACGCAGTCATCTTGTTTGTATGAACTCAAGCCCCTGACATTTTCCAGTGAAAATGCATCAAACCAGAGAAATGCTGTTTCAGACGCACCTCTTCTGTCAGATGAAGCTGTTCATGCGTCAGATGCACAGAGAGCCATCCATCAGCCTGAGAACGTTCCATCAGAAATACCAGGTTATGTAGACGCTCAACAACCAGTTGGAACAACATTATCCTCGACACAGAATGTTTCTCAGGATGAACCGACTGATTCAGCTCCGTTATCAAACTCTATATCCACTGATATGTCTCATCACATTCGTCCTCAAATGTTGAAGGAAATCTTATCTAAAGTCAGTAAACAGGACAGGAGAAAAATTAAAAAAAGAATGACAGCAGAGAAAAGAGAATTAAAAAAGGAAAGAAAGGGAAACTTATGCCACTTGTGAAATATATAGAGAAAACAAAAGATCACATATCAGAAACTGTTACAGAGAGCAAGAAGGATTCAGAGAAAAGCAAAAATCATACATCAGGAAATCTTATAGAGAGAAAGAAGGATTCAGAGAAAAGCAAAAATCATACATCAAAAACTCTTATAAAGAGAGAGAAGAATTCAGAGAAAAGCAAAAATCATACATCAGAAATTCTTATAGAGAGTAAGAAGGATTCAGAGAAAAGCAAAAATCATACATCAGGAAATCTTATAGAGAGAAAGAAGGATTCAGAGAAAAGCAAAAATCATACATCAGAAACTCTTATAAAGACAGAGAAGAATTCAGAGAAAAGCAAAAATCATACATCAGACATTCTTATAGAGAGAAAGAAGGATTCAGAGAAAAGCAAAAATCATACATCAGAAACTCTTATAGAGAGAGAGAAGGATTCAGAGAAAAGCAAAAATCCTACATCAGGAATTCTTATAGAGAAAATGAAAGGTTTGCCCTAAGACAAAAAAATTACATATTAAATCGCTACAGACAAAGTGAAAACTTTCGACGAAGACAGCGAAGTTATATTACTCAGCGCTATGCAAATACAGAATTCAGGCTTAAACACAGACAACTGATGAAAGAACTGATGAGAAAGAGGTACAATAACAATCTGTCATTCAGGATGAGGCAAAGAATGAGATGTGCAATTAACATAAAGAGAAAATACAGACAGATGAACAAAGTCCGTCAGAGTGAACCAGACTACAGACAAACACAGATTCACCAACATGAGACAGCTGAGGACAGACTGATCAATGAAGCTATATCAGTTTTCAGGTCAAATATAAAGGCTGGTCCCACTTATGTCTGCACTGTGTGTCATAAGGCTTCATTTCCCAACCAAGTACGACTCTGTACAAGGTCAAATTACACAAAGAAGCCAGATGTGGTTGAACAGTGTGTGAGAGGAAAATATGTTCATGTTTGAAATGAAAGCTGCATAAACGAACAGTGCACAGTTCCTGATGAGAGAAGGAAAGAGTGGATTTGTCACACCTGCCATAATCATCTAAAAAAAGGACGTATGCCAAACCGAGCTGCAGCAAACAACCTGGAGCTGGCAGAAATTCCTAGTGAACTGTGTGATCTGAATATAATGGAAAGACATCTGATTGCTAAGTGTATTCCGTTTGCAAAGATCATTCCTCTTCCAAAGGGCAGACAAAGACTGATAAGGGGAAATGTTGTATGTGTACCATCAGAGGTCCAAGAAACTGTAAATGCATTACCCAGACTGAGGAGTCAGTCTCAGGTTATGAGAGTGAAACTGAAACGACGTTTGTCCTACAGAGGTCACCAACTTTTTCAGACAGTAACCTGGCCCAAATTAGTTTCTGCACTAAGGAAACTGAAGCAGATTCATCCAGAGTATAAGGACATAACTATCAGAGATGAAGTTGAGCTATGTGACCCCACACTTCCTGATGAGGAGGATGATGATGATGATGAGGATGATGTTAGCATGGATGAGGATGACTACGATGATGATGATCTGATGGAAATCGATACTTGTGAGAGAAATGCTCTGTATGAAAATGAGCTTGAACATGATGAGGACAATGACTGTGAGATACCACAGCAACAAATAAATAATGGAGAAGAAGGTGATCTGCCAAATGGAGGCTTTGCTTTAGAGTCATGCCTTCAGCCCCTTGACATATCAGAAGAGATTCTCTGTTTCTCAGATAACATTTTTTGTGTTGCTCCTGCTGAAAGAAATAATCATGTCAGCTTTTTCAAGACCACAAATTTGGAATCAATGTCATTCCCTGTACAGTTTCCTACGGGAGAGAATACTTTAGACAAAAGAAGACTGATTAAAGTCACCCCAAGTGGCTATTTCAAGTCACGGCTTTTTCATGTAGATGATCGCTTTGCCAGAGACCCAAACTACTTGTTCTTTGCACAGTTTGTGACAGAGATACACTTGGCTCACAACAGCATGACCATACAGTTAAGTAAAGGAAAGACTATGACCAAAGATGGACGCAGAATAACTTCAGGCATGTTACAGGACAAACAAGAGGTTGAGCGACTGGTGAGAAATAAAGATGCGGTCAGATTCATGGAACCACTCAGAGGCACTCCAGCATACTGGGAAAAAACCACTAAAGATCTGTTTGCCCAAATTCGACAGCTGGGGAATCCTACATTCTTCTGTACCTTTTCTGCTGCTGAATTCAGATGACCTGAAGTTATTAAAGCAATAAAGAGACAACAAGGTGAAGATGTTGATACTGAAACGCTTGACTGGGCTACAAAATGTGAGATTCTGAGATCCAACCCTGTCACCTGCATGCGATTGTTTGACAAGCGTGTTGAGGCACTGTTCAGAGATTTGCTGCTGTCAGATGCTCAGCCTTTGGGGAGAGTGATTGACTATTTCTACAGAGTTGAGTTTCAGCACAGAGGAAGTCCTCACATCCATTGTCTGATTTGGACTGAGAATAGCCCTCAGCTAGATGAATCTGATGATCAAACTGTGTGTGATTTTGTTGATAAATATATCTCAGCACAACTTCCTGACCCAGAAACCGAACCTGAGCTGTTCCAGAAAGTCACAGAAGTTCAGAAGCACAGTAAGAACCACACTAGGTCTTGTTTCAAAAGTGTGAACTCTGGTTGTCGGTTTGGTTTTCCAAAGCCCCCCTGCAGAAAAACAATGATCAGCAGACCCGATGAGAAAAATGACACTGAAAGTGCAAAGATCAAACTAAGACCTCTGATGCAGCTGCTGAATGAACCTGACGTTGCTTCCATGACTTTAGAGCAGATACTTTCTCAATGTGACTTGACACTGGCAGAGTATGAAAGTTGCCTTAGGACTATGAACAAAAAGACTGCAATCTACCTGAAGCGAAGTCCAAACGCCTGCTGGATTAATGCCTACAATAAACATTTGCTTAAAGCCTGGGACAGTAACATTGATGTGTCTTTCATACTGAATGCTTACTCCTGTATACAGTATCTGACCAAATACATCACTAAAAAGGAAAGTGGTCTATCAGAGTACCTGAAGACAGTCATAGATAATTCCAACATGGATGGAGTCAATGAGAGTGATGAGATGAGAGCTGTCATGCAGGCTTACTCAAAAAAGAGAGAGATCAGCGCACAGGAGTGTGTGACTCGTGCATGTGGAATAAAAATGAAAAAGTGTTCTCGCAGTCTTGTGTTCATACCGACTGATGACAATCCTGTGAGAATGAGTCGCCCCATGTCATACTTGGAAGACATCCCATCAGATTCTTCTAATATCTGGATGACCAGCTTGAGTGACAAATACAAAGCCAGACCCGAAATAGCAGAGTATGAGGAGATGTGCTTGGCTGATTTTGCTGCCACCTGCAGGTTTGTCAGTTCAGAAAAGGTGAACAGCGATGGTGTTTTACCACTTCTTAATGAGCTTGGATTTGTACAAAGGAGGAAAAATGATAAGCCTTCTGTTATCAGATATTATCACTGTTCAAAGGAGAAACATCCCGAGCAGTATTATGCCAGATTACTGAGACTGTACCTCCCTCACCAATCTGAGTACGAAATCCGAAGTGCTAATCTGCCAACCTACGAGTCTTTTTACAACTCTGGCTATGTCCAACTACCAGGTTCAAACCATCCTGAGAGAGTGAAGAATGTGGTCAAAAGAAACAGAGACAAATATGAAAAAAAAACACTGAGGACATTGAGAATGCACTTGAAGAGTTTGAGGAGAGCAGAGACCAAGTGATGGATGAATGGTGTAATCTTGCTCCTGAATCTGAAGTTGTGAGGTTGCAGTGTGATAATGATCTTCAAGCAATTGAGCCAGACAATGAACAGGAAAATGTGCCCGACTACTGTCCTGAGTCTGCTGCTGCCATGGAAATGAGAGCCATAAGAGAACCTCCAGCAATGGATCCTGCTGTGCTGAGACAAATGAATCAGAACCTGAACCAGAAGCAGGCTTGTGTGTTCTATGCTGTCAGAGACTGGTGCATTAAACTTGTGTGTGGTCTGAATCCAGAACCGTTTTTCCTTTATGTTAATGGTGGGGCTGGAACAGGAAAGTCACACCTGATCAAATGCATATATTCAGAGGCAAGTAAAATACTGAGTAAACTGCAGCTCTTCTCTGAGGAGATGGACATATCAAATCCAACGGTTCTTCTTACTGCTTTTACTGGAACTGCAGCTTTCAATATCTGTGGAACAACTCTTCACTCTTTACTGAAGCTTCCACGCAGTCTGAAATCCCCAATCCAGGGACTTGGTAACCAACTGGATGAACTAAGGTCTGAACTTAGCAGAGATGCTAAACAGGATTCGGGTTAAAGAAAAGGCTAATGAACTGTCTCAGCCTGACAGAGACCTGTTGTCACAGACAATTACTGAACCAGCTTGTTGCCCCATGGATGTTCTGCACATCTTTCCTACTAATAAGCAGGTTGATGAACACAACTCAGCTACACTGGCTTTATTCCATTCTAACATTCTCACTATTGATGCAGATGACTTCCAGAAAGATCAACGAACAGGAAGAATGGGAAGAAAAGAGAGACCTTGTAAGGGAGGTAGAAATGATTTAGCAGACACTCTAAAACTTGCTGAAGGAGCTCGTGTCATGCTCACCAGAAACATTGATGTACAAAATGGTCTGGTTAATGGTGCCTTTGCTACTCTAACAACGTTTGTTACTTCAGAGGATGATCAACAAATCACTAAGCTGGGCCTGACAATGGATCTTCAGACAGGTGTCACCAGAAACCAAAGTGGACCTCAAGAATCTGTCAATCTGGTTTACATTGAGAGAGCAGAGGAGAATCTGAAGCAGAACGGAGTGGTACGTAGACAGTTTCCTGTAAAGCTGGCCTTTGCATGCACAGTTCATAAAACTCAGGGCCTCACAACAAATGCAGCTGTGGTATCGCTAAAAAAAATCTTTGAACCAGGCATGGCATATGTAGCTCTCAGCAGGGTGACCTCTCTCAGTGGTTTATATCTACATGATCTGGAGGAAAATAAAATATTTGCCAATCCTGAAGTCACTGCAGCACTTCAGACCATGAGACAAGCAAGCGTTGATCACATGATGCCTCTTCTTCAGGTTAAGGAAGCAGTAAACAGGCCTAACACTGTGACACTTGTTCATCACAACACAGAGGGGCTGCCATCTCATATCGATGACATCCAGAAACACCACGAGCTGTGTCTGGCAGATGTGTTATGTTTGACTGAAACTCATTTGAAAGGCTCTTTTGTTGCAGAAAATCTTCATCTGGATGGCTTTAACATGTTCAAACGCAACAGACATGTGTCCTATACTAACTTTCCACAGATGGCCAGCAGAGGTGGTGGTGGAGTTGCTGTTTATGTGAGAAACCACATTCAGGTGTGTGAAAGAAAGTACTTCCACAATGTGATTGATCTGGAGTTTGTGGCTTTGAGGGTTGAAGCTCCATTCAGGGCAGTGATTGTAGCTGTGTACAGACCTCCTGATTACAATCTGAGACCCTTCCTGGAAAATCTGGTGAGTCTTTTAGATGCACTGGACGTGTTAAACTGTCATCCTGTCATTGTGTGTGGAGATTTCAATGAAAATCAGATACTTGGGTCATCAAAGCCAATTCTGGATCTCTTTCGGTCTTGGGGATTTGTACAGCTGATCACTTCTGCCACCACAGACAAGAACACACTACTTGATGTCATTTTCATTTCTCAGCCACAGCGATGTCTTCATTCAGATGTCATGAGAACCTACTACAGCTACAACAACCCAGTGTTTTGTGTTCTATCCACCACTGAAACATGAAGAAGATGGTGAGTCTAAAAAAAAATCACGAACAATGCAAACAATTTCTATTTCACATGATTGAAGGAGTGTTTTTTCCTAAAATCAAATTAATTGAAAAGTACTCTTAAATTGTGTTGGTGTTCATGCAGAGAATAATAAAAAGTGTAAATGGGTTACTATTTATTTCAGGCTGATAGCCAATGTATATGAGTTTCTGTTCTTATTTGCTTAATATTTGGCTACAGATAGATGACACTGAGAATACTATAGAGTTTAAATGTAATTAAGGCAACAGTTTACCAGAAGCGATTCTGGTCCACCATCCGGCGTCTCAGGAGGGGGAAGCAGTGCAGTACCAACACTGTTTACAGTGGGGGTGGTGTGCTGCTGACCTCGACTCGGGACGTCGTGCGTCGGTGGGCGGAATACTTCGAAGACCTCCTTAATCCCACCAACACGTCTTCCATTGAGGAAGCAGAGCCTGAGGACTCTGGGTCGGGTTCTCCCATCTCTGGTGCTGAGGTTGCCGAGGTTGTTAAAAAGCTCCTCGGTGGCAAGGCTCCGGGGGTGGATGAGATTCGCCCTGAGTACCTTAAGGCTCTGGATGTTGTGGGGCTGTGTTGGTTAACGCGGCTCTGCAACATTGCGTGGACATCGGGGGCAGTTCCCCTGGATTGGCAGACTGGGGTGGTGGTCCCCCTATTTAAAAAGGGGGATCGGAGGGTGTGTTCCAATTACAGAGGGATCACACTCTTAAGCCTCCCTGGTAAGGTCTATTCAGGGGTTCTGGAAAGGAGGGTCCGTCGGATAGTCGAATCTCGGATTCAGGAAGAGCAGTGTGGTTTTCGTCCTGGCCGTGGAACACTGGACCAGCTCTACACCCTCAGCAGGATTCTTGAGGGGGCATGGGAGTTTGCCCAACCAGTCTACATGTGCTTTGTGGATCTGGAGAAGGCATTCGACCGTGTCCCCCGGGGGATCCTGTGGGGGGTACTCCGGGAGTATGGAGTACCGGACCCTTTAATAAGGGCTGTCAGGTCTCTGTACGACCGGTGTCAGAGTCTGGTCCGCATTGCCGGCAGTAAGTCGGACTCGTTTCCGGTGAGAGTTGGACTCCGCCAAGGCTGCCCTTTGTCACCGATTCTGTTCATAACTTTTATGGACAGAATTTCTAGGCGCAGCCAAGGTGTTGAGGGGATCCGCTTTGGTGGCCTTAGGATTGCGTCTCTGCTATTCGCGGATGACGTGGTCCTATTGGCTTCATCAGGGCGTGATCTACAGCTCTCACTGGAGCGGTTCGCAGCCGAGTGCGAAGCGGCCGGGATGAAAATCAGTGCCTCCAAATCCGAGACCATGGTCTTGAACCGGAAAAGGGTAGAGTGCCTTCTCCGGGTTGGGGAGGATGTCCTGCCCCTAGTGGAGGAGTTCAAGTATCTTGGGGTCTTGTTCACGAATGAGGGGAAGATGGAGCGGGAGATCGACAGGCGGATTGGTGCAGCGTCTGCTGTGAAGCGGGCGCTGTACCGATCCGTTGTGGTGAAGAGAGAGCTGAGCCAAAAGGCGAAGCTCTCGATTTACCGGTCGATCTACGTTCCTACCCTCATCTATGGTCACGAGCTTTGGGTCGTGACCGAAAGAACGAGATCCCGGATACAAGCGGCTGAAATGAGTTTTCTCCGTAGTGTGTCTGGGCTCTCCCTTAGAGATAGGGTGAGGAGCTCAGTCATCCGGGGAGGACTCAGAGTAGAGCCGCTGCTCCTCCATGTCGAGAGGAGCCAGTTGAGGTGGCTCGGGCATCTGGTCAGGATGCCTCCTGGACGCCTCCCTGGAGAGGTGTTCCGGGCACGTCCCACCGGGGGGAGACCCAGGGGAAGACCCAGGACACGCTGGAGGGACTATGTCTCCCGGCTGGCCTGGGAACGCCTTGGGATTCCTCCTGAGGAGCTGGCCCAAGTGGCTGGGGAGAGGGACGTCTGGGCCTCCCTACTGAAGCTGCTACCCCCGCGACCCGACCCCGGATAAGCGGAAGACAACGGACGGACGGACGGACGGGCAACAGTTTAGTTGTTACTCTACTGTATAACATATGCCTCTTTAGTTTTTCACAGATTACATTTAACCAGACATTAAGAATTTTCCCAACAATGACAATTGTGGAAGATATTGAGATTTTCCCAGATATTGAAGTTTTGTCCAGGTAAGAATGT
The DNA here is from genome assembly GCA_037039145.1 of Fundulus diaphanus. Lineage (NCBI taxonomy): Eukaryota > Metazoa > Chordata > Actinopteri > Cyprinodontiformes > Fundulidae > Fundulus > Fundulus diaphanus. Next base: position 1,049,546 of record CM073140.1, read on the forward strand.
AGTGGAATATAGTAAAGTCAAACTTTATGTCATGTTTTGGCCAGTACATTCATCTAAGTGGATTGGGTCAGGGTTAATAAACGCGTAGACCATCAATGCCTTAGCAGCTCTATAAAAGCTGCTTTAATTAGGAGGACTCAGACAAACATCAGAAAGCCGATGATCTGTGTGGAACACCGGCTTCCTGATGTACCAACAATACATACCAGCTGGTACCCCACTGGGGTGGGGGAAAAAGGGGGTGTGAGGTGGGTTGGGTAATCAAAGAACTATAACTCCACTATAACTGTTTAGATGTGTTTCCTTCAAATAGGATAGGTGTTCTCCTGTATCCTCCATTACAATGCCCCAGCACAACTCAGTACTTCATCGTCTCCATGAACAACATGGTGGAATCTCCTACTTCTTGCTATCATACACTTAAAAACAGGATCAAATTCTGCCCTAAGCCAAACACCTGGCTATCTTTGAAAAGAGCCACATCAGCTGGAGTCACAGTGAGCTGCTGGATCAGAGGAACATTCTCCTGCTTCCACTGACTGGGGTTCTTCTCAGCAATCACAATGTAGATTGGAGGTCTTCTCTTTGTAAAAACATAAACTCTCTTCATTTCGCTGGGTATGCTGTGTTTATTCATGATAACACTTTTTATATTATAGGTCACAGTTTGTGTCATAGTTCTGCCTTCCTTTGCTAGGTCTCCTTCATGCTGACATCCTCTCAGCTAAAGAGAAACAGTGATATGGTTTGTGCTCTGCAGCAAAGTCTAAGGTAAATACTTTTCATGCATCACGTGAAATGTATTTCTACATCAAACGTCATTACAATGTATGTCTCCTCTTGCTTTCTCAGGACCCCTTTCCTTTCTGCAGGCCAATATCTTCCTTCTCCAGCTGAGATAAGCTGCTGCTACGTTTTTGGTTGGGATCAGATGTTGCTGCCGACAAATCAAAGCCATCTTTGTTTATCTGACTTCCTGTCCTGTGTGCAGCAGCATCCCTTCACACTGAGCCTCAGAAATAAAAATACTCCTGCTTTTCTGCTGAAGGCCTGCAACAACAAAGGTTATGTGTATGAACATTTAGATCTTCACAACTTATTGCTCATTAACTCTTTAGACAAAAAACAGAGATGACCAAATTCATCAAATAACAACCATACAAATGTAAACTCTAGAATTTATAGAGTATTTATAAATTTTTATCCTGTCCATCTATGGACAGCTTTGTGCCATGTTTCAGAATGATGTGTCATATATTTCTCGATCAGGTTTCCTCAAATATGGTTTATTTTTAAGATATTAAGTTAGCTTTTAAATGATTCACATCTAAATGTAATCATGAACAGGATTGTCTTTGTCATGATTATAATGGAAATCAGACAGGACTCCCTCATGGTGTGTTAACTGTAATCTGGAGGTGGTGTAATTCTGAAATGTGTAATTTCTGTAATGTGTAATACTAGGTCATCTGTTAATATTTTTGACCACTGTCCAATTTTAAAAAAGTAATTCTTTTCTGAACTCTTTATTATTCAAGTGTGACACACTATTGTGTGAATACTGTCCTATTGTGTGGTATCAGCTGGTAAGTTGGTATGGAAAAAGGTTTTCCACATCTGTGCAATTAGAACCGGCCAGTTTTAAACCCCAATTTAGGACATGAGTCAAGCAAACATAGATTAATTCTGAATCTGACATATGTTTGTAAAATGACCAAAACTAATGTAAAAAACACACACAGGCCACATGTAATGATGTGTAATCCTGTGTTTGTATTTTTGTACAAAAATGATTGAAATCTGTATGAAACACCACAAAAAAACAAAAAAAAAAAACATGATGAATCTATAGGTCAGTATAAGCTTTAGTCAACCTAGATTTGAAGTGGGCACAGAAAAAGTGTGAATATTACCTCTGGTCTAAGCACAATGTGAAAAGCCTTTGATACTACACCTGAGTAAAGCATTTATGTGTCCATGTATGTTATTCATCATTGCTGTAATATATGTATTCCATGAACTCCATGTTACCTAAAACCTGTTTTGCAATATAATCACATAAAACAACAATGTGAAGTGATTTTTGTGTCTGTAACAACACCATGTTTAAAGGCCTCTTTTATTGGTACTATTTTATAAACTGTTGTTATACTTTAGTAAACTATTATTTGTAGTTTTATTTTAAATTTAAAAATTTACTTTAACTTTATTAAGGTTGTGAAACAGTTACATCTTAATAGGTTTTCGGTTCACTTCAAATTTTTTTCTATCCCTGTTCTGGACAATTAGATTCTGTTCGTCTCCTTCTCCTCTCCTTTTGTGGAAAGATTGGTTCTTCTGAGAGTTCTTCTGCATACTTCAACCGATTTCGACAATTGTGGTACTAAGACATTCAGCTCGTTCTCGACATTACTGCTATATCTCATGGTTATGGTACCTTTTACACTTTTTAAAGTATTTGTACTTTTCGTGCGTTTTTTGCTCCCATTGAAATGAATGCAAATTCCTTCAAATTCTTCAAATTTTTTATATTCCTTCAAATTCTTGTAATCGTTCTTATTGTTCAAATTGTTCAAATGGTTCAAATCTTTCAAATTTTTCAAATTTTTTCAAATTTTTCACATTTTTTCAAATTTTTCAAATACTTCAAATATTTTTAATTCTTCAAAATTTCGAAATTCTTCCTAGTTCTTCTGATACAACTGATATTAATACTACTACTACTACTACTACTACTACTACTACTACTACTACTGATACTACTACTACTACTACTACTACTACTAATGATACTACTGCTGCTACTGCTACTACTATTGATGCTACTGCTGATACTACAACAACTACTACTGCTACTACTACTATTACTACTACTAATACAACTACTACTACTACTACTACTACTACTACTACTACTACTACTACAAATTCTTTAAAAACTGATACTATTACTACTACTGATACTACTACTACTACTGATACTACTACTATTACTACTAATAATACAAGTACTACTACTACTAGTACTACTGATACTACTACTACTACTACTACTACTACTACTACTACTACTACTACAAATTCCTTCAAATTCTTCAAATTCCTTCAAATTCCTTCAAATTCTTTAAAAACTGATACTACTACTACTGATACTACTACTACTACTACTACTACTGATACTATTACTACTAATAATACAACTACTACTACTACTAATACTACTGATACTACTACTACTACTACTACTACTACTACTACTACAAATTCCTTCAAATTCCTTCAAATTCTTTAAAAACTGATACTACTACTACTGATACTACTGCTACTACTGATACTAATACTACTACTACTAATGATACTACTACTACTACAAATTTCTTCAATGTTTTTCAGCTATTTTTTCTCTTCTGCATGGATCTTCTGCATCTTCTCCTCAAATCATTCTGCAGATTAGCATTCTCACTCGCTGTTGCGTATGAACAGCTTTTCAGTGAGAATGCTATACAGCATTCTCACTTATTGTTTTCCTGTTTTTCTTTATTATTATCAGTTATTGTTTTCCTGTTTTTCTTTATTATTATCAGTGAGAATGCTATACAGCATGCTATACAGCATGCTGTATAGCATGCTATACAGCATTCTCACTTATTGTTTTCCTGTTTTTCTTTATTAGGGTTCCAAGCCCGCAGCGCAGGCGAACGGCTATGCCGTTCGTCTGCTCTGTGAGCAGAGAACCCTATTGTTTTTCTAGTGTTTTTAAATTATTTATTATTATTATTATTATTAGGGTTCCAAGCCGGCAGCGCAGGCGAACGGCTATGCCGTTCGTCTGCTCTGTGAGCAGAGAACCCTATTGTTTTTCGTCTGTTTTTAAATTATTTATTATTATTATTATTACTGTGAATGCAGTAGGCATTCACAGTTCTTGAGATCCTGTTTCTCTTTATTCTTTATTCTTCTTATGGGATATTCTTCCAAATGCGTTTTTACTGTTTAAAGTTTGATTCGCTTCTCCTCCTACAATTTTTCTCCGATTTCAACCATTCAACTTTTAAACTATTCAGCTTCTTCTGGAATCGATGGCTATATCTTTTTGTACTTTTAACTCTTCAACTTTTTAAAATATTCAGCTTTTTCTGCAAATTTTCAGCTTTTTTTCTCCCATAGGAAATGAATGTAATTCACTAAAATTCCGCTCATTTCAGCTGCTTTTTGACAGCTTACTGCTTCAGCCTACTTTCAGCTAGAAACGCCATTCAACTTTTAAAATGTAGTGATATCTTTCAGCTATTATGGTCTATTTCAGCTTTTTCATATCTTTTACCATTTTCATATAGTACCTCCTTAAAATAATTTTGGCTTTTCAAGAAATTCAGCAAATAACATGCGTTGCTATGGTCGTCAAGGAGGCAGTTATAGAGTGCGCACTCTAGAAATTCAACAAATTCTTCTTCTCCGAACAACTTCTTCTCAGTCGCTCAATTTTCAACCTATCCACATAAATTATACATCAAAACGTAGGAATTTTTGTCTGGATTCAGGAAATGTAACCCTCATTGCTGTAGCATTTATAGATTTTTCGCAAATCACCTCAGAGCGACACAAACCCGAAACCTCCCCCATTCATTTCCTATGGAGCGGTTTTGAAAAATGACGCCTGAAAATTGAAAACATCACATGTTTTCGCATCGTCGCTACTCCGAAACCGTTTCATGTACAAGCATGAGACTTTCACACATGAATGTCCCGACCCTTCTGGCACTCATAAAAAAGGAATTGTTTGGATAACTGTTACGGTTTTACCGCAGGAACAATTTGTTCGGGAGTAGCGAATGTGCAAATTCCTGAAAACGCTTTTCAGCTGCATTTTCCCACATCATCCACTTTTTTACATCGTCGCTGTGCCTACACCGATTTTTGTACAAACATGAAAATGGGCACCATAGTCCTCAAAAACCTGCTGATACTCATAGTGAAATAATTATTTTGATATCTCTTATACTTTTTCAGCTACAGTGATTTGTTCGGGACCGTTTTTAGAGGATTTCTGAAAGTCCATAAAAATCACCTTTATATCATAATTTTTCACGCCTTTATTAAACTTTTTCCAGCAAAAACCGATAGCCTGTCTTCTTCCCCTATCCGTTACGAAATAAACGCAGAAAAAATTACGTCTCTACCATTTACGGATCAGGAGATATGGAGCGTTGTTCGGGGCAAAGTTCTCCATTATAATCCAATGGGACTTATTGTGAGCAAAGTCTCTGCACTTCGGTAGACTGGCCTGCACCAGAGGTGTGAGTGAGTTTCCATGACGACGGAACTCTGAGGGCCAGAGGGAGAAGCTCCTTTGGGATACAATGGCAACTTTCGACGCCCGCTGCAGCGGCTGTGATTAATGTAGGAATCTGAAATTCGCACAGTCACTTCCTCTTAACATTTTTAAATTTTCAAGTGACTTTCAGCCATGTGTCACTTTTCTGTCCCATTTTGGATTTCACATGCTTTCCTATTGGGCCTTTGCTTCCAACAGGATCTGGCATGATGCCCAGACACGACCCAATTGGCCAATACAGCACCACCCACATGTGGGAAATGGCGCTACTGACCATTTTGGTCAAATGTTGAGTTCTGGGCCCAGATGTGGTGAGGCTGAGTTGCTAAAGGAGGCCAATCTGACTCATGACCTTTGGTGACCTTTGGTGACATTAAGTATTGGCACCCTTTTTGAGGCACTTCCCAGTACAGGATTTGGACCAAACTGACAGAGTACACTCACCTGGTGATACTGAACACAACCCTGTTAGCGGCTAACTGTTAGCATGTTGCTAACCGGAAGTAGCTCTAGGAAGGTCCTACAAACTTCTGCTTTACAGAGTCTTTACCTCCTTTATACAGAATGCTCCACTATAAATTTGGGCCACGTCACGTAAAGCATCTCCAAGCTAGGAGGTGTCAAACATCCAATGCTTTTCAATGGGGGCGAAACCCCTTATACTCCCTAGAAATGCAGGCCCACATATGGCTACAGTATATTCAAGTTTGAAATTCTACTTCTGCTTTGTTAAATGATTCAGTGTTTAGAATGAGTTAGGAAATGTTTGGTGCCTTACCCTCAGTTTTTTCTTCTTCTAATCATTCAGCTATTGTTCTTTCATGTTCAAATTCTTCAACTCTTTCAAATTCTTCAACTTTTTCAACTTCTTCAACTTTTTCAACTTCTTCAATGCTTTTCAGCTATTTTTTCTCTTCTTCAAAGATCTTCTGCATATTTTGCTCAATCATTCAGCTATCTGCATTCACAGTGCATTTTCGCAGGAAATGCAAATTTTTCTAGTTATTATTATTATTACTGTGAATGCAGTAGGCATTCACAGTTATTGAGATCCTCTTTCGCCTTTTTACTGTTTAAAGTTTGATTCGCTTCTCCTCCTACAGTTTTTCTCCGATTTCAACCATTCAACTTTTAAACTATTCAGCTTCTTCTGGAATCGATGGCTATATCTTTTTGTACTTATACCTTTTCAACTTTTTAAAATATTCAGCTTTTTCTGCAAATTTTCAGCTTTTTTTTCTCCCATAGGAAATGAATGTAATTCATTAAAATTCCGTTCATTTCAGCTGCTTTTTGACAGCTTACTGCTTCAGCCTACTTTCAGCTAGAAACGCCATTCCACTTTTAAAATGTAGTGATATCTTTCAGCTATTATGGTATATTTCAGCTTTTTCATATCTTTTACCATTTTCATATAGTACCTCCTTAAAATTACTTTGGCTTTTCAAGAAATTCAGCAAATAACATGCGTTGCTATGGTCGTCAAGTGGCAGTTGGTAGAGTGCGCACTCTAGAAATTCAACTAATTCTTCTACTCCGAACAACTTCTTCTCACTCGCTCAATTTTCAACCTATCCACATAAATTATACATCAAAACGTAGGAATTTTTGTCTGGATTCAGGAAATGTAACCCTCATTGCTGTAGCATTTATAGATTTTTCGCAAATCACCTCAGAGCGACACAAACCCGAAACCTCCCCCATTCATTTCCTATGGAGCGGTTTTGAAAAATGACGCCTGAAAATTGAAAACATCACACGTTTTCGCATCGTCGCTACTCCGAAACCGTTTCATGTACAAGCATGAGACTTTCACACATGAATGTCCCGACCCTTCTGGCACTCATAAAAAAGGAATTGTTTGGATAACTGTTACGGTTTTACCGCAGGAACAATTTGTTCGGGAGTAGCGAATGTGCAAATTCCTGAAAACGCTTTTCAGCTGCATTTTCCCACATCATCCACTTTTTTACATCGTCGCTGTGCCTACACCGATTTTTGTACAAACATGAAAATGGGCACCATAGTCCTCAAAAGCCTGCTGATACTCATAGTGAAAGAATTATTTTGATATCTCTTATACTTTTTCAGCTACAGCGATTTGTTCGGGACCGTTTTTAGAGGATTTCTGAAAGTCCATAAAAATCACCTTTATATCATAATTTTTCACGCCTTTATTAAACTTTTTCCAGCAAAAACGGATAGCCTGTCTTCTTCCCCTATCCGTTACGAAATAAACGCAGAAAAAATTACGTCTCTACCATTTACGGATCAGGAGATATGGAGCGTTGTTCGGGGCAAAGTTCTCTATTATAATCCAATGGGACTTATTGTGAGCAAAGTCTCTGCACTTCGGTAGACTGGCTGCTGCAGGTGTGTGAGTGAGTTTCCATGACGACGGAACTCTGAGGGCCAGAGGGAGAGGCTCCATTGAGATAGAATGGCAACTTTCGACGCTCACCGCAGTTGCTGTGATTAATGTAGGAATCTGAAATTCGCACAGTCACTTCCTCTTGACATTTTAAAATTTTTCAGTGACTTTCAGCTATGTGTCATTTTTCTATCCCATTTTGGATTTCACATGCTTTCCTATTGGGCCTTTGCTTCCAACAGGATCTGGCATGATGCCCAGACACGACCCAATTGGCCAATACAGCACCACCCACCTGTGGGAAATGGCGCTACTGACCATTTTGGTCAAATATTGAGTTCTGGGCCCAGATGTGGTGAGGCTGAGTTGCTAAAGGAGGCCAATCTGACCCATGAACTTTGGTGACGTTTGGCGACATTAAGTATTGGCACCCCTATTTGAGGCACTTCCCAGTACAGGATTTGGACCAAACTGACAGAGTACAATCACCCGGTGATCCTGAGCACAACCATGTTAGAGGCTAACGGTTAGCATGTTGCTAATCGGAAGTAGCTCTAGGAAGCTCGGACAAACTTCTGCTTTACAGAGTCTGTACCTCCTTTATACAAAATGCTCCACAATAAGTTTGGGCCTTGTCACGTAAAGCATCTCCAAGTTATGAGGTGTTAAACATCCAATGCTTTTCAATGGGGGCGAAACCCCTTATACTCCCTAGAAATGCAGGCCCACATATGGCAACAGTATATCCAAGTTTGAAATTCTACTTATGCTTTGTTACACGATTCAGTGTTTAGAATGAGTTAGGAAATGTTTGGTGCCTTTCCCTCGGTTTTTTCTTCTTCTAATCATTCAGCTATTGTTCTTTCATGTTTAAATTCTTCAACTCTTTCAAATTCTTCAACTTTTTCAACTTCTTCAATGCTTTTCAGCTATTTTTTCTCTTCTTCAAAGATCTTCTGCATCTTTTGCTTAATCATTCAGCTATCTGCATTCACAGTGCATTTTCGCAGGAAATGCAAATTTTTCTAGTTATTATTAGGGTTCCAAGCCCGCAGCGCAGGCGAACGGCTATGCCGTTCGCCTGCTCTGTGAGCAGAGAACCCTATTGTTTTTCGTCTGTTTTTAAATTATTTATTACTGTGAATGCAGTAGGCATTCACAGTTCTTGAGATCCTGTTTCTCTTTATTACTGTGAATGCAGTAGGCATTCACAGTTATTGAGATCCTCTTTCGCGTTTTTACTGTTTAAAGTTTGATTCGCTTCTCCTCCTACAATTTTTCTCCGATTTCAACCATTCAACTTTTAAACTATTCAGCTTCTTCTGGAATCGATGGCTATATCTTTTTGTACTTATACCTTTTCAACTTTTTAAAATATTCAGCTTTTTCTGCAAATTTTCAGCTTTTTTTTCTCCCATAGGAAATGAATGTAATTCACTAAAATTCCGCTCATTTCAGCTGCTTTTTGACAGCTTACTGCTTCAGCCTACTTTCAGCTAGAAACGCCATTCAACTTTTAAAATGTAGTGATATCTTTCAGCTATTATGGTATATTTCAGCTTTTTCATATCTTTTACCATTTTCATATAGTACCTCCTTAAAATAATTTTGGCTTTTCAAGAAATTCAGCAAATAACATGCGTTGCTATGGTCGTCAAGGAGGCAGTTATAGAGTGCACACTCTAGAAATTCAACAAATTCTTCTTCTCCGAACAACTTCTTCTCACTCGCTCAATTTTCAACCTATCCACATAAATTATATATCAAAATGTAGGAATCTTTGTCTGGATTCAGGAAATGTAACCCTCATTGGTGTAGCATTTATAGATTTTTCGCAAATCACCTCAGAGCGACACAAACCCGAAACCTCCCCCATTCATTTCCTATGGAGCGGTTTTGAAAAATGACGCCTGAAAATTGAAAACATCACACGTTTTCGCATCGTCGCTACTCCGAAACCGTTTCATGTACAAGCATGAGACTTTCACACATGAATGTCCCGACCCTTCTGGCACTCATAAAAAAGGAATTGTTTGGATAACTGTTATGGTTTTACCGCAGGAACAATTTGTTCGGGAGTAGCGAATGTGCAAATTCCTGAAAACGCTTTTCAGCTGCATTTTCCCACATCATCCACTTTTTTACATCGTCGCTGTGCCTACACCGATTTTTGTACAAACATGAAAATGGGCACCATAGTCCTCAAAAGCCTGCTGATACTCATAGTGAAAGAATTATTTTGATATCTCTTATACTTTTTCAGCTACAGCGATTTGTTCGGGACCGTTTTTAGAGGATTTCTGAAAGTCCATAAAAATCACCTTTATATCATAATTTTTCACGCCTTTATTAAACTTTTTCCAGCAAAAACCGATAGCCTGTCTTCTTCCCCTATCCGTTACGAAATAAACGCAGAAAAAATTACGTCTCTACCATTTACGGATCATGAGATATGGAGCGTTGTTCGGGGCAAAGTTCTCCATTATAATCCAATGGGACTTATTGTGAGCAAAGTCTCTGCACTTCGGTAGACTGGCCCGCTGCAGAGGTGTGAGTGAGTTTCCATGACGACGGAACTCTGAGGGCCAGAGGGAGAAGCTCCATTGGGATACAATGGCAACTTTCGACGCCCGCTGCAGCGGCTGTGATTAATGTAGGAATCTGAAATTCGCACAGTCACTTCCTCTTAACATTTTTAAATTTTCAAGTGACTTTCAGCCATGTGTCACTTTTCTGTCCCATTTTGTATTTCACATGCTTTCCTATTGGGCCTTTGCTTCCAACAGGATCTGGCATGATGCCCAGACACGACATAATTGGCCAATACAGCACCACCCACATGTGGGAAATGGCGCTACTGACCATTTTGGTCAAATGTTGAGTTCTGGGCCCAGATGTGGTGAGGCTGAGTTGCTAAAGGAGGCCAATCTGACTCATGACCTTTGGTGACCTTTGGTGACATTAAGTATTGGCACCCTTTTTGAGGCACTTCCCAGTACAGGATTTGGACCAAACTGACAGAGTACACTCACCTGGTGATACTGAACACAACCCTGTTAGCGGCTAACTGTTAGCATGTTGCTAACCGGAAGTAGCTCTAGGAAGGTCCTACAAACTTCTGCTTTACAGAGTCTGTACCTCCTTTATACAGAATGCTCCACTATAAATTTGGGCCACGTCACGTAAAGCATCTCCAAGCTAGGTGTCAAACATCCAATGCTTTTCAATGGGGGCGAAACCCCTTATACTCCCTAGAAATGCAGGCCCACATATGGCTACAGTATATTCAAGTTTGAAATTCTACTTCTGCTTTGTTAAATGATTCAGTGTTTAGAATGAGTTAGGAAATGTTTGGTGCCTTACCCTCAGTTTTTTCTTCTTCTAATCATTCAGCTATTGTTGTTACTGTGAATGCAGTAGGCATTCACAGTTCTTGAGATCCTGTTTCTCTTTATTACTGTGAATGCAGTAGGCATTCACAGTTCTTGAGATCCTGTTTCTCTTTATTCTTTATTACTGTGAATGCAGTAGGCATTCACAGTTCTTGAGATCCTGTTTCTCTTTATTACTGTGAATGCAGTAGGCATTCACAGTTCTTGAGATCCTGTTTCTCTTTATTCTTTATTCTTCTTATTACTGTGAATGCAGTAGGCATTCACAGTTATTGAGATCCTCTTTCGCGTTTTTACTGTTTAAAGTTTGATTCGCTTCTCCTCCTACAATTTTTCTCCGATTTCAACCATTCAACTTTTAAACTATTCAGCTTCTTCTGGAATCGATGGCTATATCTTTTTGTACTTTTAACTCTTCAACTTTTTAAAATATTCAGCTTTTTCTGCAAATTTTCAGCTTTTTTTCTCCCATAGAAAATGAATGTAATTCACTAAAATTCCGCTCATTTCAGCTGCTTTTTGACAGCTTACTGCTTCAGCCTACTTTCAGCTAGAAACGCCATTCAACTTTTAAAATGTAGTGATATCTTTCAGCTATTATGGTATATTTCAGCTTTTTCATATCTTTAACCATTTTCATATAGTACCTCCTTAAAATTATTTTGGCTTTTCAAGAAATTCAGCAAATAACATGCGTTGCTATGGTTGTCAAGTGGCAGTTGGTAGAGTGCGCACTCTAGAAATTCAACTAATTCTTCTACTCCGAACAACTTCTTCTCACTCGCTCAATTTTCAACCTATCCACATAAATTATACATCAAAACGTAGGATTTTTTGTCTGGATTCAGGAAATGTAACCCTCATTGCTGTAGCATTTATAGATTTTTCGCAAATCACCTCAGAGCGACACAAACCCGAAACCTCCCCCATTCATTTCCTATGGAGCGGTTTTGAAAAATGACGCCTGAAAATTGAAAACATCACACGTTTTCGCATCGCCGCTACTCCGAAACCGTTTCATGTACAAGCATGAGACTTTCACACATGAATGTCCCGACCCTTCTGGCACTCATAAAAAAGGAATTGTTTGGATAACTGTTACGGTTTTACCGCAGGAACAATTTGTTCGGGAGTAGCGAATGTGCAAATTCCTGAAAACGCTTTTCAGCTGCATTTTCCCACATCATCCACTTTTTTACATCGTCGCTGTGCCTACACCGATTTTTGTAAAAACATGAAAATGGGCACCATAGTCCTCAAAAGCCTGCTGATACTCATAGTGAAAGAATTATTTTGATATCTCTTATACTTTTTCAGCTACAGCGATTTGTTCGGGACCGTTTTTAGAGGATTTCTGAAAGTCCATAAAAATCACCTTTATATCATAATTTTTCACGCCTTTATTAAACTTTTTCCAGCAAAAACCAATAGCCTGTCTTCTTCCCCTATCCGTTACGAAATAAACGCAGAAAAAATTACGTCTCTACCATTTACGGATCAGGAGATATGGAGCGTTGTTCGGGGCAAAGTTCTCCATTATAATCCAATGGGACTTATTGTGAGCAAAGTCTCTGCACTTCGGTAGACTGGCCTGCAGCAGAGGTGTGAGTGAGTTTCCATGACGACGGAACTCTGAGGGCCAGAGGGAGAAGCTCCATTGGGATACAATGGCAACTTTCGACGCCCGCTGCAGCGGCTGTGATTAATGTAGGAATCTGAAATTCGCACAGTCACTTCCTCTTAACATTTTTAAATTTTCAAGTGACTTTCAGCCATGTGTCACTTTTCTGTCCCATTTTGGATTTCACATGCTTTCCTATTGGGCCTTTGCTTCCAACAGGATCTGGCATGATGCCATGACACGACATAATTGGCCAATACAGCACCACCCACCTGTGGGAAATGGCGCTACTGACCATTTTGGTCAAATGTTGAGTTCTGGGCCCAGATGTGGTGAGGCTGAGTTGCTAAAGGAGGCCAATCTGACTCATGACCTTTGGTGACCTTTGGTGACATTAAGTATTGGCACCCTTTTTGAGGCACTTCCCAGTACAGGATTTGGACCAAACTGACAGAGTACACTCACCTGGTGATACTGAACACAACCCTGTTAGCGGCTAACTGTTAGCATGTTGCTAACCGGAAGTAGCTCTAGGAAGGTCCTACAAACTTCTGCTTTACAGAGTCTTTACCTCCTTTATACAGAATGCTCCACTATAAATTTGGGCCACGTCACGTAAAGCATCTCCAAGCTAGGAGGTGTCAAACATCCAATGCTTTTCAATGGGGGCGAAACCCCTTATACTCCCTAGAAATGCAGGCCCACATATGGCTACAGTATATTCAAGTTTGAAATTCTACTTCTGCTTTGTTAAATGATTCAGTGTTTAGAATGAGTTAGGAAATGTTTGGTGCCTTACCCTCAGTTTTTTCTTCTTCTAATCATTCAGCTATTGTTCTTTCATGTTCAAATTCTTCAACTCTTTCAAATTCTTCAACTTTTTCAACTTCTTCAACTTTTTCAACTTCTTCAATGCTTTTCAGCTATTTTTTCTCTTCTTCAAAGATCTTCTGCATCTTTTGCTCAATCATTCAGCTATCTGCATTCACAGTGCATTTTCGCAGGAAATGCAAATTTTTCTAGTTCTTATGGGTTATTCTTCCAAATGCGTTTTTACTGTTTAAAGTTTGATTCGCTTCTCCTCCTACAATTTTTCTCCGATTTCAACCATTCAACTTTTAAACTATTCAGCTTCTTCTGGAATCGATGGCTATATCTTTTTGTACTTTTAACTCTTCAACTTTTTAAAATATTCAGCTTTTTCTGCAAGTTTTCAGCTTTTTTTCTCCCATAGGAAATGCATTGAAATCACTAAAATTCCGCTCATTTCAGCTGCTTTTTGACAGCTTACTGCTTCAGCCTACTTTCAGCTAGAAACGCCATTCAACTTTTAAAATGTAGTGATATCTTTCAGCTGTTATGGTATATTTCAGCTTTTTTATATCTTTTACCATTTTCATATAGTACCTCCTTAAAATAATTTTGGCTTTTCAAAAAATTCAGCAAATAACATGCGTTGCTATGGTCGTCAAGTGGCAGTTGGTAGAGTGCGCACTCTAGAAATTCAACTAATTCTTCTTCTCCGAACAACTTCTTCTCAGTCGCTCAACTTTCAACCTATCCACATAAATTATACATCAAAACGTAGGAATTTTTGTCTGGATTCAGGAAATGTAACCCTCATTGGTGTAGCATTTATAGATTTTTCGGAAATCACCTCAGAGCGACACAAACCCGAAACCTCCCCCATTCATTTCCTATGGAGCGGTTTTGAAAAATGACGCCTGAAAATTGAAAACATCACACGTTTTCGCATCGTCGCTACTCCGAAACCGTTTCATGTACAAGCATGAGACTTTCACACATGAATGTCCCGACCCTTCTGGCACTCATAAAAAAGGAATTGTTTGGATAACTGTTACGGTTTTACCGCAGGAACAATTTGTTCGGGAGTAGCGAATGTGCAAATTCCTGAAAACGCTTTTCAGCTGCATTTTCCCACATCATCCACTTTTTTACATCGTCGCTGTGCCTACACCGATTTTTGTACAAACATGAAAATGGGCACCATAGTCCTCAAAAGCCTGCTGATACTCATAGTGAAAGAATTATTTTGATATCTCTTATACTTTTTCAGCTACAGCGATTTGTTCGGGACCGTTTTTAGAGGATTTCTGAAAGTCCATAAAAATTACCTTTATATCATAATTTTTCACGCCTTTATTAAACTTTTTCCAGCAAAAACCGATAGCCTGTCTTCTTCCCCTATCCGTTACGAAATAAACGCAGAAAAAATTACGTCTCTACCATTTACGGATCAGGAGATATGGAGCGTTGTTCGGGGCAAAGTTCTCCATTATAATCCAATGGGACTTATTGTGAGCAAAGTCTCTGCACTTCGGTAGACTGGCCCGCTGCAGGTGTGAGTGAGTTTCCATGACGACGGAACTCTGAGGGCCAGAGGGAGAAGCTCCATTGGGATACAATGGCAACTTTCGACGCCCGCTGCAGCGGCTGTGATTAATGTAGGAATCTGAAATTCGCACAGTCACTTCCTCTTAACATTTTTAAATTTTCAAGTGACTTTCAGCCATGTGTCACTTTTCTGTCCCATTTTGGATTTCACATGCTTTCCTATTGGGCCTTTGCTTCCAACAGGATCTGGCATGATGCCCAGACACGACATAATTGGCCAATACAGCACCACCCACATGTGGGAAATGGCGCTACTGACCATTTTGGTCAAATGTTGAGTTCTGGGCCCAGATGTGGTGAGGCTGAGTTGCTAAAGGAGGCCAATCTGACTTATGACCTTTGGTGACCTTTGGTGACATTAAGTATTGGCACCCTTTTTGAGGCACTTCCCAGTACAGGATTTGGACCAAACTGACAGAGTACACTCACCTGGTGATACTGAACACAACCCTGTTAGCGGCTAACGGTTAGCATGTTGCTAATTGGAAGTAGCTCTAGGAAGCTCGGACAAACTTCTGCTTTACAGAGTCTTTACCTCCTTTATACAGAATGCTCCACTATAAATTTGGGCCACGTCACGTAAAGCATCTCCAAGCTAGGAGGTGTCAAACATCCAATGCTTTTCAATGGGGGCGAAACCCCTTATACTCCCTAGAAATGCAGGCCCACATATGGCTACAGTATATTCAAGTTTGAAATTCTACTTCTGCTTTGTTAAATGATTCAGTGTTTAGAATGAGTTAGGAAATGTTTGGTGCCTTACCCTCAGTTTTTTCTTCTTCTAATCATTCAGCTATGGTTCTTTCATGTTCAAATTCTTCAACTCTTTCAAATTCTTCAACTTTTTCAACTTCTTCAACTTTTTCAACTTCTTCAATGCTTTTCAGCTATTTTTTCTCTTCTTCAAAGATCTTCTGCATCTTTTGCTCAATCATTCAGCTATCTGCATTCACAGTGCATTTTCGCAGGAAATGCAAATTTTTCTAGTTCTTTATTCTTCTTATGGGATATTCTTCCAAATGCGTTTTTACTGTTTAAAGTTTGATTCGCTTCTCCTCCTACAATTTTTCTCCGATTTCAACCATTCAACTTTTAAACTATTCAGCTTCTTCTGGAATCGATGGCTATATCTTTTTGTACTTTTAACTCTTCAACTTTTTAAAATATTCAGCTTTTTCTGCAAGTTTTCAGCTTTTTTTCTCCCATAGGAAATGCATTGAAATCACTAAAATTCCGCTCATTTCAGCTGCTTTTTGACAGCTTACTGCTTCAGCCTACTTTCAGCTAGAAACGCCATTCAACTTTTAAAATGTAGTGATATCTTTCAGCTATTATGGTATATTTCAGCTTTTTTATATCTTTTACCATTTTCATATAGTACCTCCTTAAAATAATTTTGGCTTTTCAAAAAATTCAGCAAATAACATGCGTTGCTATGGTCGTCAAGTGGCAGTTGGTAGAGTGCGCACTCTAGAAATTCAACTCATTCTTCTTCTCCGAACAACTTCTTCTCAGTCGCTCAATTTTCAACCTATCCACATAAATTATACATCAAAACGTGGGAATTTTTGTCTGGATTCAGGAAATGTAACCCTTATTGCTGTAGCATTTATAGATTTTTCGCAAATCACCTCAGAGCGACACAAACCCGAAACCACCCCCATTCATTTCCTATGGAGCGGTTTTGAAAAATGACGCCTGAAAATTGAAAACATCACACGTTTTCGCATCGTCGCTACTCCGAAACCGTTTCATGTACAAGCATGAGACTTTCACACATGAATGTCCCGACCCTTCTGGCACTCATAAAAAAGGAATTGTTTGGATAACTGTTACGGTTTTACCGCAGGAACAATTTGTTCGGGAGTAGCGAATGTGCAAATTCCTGAAAACGCTTTTCAGCTGCATTTTCCCACATCATCCACTTTTTTACATCGTCGCTGTGCCTACACCGATGTTTGTACAAACATGAAAATGGGCACCATAGTCCTCAAAAGCCTGCTGATACTCACAGTGAAAGAATTATTTTGATATCTCTTATACTTTTTCAGCTACAGCGATTTGTTCGGGACCGTTTTTAGAGGATTTCTGAAAGTCCATAAAAATCACCTTTATATCATAATTTTTCACGCCTTTATTAAACTTTTTCTAGCAAAAACCGATAGCCTGTCTTCTTCCCCTATCCGTTACGAAATAAACGCAGAAAAAATGACGTCTCTACCATTTACGGATCAGGAGATATGGAGCGTTGTTCGGGGCAAAGTTCTCCATTATAATCCAATGGGACTTATTGTGAGCAAAGTCTCTGCACTTCGGTAGACTGGCCTGCAGCAGAGGTGTGAGTGAGTTTCCATGACGACGGAACTCTGAGGGCCAGAGGGAGAGGCTCCATTGAGATAGAATGGCAACTTTCGACGCTCACCGCAGTTTCTGTGATTAATGTAGGAATCTGAAATTCGCACAGTCACTTCCTCTTGACATTTTAAAATTTTTCAGTGACTTTCAGCTATGTGTCATCTTTCTATCCCATTTTGGATTTCACATGCTTTCTTATTGGGCCTTTGCTTCCAACAGGACCTGGCATGATGCCCAGACACGACCCAATTGGCAATACAGCACCACCCACCTGTGGGAAATGGCGCTACTGACCATTTTGGTCAAATGTTGAGTTCTGGGCCCAGATGTGGTGAGGCTGAGTTGCTAAAGGAGGCCAATCTGACGCATGACCTTTGGTGACCTTTGGTGACATTAAGTATTGGCACCCTTTTTGAGGCACTTCCCAGTACAGGATTTGGACCAAACTGACAGAGTACACTCACCTGGTGATACTGAACACAACCCTGTTAGCGGCTAACTGTTAGCATGTTGCTAACCGGAAGTAGCTCTAGGAAGGTCCTACAAACTTCTGCTTTACAGAGTCTTTACCTCCTTTATACAGAATGCTCCACTATAAATTTGGGCCACGTCACGTAAAGCATCTCCAAGCTAGGAGGTGTCAAACATCCAATGCTTTTCAATGGGGGCGAAACCCCTTATACTCCCTAGAAATGCAGGCCCACATATGGCTACAGTATATTTACTGTGAATGCAGTAGGCATTCACAGTTCTTGAGATCCTCTTTTTTAAAGTTTGATTCGCTTCTCCTCCTACAATTTTTCTCCGATTTCAACCATTCAACTTTTAAACTATTCAGCTTCTTCTGGAATCGATGGCTATATCTTTTTGTATTTATACCTTTTCAACTTTTTAAAATATTCAGCTTTTTCTGCAAATTTTCAGCTTTTTTTTTCTCCCATAGAAAATGAATGTAATTCACTAAAATTCCGCTCATTTCAGCTGCTTTTTGACAGCTTACTGCTTCAGCCTACTTTCAGCTAGAAACACCATTCAACTTTTAAAATGTAGTGATATCTTTCAACTATTATGGTATATTTCAGCTTTTTCATATCTTTTACCATTTTCATATAGTACCTCCTTAAAATAATTTTGGCTTTTCAAGAAATTCAGCAAATAACATGCGTTGCTATGGTCGTCAAGGAGGCAGTTATAGAGTGCACACTCTAGAAATTCAACAAATTCTTCTCCTCCGAACAACTTCTTCTCAGTCGCTCAATTTTCAACCTATCCACATAAATTATACATCAAAACGTAGGAATTTTTGTCTGGATTCAGGAAATGTAACCCTCATTGCTGTAGCATTTATAGATTTTTCGCAAATCACCTCAGAGCGACACAAACCCGAAACCTCCCCCATTCATTTCCTATGGAGCGGTTTTGAAAATTGACGCCTGAAAATTGAAAACATCACACGTTTTCGCATCGTCGCTACTCCGAAACCGTTTCATGTACAAGCATGAGACTTTCACACATGAATGTCCCGACCCTTCTGGCACTCATAAAAAAGGAATTGTTTGGATAACTGTTACGGTTTTACCGCAGGAACAATTTGTTCGGGAGTAGCGAATGTGCAAATTCCTGAAAGCGCTTTTCAGCTGCATTTTCCCACATCATCCACTTTTTTACATCGTCGCTGTGCCTACACCGATTTTTGTACAAACATGAAAATGGGCACCATAGTCCTCAAAAGCCTGCTGATACTCATAGTGAAAGAATTATTTTGATATCTCTTATACTTTTTCAGCTACAGCGATTTGTTCGGGACCGTTTTTAGAGGATTTCTGAAAGTCCATAAAAATCACCTTTATATCATAATTTTTCACGCCTTTATTAAACTTTTTCCAGCAAAAACCGATAGCCTGTCTTCTTCCCCTATCCGTTACGAAATAAACGCAGAAAAAATTACGTCTCTACCATTTACGGATCAGGAGATATGGAGCGTTGTTCGGGGCAAAGTTCTCCATTATAATCCAATGGGACTTATTGTGAGCAAAGTCTCTGCACTTCGGTAGACTGGCCTGCAGCAGAGGTGTGAGTGAGTTTCCATGACGACGGAACTCTGAGGGCCAGAGGGAGAAGCTCCATTGGGATACAATGGCAACTTTCGACGCCCGCTGCAGCGGCTGTGATTAATGTAGGAATCTGAAATTCGCACAGTCACTTCCTCTTAACATTTTTAAATTTTCAAGTGACTTTCAGCCATGTGTCACTTTTCTGTCCCATTTTGGATTTCACATGCTTTCCTATTGGGCCTTTGCTTCCAACAGGATCTGGCATGATGCCCAGACACGACATAATTGGCCAATACAGCACCACCCACATGTGGGAAATGGCGCTACTGACCATTTTGGTCAAATGTTGAGTTCTGGGCCCAGATGTGGTGAGGCTGAGTTGCTAAAGGAGGCCAATCTGACTCATGACCTTTGGTGACATTAAGTATTGGCACCCTTTTTGAGGCACTTCCCAGTACAGGATTTGGACCAAACTGACAGAGTACACTCACCTGGTGATACTGAACACAACCCTGTTAGCGGCTAACTGTTAGCATGTTGCTAACCGGAAGTAGCTCTAGGAAGATCCTACAAACTTCTGCTTTACAGAGTCTTTACCTCCTTTATACAGAATGCTCCACTATAAATTTGGGCCACGTCACGTAAAGCATCTCCAAGCTAGGAGGTGTCAAACATCCAATGCTTTTCAATGGGGGCGAAACCCCTTATACTCCCTAGAAATGCAGGCCCACATATGGCTACAGTATATTCAAGTTTGAAATTCTACTTCTGCTTTGTTAAATGATTCAGTGTTTAGAATGAGTTAGGAAATGTTTGGTGCCTTACCCTCAGTTTTTTCTTGTTCTAATCATTCAGCTATTGTTCTTTCATGTTCAAATTCTTCAACTCTTTCAAATTCTTCAACTTTTTCAACTTCTTCAATGCTTTTCAGCTATTTTTTCTCTTCTTCAAAGATCTTCTGCATCTTTTGCTCAATCATTCAGCTATCTGCATTCACAGTGCATTTTCGCAGGAAATGCAAATTTTTCTAGTTACTGTGAATGCAGTAGGCATTCACAGTTCTTTAGATCCTGTTTCTCTTTATTACTGTGAATGCAGTAGGCATTCATTACTGTGAATGCAGTAGGCATTCACAGTTCTTGAGATCCTGTTTCTCTTTATTCTTTATTACTGTGAATGCAGTAGGCATTCACAGTTATTGAGATCCTCTTTCGCATTTTTACTGTTTAAAGTTTGATTCGCTTCTCCTCCTACAATTTTTCTCCGATTTCAACCATTCAACTTTTAAACTATTCAGCTTCTTCTGGAATCGCTGGCTATATGTTTTTGTACTTATACCTTTTCAACTTTTTAAAATATTCAGCTTTTTCTGCAAATTTTCAGCTTTTTTTTCTCCCATAGGAAATGAATGTAATTCACTAAAATTCCGCTCATTTCAGCTGCTTTTTGACAGCTTACTGCTTCAGCCTACTTTCAGCTAGAAACGCCATTCAACTTTTAAAATGTAGTGATATCTTTCAGCTATTATGGTCTATTTCAGCTTTTTCATATCTTTTACCATTTTCATATAGTACCTCCTTAAAATAATTTTGGCTTTTCAAGAAATTCAGCAAATAACATGCGTTGCTATGGTCGTCAAGGAGGCAGTTATAGAGTGCGCACTCTAGAAATTCAACTAATTCTTCTACTCCGAACAACATCTTCTCACTCGCTCAATTTTCAACCTATCCACATAAATTATACATCAAAACGTAGGAATTTTTGTCTGGATTCAGGAAATGTAACCCTCATTGCTGTAGCATTTATAGATTTTTCGCAAATCACCTCAGAGCGACACAAACCCGAAACCTCCCCCATTCATTTCCTATGGAGCGGTTTTGAAAAATGACGTCTGAAAATTGAAAACATCACACGTTTTCGCATCGTCGCTACTCCTAAACCGTTTGATGTACAGGCATGAGACTTTCACACATGAATGTCCCAACCCTTCTGGCACTCACAAAAAAGGAATTTTGTGGATAACTGTTACGGTTTGGCCGCAGGAACAATTTTTTCGGGAGTAGTGAATCTGCAAAATCCTGAAAATGCTTTAGAGCTGCATTTTTCCACATGATCCACTTTTTTAAATCGTCGCTGTGCCTACACCGATTTTTGTACAAACATAAAAATGAGCAACATAGTCCTCAAAAGCCTGCTGATACTCACAGTGAAATAATTAATTTGATATCTCTTATACTTTTTCAGCTAGAGCGATTTGTTCGGGACCGTTTTTAGAGGATTTTGGAAATTTCTTAAAAATTTCCTTTAGATCATAATTTTTTACGCCTTTATTAAACTTTTTCCAGCAAAAAATGATAGCTTTTCTTCTTCCCCTATCCGTTACGAACTAAACGCAGAAAAAATTACGTCTCTACCATTTAGGGATCAGGAGATATGAAGCGTTGTTCGGGGCAAAGTTCTCCATTATAATCCAATGGGACTTATTGTGAGCAAAGTCTCTGCACTTCGGTAGACTGGCCGCTGCAGGTGTGTGAGTGAGTTTCCATGACGACGGAACTCTGAGGGCCAGAGGGAGAAGCTCCATTGAGATAGAATGGCAACTTTCGTTGCTCACCGCAGTTGCTGTGATTAATGTAGGAATCTGAAATTCACACAGTCACTTCCTCTTGACATTTTAAAAATTTCCAGTGACTTTCAGCTATGTGTCATTTTTCTATCCCATTTTGGTTTTCACATGCTTTCCTATTGGGCCTTTGCTTCCAACAGGACTTGGCATGATGCCCAGACACAACCCAATGGGCGAATACAGCACCACCCACCTGTGGGAAATGGCGCTACTGACCATTTTGGTCAAATATTGAGTTCTGGGCCCAGATGTGGTGAGGCTGAGTTGCTAAAGGAGGCCAATCTGACCCATGAACTTTGGTGACGTTTGGCGACATTAAGAATTGGCACCCCTATTTGAGGCACTTCCCAGTAAAGGATTTGGACCAAACTGACAGAGTACACTCACCTGGTGATACTGAACACAACCCTGTTAGCGGCTAACTGTTAGCATGTTGCTAACCGGAAGTAGCTCTAGGAAGGTCCCACAAACTTCTGCTTTACAGAGTCTGTACCTCCTTTATACAGAATGCTCCACAATAAGTTTGGGCCTCGTCACGTAAAGCATCTCCAAGTTAGGAGGTGTCAAACATCCAATGCTTTTCAATGGGGGCGAAACCCCTTATACTCCCTAAAAATGCAGGCCCACATATGGCTACAGCATATTCAAGTTTGAAATTCTACTTCTGCTTTGTTAAACGATTCAGTGTTTAGAATGAGTTAGGAAATGTTTGGTGCCTTACCCTCAGTTTTTTCTTCTTCTAATCATTCAGCTATTGTTCTTTCATGTTCAAATTCTTCAACTCTTTCAAATTCTTCAACTTTTTCAACTTCTTCAACTTTTTCAACTTCTTCAATGCTTTTCAGCTATTTTTTCTCTTCTTCAAAGATCTTCTGCATCTTTTGCTCAATCATTCAGCTATCTGCATTCACAGTGCATTTTCGCAGGAAATGCAAATTTTTCTAGTTCTTCTTCTTCTTCTTCTTCTTAGTGTTTATTCTTCCTAATGCGTTTTTACTGTTTAAAGTTTGATTCGCTTCTCCTCCTACAATTTTTCTCCGATTTCAACCATTCAACTTTTAAACTATTCAGCTTCTTCTGGAATCGATGGCTATATCTTTTTGTACTTATATCTTTTCAACTTTTTAAAATATTCAGCTTTTTCTGCAAATTTTCAGCTTTTTTTCTCCCATAGGAAATGAATGTAAATCACTAAAATTCCGCTCATTTCAGCTGCTTTTTGACAGCTTACTGCTTCAGCCTACTTTCAGCTAGAAACGCCATTCAACTTTTAAAATGTAGTGATATCTTTCAGCTATTATGGTCTATTTCAGCTTTTTCATATCTTTTACCAT
This sequence comes from Fundulus diaphanus, assembly GCA_037039145.1. Taxonomy (NCBI): domain Eukaryota; kingdom Metazoa; phylum Chordata; class Actinopteri; order Cyprinodontiformes; family Fundulidae; genus Fundulus; species Fundulus diaphanus. The sequence goes on from CM073140.1 coordinate 1,073,049, forward strand.
TTTCATATAGTACCTTCTTAAAATAATTTTGGCTTTTCAAGAAATTCAGCAAATAACATGCGTTGCTATGGTCGTCAAGGAGGCAGTTATAGAGTGCGCACTCTAGAAATTCAACAAATTCTTCTTCTCCGAACAACTTCTTCTCACTCGCTCAATTTTCAACCTATCCACATAAATTATACATCAAAACGTAGGGATTTTTGTCTGGATTCAGGAAATGTAACCCTCATTGCTGTAGCATTTATAGATTTTTCGCAAATCACCTCAGAGCGACACAAACCCGAAACCTCCCCCATTCATTTCCTATGGAGCGGTTTTGAAAAATGCCACCTGAAAATTGAAAACATCACATGTTTTCGCATCGTCGCTACTCCGAAACCGTTTCATGTACAAGCATGAGACTTTCACACATGAATGTCCCGACCCTTCTGGCACTCATAAAAAAGGAATTGTTTGGATAACTGTTACGGTTTTACCGCAGGAACAATTTGTTCGGGAGTAGCGAATGTGCAAATTCCTGAAAATGCTTTTTAGCTGCATTTTCCCACATCATCCACTTTTTTACATCGTCGCTGTGCCTACACCGATTTTTGTACAAACATGAAAATGGGCACCATAGTCCTCAAAAGCCTGCTGATACTCATAGTGAAAGAATTATTTTGATATCTCTTATACTTTTTCAGCTACAGCGATTTGTTCGGGACCGTTTTTAGAGGATTTCTGAAAGTCCATAAAAATCACCTTTATATCATAATTTTTCACGCCTTTATTAAACTTTTTCCAGCAAAAACCGATAGCCTGTCTTCTTCCCCTATCCGTTACGAAATAAACGCAGAAAAAATTACGTCTCTACCATTTACGGATCAGGAGATATGGAGCGTTGTTCGGGGCAAAGTTCTCCATTATAATCCAATGGGACTTATTGTGAGCAAAGTCTCTGCACTTCGGTAGACTGGCCTGCAGCAGAGGTGTGAGTGAGTTTCCATGACGACGGAACTCTGAGGGCCAGAGGGAGAAGCTCCATTGGGATACAATGGCAACTTTCGACGCCCGCTGCAGCGGCTGTGATTAATGTAGGAATCTGAAATTCGCACAGTCACTTCCTCTTAACATTTTTAAATTTTCAAGTGACTTTCAGCCATGTGTCACTTTTCTGTCCCATTTTGGATTTCACATGCTTTCCTATTGGGCCTTTGCTTCCAACAGGATCTGGCATGATGCCCAGACACGACATAATTGGCCAATACAGCACCACCCACATGTGGGAAATGGCGCTACTGACCATTTTGGTCAAATGTTGAGTTCTGGGCCCAGATGTGGTGAGGCTGAGTTGCTAAAGGAGGCCAATCTGACCCATGAACTTTGGTGACCTTTGGTGACATTAAGTATTGGCACCCTTTTCGAGGCACTTCCCAGTACAGGATTTGGACCAAACTGACAGAGTACACTCACCTGGTGATACTGAACACAACCCTGTTAGCGGCTAACTGTTAGCATGTTGCTAACCGGAAGTAGCTCTAGGAAGGTCCTACAAACTTCTGCTTTACAGAGTCTTTACCTCCTTTATACAGAATGCTCCACTATAAATTTGGGCCACGTCACGTAAAGCATCTCCAAGCTAGGAGGTGTCAAACATCCAATACTTTTCAATGGGGGCGAAACCCCTTATACTCCCTAGAAATGCAGGCCCACATATGGTTACAGTATATTCAAGTTTGAAATTCTACTTCTGCTTTGTTAAATGATTCAGTGTTTAGAATGAGTTAGGAAATGTTTGGTGCCTTACCCTCAGTTTTTTCTTCTTCTAATCATTCAGCTATTGTTCTTTCATGTTCAAATTCTTCAACTCTTTCAAATTCTTCAACTTTTTCAACTTCTTCAACTTTTTCAACTTCTTCAATGCTTTTCAGCTATTTTTTCTCTTCTTCAAAGATCTTCTGCATCTTTTGCTCAATCATTCAGCTATCTGCATTCACAGTGCATTTTCGCAGGAAATGCAAATTTTTCTAGTTACTGTGAATGCAGTAGGCATTCACAGTTCTTGAGATCCTGTTTCTCTTTATTCTTTATTCTTCTTATGGGATATTCTTCCAAATGCGTTTTTACTGTTTAAAGTTTGATTCGCTTCTCCTCCTACAATTTTTCTCCGATTTCAACCATTCAACTTTTAAACTATTCAGCTTCTTCTGGAATCGATGGCTATATCTTTTTGTACTTTTAACTCTTCAACTTTTTAAAATATTCAGCTTTTTCTGCAAATTTTCAGCTTTTTTTCTCCCATAGGAAATGAATGTAATTCACTAAAATTCCGCTCATTTCAGCTGCTTTTTGACAGCTTACTGCTTCAGCCTACTTTCAGCTAGAAACGCCATTCAACTTTTAAAATGTAGTGATATCTTTCAGCTATTATGGTCTATTTCAGCTTTTTCATATCTTTTACCATTTTCATATAGTACCTCCTTAAAATAATTTTGGCTTTTCAAGAAATTCAGCAAATAACATGCGTTGCTATGGTCGTCAAGGAGGCAGTTATAGAGTGCGCACTCTAGAAATTCAACAAATTCTTCTTCTCCGAACAACTTCTTCTCAGTCGCTCAATTTTCAACCTATCCACATAAATTATACATCAAAACGTAGGAATTTTTGTCTGGATTCAGGAAATGTAACCCTCATTGCTGTAGCATTTATAGATTTTTCGCAAATCACCTCAGAGCGACACAAACCCGAAACCTCCCCCATTCATTTCCTATGGAGCGGTTTTGAAAAATGACGCCTGAAAATTGAAAACATCACATGTTTTCGCATCGTCGCTACTCCGAAACTGTTTCATGTACAAGCATGAGACTTTCACACATGAATGTCCCGACCCTTCTGGCACTCATAAAAAAGGAATTGTTTGGATAACTGTTACGGTTTTACCGCAGGAACAATTTGTTCGGGAGTAGCGAATGTGCAAATTCCTGAAAACGCTTTTCAGCTGCATTTTCCCACATCATCCACTTTTTTACATCGTCGCTGTGCCTACACCGATTTTTGTACAAACATGAAAATGGGCACCATAGTCCTCAAAAGCCTGCTGATACTCATAGTGAAAGAATTATTTTGATATCTCTTATACTTTTTCAGCTACAGCGATTTGTTCGGGACCGCTTTTAGAGGATTTCTGAAAGTCCATAAAAATCACCTTTATATCATAATTTTTCACGCCTTTATTAAACTTTTTCCAGCAAAAACCGATAGCCTGTCTTCTTCCCCTATCCGTTACGAAATAAACGCAGAAAAAATTACGTCTCTACCATTTAGGGATCAGGAGATATGGAGCGTTGTTCGGGGCAAAGTTCTCCATTATAATCCAATGGGACTTATTGTGAGCAAAGTCTCTGCACTTCGGTAGACTGGCCTGCAGCAGAGGTGTGAGTGAGTTTCCATGACGACGGAACTCTGAGGGCCAGAGGGAGAAGCTCCATTGGGATACAATGGCAACTTTCGACGCCCGCTGCAGCGGCTGTGATTAATGTAGGAATCTGAAATTCGCACAGTCACTTCCTCTTAACATTTTTAAATTTTCAAGTGACTTTCAGCCATGTGTCACTTCTCTGTCCCATTTTGGATTTCACATGCTTTCCTATTGGGCCTTTGCTTCCAACAGGATCTGGCATGATGCCCAGACATGACATAATTGGCCAATACAGCACCACCCACATGTGGGAAATGGCGCTACTGACCATTTTGGTCAAATGTTGAGTTCTGGGCCCAGATGTGGTGAGGCTGAGTTGCTAAAGGAGGCCAATCTGACTCATGGCCTTTGGTGACCTTTGGTGACATTAAGTATTGGCACCCTTTTTGAGGCACTTCCCAGTACAGGATTTGGACCAAACTGACAGAGTACACTCACCTGGTGATACTGAACACAACCCTGTTAGCGGCTAACTGTTAGCATGTTGCTATCCGGAAGTAGCTCTAGGAAGGTCCTACAAACTTCTGCTTTACAGAGTCTTTACCTCCTTTATACAGAATGCTCCACTATAAATTTGGGCCACGTCACGTAAAGCATCTCCAAGCTAGGAGGTGTCAAACATCCAATGCTTTTCAATGGGGGCGAAACCCCTTATACTCCCTAGAAATGCAGGCCCACATATGGCTACAGTATATTCAAGTTTGAAATTCTACTTCTGCTTTGTTAAATGATTCAGTGTTTAGAATGAGTTAGGAAATGTTTGGTGCCTTACCCTCAGTTTTTTCTTCTTCTAATCATTCAGCTATTGTTCTTTCATGTTCAAATTCTTCAACTCTTTCAAATTCTTCAACTTTTTCAACTTCTTCAACTTTTTCAACTTCTTCAATGCTTTTCAGCTATTTTTTCTCTTCTTCAAAGATCTTCTGCATCTTTTGCTCAATCATTCAGCTATCTGCATTCACAGTGCATTTTCGCAGGAAATGCAAATTTTTCTAGTTACTGTGAATGCAGTAGGCATTCACAGTTATTGAGATCCTCTTTCGCCTTTTTACTGTTTAAAGTTTGATTCGCTTCTCCTCCTACAGTTTTTCTCCGATTTCAACCATTCAACTTTTAAACTATTCAGCTTCTTCTGGAATCGATGGCTATATCTTTTTGTACTTATACCTTTTCAACTTTTTAAAATATTCAGCTTTTTCTGCAAATTTTCAGCTTTTTTTTCTCCCATAGGAAATGAATGTAATTCACTAAAATTCCGCTCATTTCAGCTGCTTTTTGACAGCTTACTGCTTCAGCCTACTTTCAGCTAGAAACGCCATTCAACTTTTAAAATGTAGTGATATCTTTCAGCTATTATGGTATATTTCAGCTTTTTCATATCTTTTACCATTTTCATATAGTACCTCCTTAAAATAATTTTGGCTTTTCAAGAAATTCAGCAAATAACATGCGTTGCTATGGTCGTCAAGGAGGCAGTTATAGAGTGCGCACTCTAGAAATTCAACATATTCTTCTTCTCCGAACAACTTCTTCTCACTCGCTCAATTTTCAACCTATCCACATAAATTATACATCAAAACGTAGGTATTTTTGTCTGAATTCAGGAAATGTAACCCTCATTGGTGTAGCATTTATAGATTTTTCGCAAATCACCTCAGAGCGACACAAACCCGAAATCCTCCCCATTCATTTCCTATGGAGCGCTTTTGAAAAATGACGTCTGAAAATCCAAAACATCACATGTTTTCGCATCGTCGCTACTCCTAAACCGTTTCATGTACAAGCATGAGATTTTCACACATGAATGTCCCGACCCTTCTGGCACTCATAAAAAAGGAATTGTTTGGATAACTGTTATGGTTTTACCGCAGGAACAATTTGTTCGGGAGTAGCGAATGTGCAAATTCCTGAAAACGCTTTTCAGCTGCATTTTCCCACATCATCCACTTTTTTACATCGTCGCTGTGCCTACACCGATTTTTGTACAAACATGAAAATGGGCACCATAGTCCTCAAAAGCCTGCTGATACTCATAGTGAAAGAATTATTTTGATATCTCTTATACTTTTTCAGCTACAGCGATTTGTTCGGGACCGGTTTTAGAGGATTTCTGAAAATCCATAAAAATCACCTTTATATCATAATTTTTCACGCCTTTATTAAACTTTTTCCAGCAAAACCCGATAGCCTGTCTTCTTCCCCTATCCGTTACGAAATAAACGCAGAAAAAATTACGTCTCTACCATTTACGGATCAGGAGATATGGAGCGTTGTTCGGGGCAAAGTTCTCCATTATAATCCAATGGGACTTATTGTGAGCAAAGTCTCTGCACTTCGGTAGACTGGCCTGCAGCAGAGGTGTGAGTGAGTTTCCATGACGACGGAACTCTGAGGGCCAGAGGGAGAAGCTCCATTGGGATACAATGGCAACTTTCGACGCCCGCTGCAGCGGCTGTGATTAATGTAGGAATCTGAAATTCGCACAGTCACTTCCTCTTAACATTTTAAAATTTTCAAGTGACTTTCAGCCATGTGTCACTTTTCTGTCCCATTTTGGATTTCACATGCTTTCCTATTGGGCCTTTGTTTCCAACAGGACCTTGCTTGATAACCGACACGACCCAATTGGCCAATACAGCACCACCCACCTGTGGGAAATGGCGCTACTGACCATTTTGGTCAAATGTTGAGTTCTGGGCCCAGATGTGGTGAGGCTGAGTTGCTAAAGGAGGCCAATCTGACTCATGACCTTTGGTGACCTTTGGTGACATTAAGTATTGGCACCCTTTTTGAGGCACTTCCCAGTACAGGATTTGGACCAAACTGACAGAGTACACTCACTTGGTGATACTGAACACAACCCTGTTAGCGGCTAACTGTTAGCATGTTGCTAACCAGAAGTAGCTCTAGGAAGGTCTCACCAACTTCTGCTTCACAGAGTCTGTTCTTACTCTAGAGAGAATGCTCCACAAGAAATTTGGGCTACGTCGCATAAAGCATCTCCAAGCTATGAGGTGTCAAACATCCAATGCTTTTCAATGGGGGATAAAACCCCTTATGGTCCCAATACTGCATGCCCATATATGGTGCTACAGTATAGCTCAGATGGAAAGTGCAGGCTTTGCATGCAAGAGGTCATGGGATTGAATCCCGGTGTGGGACACTTAGAGTTTTATATTATAATCCCCACAGTATGTATAACAAAACATGTGTGCTGATCCTATGAAGTATTTTTTTGTACCACCCGCCATTTTGAGTTACCATGGCAACGTTATAAAAAACGTATTTTCTCCCTATTTGAAGCACATCCCAGTACAGGATTTGGACCAAACTGACAGAGTACAATCCCCCGGTGATACTGAACACAACCATGTTAGCGGCTAATGGTTAGCATGTTGCTAACAGGAAGTAGCTCTAGGAAGGTCTCACTAACTTCTGCTTCACAGAGTCTGTTCTTACTGTAGAGAGAAAGCTCCACAACAAATTTTGGCCATGTCAGATAAAGCATCTCCATGTTAGGAGGTGTCAAATATTCAATGCTTTTCAATGGGCCAAGACCACCCGCCATTTTGAGTTACCATGGCGACGTAATAAACTACGTATTTTCTCCCTCTTTGAGGCACTTCCCAGCACAGGTTATGGACCAAACTAACAGAGTACCATCTCCTGGTCATCCTGAACACAACCTTGTTAGCGGCTAACAATTAGCATGTTGCTAACAGGAAGTAGCTCTAGGAAGGTCTCACTAACTTCTGCTTCACAGAGTCTGTTCTTACTGTAGAGAGAAAGCTCCACAACAAATTTTGGCCATGTCGGATAAAGCATCTCCATGTTAGGAGGTGTCAAATATTCAATGCTTTTCAATGGGCCAAGACCACCCGCCATTTTGAGTTACCATGGCGACGTAATAAACTACGTATTTTCTCCCTCTTTGAGGCACTTCCCAGCACAGGTTATGGACCAAACTAACAGAGTACCATCACCTGGTCATCCTGAACACAACCTTGTTAGCGGCTAACGGTTAGCATGTTGCTAACCGGAAGTAGCTCTAGGAAGCTCCAACAAACTTTTGCTTCACAGAGTCTGTACTTCCTTTACAGAGAAGGCTCTACAACAAATTTGGGCCATGTCAGATAAAGCATGTCTATTTTATGAGGTGTCAAACATCCATTTTTGACCCCTCTTTGTCTCTGTTACATGCTGCAGAAATGCTCCAAAGACACTGAAATCACACATTCACCTCAGTACCTCACATGATAAAGGTAATGATAATTAAGACAGAGGGCTACAGCTGTGAGGGAGTCTCCATGACAACGCTGCTAGCCAGAGGCTCCTAGGAGGTCCATTGACTTAACATGGCACCTTTGGACGGCCGTTGCGGGGGCTGTGAAGATCGTAGGAAGCTGAAATTCGCAGTGTTACTTCCCATTAGTATTTTCAATGGTACGGTACGCACCACGAGGCAGGCGCCTTGCTAAATTTCTTCAGAAATTTTCTAGTTACTGTGAATGCAGTAGGCATTCACAGTTATTACTGTGAATGCAGTAGGCATTCACAGTTCTTGAGATCCTGTTTCTCTTTATTCTTTATTCTTCTTATTATTACTGTGAATGCAGTAGGCATTCACAGTTCTTGAGATCCTGTTTCTCTTTATTACTGTGAATGCAGTAGGCATTCACAGTTCTTGAGATCCTGTTTCTCTTTATTACTGTGAATGCAGTAGGCATTCACAGTTCTTGAGATCCTGTTTCTCTTTATTCTTTATTCTTAGTGTTTATTCTTCCAAATGCGTTTTTACTGTTTAAAGTTTGATTCGCTTCTCCTCCTACAATTTTTCTCCGATTTCAACCATTCAACTTTTAAACTATTCAGCTTCTTCTGGAATCGATGGCTATATCTTTTTGTACTTTTAACTCTTCAACTTTTTAAAATATTCAGCTTTTTCTGCAAATTTTCTGCTTTTTTTCTCCCATAGGAAATGAATGTAATTCACTAAAATTCCGCTCATTTCAGCTGCTTTTTGACAGCTTACTGCTTCAGCCTACTTTCAGCTAGAAACGCCATTCAACTTTTAAAATGTAGTGATATCTTTCAGCTATTATGGTCTATTTCAGCTTTTTCATATCATTTACCATTTTCATATAGTACCTCCTTAAAATAATTTTGGCTTTTCAAGAAATTCAGCAAATAACATGCGTTGCTATGGTCGTCAAGGAGGCAGTTATAGAGTGCGCACTCTAGAAATTCAACAAATTCTTCTTCTCCGAACAACTTCTTCTCAGTCGCTCAATTTTCAACATATCCACATAAATTATACATCAAAACGTAGGAATTTTTGTCTGGATTCAGGAAATGTAACCCTCATTGGTGTAGCATTTATAGATTTTTCGCAAATCACCTCAGAGCGACACAAACCCGAAACCTCCCCCATTCATTTCCTATGGAGCGGTTTTGAAAAATGACGCCTGAAAATTGAAAACATCACACGTTTTCGCATCGTCGCTACTCCGAAACCGTTTCATGTACAAGCATGAGACTTTCACACATGAATGTCCCGACCCTTCTGGCACTCATAAAAAAGGAATTGTTTGGATAACTGTTACGGTTTTACCGCAGGAACAATTTGTTCGGGAGTAGCGAATGTGCAAATTCCTGAAAACGCTTTTCAGCTGCATTTTCCCACATCATCCACTTTTTTACATCGTCGCTGTGCCTACACCGATTTTTGTACAAACATGAAAATGGGCACCATAGTTCTCAAAAGCCTGCTGATACTCATAGTGAAAGAATTATTTTGATATCTCTTATACTTTTTCAGCTACAGCGATTTGTTCGGGACCGTTTTTAGAGGATTTCTGAAAGTCCATAAAAATCACCTTTATATCATAATTTTTCACGCCTTTATTAAACTTTTTCCAGCAAAAACCGATAGCCTGTCTTCTTCCCCTATCCGTTACGAAATAAACGCAGAAAAAATTACGTCTCTACCATTTACGGATCAGGAGATATGGAGCGTTGTTCGGGGCAAAGTTCTCCATTATAATCCAATGGGACTTATTGTGAGCAAAGTCTCTGCACTTCGGTAGACTGGCCTGCAGCAGAGGTGTGAGTGAGTTTCCATGACGACGGAACTCTGAGGGCCAGAGGGAGAAGCTCCATTGGGATACAATGGCAACTTTCGACGCCCGCTGCAGCGGCTGTGATTAATGTAGGAATCTGAAATTCGCACAGTCACTTCCTCTTAACATTTTTAAATTTTCAAGTGACTTTCAGCCATGTGTCACTTTTCTGTCCCATTTTGGATTTCACATGCTTTCCTATTGGGCCTTTGCTTCCAACAGGATCTGGCATGATGCCCAGACACGACATAATTGGCCAATACAGCACCACCCACATGTGGGAAATGGCGCTACTGACCATTTTGGTCAAATGTTGAGTTCTGGGCCCAGATGTGGTGAGGCTGAGTTGCTAAAGGAGGCCAATCTGACTCATGACCTTTGGTGACCTTTGGTGACATTAAGTATTGGCACCCTTTTTGAGGCACTTCCCAGTACAGGATTTGGACCAAACTGACAGAGTACACTCACCTGGTGATACTGAACACAACCCTGTTAGCGGCTAACTGTTAGCATGTTGCTAACCGGAAGTAGCTCTAGGAAGGTCCTACAAACTTCTGCTTTACAGAGTCTTTACCTCCTTTATACAGAATGCTCCACTATAAATTTGGGCCACGTCACGTAAAGCATCTCCAAGCTAGGAGGTGTCAAACATCCAATGCTTTTCAATGGGGGCGAAACCCCTTATACTCCCTAGAAATGCAGGCCCACATATGGCTACAGTATATTCAAGTTTGAAATTCTACTTCTGCTTTGTTAAATGATTCAGTGTTTAGAATGAGTTAGGAAATGTTTGGTGCCTTACCCTCAGTTTTTTCTTCTTCTAATCATTCAGCTATTGTTCTTTCATGTTCAAATTCTTCAACTCTTTCAAATTCTTCAACTTTTCAACTTCTTCAACTTTTTCAACTTCTTCAATGCTTTTCAGCTATTTTTTCTCTTCTTCAAAGATCTTCTGCATCTTTTGCTCAATCATTCAGCTATCTGCATTCACAGTGCATTTTCGCAGGAAATGCAAATTTTTCTAGTCAGTGAGAATGCTATACAGCATTCTCACTTATTGTTTTCCTGTTTTTCTTTATTATCAGTGAGAATGCTATACAGCATTCTCACTTATTGTTTTCCTGTTTTTCTTTATTATTATTATTATCAGTGAGAATGCTATACAGCATTCTCACTTATTGTTTTCCTGTTTTTCTTTATTATTATCAGTGAGAATGCTATACAGCATTCTCACTTATTGTTTTCCTGTTTTTCTTTATTATTATTATTATTATTATTATTATTATTATTATTATTATTCCGTCGGCGTGTAACTACTCCCACATACTTCAACCGATTTCAACAATTTTGGTGTCAAAACGTTCAGCTCCTTCCCGACATTCCTGCTATATCTCATCATTATTCTAACTTTAATACTTTTTAAAATATTTGTACTTTTTGTGCGTACTTTTTTCCCATTGAAATGAATGCAAATTCCTTCAAATTCTTCAAATTTTTGATATTCCTTCAAATTCCTTCAAATTATTTTAATCATTCTTATTGTTCAAATTGTTCAAATGGTTCAAATGGTTCAAATCTTTCAGATTTTTCAAATTTTTTCATATTTTTCAAATTTTTTCAAATTTTTCAAATACTTCAAATTCTTCAAATTTGTCAAATTCTTCAAATTTTTCAAATTCCTTCTAATTCTCCTGATACAACTGATATTAATACTACAACTACAACAGATACTACTCCTACTACTACTACTACTACAACTGATACTACTACTACTGATACTACTACTACTACTACTGATACTACTACCACTACTACTACTACTAATGATACTACTGCTGCTACTGCTACTACTACTGATGCTACTGCTGGTACTACAACTACTACTGATACTACTACTATTACTACTACTACTACTACTACTACTAGTACTACTGATACTACTACTACTACTACTACTACTACTACTACAAATTCCTTTAAATTCTGCAAATTCCTTCAAATTCTTTAAAAACTGATACTACTACTACTACTGATACTACTCCTACTACTACTGATACTTCTACTACTACTACTGATACTACTACTACTACTACTACTACTACTGATACTACTACTACTACTGATACTACTACTACTAATGATACTACTGCTGCTACTACTACTACTGATACTACTACTACTACTATTACTACTACTAATACAACTACTACTACTACTAGTACTACTGATACTACTACTACTACTACTACTACAAATTCCTTCAAATTCCTTCAAATTCTTTAAAAACTGATACTGCTACTACTACTGATATTACTATTACTACTACTAATACAACTACTACTACTACTAGTACTACTGATACTACTACTACTACTACTACAAATTCCTTCAAATTCTTCAAATACCTTCAAATTCCTTCAAATTCTTTAAAAACTACTACTGCTACTACTGATACTACTACTACTGATGCTACTGCTGGTACTACAACTATTACTGATACTACTACTACTGATGCTACTGCTGGTACTACAACTACTACTACTACTACTACTAGTACTACTGATACTACTACTACTACTACTACTACAAATTCCTTTAAATTCTGCAAATTCCTTCAAATTCTTTAAAAACTGATACTACTACTACTACTGATACTACTCCTACTACTACTGATACTTCTACTACTACTGATACTTCTACTACTACTACTGATACTACTACTACTACTACTGATACTACTACTACTACTACTAATGATACTACTGCTGCTACTACTACTACTAATGATACTACTGCTGCTACTACTACTACTGATACTACTACTACTACTATTACTACTACTAATACAACTACTACTACTACTAGTACTACTGATACTACTACTACTACTACTACTACAAATTCCTTCAAATTCCTTCAAATTCTTTAAAAACTGATACTGCTACTACTACTGATATTACTACTAATACTACTGATACTACTACTATTACTACGAATAATACAACTACTACTACTACTAGTACTACTGATACTACTACTACTACTACTACTACAAATTCCTTCAAATTCTTTAAAAACTACTACTGCTACTACTGATACTACTACTACTACTGCTACTACTGATACTACTGATACTACTACTACTACTACTGATACTACTACTACTACTGCTACTACTGATACTACTACTACTACTACTGATACTACTACTACTACAAATTACTTCAAATTGTTCAAATTCTTCAAATTTTTCAAATTCTTTAATATTTTTCAGCTATTTTTTCTCTTCTGCATGGATCTTCTGCATCTTCTCAAATCATTCTGCAGATTAGCATTCTCACTCGCTGTTGCGTAGGAACAGCTTTTTCTAGTTATTATTATTATCAGTGAGAATGCTATACAGCATTCTCACTTATTGTTTTCCTGTTTTTCTTTATTATTATTATTATTATTATCAGTGAGAATGCTATACAGCATTCTCACTTATTGTTTTCCTGTTTTTCTTTATTATTATTATTATTATTATTATTATTATTATTATTATTCCGTCGGCGTGTAACTACTCCCACATACTTCAACCGATTTCAACAATTTTGGTGTCAAAACGTTCAGCTCCTTCCCGACATTCCTGCTATATCTCATCATTATTCTAACTTTAATACTTTTTAAAATATTTGTACTTTTTGTGCGTACTTTTTTCCCATTGAAATGAATGCAAATTCCTTCAAATTCTTCAAATTTTTCATATTCCTTCAAATTCCTTCAAATTCTTTTAATCATTCTTATTGTTCAAATTGTTCAAGAGGTTCAAATGGTTCAAATCTTTCAAATTTTTCACATTTTTTCGACTTTTCCAATTTTTTTCAAATTTTTCAAATACTTCAAGTACTTCAAATTCTTAAAATTTTTCAAATTCTTAACATTTTTCAAATTCCTTCTAATTCTTCTGATACAACTGATATTAATACAACTACAACAGATACTACTCCTACTACTACTACTCCTACTACTACTACTACAACTGATACTACTACTTCTGATACTACTACTACTGATACTACTACCACTACTACTACTACTAATGATACTACTGCTGCTACTGCTACTACTACTGATGCTACTGCTGATACTACAACAACTACTACTGATACTACTACTATTACTACTACTAGTACTACTGATACTACTACTACTACTACTACTACTACAAATTCCTTCAAATTCCTTCAAATTCTTTAAAAACTGATACTACTACTACTACTGATACTTCTACTACTCCTACTGACACTTCTACTACTCCTACTGATACTACTACTACTACTACTACTACTACAACTACTACTACTACTACTACTACTGATACTACTACTACTACTACTACTACTACTACTACTACTACTACTACTACTAATGATACTATTGCTGCTACTGCTACCACTACTGCTACTACAACTACTACTGCTACTACTACTATTATTACTACTAATACAACTACTACTACTACTACTACTAGTACTACTGATACTACTACTAATACTACTACTACTACAAATTCCTTCAAATTCTTTAAAAACTGATACTACTACTACTACTGATACTACTACTACTACTACTACTGATACTACTACTATTACTACTACTAATACAACTACTACTACTACTAGTACTACTGATACTACTACTACTACTACAAATTCCTTCAAATCCTTCAAATTCCTTCAAATTCTTTAAAAACTAATACTACTACTACTGATACTACTACTACTACTACTGCTACTACTGATACTACTGATACTACTACTACTGATACTACTACTACTACTACTACTACTACTACTACTACAAATGACTTCAAATTGTTCAAATTCTTCAAATTTTTCAAATTCTTCAATGTTTTTCAGCTATTTTTTCTCTTCTGCATGGATCTTCTGCACCTTCTCTTCAAATCATTCTGCAGATTAGCATTCTCACTCGCTGTTGCGTAGGAACAGCTTTTTCTAGTTATTATTATTATCAGTGAGAATGCTATACAGCATTCTCACTTATTGTTTTCCTGTTTTTCTTTATTATTATTATTATTATTATTATCAGTGAGAATGCTATACAGCATTCTCACTTATTGTTTTCCTGTTTTTCTTTATTATTATTATTATTATTATTATTATTATTATTATTATTATTCCGTCGGCGTGTAACTACTCCCACATACTTCAACCGATTTCAACAATTTTGGTGTCAAAACGTTCAGCTCCTTCCCGACATTCCTGCTATATCTCATCATTATTCTAACTTTAATACTTTTTAAAATATTTGTACTTTTTGTGCGTACTTTTTTCCCATTGAAATGAATGCAAATTCCTTCAAATTCTTCAAATTTTTGATATTCCTTCAAATTCCTTCAAATTCTTTTAATCATTCTTATTGTTCAAATTGTTCAAATGGTTCAAATCTTTCAGATTTTTCAAATTTTTTTCATATTTTTCAAATTTTTTCAAATTTTTCAAATACTTCAAATACTTCAAATACTTCAAATTCTTCACATTTTTCAAATTCTTCAAATTTTTCAAATTCCTTCTAATTCTTCTGATACAACTGATATTAATACTACAACTACAACAGATACTACTCTTACTACTACTACTACTACAACTGATACTACTACTACTGATACTACTACTACTACTGATACTACTACCACTACTACTACTACTAATGATACTACTGCTGCTACTGCTACTACTACTGATGCTACTGCTGATACTACAACTACTACTGATACTACTACTATTACTACTACTAGTACTACTGATACTAATACTACTACTACTACTACTACTACTACAAATTCCTTTAAATTCTTCAAATTCCTTCAAATTCTTTAAAAACTGATACTACTACTACTACTACTACTGATACTACTCCTACTACTACTGATACTTCTACTACTACTACTGATACTACTACTACTACTACTACTACTACTGATACTACTACTACTACTGATACTACTACTACTAATGATACTACTGCTGCTACTGCTACTACTACTGATACTACTACTACTACTACTGATACTACTACTATTACTACTACTAATACAACTACTACTACTACTAGTACTACTGATACTACTACTACTACTACTACAATACTACAAATTCCTTCAAATTCCTTCAAATTCTTTAAAAACTGATACTGCTACTACTACTGATATTACTACTAATACTACTGATACTACTACTATTACTACTAATAATACAACTACTACTACTACTAGTACTACTGATACTACTACTACTACTACTACTACTACAAATTCCTTTAAATTCTGCAAATTCCTTCAAATTCTTTAAAAACTGATACTACTACTACTACTGATACTACTCCTACTACTACTGATACTTCTACTACTACTACTGATACTACTACTACTACTACTACTACTGATACTACTACTACTACTGATACTACTACTACTAATGATACTACTGCTGCTACTACTACTACTGATACTACTACTACTACTACTATTACTACTACTAATACAACTACTACTACTAGTAGTACTACTGATACTACTACTACTACTACTACTACAAATTCCTTCAAATTCCTTCAAATTCTTTAAAAACTGATACTGCTACTACTACTGATATTACTACTAATACTACTGATACTACTACTATTACTACTAATAATACAACTACTACTACTACTAGTACTACTGATACTACTACTACTACTACTACAAATTCCTTCAAATACCTTCAAATTCCTTCAAATTCTTTAAAAACTACTACTACTACTACTGATACTACTACTACTACTGCTACTACTGATACTACTGATACTACTACTACTACTACTGATACTACTACTACTACTGATACTACTGATACTACTGATACTACTACTACTACTACTGATACTACTACTACTACTACTACAAATTACTTCAAATTGTTCAAATTCTTCAAATTTTTCAAATTCTTTAATATTTTTCAGCTATTTTTTCTCTTCTGCATGGATCTTCTGCATCTTCTCAAATCATTCTGCAGATTAGCATTCTCACTCGCTGTTGCGTAGGAACAGCTTTTTCTAGTTATTATTATTATTATTATTCCGTCGGCGTGTAACTACTCCCACATACTTCAACCGATTTCAACAATTTTGGTGTCAAAACGTTCAGCTCCTTCCCGACATTCCTGCTATATCTCATCATTATTCTAACTTTAATACTTTTTAAAATATTTGTACTTTTTGTGCGTACTTTTTTCCCATTGAAATGAATGCAAATTCCTTCAAATTCTTCAAATTTTTCATATTCCTTCAAATTCCTTCAAATTCTTTTAATCATTCTTATTGTTCAAATTGTTCAAATGGTTCAAATCTTTCAGATTTTTCAAATTTTTTCATATTTTTCAAATTTTTTCAAATTTTTCAAATACTTCAAATACTTCAAATTCTTCAAATTTTTCAAATTCTTCAAATTTTTCAAATTCCTTCTAATTCTTCTGATACAACTGATATTAATACTACAACTACAACAGATACTACTCTTACTACTACTACTACTACTACAACTGATACTACTACTACTGATACTACTACTACTACTGATACTACTACCACTACTACTACTACTAATGATACTACTGCTGCTACTGCTACTACTACTGATGCTACTGCTGATACTACAACTACTACTGATACTACTACTATTACTACTACTAGTACTACTGATACTACTACTACTACTACTACTACTACTACAAATTCCTTTAAATTCTGCAAATTCCTTCAAATTCTTTAAAAACTGATACTACTACTACTACTACTACTGATACTACTCCTACTACTACTGATACTACTCCTACTACTACTGATACTTCTACTACTACTACTGATACTACTACTACTACTACTACTACTACTACTACTACTACTGATACTACTACTACTACTGATACTATTACTACTAATGATACTACTGCTGCTACTGCTACTACTACTGATACTACTACTACTACTACTGATACTACTACTATTACTACTACTAATACAACTACTACTACTACTAGTACTACTGATACTACTACTACTACTACTACAATACTACAAATTCCTTCAAATTCCTTCAAATTCTTTAAAAACTGATACTGCTACTACTACTGATATTACTACTAATACTACTGATACTACTACTATTACTACTAATAATACAACTACTACTACTACTAGTACTACTGATACTACTACTACTACTACTACTAAAAATTCCTTCAAATTCTTCAAATACCTTCAAATTCCTTCAAATTCTTTAAAATTACTACTACTACTACTGATACTACTACTACTACTGCTACTACTGATACTACTGGTACTACTACTACTACTACTACTACTGATACTACTACTACTACTACTACAAATTACTTCAAATTGTTCAAATTCTTCAAATTTTTCAAATTCTTTAAAATTACTACTACTACTACTGATACTACTACTACTACTGCTACTACTGATACTACTGGTACTACTACTACTACTACTACTACTGATACTACTACTACTACTACTACAAATTACTTCAAATTGTTCAAATTCTTCAAATTTTTCAAATTCTTTAATATTTTTCAGCTATTTTTTCTCTTCTGCATGGATCTTCTGCATCTTCTCCTCAAATCATTCTGCAGATTAGCATTCTCACTCGCTGTTGCGTAGGAACAGCTTTTTCTAGTTATTATTATTATTATTATTATTCCGTCGGCGTGTAACTACTCCCACATACTTCAACCGATTTCAACAATTTTGGTGTCAAAACGTTCAGCTCCTTCCCGACATTCCTGCTATATCTCATCATTATTCTAACTTTAATACTTTTTAAAATATTTGTACTTTTTGTGCGTACTTTTTTCCCATTGAAATGAATGCAAATTCCTTCAAATTCTTCAAATTTTTCATATTCCTTCAAATTCCTTCAAATTCTTTTAATCATTCTTATTGTTCAAATTGTTCAAATGGTTCAAATCTTTCAGATTTTTAAAATTTTTTCATATTTTTCAAATTTTTTCAAATTTTTCAAATACTTCAAATACTTCAAATTCTTCAAATTTTTCAAATTCTTCAAATTTTTCAAATTCCTTCTAATTCTTCTGATACAACTGATATTAATACTACAACTACAACAGATACTACTCTTACTACTACTACTACTACTACAACTGATACTACTACTACTGATACTACTACTACTACTACTGATACTACTACCACTACTACTACTACTAATGATACTACTGCTGCTACTGCTACTACTACTGATGCTACTGCTGATGCTACAACTACTACTGATACTACTACTATTACTACTACTACTACTAGTACTACTGATACTACTACTACTACCACTACTACTACTACTACTACTACTACTACAAATTCCTTTAAATTCTGCAAATTCCTTCAAATTCTTTAAAAACTGATACTACTACTACTACTGATACTACTCCTACTACTACTGATACTTCTACTACTACTACTGATACTACTACTACTACTACTACTACTACTGATACTACTACTACTACTGATACTACTACTACTAATGATACTACTGCCGCTACTGCTACTACTACTGATACTACTATTACTACTACTGATACTACTACTATTACTACTACTTATACAACTACTACTACTACTAGTACTACTGATACTACTACTACTACTACTACTACTACAAATTCCTTCAAATTCCTTCAAATTCTTTAAAAACTGATACTGCTACTACTACTGATATTACTACTAATACTACTGATACTACTACTATTACTACTAATAATACAACTACTACTACTACTAGTACTACTGATACTACTACTACTACTACTACAAATTCCTTCAAATTCTTCAAATACCTTCAAATTCCTTCAAATTCTTTAAAAACTACTACTACTACTACTGATACTACTACTACTGCTACTATTGATACTACTGATACTACTACTACTACTACTGATACTACTACTACTACTACTACTACAAATTACTTCAAATTGTTCAAATTCTTCAAATTTTTCAAATTCTTTAATATTTTTCAGCTATTTTTTCTCTTCTGCATGGATCTTCTGCATCTTTTCCTCAAATCATTCTGCAGATTAGCATTCTCACTCGCTGTTGCGTAGGAACAGCTTTTTCTAGTCAGTGAGAATGCTATACAGCATTCTCACTTATTGTTTTCCTGTTTTTCTTTATTATTATTATTATTATTATTATTATTATTATTATTATTCCGTCGGCGTGTAACTACTCCCACATACTTCAACCGATTTCAAAAATTTTGGTGTTAAAACGTTCAGCTCCTTCCCGACATTCCTGCTATATCTCATCATTATTCTAACTTTAATACTTTTTAAAATATTTGTACTTTTTGTGCGTACTTTTTTCCCATTGAAATGAATGCAAATTCCTTCAAATTCTTCTAATTTTTCATATTCCTTCAAATTCCTTCAAATTCTTTTAATCATTCTTATTGTTCAAATTGTTCAAATGGTTCAAATCTTTCAGATTTTTCAAATTTTTTCATATTTTTCAAATTTTTTCAAATTTTTCAAATACTTCAAATACTTCAAATTCTTCAAATTTTTCAAATTCTTCAAATTTTTCAAATTCCTTCTAATTCTTCTGATACAACTGATATTAATACTACAACTACAACAGATACTACTCTTACTACTACTACTACTACAACTGATACTACTACTACTGATACTACTACTACTACTGATACTACTACCACTACTACTACTAC
This sequence comes from Fundulus diaphanus, assembly GCA_037039145.1. Lineage (NCBI taxonomy): Eukaryota > Metazoa > Chordata > Actinopteri > Cyprinodontiformes > Fundulidae > Fundulus > Fundulus diaphanus. Next base: position 1,093,438 of record CM073140.1, read on the forward strand.
TAATGATACTACTGCTGCTACTGCTACTACTACTGATGCTACTGCTGATACTACAACTACTACTGATACTACTACTATTACTACTACTAGTACTACTGATACTACTACTACTACTACTACTACTACTACTACTACTACTACTACAAATTCCTTTAAATTCTGCAAATTCCTTCAAATTCTTTAAAAACTGATACTACTACTACTACTACTACTGATACTACTCCTACTACTACTGATACTTCTACTACTACTACTGATACTACTACTACTACTACTACTACTGATACTACTACTACTACTGATACTACTACTACTAATGATACTACTGCTGCTACTGCTACTACTACTGATACTACTACTACTACTACTGATACTACTACTATTACTACTACTAATACAACTACTACTACTACTAGTACTACTGATACTACTACTACTACTACTACTACTACTACTACTACAATACTACAAATTCCTTCAAATTCCTTCAAATTCTTTAAAAACTGATACTGCTACTACTACTGATATTACTACTAATACTACTGATACTACTACTATTACTACTAATAATACAACTACTACTACTACTAGTACTACTGATACTACTACTACTACTACTACAAATTCCTTCAAATTCTTCAAATACCTTCAAATTCCTTCAAATTCTTTAAAAACTACTACTACTACTACTGATACTACTACTACTGCTACTACTGATACTACTGATACTACTACTACTACTACTACTGATACTACTACTACTACTACTACTACAAATTACTTCAAATTGTTCAAATTCTTCAAATTTTTCAAATTCTTTAATATTTTTCAGCTATTTTTTCTCTTCTGCATGGATCTTCTGCATCTTCTCCTCAAATCATTCTGCAGATTAGCATTCTCACTCACTGTTGCGTAGGAACAGCTTTTTCTAGTTATTATTATTATTATTATTATTCCGTCGGCGTGTAACTACTCCCACATACTTCAACCGATTTCAACAATTTTGGTGTCAAAACATTCAGCTCCTTCCCGACATTCCTGCTATATCTCATCATTATTCTAACTTTAATACTTTTTAAAATATTTGTACTTTTTGTGCGTACTTTTCTCCCATTGAAATGAATGCAAATTCCTTCAAATTCTTCAAATTTTTCATATTCCTTCAAATTCCTTCAAATTCTTGTAATCATTCTTATTGTTCAAATTGTTCAAATGGTTCAAATGGTTCAAATTTTTCAGATTTTTCAATTTTTTTCAAATTTTTCAAATTTTTTCAAATTTTTCAAATACTTCAAATACTTCAAATTCTTCATATTTTTCAAATTCCTTCTAATTCTTCTGATACAACTGATATTAATACTACAACTACAACAGATACTACTCCTCCTCCTACTACTACTACTACAACTGATACTACTACTACTCCTACTACTACTACTACTACTACAACTGATACTACTACTACTGATACTACTACTACTACTACTGATACTACTACCACTACTACTACTACTTATGATACTACTGCTGCTACTGCTACTACTACTGATGCTACTGCTGATACTACAACAACTACTACTGATACTACTACTATTACTACTACTAATACAACTACTACTACTACTAGTACTACTGATACTACTACTACTACTACTAGTACTACTGATACTACTACTACTACTACTACTACTACAAATTCCTTTAAATTCCTTCAAATTCTTTAAAAACTGATACTACTACTACTACTGATACTACTACTACTACTACTGATACTACTACTATTACTACTAATAATACCACTACTACTAGTACTACTGATCCTACTACTACTACTACAAATTCCTTCAAATTCCTTCAAATTCTTTAAAAACTGATACTACTACTACTACTGATACTACTACTATTACTGATACTACTACTATTACTACTAATAATACAACTATTAGTACTACTAGTACTACTGATACTACTACTACTACTACTACAAATTCCTTCAAATTCTTCAAATTCCTTCAAATTCTTTAAAAACTAATACTACTACTACTGATACTACTACTACTACTACTACTACTACTACTACTGCTACTACTGATACTACTGATACTACTACAACTGATACTACTACTACTACTACTACTACTACAAATGACTTCAAATTGTTCAAATTCTTCAAATTTTTCAAATTCTTCAATGTTTTTCAGCTATTTTTTCTCTTCTGCATGGATCTTCTGAATCTTCTCCTCAAATCATTCTGCAGATTAGCATTCTCACTCGCTGTTGCGTAGGAACAGCTTTTTCTAGTTATTATTATTATTCCGTCGGCGTCTAACTACTCCCGCATACTTCAACCAATTTCAACAATTTTGGTGTCAAAACGTTCGGCTCGTTCCCGGCATGCCTGCTATATCTCATAGTTATGCTAACTTTTATACTTTTTAAAATATTTCACTTTTTGTGCGTTTTTGGTTGCTCCCATTGAAATCAATGCAAAATCCTTCAAATTCTTCAAATTTTTCATATTCCTTCAAATTCCTTCAAATTCTTGTAATCATTCTTATTATTCAAATTGTTCAAATGGTTCAAATCTTTCAGATTTTTCAAATTTTTTCAAATTTTTCAATTTTTTTCAAATTTTTCAAATATTTCAAATACTTCAAATTCTTCAAATTTTTCAAATTCTTCAAATTTTAAAATTCCTTCTAATTCTTCTGATACAACTGATATTAATACTACTACTACAACAGATACTACTCTTACTACTACTACTACTGATACTACTACTACTGATACTACTACCACTACTACTACTACTAATGCCACTACTGCTTCTACTACTGATGCTACTGATGATACTACAACAACTACTACTGATACTACTACTATTACTACTACTACTACTACTACTACTAGTACTACTGATACTACTACTACTACTACTACTACTACTACTACAAATTCCTTCAAATTCTTCAAATTCCTTCAAATTCTTTAAAAACTGATACTACTACTACTACTGATACTACTCCTACTACTACTGATACTACTGATACTACTACAACTACTACTGATACTACTACTACTACTACTACAAATTCCTTCAAATTCTTTAAAAACTGATACTACTACTACTATTACTACTACTACTACTACTACTGATACTACTACTATTACTACTATTAATACAACTACAACTATTACTGGTACTGCTGAGACTACTACTACTACAAATTCCTTCTAATTCTTCAAATTCCTTCAAATTCTTTAAAAACTGATACTACTACTACTGATACTACTACTACTACTGCTGCTACTACTGCTACTACTACTACTACTACTGATACTACTAATACTACTACTACTACTGATACTACTACTACTACTATTACTACTACTACTACAAATTACTTCAAATTGTTCAAATTCTTCAAATTTTTCAAATTCTTCAATGTTTTCAGCTATTTTTTCTCTTCTGCATGGATCTTCTGCATCTTCTCCTCAAATCATTCTGCAGATTAGCATTCTCACTCGCTGTTGTGTAGGAACAGCTTTTTCTAGTCAGTGAGAATGCTATACAGCATTCTCACTTATTGTTTTCCTGTTTTTCTTTATTATTATTATTATTATTATTATTATTATTATTATTATTATTCCGTCCGCGTGTAACTACTCCCACATACTTCAACCGATTTCAACAATTTTGGTGTCAAAACGTTCAGCTCCTTCCCGACATTCCTGCTATATCTCATCATTATTCTAACTTTAATACTTTTTAAAATATTTGTACTTTTTGTGCGTACTTTTCTCCCATTGAAATGAATGCAAATTCCTTCAAATTCTTCAAATTTTTCATAATTCTTCAAATTCCTTCAAATTCTTGTAATCATTCTTATTGTTCAAATTGTTCAAATGGTTCAAATCTATCAGATTTTTCAAATTTTTTCAAATTTTTTCAAATTTTTCAAATACTTCAAATTCTTCAAATTTTTCAAATTCCTTCCAATTCTTCTGATACAACTGATATTAATACTACTACTACTACAACAGATACTACTCCTCCTCCTCCTACTACTACTACAACTGATACTACTACTACTCCTACTACTACTACTACTACTACAACTGATACTACTACTACTGATACTACTACTACTACTACTGATACTACTACCACTACTACTACTACTAATGATACTACTGCTGCTACTGCTACTACTACTGATGCTACTGCTGATACTACTACTATTACTACTACTACTACTCCTACTAGTACTACTGATACTACTACTAGTACTACTACTACTACTACTACTACAAATTCCTTCAAATTCTTCAAATTCCTTCAAATTCTTTAAAAACTGATACTACTACTACTACTGATACTACTCTTACTACTACTGATACTTCTACTACTACTACTGATACTACTACTACTACTACTACTGATACTACTACTACTACTACTACTACTAATGATACTACTGCTGCTACTGCTACTACTACTTATGCTACTGCTGATACTACAACAACTACTACTGATACTACTACTATTACTACTACTACTACTCATACTACTAGTACTACTGATATTACTACTACTACTACTACTACAAATTCCTTCAAATTCTTCAAATTCTTTAAAAACTGATACCACTACTACTACTGATACTACTCCTACTACTACTGATACTACTACTACTACTACTACTACTACTACTACTACTACTACTAATGATACTATTGCTGCTACTGCTACCACTACTGCTACTACAACTACTACTGCTACTACCACTATTACTACTACTAATACAACTACTACTACTACTAGTACTACTGATACTACTACTAATACTACTACTACTACAAATTCCTTCAAATTCTTTAAAAACTGATACTACTACTACTACTGATACTACTACTACTGATACTACTACTGTTACTACTACTAATACAACTACTACTACTACTAGTATTACTGATACTACTACTACTACTACTACTGATACTACTACTACTACTACTACTACAAATTCCTTCAAATTCCTTCAAATTCTTTAAAAACTGATACTACTACTACTACTGATACTACTACTACTACTACTACTGATACTACTACTATTACTACTAATAATACAACTACTACTACTACTAGTACTACTGATACTACTACTACTACAAATTCCTTCGAATTCTTCAAATTCCTTCAAATTCTTTAAAAACTGATACTACTACTACTACTGATACTACTACTATTACTACTAATAATACAACTATTACTACTACTAGTACTACCGATACTACTACTACTACTACTACAAATTCCTTCAAATTCTTCAAATTCCTTCAAATTCTTTAAAAACTAATACTACTACTATTGATACTACTACTACTACTACTACTGATACTACTACTACTGCTACTACTACTGATACTACTACTACTACTACTGATAGTACTTCTACTACTACTACTACTACTACTACTACAAATTACTTCAAATTTTTCAAATTCTTCAAATTTTTCAAATTCTTCAATGTTTTTCAGCTATTTTTTCTCTTCTGCATGGATCTTCTGCACCTTCTCCTCAAATCATTCTGCAGATTAGCATTCTCACTCGCTGTTGCGTAGGAACAGCTTTTTCTAGTTATTATTATTATTATTATTCCGTACGTTTTTGTGCGTCTAACTACTCCTGCATACTTCAACCGATTTCAACGATTTTCGTACCAAAACGTTCGGCTCGTTCTCGACATTACTGCTATATCTCATGGTTATGGTACCTTTTATACTTTTTAAAGTATTTGTACTTTTTGTGCGTTTTTTGTTCCCATTGAAATGAATGCAAATTCCTTCAAATTCTTCAAATTTTTCATATTCCTTCAAATTCCTTCAAATTTTTGTAATCGTTCTTAATGTTCAAATTGTTCAAATGGTTCAAATGGTTCAAATCTTTCAAATTTTTCAATTTTTTTCAAATATTTCAGATTTTTTCGAATACTTCAAATACTTCAAATTCTTCAAATTTTTCAAATTCTTCAAATTCCTTCTAGTTCTTCTGATACAACTGATATTAATACTACTACTACAACAGATACTACTCCTACTACTACTACTTCTACTACTACTACTACTACAACTGATACTACTACTACTGATACTACTACTACTACTACTGATACTACTACCACTACTACTACTACTAATGATACTATTGCTGCTACTGCTACTACTACTGATGCTACTGCTGATACTACAACAACTACTACTGATACTACTACTATTACTACTACTACTACTACTACTAGTAGTACTACTGATACTACTTCTACTACTACTACTACTACAAATTCCTTTAAATTCTTCAAATTCCTTCAAATTCTTTAAAAACTGATACTACTACTACTACTGATACTACTCCTACTGATACTTCTACTACTACTACTGATACTACTACTACTACTACTACTACTACTGATACTACTACTACTACTGATACTACTACTACTACTAATGATACTACTGCTGCTACTGCTACTACTACTGCTACTACAACAACTACTACTGCTACTACTACTATTACTACTACTAATACAACTACTACCACTACTAGTACTACTGATACTACTACTAATACTACTACTACTACTACAGATTCCTTCAAATTCTTTAAAAACTGATACTACCACTACTACTGATACTACTACTACTACTACTGATACTACTACTATTACTACTACTAATACAACAACTAGTACTACTGATACTACTGATACTACTACTACTACTACTACAAATTCCTTCAAATTCTTTAAAACCTGATACCACTACTACTACTGATACTACTACTACTACTGACACTACTACTATTACTACTAATAATACAACACCAACTACTACTACTAGTACTACTGATACTACTACTACTACTACTACAAATTCGTTCAAATTCCTCAAATTCCTTCAAATTCCTTAAAAACTGATACTACTACTACTGATACTACTACTACTACTGTTACTACTGATACTACTGATACTACTACTGATACTACTGATACTACTACTACTACTACTGATAGTACTTCTACTACTACTACTACTACTACTACAAATTACTTCAAATTGTTCAAATTCTTCAAATTTTTCTAATTCTTCAATGTTTTTTTAGCTATTTTTTCTCTTCTGCATTGATCTTCTGCATCTTCTCCTCAAATCATTCTGCAGATTAGCATTCTCACTCGCTGTTGCGTAGGAACAGCTTTTTCTAGTTATTATTATTATTATTATCAGTGAGAATGCTATACAGCATTCTCACTTATTGTTTTCCTGTTTTTCTTTATTATTATTATTATTATTATTATTATTATTATTCCGTACGTTTTTGTGCATCTAACTACTCCTTCATACTTCAACCGATTTCAACGATTTTCGTACCAAAACGTTCGGCTCGTTCTCGACATTACTGCTATATCTCATGGTTATGGTACCTTTTATACTTTTTAAAGTATTTGTACTTTTTGTGCGTTTTTTGTTCCCATTGAAATGAATGCAAATTCCTTCAAATTCTTCAAATTTTTCATATTCCTTCAAATTCTTGTAATCGTTCTTAATGTTCAAATTGTTCAAATGGTTCAAATGGTTCAAATCTTTCAAAATTTTCAATTTTTTTCAAATTTTTCAGATTTTTTCAATTTTTTCGAATACTTCAAATACTTCAAATTCTTCAATTTTTTCAAATTCTTCAAATTCCTTCTAGTTCTTCTGATACAACTGATATTAATACTACTACTACAACAGATACTACTCCTACTACTACTACTTGTACTACTACTACAACTGATACTACTACTACTGATACTACTACTACTACTACTACTACTGATACTACTACCACTACTACTACTACTAATGATACTATTGCTGCTACTGCTACTACTACTGATGCTACTGCTGATACTACAACAACTACTACTGATACTACTACTATTGCTACTACTACTACTACTACTACTAGTACTACTGATACTACTACTACTACTACTACTACAAATTCCTTTAAATTCTTCAAATTCCTTCAAATTCTTTAAAAACTTTTACTACTACTACTACTACTACTGATACTACTCCTACTGATACTTCTACTACTACTACTGATACTACTACTACTACTACTACTACTGATACTACTACTACTACTGATACTACTACTACTACTACTACTACTAATGATACTACTTCTGCTACTGCTACTCCTACTGCTACTACAACAACTACTACTGCTACTACTACTACTATTACTACTACTAATACCACTACTAGTACTACTGATACTACTACTAATACTACTACTACTACTACAAATTCCTTCAAATTCTTTAAAAACTGATACTACCACTACTACTGATACTACTACTACTACTACTGATACTACTACTATTACTACTACTAATACAACTAGTACTACTGATACTACTGATACTACTACTACTACTACTACTACTACTACTACTACTACTACAAATTCCTTCAAATTCTTTAAAAACTGATACTACTACTACTACTGATACTACTACTACTACTACTGACACTACTACGATTACTACTAATAATACAACAACAACTACTACTACTAGTACTACTGATACTACTACTACTACTACTACTACTGATACTACTACTACTACTACTACTACAAATTCCTTCAAATTCTTTAAAAACTGATACTATTACTACTACTAATACTACTACTACTACTGATACTACTACTATTACTACTAATAATACAAGTACTACTACTACTAGTACTACTGATACTACTACTACTACTACTACTAAAAATTCCTTCAAATTCTTCAAATTCCTTCAAATTCCTTCAAATTCTTTAAAAACTGATACTACTACTGCTACTACTGATACTACTGATACTACTGATACTACTACTACTACTGATACTACTACTACTACTGCTACTGATACTACTACTACTCCTCCTACTACTACTACAAATTACTTCAAATTGTTCAAATTCTTCAAATTTTTAAAATTCTTCAATGTTTTTGAGCTATCTTTTCTGTTCTGCATGGATCTTCTGCATATTCTCCTCAAATCATTCTGCAGATTAGCATTCTCACTCGCTGTTGCGTAGGAACAGCTTTTTCTAGTTATTATTATTATTATTCCGTACGTTTTTGTGCGTCTAACTACTCCTGCATACTTCAACCGATTTCAACGATTTTCGTACCAAAACGTCCGGCTCGTTCTCGACATTACTGCTATATCTCATGGTTATGGTACCTTTTATACTTTTTAAAGTATTTGTACTTTTTGTGCGTTTTTTGTTCCCATTGAAATGAATGCAAATTCCTTCAAATTCTTCAAATTTTTCATATTCCTTCAAATTCCTTCAAATTCTTGTAATCGTTCTTAATGTTCAAATTGTTCAAATGGTTCAAATCTTTCAAATTTTTCAATTTTTTTCAAATTTTTCAGATTTTTTCAATTTTTTCGAATACTTCAAATACTTCAAATTCTTCAAATTTTTCAAATTCTTCAAATTCCTTCTAGTTCTTCTAGTTCTTCTGATACAACTGATATTAATACTTCTACTACAACAGATACTACTCCTACTACTACTACTTCTACTACTACTTCTACTACTACTACTACAACTGATACTACTACTACTGATACTACTACTACTACTACTGATACTACTACCACTACTACTACTACTAATGATACTATTGCTGCTACTGCTACTACTACTGATGCTACTGCTGATACTACAACAACTACTACTGATACTACTACTATTACTACTACTATTAGTACTAGTACTACTGATACTACTACTACTACTACTACTACAAATTCCTTTAATTTCTTCAAATTCCTTCAAATTCTTTAAAAACTGATACTACTACTACTACTGATACTACTCCTACTGATACTTCTACTACTACTACTGATACTACTACTACTACTACTACTACTACTGATACTACTACTACTACTAGTGATACTACTACTACTACTACTACTACTAATGATACTACTGCTGCTACTGCTACTACTACTGCTATTACAACAACTACTACTGCTACTACTACTATTACTACTACTAATACAACTACTACCACTACTAGTACTACTGATACTACTATTAATACTACTACTACAAATTCCTTCAAATTCTTTAGAAACTGATACTACCACTACTACTGATACTACTACTACTACTACTGATACTACTACTATTACTACTACTAATACAACAACTAGTACTACTGATACTACTGATACTACTACTACTACTACTACTACTACTACAAATTCCTTCAAATTCTTTAAAAACTGATACTACTACTACTACTGATACTACTACTACTGACACTACTACTATTACTACTAATAATACAAGAACAACTACTACTACTAGTACTACTGATACTACTACTACTACTACTACAAATTCCTTAAAATTCCTTAAAATTCCTTAAAAACTGATACTACTACTACTGATACTACTACTACTACTGCTACTACTGATACTACTACTACTACTGATACTACTGATACTACTAGTACTACTACTGATAGTACTTCTACTACTACTACTACTACTACTACTACAAATTACTTCAAATTGTTCAAATTCTTCAAATTTTTCTAATTCTTCAATGTTTTTTAGCTATTTTTTCTCTTCTGCATTGATCTTCTGCATGTTCCTCAAATCATTCTGCAGATTAGCATTCTCACTCGCTGTTGCGTAGGAACAGCTTTTTCTAGTTACTGTGAATGCAGTAGGCATTCACAGTTCTTGAGATCCTGTTTCTCTTTATTCTTTATTCTTCTTATTCTTATGGGTTATTCTTCCAAATGCGTTTTTACTGTTTAAAGTTTGATTCGCTTCTCCTCCTACAATTTTTCTCCGATTTCAACCATTCAACTTTTAAACTATTCAGCTTCTTCTGGAATCGATGGCTATATCTTTTTGTACTTTTAACTCTTCAACTTTTTAAAATATTCAGCTTTTTCTGCAAGTTTTCAGCTTTTTTTCTCCCATAGGAAATGCATTGAAATCACTAAAATTCCGCTCATTTCAGCTGCTTTTTGACAGCTTACTGCTTCAGCCTACTTTCAGCTAGAAACGCCATTCAACTTTTAAAATGTAGTGATATCTTTCAGCTGTTATGGTATATTTCAGCTTTTTTATATCTTTTACCATTTTCATATAGTACCTCCTTAAAATAATTTTGGCTTTTCAAAAAATTCAGCAAATAACATGCGTTGCTATGGTCGTCAAGTGGCAGTTGGTAGAGTGCGCACTCTAGAAATTCAACTAATTCTTCTTCTCCGAACAACTTCTTCTCAGTCGCTCAATTTTCAACCTTTCCACATAAATTATACATCAAAACGTAGGAATTTTTGTCTGGATTCAGGAAATGTAACCCTCATTGGTGTAGCATTTATAGATTTTTCGCAAATCACCTCAGAGCGACACAAACCCGAAACCTCCACCATTCATTTCCTATGGAGCGGTTTTGAAAAATAACGCCTGAAAATTGAAAACATCACACGTTTTCGCATCGTCGCTACTCCGAAACCGTTTCATGTACAAGCATGAGACTTTCACACATGAATGTCCCGACCCTTCTGGCACTCATAAAAAAGGAATTGTTTGGATAACTGTTACGGTTTTACCGCAGGAACAATTTGTTCGGGAGTAGCGAATGTGCAAATTCCTGAAAACGCTTTTCAGCTGCATTTTCCCACATCATCCACTTTTTTACATCGTCGCTGTGCCTACACCGAATTTTGTACAAACATGAAAATGGGCACCATAGTCCTCAAAAGCCTGCTGATACTCATAGTGAAAGAATTATTTTGATATCTCTTATACTTTTTCAGCTACAGCGATTTGTTCGGGACCGTTTCTAGAGGATTTCTGAAAGTCCATAAAAATCACCTTTATATCATAATTTTTCACGCCTTTATTAAACTTTTTCCAGCAAAAACCGATAGCCTGTCTTCTTCCCCTATCCGTTACGAAATAAACGCAGAAAAAATTACGTCTCTACCATTTACGGATCAGGAGATATGGAGCGTTGTTCGGGGCAAAGTTCTCCATTATAATCCAATGGGACTTATTGTGAGCAAAGTCTCTGTACTTCGGTAGACTGGCCTGCAGCAGAGGTGTGAGTGAGTTTCCATGACGACGGAACTCTGAGGGCCAGAGGGAGAAGCTCCATTGGGATACAATGGCAACTTTCGACGCCCGCTGCAGCGGCTGTGATTAATGTAGGAATCTGAAATTCGCACAGTCACTTCCTCTTAACATTTTTAAATTTTCAAGTGACTTTCAGCCATGTGTCACTTTTCTGTCCCATTTTGGATTTCACATGCTTTCCTATTGGGCCTTTGCTTCCAACAGGATCTGGCATGATGCCCAGACACGACATAATTGGCCAATACAGCACCACCCACATGTGGGAAATGGCGCTACTGACCATTTTGGTCAAATGTTGAGTTCTGGGCCCAGATGTGGTGAGGCTGAGTTGCTAAAGGAGGCCAATCTGACTCATGACCTTTGGTGACCTTTGGTGACATTAAGTATTGGCACCCTTTTTGAGGCACTTCCCAGTACAGGATTTGGACCAAACTGACAGAGTACACTCACCTGGTGATACTGAACACAACCCTGTTAGCGGCTAACTGTTAGCATGTTGCTAACCGGAAGTAGCTCTAGGAAGGTCCTACAAACTTCTGCTTTACAGAGTCTTTACCTCCTTTATACAGAATGCTCCACTATAAATTTGGGCCACGTCACGTAAAGCATCTCCAAGCTAGGAGGTGTCAAACATCCAATGCTTTTCAATGGGGGCGAAACCCCTTATACTCCCTAGAAATGCAGGCCCACATATGGCTACAGTATATTCAAGTTTGAAATTCTACTTCTGCTTTGTTAAATGATTCAGTGTTTAGAATGAGTTAGGAAATGTTTGGTGCCTTACCCTCAGTTTTTTCTTCTTCTAATCATTCAGCTATTGTTCTTTCATGTACAACTTCTTCAACTTTTTCAACTTCTTCAATGCTTTTCAGCTATTTTTTCTCTTCTTCAAAGATCTTCTGCATCTTTTGCTCAATCATTCAGCTATCTGCATTCACAGTGCATTTTCGCAGGAAATGCAAATTTTTCTAGTTACTGTGAATGCAGTAGGCATTCACAGTTCTTGAGATCCTGTTTCTCTTTATTCTTTATTCTTCTTCTTCTTCTTCTTCTTCTTCTTCTTAGTGTTTATTCTTCCTAATGCGTTTTTACTGTTTAAAGTTTGATTCGCTTCTCCTCCTACAATTTTTCTCCGATTTCAACCATTCAACTTTTAAACTATTCAGCTTCTTCTGGAATCGATGGCTATATCTTTTTGTAGTTTTAACTCTTCAACTTTTTAAAATATTCAGCTTTTTCTGCAAATTTTCAGCTTTTTTTCTCCCATAGGAAATGAATGTAATTCACTGAAATTCTGCTCATTTCAGCTGCTTTTTGACAGCTTACTGCTTCAGCCTACTTTCAGCTAGAAACGCCATTCAACTTTTAAAATGTAGTGATATCTTTCAGCTATTATGGTATATTTCAGCTTTTTCATATCTTTTACCATTTTCATATAGTACCTCCTTAAAATAATTTTGGCTTTTCAAGAAATTCAGCAAATAACATGCGTTGCTATGGTCGTCAAGGAGGCAGTTATAGAGTGCGCACTCTAGAAATTCAACAAATTCTTCTTCTCCGAACAACTTCTTCTCAGTCACTCAATTTTCAACCTATCCACATAAATTATACATCAAAACGTAGGAATTTTTGTCTGGATTCAGGAAATGTAACCCTCATTGCTGTAGCATTTATAGATTTTTCGCAAATCACCTCAGAGCGACACAAACCCGAAACCTCCCCCATTCATTTCCTATGGAGCGGTTTTGAAAAATGACGCCTGAAAATTGAAAACATCACACGTTTTCGCATCGTCGCTACTCTGAAACCGTTTCATGTACAAGCATGAGACTTTCACACATGAATGTCCCGACCCTTCTGGCACTCATAAAAAAGGAATTGTTTGGATAACTGTTACGGTTTTACCGCAGGAACAATTTGTTCGGGAGTAGCGAATGTGCAAATTCCTGAAAACGCTTTTCAGCTGCATTTTCCCACATCATCCACTTTTTTACATCGTCGCTGTGCCTACACCGATTTTTGTACAAACATGAAAATGGGCACCATAGTCCTCAAAAGCCTGCTGATACTCATAGTGAAAGAATTATTTTGATATCTCTTATACTTTTTCAGCTACAGCGATTTGTTCGGGACCGTTTTTAGAGGATTTCTGAAAGTCCATAAAAATTACCTTTATATCATAATTTTTCACGCCTTTATTAAACTTTTTCCAGCAAAAACCGATAGCCTGTCTTCTTCCCCTATCCGTTACGAAATAAATGCAGAAAAAATTACGTCTCTACCATTTACGGATCAGGAGATATGGAGCGTTGTTCGGGGCAAAGTTCTCCATTATAATCCAATGGGACTTATTGTGAGCAAAGTCTCTGCACTTCGGTAGACTGGCCCGCTGCAGGTGTGAGTGAGTTTCCATGACGACGGAACTCTGAGGGCCAGAGGGAGAAGCTCCATTGGGATACAATGGCAACTTTCGACGCCCGCTGCAGCGGCTGTGATTAATGTAGGAATCTGAAATTCGCACAGTCACTTCCTCTTAACATTTTTAAATTTTCAAGTGACTTTCAGCCATGTGTCACTTTTCTGTCCCATTTTGGATTTCACATGCTTTCCTATTGGGCCTTTGCTTCCAACAGGATCTGGCATGATGCCCAGACACGACATAATTGGCCAATACAGCACCACCCACATGTGGGAAATGGCGCTACTGACCATTTTGGTCAAATGTTGAGTTCTGGGCCCAGATGTGGTGAGGCTGAGTTGCTAAAGGAGGCCAATCTGACTTATGACCTTTGGTGACCTTTGGTGACATTAAGTATTGGCACCCTTTTTGAGGCACTTCCCAGTACAGGATTTGGACCAAACTGACAGAGTACACTCACCTGGTGATACTGAACACAACCCTGTTAGCGGCTAACGGTTAGCATGTTGCTAATTGGAAGTAGCTCTAGGAAGCTCGGACAAACTTCTGCTTTACAGAGTCTTTACCTCCTTTATACAGAATGCTCCACTATAAATTTGGGCCACGTCACGTAAAGCATCTCCAAGCTAGGAGGTGTCAAACATCCAATGCTTTTCAATGGGGGCGAAACCCCTTATACTCCCTAGAAATGCAGGCCCACATATGGCTACAGTATATTCAAGTTTGAAATTCTACTTCTGCTTTGTTAAATGATTCAGTGTTTAGAATGAGTTAGGAAATGTTTGGTGCCTTACCCTCAGTTTTTTCTTCTTCTAATTATTCAGCTATTGTTCTTTCATGTTCAAATTCTTCAACTCTTTCAAATTCTTCAACTTTTTCAACTTCTTCAACTTTTTCAACTTCTTCAATGCTTTTCAGCTATTTTTTCTCTTCTTCAAAGATCTTCTGCATCTTTTGCTCAATCATTCAGCTATCTGCATTCACAGTGCATTTTCGCAGGAAATGCAAATTTTTCTAGTTCTTCTTAGTGTTTATTCTTCCAAATGCGTTTTTACTGTTTAAAGTTTGATTCGCTTCTCCTCCTACAATTTTTCTCCGATTTCAACCATTCAACTTTTAAACTATTCAGCTTCTTCTGGAATCGATGGCTATATCTTTTTGTACTTTTAACTCTTCAACTTTTTAAAATATTCAGCTTTTTCTGCAAATTTTCAGCTTTTTTTCTCCCATAGGAAATGAATGTAATTCACTAAAATTCCGCTCATTTCAGCTGCTTTTTGACAGCTTACTGCTTCAGCCTACTTTCAGCTAGAAACGCCATTCAACTTTTAAAATGTAGTGATATCTTTCAGCTATTATGGTCTATTTCAGCTTTTTCATATCTTTTACCATTTTCATATAGTACCTCCTTAAAATAATTTTGGCTTTTCAAGAAATTCAGCAAATAACATGCGTTGCTATGGTCGTCAAGGAGGCAGTTATAGAGTGCGCACTCTAGAAATTCAACAAATTCTTCTTCTCCGAACAACTTCTTCTCAGTCGCTCAATTTTCAACCTATCCACATAAATTATACATCAAAACGTAGGAATTTTTGTCTGGATTCAGGAAATGTAACCCTCATTGGTGTAGCATTTGTAGATTTTTCGCAAATCACCTCAGAGCGACACAAACCCGAAACCTCCCCCATTCATTTCCTATGGAGCGGTTTTGAAAAATGACGTCTGAAAATCCAAAACATCACACGTTTTCGCATCGTCGCTACTCCGAAACCGTTTCATGTACAAGCATAAGACTTTCACACATGAATGTCCCGACCCTTCTGGCACTCATAAAAAAGGAATTGTTTGGATAACTGTTACGGTTTTACCGCAGGAACAATTTGTTCGGGAGTAGCGAATGTGCAAATTCCTGAAAACGCTTTTCAGCTGCATTTTCCCACATCATCCACTTTTTTACATCGTCGCTGTGCCTACACCGATTTTTGTACAAACATGAAAATGGGCACCATAGTCCTCAAAAGCCTGCTGATACTCATAGTGAAAGAATTATTTTGATATCTCTTATACTTTTTCAGCTACAGCGATTTGTTCGGGACCGTTTTTAGAGGATTTCTGAAAGTCCATAAAAATCACCTTTATATCATAATTTTTCACGCCTTTATTAAACTTTTTCCAGCAAAAACCGATAGCCTGTCTTCTTCCCCTATCCGTTACGAAATAAACGCAGAAAAAATTACGTCTCTACCATTTACGGATCAGGAGATATGGAGCGTTGTTCGGGGCAAAGTTCTCCATTATAATCCAATGGGACTTATTGTGAGCAAAGTCTCTGCACTTCGGTAGACTGGCCTGCAGCAGAGGTGTGAGTGAGTTTCCATGACGACGGAACTCTGAGGGCCAGAGGGAGAAGCTCCATTGGGATACAATGGCAACTTTCGACGCCCGCTGCAGCGGCTGTGATTAATGTAGGAATCTGAAATTCGCACAGTCACTTCCTCTTAACATTTTTAAATTTTCAAGTGACTTTCAGCCATGTGTCACTTTTCTGTCCCATTTTGGATTTCACATGCTTTCCTATTGGGCCTTTGCTTCCAACAGGATCTGGCATGATGCCCAGACACGACATAATTGGCCAATACAGCACCACCCACATGTGGGAAATGGCGCTACTGACCATTTTGGTCAAATGTTGAGTTCTGGGCCCAGATGTGGTGAGGCTGAGTTGCTAAAGGAGGCCAATCTGATTCATGACCTTTGGTGACCTTTGGTGACATTAAGTATTGGCACCCTTTTTGAGGCACTTCCCAGTACAGGATTTGGACCAAACTGACAGAGTACACTCACCTGGTGATACTGAACACAACCCTGTTAGCGGCTAACTGTTAGCATGTTGCTAACCGGAAGTAGCTCTAGGAAGGTCCTACAAACTTCTGCTTTACAGAGTCTTTACCTCCTTTATACAGAATGCTCCACTATAAATTTGGGCCACGTCACGTAAAGCATCTCCAAGCTAGGAGGTGTCAAACATCCAATGCTTTTCAATGGGGGCGAAACCCCTTATACTCCCTAGAAATGCAGGCCCACATATGGCTACAGTATATTCAAGTTTGAAATTCTACTTCTGCTTTGTTAAATGATTCAGTGTTTAGAATGAGTTAGGAAATGTTTGGTGCCTTACCCTCAGTTTTTTCTTCTTCTAATCATTCAGCTATTGTTCTTTCATGTACAACTTCTTCAACTTTTTCAACTTCTTCAATGCTTTTCAGCTATTTTTTCTCTTCTTCAAAGATCTTCTGCATCTTTTGCTCAATCATTCAGCTATCTGCATTCACAGTGCATTTTCGCAGGAAATGCAAATTTTTCTAGTTACTGTGAATGCAGTAGGCATTCACAGTTCTTGAGATCCTGTTTCTCTTTATTCTTTATTCTTAGTGTTTATTCTTCCAAATGCGTTTTTACTGTTTAAAGTTTGATTCGCTTCTCCTCCTACAATTTTTCTCCGATTTCAACCATTCAACTTTTAAACTATTCAGCTTCTTCTGGAATCGATGGCTATATCTTTTTGTACTTTTAACTCTTCAACTTTTTAAAATATTCAGCTTTTTCTGCAAATTTTCGGCTTTTTTTCTCCCATAGGAAATGAATGTAATTCACTAAAATTCCGCTCATTTCAGCTGCTTTTTGACAGCTTACTGCTTCAGCCTACTTTCAGCTAGAAACGCCATTCAACTTTTAAAATGTAGTGATATCTTTCAGCTATTATGGTCTATTTCAGCTTTTTCATATCTTTTACCATTTTCATATAGTACCTCCTTAAAATAATTTTGGCTTTTCAAGAAATTCAGCAAATAACATGCGTTGCTATGGTCGTCAAGGAGGCAGTTATAGAGTGCGCACTCTAGAAATTCAACAAATTCTTCTTCTCCGAACAACTTCTTCTCAGTCGCTCAATTTTCAACCTATCCACATAAATTATACATCAAAACGTAGGAATTTTTGTCTGGATTCAGGAAATGTAACCCTCATTGCTGTAGCATTTATAGATTTTTCGCAAATCACCTCAGAGCGACACAAACCCGAAACCTCCCCCATTAATTTCCTATGGAGCGGTTTTGAAAAATGACGCCTGAAAATTGAAAACATCACACGTTTTCGCATCGTCGCTACTCCGAAACCGTTTCATGTACAAGCATGAGACTTTCACACATGAATGTCCCGACCCTTCTGGCACTCATAAAAAAGGAATTGTTTGGATAACTGTTACGGTTTTACCGCAGGAACAATTTGTTCGGGAGTAGCGAATGTGCAAATTCCTGAAAACGCTTTTCAGCTGCATTTTCCCACATCATCCACTTTTTTACATCGTCGCTGTGCCTACACCGATTTTTGTAAAAACATGAAAATGGGCACCATAGTCCTCAAAAGCCTGCTGATACTCATAGTGAAAGAATTATTTTGATATCTCTTATACTTTTTAAGCTACAGCGATTTGTTCGGGACCGTTTTTAGAGGATTTCTGAAAGTCCATAAAAATCACCTTTATATCATAATTTTTCACGCCTTTATTAAACTTTTTCCAGCAAAAACCGATAGCCTGTCTTCTTCCCCTATCCGTTACGAAATAAACGCAGAAAAAATTACGTCTCTACCATTTACGGATCAGGAGATATGGAGCGTTGTTCCGGGCAAAGTTCTCCATTATAATCCAATGGGACTTATTGTGAGCAAAGTCTCTGCACTTCGGTAGACTGGCCCGCTGCAGGTGTGTCAGTGAGTTTCCATGACGACGGAACTCTGAGGGCCAGAGGGAGAAGCTCCATTGGGATACAATGGCAACTTTCGACGCCCGCTGCAGCGGCTGTGATTAATGTAGGAATCTGAAATTCGCACAGTCACTTCCTCTTAACATTTTTAAATTTTCAAGTGACTTTCAGCCATGTGTCACTTTTCTGTCCCATTTTGGATTTCACATGCTTTCCTATTGGGCCTTTGCTTCCAACAGGATCTGGCATGATGCCCAGACACGACATAATTGGCCAATACAGCACCACCCACATGTGGGAAATGGCGCTACTGACCATTTTGGTCAAATGTTGAGTTCTGGGCCCAGATGTGGTGAGGCTGAGTTGCTAAAGGAGGCCAATCTGACTCATGACCTTTGGTGACCTTTGGTGACATTAAGTATTGGCACCCTTTTTGAGGCACTTCCCAGTACAGGATTTGGACCAAACTGACAGAGTACACTCACCTGGTGATACTGAACACAAGCCTGTTAGCGGCTAACTGTTAGCATGTTGCTAACCGGAAGTAGCTCTAGGAAGGTCCTACAAACTTCTGCTTTACAGAGTCTTTACCTCCTTTATACAGAATACTCCACTATAAATTTGGGCCACGTCACGTAAAGCATCTCCAAGCTAGGAGGTGTCAAACATCCAATGCTTTTCAATGGGGGCGAAACCCCTTATACTCCCTAGAAATGCAGGCCCACATATGGCTACAGTATATTCAAGTTTGAAATTCTACTTCTGCTTTGTTAAATGATTCAGTGTTTAGAATGAGTTAGGAAATGTTTGGTGCCTTACCCTCAGTTTTTTCTTCTTCTAATCATTCAGCTATTGTTCTTTCATGTTCAAATTCTTCAACTCTTTCAAATTCTTCAACTTTTTCAACTTCTTCAACTTTTTCAACTTCTTCAACTTTTTCAACTTCTTCAATGCTTTTCAGCTATTTTTTCTCTTCTTCAAAGATCTTCTGCATCTTTTGCTCAATCATTCAGCTATCTGCATTCACAGTGCATTTTCGCAGGAAATGCAAATTTTTCTAGTTACTGTGAATGCAGTAGGCATTCACAGTTCTTGAGATCCTGTTTCTCTTTATTCTTTATTCTTATTTTTATGGGATATTCTTCCAAATGCGTTTTTACTGTTTAAAGTTTGATTCGCTTCTCCTCCTACAATTTTTCTCCGATTTCAACCATTCAACTTTTAAACTATTCAGCTTCTTCTGGAATCGATGGCTATATCTTTTTGTACTTTTAACTCTTCAACTTTTTAAAATATTCAGCTTTTTCTGCAAATTTTCAGCTTTTTTTCTCCCATAGGAAATGAATGTAATTCACTAAAATTCCGCTCATTTCAGCTGCTTTTTGACAGCTTACTGCTTCAGCCTACTTTCAGCTAGAAACGCCATTCAACTTTTAAAATGTAGTGATATCTTTCAGCTATTATGGTCTATTTCAGCTTTTTCATATCTTTTACCATTTTCATATAGTACCTCCTTAAAATAATTTTGGCTTTTCAAGAAATTCAGCAAATAACATGCGTTGCTATGGTCGTCAAGGAGGCAGTTATAGAGTGCGCACTCTAGAAATTCAACAAATTCTTCTTCTCCGAACAACTTCTTCTCAGTCGCTCAATTTTCAACCTATCCACATAAATTATACATCAAAACGTAGGAATTTTTGTCTGGATTCAGGAAATGTAACCCTCATTGGTGTAGCATTTGTAGATTTTTCGCAAATCACCTCAGAGCGACACAAACCCGAAACCTCCCCCATTCATTTCCTATGGAGCGGTTTTGAAAAATGACGTCTGAAAATCCAAAACATCACACGTTTTCGCATCGTCGCTACTCCGAAACCGTTTCATGTACAAGCATGAGACTTTCACACATGAATGTCCCGACCCTTCTGGCACTCATAAAAAAGGAATTGTTTGGATAACTGTTACGGTTTTACCGCAGGAACAATTTGTTCGGGAGTAGCGAATGTGCAAATTCCTGAAAACGCTTTTCAGCTGCATTTTCCCACATCATCCACTTTTTTACATCGTCGCTGTGCCTACACCGATTTTCGTACAAACATGAAAATGGGCACCATAGTCCTCAAAAGCCTGCTGATACTCATAGTGAAAGAATTATTTTGATATCTCTTATACTTTTTCAGCTACAGCGATTTGTTCGGGACCGTTTTTAGAGGATTTTGGAAAGTCCATAAAAATCACCTTTATATCATAATTTTTCACGCCTTTATTAAACTTTTTCCAGCAAAAACCGATAGCCTGTCTTCTTCCCCTATCCGTTACGAAATAAACGCAGAAAAAATTACGTCTCTACCATTTACGGATCAGGAGATATGGAGCGTTGTTCGGGGCAAAGTTCTCCATTATAATCCAATGGGACTTATTGTGAGCAAAGTCTCTGCACTTCGGTAGACTGGCCTGCAGCAGAGGTGTGAGTGAGTTTCCATGACGACGGAACTCTGAGGGCCAGAGGGAGAAGCTCCATTGGGATACAATGGCAACTTTCGACGCCCGCTGCAGCGGCTGTGATTAATGTAGGAATCTGAAATTCGCACAGTCACTTCCTCTTGACATTTTAAAATTTTCAAGTGACTTTCAGCCATGTGTCACTTTTCTGTCCCATTTTGGATTTCACATGCTTTCCTTTTGGGCCTTTGCTTCCAACAGGACCTGGCATGATGCCTAGACACGACCCAATTGGCCAATACAGTACCACCCACCTGTGGGAAATGGCGCTACTGACCATTTTGGTCAAATATTGAGTTCTGGGCCCAGATGTGGTGAGGCTGAGTTGCTAAAGGAGGCCAATCTGACCCATGAACTTTGGTGACGTTTGGCGACATTAAGTATTGGCACCCCTATTTGAGGCACTTCCCAGTACAGGATTTGGACCAAACTGACAGAGTACAATCACCCGGTGATCCTGAGCACAACCATGTTAGCGGCTAACGGTTAGCATGTTGCTAACCGGAAGTAGCTCTAGGAAGCTCAGACAAACTTCTGCTTTTCAGAGTCTGTACCTCCTTTATACAGAATGCTCCACAATAAGTTTGGGCCTCGTCACATAAAGCATCTCCAAGTTAGGAGGTGTCAAACATCCAATGCTTTTCAATGGGGGCGAAACCCCTTATACTCCCTAGAAATGCAGGCCCACATATGGCTACAGTATATTCAAGTTTGAAATTCTACTTCTGCTTTGTTAAACGATTCAGTGTTTAGAATGAGTTAGGAAATGTTTGGTGCCTTTCCCTCAGTTTTTTCTTCTTCTAATCATTCAGCTATTGTTCTTTCATGTTCAAATTCTTCAACCCTTTCAAATTCTTCAACATTTTCAACTTCTTCAACTTTTTCAACTTCTTCAATGCTTTTCAGCTATTTTTTCTCTTCTTCAAAGATCTTCTGCATCTTTTGCTCAATCATTCAGCTATCTGCATTCACAGTGCATTTTCGCAGGAAATGCAAATTTTTCTAGTTCTTCTTCTTCTTCTTCTTCTTCTTCTTAGTGTTTATTCTTCCTAATGCGTTTTTACTGTTTAAAGTTTGATTCGCTTCTCCTCCTACAATTTTTCTCCGATTTCAACCATTCAACTTTTAAACTATTCAGCTTCTTCTGGAATCGATGGCTATATCTTTTTGTAGTTTTAACTCTTCAACTTTTTAAAATATTCAGCTTTTTCTGCAAATTTTCAGCTTTTTTTCTCCCATAGGAAATGAATGTAATTCACTGAAATTCTGCTCATTTCAGCTGCTTTTTGACAGCTTACTGCTTCAGCCTACTTTCAGCTAGAAACGCCATTCAACTTTTAAAATGTAGTGATATCTTTCAGCTATTATGGTATATTTCAGCTTTTTCATATCTTTTACCATTTTCATATAGTACCTCCTTAAAATAATTTTGGCTTTTCAAGAAATTCAGCAAATAACATGCGTTGCTATGGTCGTCAAGGAGGCAGTTATAGAGTGCGCACTCTAGAAATTCAACAAATTCTTCTTCTCCGAACAACTTCTTCTCAGTCACTCAATTTTCAACCTATCCACATAAATTATACATCAAAACGTAGGAATTTTTGTCTGGATTCAGGAAATGTAACCCTCATTGCTGTAGCATTTATAGATTTTTCGCAAATCACCTCAGAGCGACACAAACCCGAAACCTCCCCCATTCATTTCCTATGGAGCGGTTTTGAAAAATGACGCCTGAAAATTGAAAACATCACACGTTTTCGCATCGTCGCTACTCTGAAACCGTTTGATGTACAAGCATGAGACTTTCACACATGAATGTCCCGACCCTTCTGGCACTCATAAAAAAGGAATTGTTTGGATAACTGTTACGGTTTTACCGCAGGAACAATTTGTTCGGGAGTAGCGAATGTGCAAATTCCTGAAAACGCTTTTCAGCTGCATTTTCCCACATCATCCACTTTTTTACATCGTCGCTGTGCCTACACCGATTTTTGTACAAACATGAAAATGGGCACCATAGTCCTCAAAAGCCTGCTGATACTCATAGTGAAAGAATTATTTTGATATCTCTTATACTTTTTCAGCTACAGCGATTTGTTCGGGACCGTTTTTAGAGGATTTCTGAAAGTCCATAAAAATTACCTTTATATCATAATTTTTCACGCCTTTATTAAACTTTTTCCAGCAAAAACCGATAGCCTGTCTTCTTCCCCTATCCGTTACGAAATAAACGCAGAAAAAATTACGTCTCTACCATTTACGGATCAGGAGATATGGAGCGTTGTTCGGGGCAAAGTTTTCCATTATAATCCAATGGGACTTATTGTGAGCAAAGTCTCTGCACTTCGGTAGACTGGCCCGCTGCAGGTGTGAGTGAGTTTCCATGACGACGGAACTCTGAGGGCCAGAGGGAGAAGCTCCATTGGGATACAATGGCAACTTTCGACGCCCGCTGCAGCGGCTGTGATTAATGTAGGAATCTGAAATTCGCACAGTCACTTCCTCTTAACATTTTTAAATTTTCAAGTGACTTTCAGCCATGTGTCACTTTTCTGTCCCATTTTGGATTTCACATGCTTTCCTATTGGGCCTTTGCTTCCAACAGGATCTGGCATGATGCCCAGACACGACATAATTGGCCAATACAGCACCACCCACATGTGGGAAATGGCGCTACTGACCATTTTGGTCAAATGTTGAGTTCTGGGCCCAGATGTGGTGAGGCTGAGTTGCTAAAGGAGGCCAATCTGACTCATGACCTTTGGTGACCTTTGGTGACATTAAGTATTGGCACCCTTTTTGAGGCACTTCCCAGTACAGGATTTGGACCAAACTGACAGAGTACACTCACCTGGTGATACTGAACACAACCCTGTTACCGGCTAATGGTTAGCATGTTGCTAATTGGAAGTAGCTCTAGGAAGGTCGGACAAACTTCTGCTTTACAGAGTCTTTACCTCCTTTATACAGAATGCTCCACTATAAATTTGGGCCACGTCACGTAAAGCATGTCCAAGCTAGGAGGTGTCAAACATCCAATGCTTTTCAATGGGGGCGAAACCCCTTATACTCCCTAGAAATGCAGGCCCACATATGGCTACAGTATATTCAAGTTTGAAATTCTACTTCTGCTTTGTTAAATGATTCAGTGTTTAGAATGAGTTAGGAAATGTTTGGTGCCTTACCCTCAGTTTTTTCTTCTTCTAATCATTCAGCTATTGTTCTTTCATGTTCAAATTCTTCAACTCTTTCAAATTCTTCAACTTTTCAACTTCTTCAACTTTTTCAACTTCTTCAATGCTTTTCAGCTATTTTTTCTCTTCTTCAAAGATCTTCTGCATCTTTTGCTCAATCATTCAGCTATCTGCATTCACAGTGCATTTTCGCAGGAAATGCAAATTTTTCTAGTTCTTCTTAGTGTTTATTCTTCCAAATGCGTTTTTACTGTTTAAAGTTTGATTCGCTTCTCCTCCTACAATTTTTCTCCGATTTCAACCATTCAACTTTTAAACTATTCAGCTTCTTCTGGAATCGATGGCTATATCTTTTTGTACTTTTAACTCTTCAACTTTTTAAAATATTCAGCTTTTTCTGCAAATTTTCAGCTTTTTTTCTCCCATAGGAAATGAATGTAATTCACTAAAATTCCGCTCATTTCAGCTGCTTTTTGACAGCTTACTGCTTCAGCCTACTTTCAGCTAGAAACGCCATTCAACTTTTAAAATGTAGTGATATCTTTCAGCTATTATGGTCTATTTCAGCTTTTTCATATCTTTTACCATTTTCATATAGTACCTCCTTAAAATAATTTTGGCTTTTCAAGAAATTCAGCAAATAACATGCGTTGCTATGGTCGTCAAGGAGGCAGTTATAGAGTGCGCACTCTAGAAATTCAACAAATTCTTCTTCTCCGAACAACTTCTTCTCAGTCGCTCAATTTTCAACCTATCCACATAAATTATACATCAAAACGTAGGAATTTTTGTCTGGATTCAGGAAATGTAACCCTCATTGGTGTAGCATTTGTAGATTTTTCGCAAATCACCTCAGAGCGACACAAACCCGAAACCTCCCCCATTCATTTCCTATGGAGCGGTTTTGAAAAATGACGTCTGAAAATCCAAAACATCACACGTTTTCGCATCGTCGCTACTCCGAAACCGTTTCATGTACAAGCATAAGACTTTCACACATGAATGTCCCGACCCTTCTGGCACTCATAAAAAAGGAATTGTTTGGATAACTGTTACGGTTTTACCGCAGGAACAATTTGTTCGGGAGTAGCGAATGTGCAAATTCCTGAAAACGCTTTTCAGCTGCATTTTCCCACATCATCCACTTTTTTACATCGTCGCTGTGCCTACACCGATTTTTGTACAAACATGAAAATGGGCACCATAGTCCTCAAAAGCCTGCTGATACTCATAGTGAAAGAATTATTTTGATATCTCTTATACTTTTTCAGCTACAGCGATTTGTTCGGGACCGTTTTTAGAGGATTTCTGAAAGTCCATAAAAATCACCTTTATATCATAATTTTTCACGCCTTTATTAAACTTTTTCCAGCAAAAACCGATAGCCTGTCTTCTTCCCCTATCCGTTACGAAATAAACGCAGAAAAAATTACGTCTCTACCATTTACGGATCAGGAGATATGGAGCGTTGTTCGGGGCAAAGTTCTCCATTATAATCCAATGGGACTTATTGTGAGCAAAGTCTCTGCACTTCGGTAGACTGGCCTGCAGCAGAGGTGTGAGTGAGTTTCCATGACGACGGAACTCTGAGGGCCAGAGGGAGAAGCTCCATTGGGATACAATGGCAACTTTCGACGCCCGCTGCAGCGGCTGTGATTAATGTAGGAATCTGAAATTCGCACAGTCACTTCCTCTTAACATTTTTAAATTTTCAAGTGACTTTCAGCCATGTGTCACTTTTCTGTCCCATTTTGGATTTCACATGCTTTCCTATTGGGCCTTTGCTTCCAACAGGATCTGGCATGATGCCCAGACACGACATAATTGGCCAATACAGCACCACCCACATGTGGCAAATGGCGCTACTGACCATTTTGGTCAAATGTTGAGTTCTGGGCCCAGATGTGGTGAGGCTGAGTTGCTAAAGGAGGCCAATCTGACTCATGACCTTTGGTGACCTTTGGTGACATTAAGTATTGGCACCCTTTTTGAGGCACTTCCCAGTACAGGATTTGGACCAAACTGACAGAGTACACTCACCTGGTGATACTGAACACAACCCTGTTAGCGGCTAACTGTTAGCATGTTGCTAACCGGAAGTAGCTCTAGGAAGGTCCTACAAACTTCTGCTTTACAGAGTCTTTACCTCCTTTATACAGAATGCTCCACTATAAATTTGGGCCACGTCACGTAAAGCATCTCCAAGCTAGGAGGTGTCAAACATCCAATGCTTTTCAATGGGGGCGAAACCCCTTATACTCCCTAGAAATGCAGGCCCACATATGGCTACAGTATATTCAAGTTTGAAATTCTACTTCTGCTTTGTTAAATGATTCAGTGTTTAGAATGAGTTAGGAAATGTTTGGTGCCTTACCCTCAGTTTTTTCTTCTTCTAATCATTCAGCTATTGTTCTTTCATGTTCAAATTCTTCAACTCTTTCAAATTCTTCAACTTTTTCAACTTCTTCAACTTTTTCAACTTTTTCAATGCTTTTCAGCTATTTTTTCTCTTCTTCAAAGATCTTCTGCATCTTTTGCTCAATCATTCAGCTATCTGCATTCACAGTGCATTTTCGCAGGAAATGCAAATTTTTCTAGTTACTGTGAATGCAGTAGGCATTCACAGTTCTTGAGATCCTGTTTCTCTTTATTCTTTATTCTTCTTATTATTATTATAGGATATTCTTCCAAATGCGTTTTTACTGTTTAAAGTTTGATTCGCTTCTCCTCCTACAATTTTTCTCCGATTTCAACCATTCAACTTTTAAACTATTCAGCTTCTTCTGGAATCGATGGCTATATCTTTTTGTACTTATATCTTTTCAACTTTTTAAAATATTCAGCTTTTTCTGCAAATTTTCAGCTTTTTTTCTCCCATAGGAAATGAATGTAAATCACTAAAATTCCGCTCATTTCAGCTGCTTTTTGACAGCTTACTGCTTCAGCCTACTTTCAGCTAGAAACGCCATTCAACTTTTAAAATGTAGTGATATCTTTCAGCTATTATGGTCTATTTCAGCTTTTTCATATCTTTTACCATTTTCATATAGTACCTCCTTAAAATAATTTTGGCTTTTCAAGAAATTCAGCAAATAACATGCGTTGCTATGGTCGTCAAGGAGGCAGTTATAGAGTGCGCACTCTAGAAATTCAACAAATTCTTCTTCTCCGAACAACTTCTTCTCACTCGCTCAATTTTCAACCTATCCACATAAATTATACATCAAAACGTAGGATTTTTTGTCTGGATTCAGGAAATGTAACCCTCATTGCTGTAGCATTTATAGATTTTTCGCAAATCACCTCAGAGCGACACAAACCCGAAACCTCCCCCATTCATTTCCTATGGAGCGGTTTTGAAAAATGACGCCTGAAAATTGAAAACATCACATGTTTTCGCATCGTCGCTACTCCGAAACCGTTTCATGTACAAGCATGAGACTTTCACACATGAATGTCCCGACCCTTCTGGCACTCATAAAAAAGGAATTGTTTGGATAACTGTTACGGTTTTACCGCAGGAACAATTTGTTCGGGAGTAGCAAATGTGCAAATTCCTGAAAACGCTTTTCAGCTGCATTTTCCCACATCATCCATTTTTTTACATCGTCGCTGTGCCTACACCGATTTTTGTACAAACATGAAAATGGGCACCATAGTCCTCAAAAGCCTGCTGATACTCATAGTGAAAGAATTATTTTGATATCTCTTATACTTTTTCAGCTACAGCGATTTGTTCGGGACCGTTTTTAGAGGATTTCTGAAAGTCCATAAAAATCACCTTTATATCATAATTTTTCACGCCTTTATTAAACTTTTTCCAGCAAAAACCGATAGCCTGTCTTCTTCCCCTATCCGTTACGAAATAAACGCAGAAAAAATTACGTCTCTACCATTTACGGATCAGGAGATATGGAGCGTTGTTCGGGGCAAAGTTCTCCATTATAATCCAATGGGACTTATTGTGAGCAAAGTCTCTGCACTTCGGTAGACTGGCCTGCAGCAGAGGTGTGAGTGAGTTTCCATGACGACGGAACTCTGAGGGCCAGAGGGAGAAGCTCCATTGGGATACAATGGCAACTTTCGACGCCCGCTGCAGCGGCTGTGATTAATGTAGGAATCTGAAATTCGGACAGTCACTTCCTCTTAACATTTTTAAATTTTCAAGTGACTTTCAGCCATGTGTCACTTTTCTGTCCCATTTTGGATTTCACATGCTTTCCTATTGGGCCTTTGCTTCCAACAGGATCTGGCATGATGCCCAGACACGACATAATTGGCCAATACAGCACGACCCACATGTGGGAAATGGCGCTACTGACCATTTTGGTCAAATGTTGAGTTCTGGGCCCAGATGTGGTGAGGCTGAGTTGCTAAAGGAGGCCAATCTGACTCATGACCTTTGGTGACCTTTGGTGACATTAAGTATTGGCACCCTTTTTGAGGCACTTCCCAGTACAGGATTTGGACCAAACTGACAGAGTACACTCACCTGGTGATACTGAACACAACCCTGTTAGCGGCTAACTGTTAGCATGTTGCTAACCGGAAGTAGCTCTAGGAAGGTCCTACAAACTTCTGCTTTACAGAGTCTTTACCTCCTTTATACAGAATGCTCCACTATAAATTTGGGCCACGTCACATAAAGCATCTCCAAGCTAGGAGGTGTCAAACATCTAATGCTTTTCAATGGGGGTGAAACCCCTTATACTCCCTAGAAATGCAGGCCCACATATGGCTACAGTATATTCAAGTTTGAAATTCTACTTCTGCTTTGTTAAATGATTCAGTGTTTAGAATGAGTTAGGAAATGTTTGGTGCCTTACCCTCAGTTTTTTCTTCTTCTAATCATTCAGCTATTGTTCTTTCATGTTCAAATTCTTCAACTCTTTCAAATTCTTCAACTTTTTCAACTTCTTCAACTTTTTCAACTTCTTCAATGCTTTTCAGCTATTTTTTCTCTTCTTCAAAGATCTTCTGCATCTTTTGCTCAATCATTCAGCTATCTGCATTCACAGTGCATTTTCGCAGGAAATGCAAATTTTTCTAGTTCTTTATTCTTCTTCTTCTTCTTAGTGTTTATTCTTCCAAATGCGTTTTTACTGTTTAAAGTTTGATTCGCTTCTCCTCCTACAATTTTTCTCCGATTTCAACCATTCAACTTTTAAACTATTCAGCTTCTTCTGGAATCGATGGCTATATCTTTTTGTACTTTTAACTCTTCAACTTTTTAAAATATTCAGCTTTTTCTGCAAATTTTCAGCTTTTTTTCTCCCATAGGAAATGAATGTAATTCACTAAAATTACGCTCATTTCAGCTGCTTTTTGACAGCTTACTGCTTCAGCCTACTTTCAGCTAGAAACGCCATTCAACTTTTAAAATGTAGTGATATCTTTCAGCTATTATGGTCTATTTCAGCTTTTTCATATCTTTTACCATTTTCATATAGTACCTCCTTAAAATAATTTTGGCTTTTCAAGAAATTCAGCAAATAACATGCGTTGCTATGGTCGTCAAGGAGGCAGTTATAGAGTGCGCACTCTAGAAATTCAACAAATTCTTCTTCTCCGAACAACTTCTTCTCAGTCGCTCAATTTTCAACCTATCCACATAAATTATACATCAAAACGTAGGAATTTTTGTCTGGATTCAGGAAATGTAACCCTCATTGCTGTAGCATTTATAGATTTTTCGCAAATCACCTCAGAGCGACACAAACCCGAAACCTCCCCCATTCATTTCCTATGGAGCGGTTTTGAAAAATGACGCCTGAAAATTGAAAACATCACACGTTTTCGCATCGTCGCTACTCCGAAACCGTTTCATGTACAAGCATGAGACTTTCACACATGAATGTCCCGACCCTTCTGGCACTCATAAAAAAGGAATTGTTTGGATAACTGTTACGGTTTTACCGCAGGAACAATTTGTTCGGGAGTAGCGAATGTGCAAATTCCTGAAAACGCTTTTCAGCTGCATTTTCCCACATCATCCACTTTTTTACATCGTCGCTGTGCCTACACCGATTTTTGTACAAACATGAAAATGGGCACCATAGTCCTCAAAAGCCTGCTGATACTCACAGTGAAAGAATTATTTTGATATCTCTTATACTTTTTCAGCTACAGCGATTTGTTCGGGACCGTTTTTAGAGGATTTCTGAAAGTCCATAAAAATCACCTTTATATCATAATTTTTCACGCCTTTATTAAACTTTTTCCAGCAAAAACCGATAGCCTGTCTTCTTCCCCTATCCGTTACGAAATAAACGCAGAAAAAATGACGTCTCTACCATTTACGGATCAGGAGATATGGAGCGTTGTTCGGGGCAAAGTTCTCCATTATAATCCAATGGGACTTATTGTGAGCAAAGTCTCTGCACTTCGGTAGACTGGCCTGCAGCAGAGGTGTGAGTGAGTTTCCATGACGACGGAACTCTGAGGGCCAGAGGGAGAAGCTCCATTGGGATACAATGGCAACTTTCGACGCCCGCTGCAGCGGCTGTGATTAATGTAGGAATCTGAAATTCGCACAGTCACTTCCTCTTAACATTTTTAAATTTTCAAGTGACTTTCAGCCATGTGTCACTTTTCTGTCCCATTTTGGATTTCACATGCTTTCCTATTGGGCCTTTGCTTCCAACAGGATCTGGCATGATGCCCAGACACGACATAATTGGCCAATACAGCACCACCCACATGTGGCAAATGGCGCTACTGACCATTTTGGTCAAATGTTGAGTTCTGGGCCCAGATGTGGTGAGGCTGAGTTGCTAAAGGAGGCCAATCTGACTCATGACCTTTGGTGACCTTTGGTGACATTAAGTATTGGCACCCTTTTGGAGGCACTTCCCAGTACAGGATTTGGACCAAACTGACAGAGTACACTCACCTGGTGATACTGAACACAACCCTGTTAGCGGCTAACTGTTAGCATGTTGCTAACCGGAAGTAGCTCTAGGAAGGTCCTACAAACTTCTGCTTTACAGAGTCTGTACCTCCTTTATACAGAATGCTCCACTATAAATTTGGGCCATGTCACGTAAAGCATCTCCAAGCTAGGAGGTGTCAAACATCCAATGCTTTTCAATGGGGGTGAAACCCCTTATACTCCCTAGAAATGCAGGCCCACATTTGGCTACAGTATATTCAAGTTTGAAATTCTACTTCTGCTTTGTTAAATGATTCAGTGTTTAGAATGAGTTAGGAAATGTTTGGTGCCTTACCCTCAGTTTTTTCTTCTTCTAATCATTCAGCTATTGTTCTTTCATGTTCAAATTCTTCAACTCTTTCAAATTCTTCAACTTTTTCAACTTTTTCAACTTCTTCAATGCTTTTCAGCTATTTTTTCTCTTCTTCAAAGATCTTCTGCATCTTTTGCTCAATCATTCAGCTATCTGCATTCACAGTGCATTTTCGCAGGAAATGCAAATTTTTCTAGTTCTTTATTCTTAGTGTTTATTCTTCCAAATGCGTTTTTACTGTTTAAAGTTTGATTCGCTTCTCCTCCTACAATTTTTCTCCGATTTCAACCATTCAACTTTTAAACTATTCAGCTTCTTCTGGAATCGATGGCTATATCTTTTTGTACTTTTAACTCTTCAACTTTTTAAAATATTCAGCTTTTTCTGCAAATTTTCAGCTTTTTTTCTCCCATAGGAAATGAATGTAATTCACTAAAATTCCGCTCATTTCAGCTGCTTTTTGAAAGCTTACTGCTTCAGCCTACTTTCAGCTAGAAACGCCATTCAACTTTTAAAATGTAGTGATATCTTTCAGCTATTATGGTCTATTTCAGCTTTTTCATATCTTTTACCATTTTCATATAGTACCTCCTTAAAATAATTTTGGCTTTTCAAGAAATTCAGCAAATAACATGCGTTGCTATGGTCGTCAAGGAGGCAGTTATAGAGTGCGCACTCTAGAAATTCAACAAATTCTTCTTCTCCGAACAACTTCTTCTCAGTCGCTCAATTTTCAACCTATCCACATAAATTATACATCAAAACGTAGGAATTTTTGTCTGGATTCAGGAAATGTAACCCTCATTGCTGTAGCATTTATAGATTTTTCGCAAATCACCTCAGAGCGACACAAACCCGAAACCTCCCCCATTCATTTCCTATGGAGCGGTTTTGAAAAATGACGCCTGAAAATTGAAAACATCACACGTTTTCGCATCGTCGCTACTCCGAAACCGTTTCATGTACAAGCATGAGACTTTCACACATGAATGTCCCGACCCTTCTGGCACTCATAAAAAAGGAATTGTTTGGATAACTGTTACGGTTTTACCGCAGGAACAATTTGTTCGGGAGTAGCGAATGTGCAAATTCCTGAAAACGCTTTTCAGCTGCATTTTCCCACATCATCCACTTTTTTACATCGTCGCTGTGCCTACACCGATTTTTGTAAAAACATGAAAATGGGCACCATAGTCCTCAAAAGCCTGCTGATACTCATAGTGAAATAATTATTTTGATATCTCTTATACTTTTTCAGCTACAGCGATTTGTTCGGGACCGCTTTTAGAGGATTTCTGAAAGTCCATAAAAATCACCTTTATATCATAATTTTTCACGCCTTTATTAAACTTTTTCCAGCAAAAACCGATAGCCTGTCTTCTTCCCCTATCCGTTACGAAATAAACGCAGAAAAAATTACGTCTCTACCATTTACGGATCAGGAGATATGGAGCGTTGTTCCGGGCAAAGTTCTCCATTATAATCCAATGGGACTTATTGTGAGCAAAGTCTCTGCACTTCGGTAGACTGGCCCGCTGCAGGTGTGTCAGTGAGTTTCCATGACGACGGAACTCTGAGGGCCAGAGGGAGAAGCTCCATTGGGATACAATGGCAACTTTCGACGCCCGCTGCAGCGGCTGTGATTAATGTAGGAATCTGAAATTCGCACAGTCACTTCCTCTTAACATTTTTAAATTTTCAAGTGACTTTCAGCCATGTGTCACTTTTCTGTCCCATTTTGGATTTCACATGCTTTCCTATTGGGCCTTTGCTTCCAACAGGATCTGGCATGATGCCCAGACACGACATAATTGGCCAATACAGCACCACCCACATGTGGGAAATGGCGCTACTGACCATTTTGGTCAAATGTTGAGTTCTGGGCCCAGATGTGGTGAGGCTGAGTTGCTAAAGGAGGCCAATCTGACTCATGACCTTTGGTGACCTTTGGTGACATTAAGTATTGGCACCCTTTTTGAGGCACTTCCCAGTACAGGATTTGGACCAAACTGACAGAGTACACTCACCTGGTGATACTGAACACAACCCTGTTAGCGGCTAACTGTTAGCATGTTGCTAACCGGAAGTAGCTCTAGGAAGGTCCTACAAACTTCTGCTTTACAGAGTCTTTACCTCCTTTATACAGAATGCTCCACTATAAATTTGGGCCACGTCACGTAAAGCATCTCCAAGCTAGGAGGTGTCAAACATCCAATGCTTTTCAATGGGGGCGAAACCCCTTATACTCCCTAGAAATGCAGGCCCACATATGGCTACAGTATATTCAAGTTTGAAATTCTACTTCTGCTTTGTTAAATGATTCAGTGTTTAGAATGAGTTAGGAAATGTTTGGTGCCTTACCCTCAGTTTTTTCTTCTTCTAATCATTCAGCTATTGTTCTTTCATGTTCAAATTCTTCAACTCTTTCAAATTCTTCAACTTTTTCAACTTTTTCAACTTCTTCAATGCTTTTCAGCTATTTTTTCTCTTCTTCAAAGATCTTCTGCATCTTTTGCTCAATCATTCAGCTATCTGCATTCACAGTGCATTTTCGCAGGAAATGCAAATTTTTCTAGTTCTTTATTCTTAGTGTTTATTCTTCCAAATGCGTTTTTACTGTTTAAAGTTTGATTCGCTTCTCCTCCTACAATTTTTCTCCGATTTCAACCATTCAACTTTTAAACTATTCAGCTTCTTCTGGAATCGATGGCTATATCTTTTTGTACTTTTAACTCTTCAACTTTTTAAAATATTCAGCTTTTTCTGCAAATTTTCAGCTTTTTTTCTCCCATAGGAAATGAATGTAATTCACTAAAATTCCGCTCATTTCAGCTGCTTTTTGAAAGCTTACTGCTTCAGCCTACTTTCAGCTAGAAACGCCATTCAACTTTTAAAATGTAGTGATATCTTTCAGCTATTATGGTCTATTTCAGCTTTTTCATATCTTTTACCATTTTCATATAGTACCTCCTTAAAATAATTTTGGCTTTTCAAGAAATTCAGCAAATAACATGCGTTGCTATGGTCGTCAAGGAGGCAGTTATAGAGTGCGCACTCTAGAAATTCAACAAATTCTTCTTCTCCGAACAACTTCTTCTCAGTCGCTCAATTTTCAACCTATCCACATAAATTATACATCAAAACGTAGGAATTTTTGTCTGGATTCAGGAAATGTAACCCTCATTGCTGTAGCATTTATAGATTTTTCGCAAATCACCTCAGAGCGACACAAACCCGAAACCTCCCCCATTCATTTCCTATGGAGCGGTTTTGAAAAATGACGCCTGAAAATTGAAAACATCACACGTTTTCGCATCGTCGCTACTCCGAAACCGTTTCATGTACAAGCATGAGACTTTCACACATGAATGTCCCGACCCTTCTGGCACTCATAAAAAAGGAATTGTTTGGATAACTGTTACGGTTTTACCGCAGGAACAATTTGTTCGGGAGTAGCGAATGTGCAAATTCCTGAAAACGCTTTTCAGCTGCATTTTCCCACATCATCCACTTTTTTACATCGTCGCTGTGCCTACACCGATTTTTGTAAAAACATGAAAATGGGCACCATAGTCCTCAAAAGCCTGCTGATACTCATAGTGAAATAATTATTTTGATATCTCTTATACTTTTTCAGCTACAGCGATTTGTTCGGGACCGCTTTTAGAGGATTTCTGAAAGTCCATAAAAATCACCTTTATATCATAATTTTTCACGCCTTTATTAAACTTTTTCCAGCAAAAACCGATAGCCTGTCTTCTTCCCCTATCCGTTACGAAATAAACGCAGAAAAAATTACGTCTCTACCATTTACGGATCAGGAGATATGGAGCGTTGTTCCGGGCAAAGTTCTCCATTATAATCCAATGGGACTTATTGTGAGCAAAGTCTCTGCACTTCGGTAGACTGGCCCGCTGCAGGTGTGTCAGTGAGTTTCCATGACGACGGAACTCTGAGGGCCAGAGGGAGAAGCTCCATTGGGATACAATGGCAACTTTCGACGCCCGCTGCAGCGGCTGTGATTAATGTAGGAATCTGAAATTCGCACAGTCACTTCCTCTTAACATTTTTAAATTTTCAAGTGACTTTCAGCCATGTGTCACTTTTCTGTCCCATTTTGGATTTCACATGCTTTCCTATTGGGCCTTTGCTTCCAACAGGATCTGGCATGATGCCCAGACACGACATAATTGGCCAATACAGCACCACCCACATGTGGGAAATGGCGCTACTGACCATTTTGGTCAAATGTTGAGTTCTGGGCCCAGATGTGGTGAGGCTGAGTTGCTAAAGGAGGCCAATCTGACTCATGACCTTTGGTGACCTTTGGTGACATTAAGTATTGGCACCCTTTTTGAGGCACTTCCCAGTACAGGATTTGGACCAAACTGACAGAGTACACTCACCTGGTGATACTGAACACAACCCTGTTAGCGGCTAACTGTTAGCATGTTGCTAACCGGAAGTAGCTCTAGGAAGGTCCTACAAACTTCTGCTTTACAGAGTCTTTACCTCCTTTATACAGAATGCTCCACTATAAATTTGGGCCACGTCACGTAAAGCATCTCCAAGCTAGGAGGTGTCAAACATCCAATGCTTTTCAATGGGGGCGAAACCCCTTATACTCCCTAGAAATGCAGGCCCACATATGGCTACAGTATATTCAAGTTTGAAATTCTACTTCTGCTTTGTTAAATGATTCAGTGTTTAGAATGAGTTAGGAAATGTTTGGTGCCTTACCCTCAGTTTTTTCTTCTTCTAATCATTCAGCTATTGTTCTTTCATGTTCAAATTCTTCAACTCTTTCAAATTCTTCAACTTTGTCAACTTCTTCAACTTTTTCAACTTCTTCAACTTTTTCAACTTCTTCAATGCTTTTCAGCTATTTTTTCTCTTCTTCAAAGATCTTCTGCATCTTTTGCTCAATCATTCAGCTATCTGCATTCACAGTGCATTTTCGCAGGAAATGCACATTTTTCTAGTTATTATTATTATTATTACGGGTAATTATTATTCTCCGCTAAAACGCGTTGGGCGGCCCATGCGGATTTGTAACGAACCTATTGAATCAGGTATCCAAGTACAGAATGTGCACCGCTACTCAAACCCAGAAATTCAGACCCCTCAACAACTAGGGGGCGCTATAACAAAGGACAATGCGTTTTGGCCTATAACCACCAAACTACTTGTCCCACACTCAAAAACTTCACATCACTTTGTTTATTGGATGATTCTGCAAAATAAAGGGAATGGGGTACCGCGAGCGAGCTATTTTTAGAAACGTAACGTCACGATGACGTCACATCACGTGGTACGCAGTAGGACAAACTCCCAAATCCGCCGCTGTTTTGCTGTAGAAGAGACGTGCGTTAGCCTAGGTTGTACTGTTTAAAAGACTGCTTTTTCCAAAATCTAAGACCATTGTTTATAAACATTGTTGCTATGGAACGTGCAACAGCGACTCGAGGTACGCTGATCGGCCGCATATGAAGGATGTTTTCTTCATTACTTTCCCGAAATTCAAGAGTGCCAAGGAGAAATGTGTGCGCTTGGTCCATCGGTGCGGTCGGCCTACATATGTAGCAAGGATTTTGTCGGAGGAAAGGGCACAACCGAAGAACATCCTGACCCAATTCCAGCGACATCAAGTAGTGAACAGGTAAGATTATTTTGGTGGCCGAGATGTTAATAATGAAACGCCTGCTACCATGATAGCATATAGGCTATCATGGTAGCAGGCGCTAACATGATGATACCCTGCTACCAGGATAGCTTACTCAAAAACATTTCAAAGGGGACAAACATTAAACATATACTGATCCCTGGACGGTGATAACAAACAAAAAAACGGCCGATGACGCCATGACCACCGCGCAGGAAAAAACAAAACAAAGCTTACCGTTTGATCAACTCGGCCCGTTTTCCGGTCTTTTTAAGCCCTCGACACTCAAGCCATCGTTTGAGCTGAAGGTTGGTGTGTTCTTCGACAGTGCGACCAGTAATCCGTGCGCCTGGGACATCGTTTTGGGAAAGTTTAATGGCTGCAAAGTCGGTCATATCGCTGGTTCTGTTGCTGGTTGCTACGTGCGTTCTCTATCGGTTTGTCCTACCTAAGCGGCAAAAGGGGCGTTGCTGTTGAGGCGGTGACGTCACGTGCGCGGTACCCCATTGGCACACCCTTCGTTTCCCAGCTAGTTTTCGCGCTACATGGCTACAAAGGTTAAACCTTTC
Source organism: Fundulus diaphanus (assembly GCA_037039145.1). Taxonomy (NCBI): domain Eukaryota; kingdom Metazoa; phylum Chordata; class Actinopteri; order Cyprinodontiformes; family Fundulidae; genus Fundulus; species Fundulus diaphanus. Next base: position 1,132,014 of record CM073140.1, read on the forward strand.
TTGTTAAACTCCTCCTACATTTTTTATGCAATCCGCGCAAAACTCCATATATAACCGCGTAATGGACAAATAAAAAAAGTTAACGCGCCGGATTTTTGAATTTTGACTACTTCGAAAAGTAACGCTAAAATAAGTGATTGTTAGCCAGCTAGCTCTAAATGTAATTGCTGATTATTCTAAAACCATAACAGATTTTGACATGTCCTTCATAACCCATAGTCCAAATAAGATTTTGCACATGTGACCCGCGTTTGAGGATCGTCCATCACTAGGGGGCGCTGTGATGTCAAGAAATCTACTACGCAAGAATGGCTGATCGGATTTTTACAAAACCTTCTTCATCCCCTTCCAGTCATACCCCTGAGCTCAGGTGTTAAATATGGTAATGATTAAAACAAGTGGGCGGGGCCTATTTCCAAAAGTGTTAAAAAACCTGGAGAATAATAAAAGCAATAAAGTAAAGAATAAAAAATGCTTTAAAATCAATTTTTTGATCCCAGATTTTCAGGATGTATTCTGTGAATAAGGTGTAACAATTCTCTTACTGCATGTATTGGTTTTTTTTGAAGTGCTACACTCTGAATTTTTAAAAGTTTGTAAAATGGAGAAATCAATGTATTTTCCACAAATATTGTTCAACCCCCCAAAATATGGCCTCTATTTGTAAAGCACATGCAGAATAAACATGGATTTCAGTTTGGTAAAAATCCAGTCGAGTTTGACCAATTTACAAGACTTTGAAAATATATGGTACAAGACTATAAAGTTTAATATTTTATTTCTCTGAATCCATTGTTTTAATGACCATAAAAAAAATCCTGTGGTTAGATAAAGCACTCTTTGAGATCCATGAATATTTTCAGAATTTTAGAGCCAACCGTTGATTATTAACGAATTTATGAAGTTTGTGATCAGTTCACAGCTTTCATCATCCAGAGCTCTGACTGCAGAGCTTTGAACAGGGCAGCCATTTTGCCCATATCTGGGCACATCACAGGAAGTGACGTCAAAGCAGCCATCTTAGGTCAGACCAAGCTGCCATCTTAGGTCAGACCATAGAGAATACAGGAAAATGTACTTTATGTTTCAGACACTCTGAATCCGGTGAATTCTCACCCGATTTCCAGCTAAATCAACTGACTGAAAACGTCACCCCTTTAGGGGCTACATGGGACCAATTGATTGAATTAAACGATTGTCTAACTTAATAAATAATTTTGGTTTTGTATTGAAAGTAAGCAAACTTCCAGAGCTACGTCCCAGGAAGCCAGACTTTTACTCCGCTTATGGGTGCGCATATGAAAGGACACCAGGAACCAGATCCTGGGGAATTACCTTCCATAAGTAAGATTTTATGATAGATAATCCTCATGCTTTACAGTTAGTGTTTCCGGCATAAACACAATATGTGCTAATGGGTACAGCGATGGAAGTAGAGAAAAGTACATTAAACACCAAAAACAAACAAAATGGTCCTAAATTACTGGATAGACATGATTTGTGGGGAGGGGGGGGGAAGCCCGTGCTGAGGGTGATTAGGTTTTTTGTTGATTTCTTTTTGTTGATAATTGCTGTTGTCTGTAGATCGGTGTCTGTGTATATAGCTTAAATATATATATATATATATATATATATATATATATATATATATATATATATATATATATATATATATATATATAATATTGGAAGAATTTTAGAGCAAACTGTTGATTTTTAAAGAATTTGTTTATGAATTTAAAGAGAATAACATTTCCGAAATGTGCCCATGTAGGGATTTAAAATTTCCAGTAGATGGCAGTATTTGATTATATATGGATTTTTTACACACACACACTTATATACATAAGATTTACATTGAATGTAGCTAGTTGCGGAGCCAGAGGGGTGGCAGGGGTGGCATTTGCCACCCCCAACAGAGCCCTTGCCACCCCCTACTGCCACCCCACTGGAAATGGTAATTTTAAAATATAATACTTATGAGATCGGCAAAGATTTGCCAGGAAAACTGTAATTTCCGACTGTCCCTGAAGGCAGCCCATGCAGTAGCAGCCTACATGCTGCGCACTGACGCTGTTCATTGGTTAAGCTGACATGTGGTTCCTGCTTGATCCAAAACACACCCGCGGCTTTAGAGTACACCGTTGAGGAGTTTTGCAGGTATTTACAACATTTTACCGCTCAGCGGTAACCGCTGTGTTACCTTCCTAATGAGAGGCGGCACTTGTCATACATTTCTAAAAAGAAAAAAAAATGGTTGTGCACCGCTCCGTCCGTAGTGCCTCGTTTATTATATTAGCCATGCTAGTGCTGATAGATCGTGTTTTAGACAGATTCTTTTAACATATGTTTCAGTGCACATGCTGCCCTGTAATGTTTTATTAATTTGGCCAGGATATATCTCCCAGCTCTTGCTTGAAATGTATCTGGTAAGAATATGTGAAAAACCATTGTTAAGTTTATAATGACTGAAATGTAAATAGACTATGTCATATGAAAGCTTTGAATTATAACCTAACTAGTTATATTAATTAATTTAATTAATCTATTTTTAATTTAGTATTATTTTAGCTAGCTACAGAAAACTAAAAACTATTGTTTAAATAATATTTAAAATAGTGTTGTCTTTGCCATACAGTCATGGAGTCTAAATACCAGGCTGCCTTATTTTGTGTAGAGCCCAAATGAAGAGAAAAGAGAATATCTCACAGTTCTTCTTAAAGAGGCAAAAACCAGGGCCAGACCAGGACCAGACAGAACCCTGCAGCAGTGACCAACCTGGAGAAGCCAGCCAGGAGACACCAGGCCCAAGTGTATCACCAGCAGGTTAGAGGCTGTGACAGAGAGTTATTAAGTAGTAAAATTCAATAAGCCTAATTCTAAAGGTTAGCATGATGCTTTTTGCATTTTTTATTGTGTCTGTTTATGAACACAATTGAAACAAGTGGGCAGGGCCTATTTGCAAAAGTGTGAGAGTAGGGAGTAGCAAGATGGCGGCCAGTCACTAGGAGAGGTCACTGGCCGCCATCTTGCTACTCCGTTCTCACACAGAACCCCATAGCATTTGGTTGCAACAACAAGCAGTTTGGCTGTGTGAAAACGTTTCACAGGTAACTTTACAGTCAGTGGATGTTATACATACTATACAAATTACTTTTGTTTAGGTAACACTTTATTTGTGCCTAAGATTTACATGATACTGTCATAAACAGAGGCTGCACAGTGAAGCAGTTAGAAGTGTTGTTGCCTTCTGGGTTCAATCACCTGGGTCTTTCAAATCCTCCCGGGTCTTTCAAATCCTCCTGGGTCTTTCAAATCCTCCCGGGTCTTTCAAATCCTCTGGGTCTTTCTGCATGGAGTTTGAATGTTCTACCTGTGCATGCGTAGGTTCACTCCGCTTCCTCCCACAGTTCAAAAACATGACTGTTAGTTTAATTGGCTTCTCTAAATTGTCCTTAGGTGTGAGTGTGTGCAAGAATGGTTGTTTGTCCTGTCTGTCTCCGTGTTGCCCTGTGACAGATTGCCGACCTGTCCAGGGTGTAACCCGCCTCTCGCTCAGTGAACGCTGTGTATATATATATATATATATATATATATATATATATATATATATATATATATATATATACACAGAAAGCTATATACACGGTAGACTGTGCGTTAATGTAACGCAGAAGGTCTGGAGATGCTACGTTGGTGTAGCTTGTAGGACCTGAACAGGGGAGAGAGGCAGAGTCAAGTGTCACGGGGCCTCTGGGCCGTGTTAATAAGGCTGGTAGCGGATGGGAAAAAACTGTTTTTGTGTCGTGAGGTTTTGGTCCTGATGGACCGCTGCCTCCTGCCAGAAGGAAGTGTCTGAAATATTTTGTGACTGGGGTGTCACAAAATCGGCCACAATCTTCCCTGCACGCCTCAGAGTCCTGGAGGCTTACAGGTCCTGGAGAGATGGAAAATTGCAGCCAGTCACCTTCTCTGCAGACCGGATGACACGCTGCAGTCTGCTCTTGTCTTTGGCGGTGGCACCAGCGTACCAGATGGTAATGGAGGAGGTGGTTTAGACACACCTTCTCCTTCAAAGAGTTTTCTTAATTTTCATAACTATGACAATTGTTGATTCACACTAAAGGCATCAAAACTATGAATTAACACATGTGGAATTATATACTTAACAAAAAAGTGTGAAACAACTGAAAATATGTCTTATATTCTAGGTTCTTCAAAGTAGCCACCCTTTGCTTTGATTACTGCTTCGTACACTCTTGGCATTCTCTTAATGAGCTTCAAGAGATAGTCACCTGAAATGGTTTTCCCTTCACAGGTGTCCCCTGTCAGGTTTAATAAGTGGGATGTCTTGCCTCTTATATGGGGTTGGGACCATCAGTTGTGTTGTGCAGAAGTCAAGTGGATACACAGCTGATAGTCCTACTGAATAAACTGTTAGAATTTGTATTATGGCAAGAAAAAAGCAGCTAAGTAAAGAAAAATGAGTGGCCATAATTACTTTAAGAACTGAAGGTCATTCAGTCCGAAAAATTGGGAAAACTTTGAAAGTGTCCCCAAGTGCAGTCGCAAAAACCATCAAGCGCTACAAAGAAACTGGCTCACACGAGGACCGCCCCAGGAAAGGAAGACCAAGAGTCACCTCTGCTGTGGAGGATAAATTCATCCTAGTCACCAGCCTCAGAAATCGCAGGTTGACAGCAGCTCAGATTAGAGACCAGGTCAATGCCACACAGAGTTCTAGCAGCAGACACATCTCTAGAACAACTGTTAGGAGACTGTGTGAATCAGGCCTTCATGGTAAAACAGCTGCTAGGAAACCACTGCTAAGGACAGGCAACAAGTAGAAGAGAATTGTTTGGGCTAAAGAACACAAGGAATGGACATTAGACCAGTGGAAATCTGTGCTTTGGTCTGATGAGTCCAAAGTTGAGATCTTTGGTTCCAACCATCGTGTCTTTGTGCGACGCAGAAAAGGTTTAACAGATGGACTCTATTCAATTCAATTCAATTGTATTTATATAGCGCCAATTCATGAAACATGTCATCTCGAGGCACTTTACAAAGTCAAAATCAATCATATTATACAGATTGGTCAAAAATTTCCTATATAAGGGAACCAGTTGATTGCTTCAAAGTCCCGACAAGCAGCATTTACTCCTGGAGAAGCATAGAGCTACAGGGAGAGACGTCTGCATTGTACATGGCTTTGCAGCAATCCCTCATACTGAGCAAGCATGAAGCGACAGTCGAAAAAAAAACCCACCAATCCAGGCGAGTTTGACCAATTTACAAGACTAAATGGTACAAGACTATAAAGTTTAATATTTTATTTCTCTGAATCCATTTTTTAATGACCATTAAAAAAATCCTGTGGTTAGATAAAGCATTCTTTGAGATCCATGAATATTTTCAGAATTTTAGAGCAAACCGTTGATTATTAACGAATTTATGAAGTTTGTGATCAGTTCACAGCTCTCATCATCGAGAGCTCTGACTGCAGAGCTTTGAACAGGGCGGCCATTTTGCCCATATTTAGGCACATCACAGGAAGTGACGTCACATCCCGTGTTTTTTCTAAGCGGAGCAGAAACTTGAGGAAGGAGGATAGCTTTTAGGGTTTTCTAAAGAACACATCATTTAAAAAATTTAATTGAATATAAAAAAGATCAAGCAGAAGACAGGAAAGTTATTTAGAAGGCAAAGAAGACAAAATGGAGAGATTTTTGTGATTCAATAGGCAGAACAACCCCTATAGCTTAGGTATGGGGAATGATTAAGAAAATGAAGGGAAATAGACCAGAGAGAACATATCCAGTTCTAAAACATGAAGAACGAACAGCAGTAACAAATGAAGAAAAACTAGAAGTAATGGCAAGAACATTTGCAAAGATCCATAGTTCAGATAATTTAACAGAAACGGGAAAATTTAGGAGAGAGCAGACAAGAAGGATAAATGATTTTATTTTAGACTCTGACTCTCCAGACAACAACATGGCGGCCATTTTGCCCATATTTGGGCACATCACAGGAAATGACGTCACATCCCGTGCTGTTTCTAAGCGGAGCAGAAACTTGAAGAGGGAGGAATTGGAATTTGAAATCAGAAAAGCTTAAATTAATAAAGTATTGTAGAAGTGTTTTTTGATATTGAAAATGCATATGATATATTGTGGAAAGAAGGTTTATTAATTAAAATTATAAAGATGGGTATTACAGGTATTACAGGTAAGGGACCATTATAACTCCCCCCACCCCAACATAAAATGGTTTGACCACTAGGACAACGGCTGGCTGCAGCTCTGAATGTTCGTTTTGAAAAAGAAAAAAAAAGTTTTTTTCAGGAAAGGTATGAACACAATGGATCCTATTTTATTATTGGAACATGAAATAAGAAAGGCACAAGTTAATAAAGAGAATGTGATAGCTGTATTCTTTGACATTGAAAAAGCTTACGACATGATGTGGAAAGAAGGATTTTTGATAAAATTAAAGAAGATGGGAATTGGGGGTTCAATGTTTAATTGGATAAATGATTTTCTCAATAATAGATCTATACAAGTAAGAATAGGAAATCAATTATCAGAAAATCTTTATGTTGAAAATGGTATTCCTCAAGGAACCATAGTTAGTCCATTATTTTTTTCTATTATGATTAATGATATGTTTGAGGATGTGGAAAATAAAATGGGTGTTTCTTTATTTGCTAATGATGGAGCAATTCAACCCCAAGTTTCATCGTTAAAAAAGTTCAAGAAGCCATTAATAAGATAGAAGATTGGTCTTTTAGATGGGGATTCAAGATTTCTGTAGATAAAACAAAGATTTTGTTTTTTACAAGGAAAAAAGTTTCTGAAGAATTAAAGTTACAAATTTATAAATATGATTTGGAAAGGGTAAAACAATTTAAGTTTTTGGGTATATGGTTGGATGAAAGGCTTACTTGGAAAGTTCATATTGAGAAGATGATTGATAAATGCAAAAGAGTTATAAATATTATGAGATGTTTGGTTGGGAATGAATGGGGAGCTGAGAGGAAGGAATTGAAATCAATTTATACAGGTTTAATTAGGTTTGTTTTTATTATGGATGTATAGCTTTTGGTTCAGCATCAGTTTCATTACTTAAAAAATTGGATATTGTTCAGTATCAAGCTTTGAGATTATGTACAGGGGCCATAAGAACTACACAAACTTCAGCATTACAAGTAGAAATGGGAGAAATGCCACTAAAATTGAGATTACAATTACTTTCCACTTACTGGTTTCAGTTTAAGAATCATTGTAAAAATCATCCATGTCAGGAAATTTTAAAACCAAGTTGGGAAAAAGGGAAGAAGAAATTAAATTCTTTTGGGTGGATAGCAGATTCTAATATAACAGATATTGAATTATCTCAAATAAATGGCCGTAAAACAGTTATTAGATCAATACTTCATTCATCTATGTTGCCTGAAATTGATGCAGATTTAACCTTGTTGTATAAACAGAAAAATAAACAGGATATTTCAGATTCAAATAAGGTTGAGCAATATATAGATAAAGAATATTGTGGATATGTAAAAATTTATACAGATGCTTCACAAGATTCAAATAATAGGAATGGTGTTTCGTTTGTAGTTCCAGAATTTAATTTTAAATCAGGTAAAAGAATTAGTAATGAAATTTCAGTTTATACAGGAGAAATGTTTGGTATCATGTTAGCATTAGAATGGATTGAAGAAATTAGACCATTAAGAAGTGTAGTTTGTTCAGATTCTAGTTCAACATTATATTCATTTAAAAACAATCATTCAGATAGCAGACCGGATTTATTGGTCGAAATTCAGCAATTATTATTCAGAATTCAAGCAATGGGATTAATTGTTTCTTTTATATGGATTCCTTCTCATATAGGAATAAAAGGGAATGAGATGGCAGATAAATATGCAAAAAGAGCAAGTAAATACAGTTTAATTGATATAATAATTCCATTTAGTAAAGGTGAAATAAAATCAGTAATTAAGAAAAGGATTAGAGCAAGGTGGCAGAAACAGTGGGAAGAAGAAAGAACTGGAATATGGTTTTATAATATTCAAAGAAAAGTAGGATTAATGAGGATTACATGAAGGAATAGAAGGGAAGAAACAGTAATGTCAAGATTACGTTTTGTACATACAGGGTTAAATAGCACATTATTTAAAATGGGTATTCATGATACAGGAAAGTGTGATTTTTGTTTTGTTGAAGAAATAGTGGAGCATGTTATATTAGTTTGCAGTAAATATTATATTGAGAGAAATGAATTGATAAATAGATTACAAATCAGTAAATTAAAGTTAAACATAAAATATCTTTTAGACATGAACACCAAATCAGAGGGTTATTCTTTATAATTAAGATATCTTAAAAAGACTAATTTGATAAAACGGATTTAGTTATTAATTTATGTATTTATTTATTTATTTGTTTGATTTTTTATTTTATTTTATTTTTTATTATTATTTATAGTAGTAGGATATTAGAGTAGGTCATCCCGATTCACACTCCATTTCAGTTGGTGGCGGTAATGCACCAAAAGTTGTTTTTCCAACCGCCATTAAACAGAAGAAGAAGAAGGAAAAAAAAGTTTGTTTCGCTGCAAACATGTCTGGTTTTCAGAAGTCCGGCGCACAGAAAATAAAAAATAAGAGAAAAAGAGAAGACGAAACCTAAGGCTTGAGGATTTTGATGGCCAAATATCTAAAAAAAACTGAGGATGAGTCCGGAACGGAATTGCAGAGGGATGGTGCACATTCAGAGCCAGGTAAGAAGCAATGCGTTTATCAATGTGATTTTAAAGTAAAGCGTCCGTTAGCTAGTGTAAGGGGGAAAACATCTTTTCTTTTACAGAAATACTTGAGCTTAGCGAAAGGGTTGAAAGCAGACAGAGTGCAGAGGTCCAGATGCAGGCTGAAAGACAGGGCGAAGCAGGAGAGCCAGCTGTGGCGGGGAGCTTGGTGGACAGAGAGAAAGGACAACATAGCAGTTCTCCCGTCGCAGCATGTGCTTCGGGAGGGGGGGAGAGGCAGCATGCGTTTGAGGAAGAGACGGAGAGAGCCATCCCTACCGATACAAGAGACAGGGCAGGTGGAGGGGCTTGCTGCCCGATCGGAGAGTCTGAGCACAGTGGCTTAGAGACGGATCATAATTTTAATGATCCCGCGTCATGGCCAACACAGATGACAGATTCTGATAGAGTGAATGTTGTGCGTTTTATGGCAACAAGGAAGCCTTTTTCAGAGATGGCAAGTGAACTGCCAGCAGATTCAGAGGGCAGAGAATTCCCAAAATATCTAGCATATTCTGCCTCCCACAATGGAAGGGAAAAATTGTTAGGCACTGGCTAATATATAGCAGGTCAAAAAAAGCCATATTGTGCCTGCCGTGCTTGCTTTTCTCTTATGAAGTAGAGAAAAGATCAACTAGTGCACTAAATTCAACAGATGGGATGAAAATATCCAACATAAAATACAGAAAGCTTTATGAAAGATTTCCAGGGCATGAAAGAAAGCATGCACACAAACCATTGTTATTGGAAATGGAAGAACCTACAGCATTCTGTCTTGCAGAGTTCTGGAATCGACAGCAAAGAACAAAAACTGATCGAGACAGAATTTGAAAAAACAAATTTACTACTGAAGCGAATTTTGGATGTGACGCTGTATTTGGCCTTTAGGAATCTGCCTTTCAGGGGAAGCACAAATACACTCGATGAACCAGACAATGGAAATTTTCTTGGTTTATTTAAAATATATATATATATATATATATATATATATATATATATATATATATATATATATATACATATAAACATATATAAATAACATACAAACATATATTTACATATATGTATACATATATATATACATATACATATACACATACTTATCTCTCTCTCTCTCTCTCTTTCTATATATATATATATATATATATATATATATATATATATATATATATTTATTTTTTTATTTTTATGAATAACATTAAAATATTTCAGCATCTAATTTCCTAGTAGTTGATAGTGTTAGTACATCCACGGACAGTAGAATTACCTATGAAAGTGTTTTCACAGCCAGAAAACTGCTTGTTGTTGCAACCAAATCCTATGGAATTCTGTGAGAGTAGGGAGTAGCAAGATGGCGACCAGTGACTTCAGTTTTTCGGCAAAATCAGCACTCCAGTGTATAATGTATCTCATTGTGTCGCTCTTAAGCTGTGGTTTCACCAAAGTATATTTAAGTTTAGGAAGTATTTTAAGTTCTTTTTACATTATTTTTATTTGTTCAATGTGGTGTTTGTTGATGTTAAGTGTACCTTTTCCTGGGTTATCATGGGGAATTTAAAGTAGTTTGTGACTACAGATGAATGCAGTATCTCAGATAGAGTTTACTGATATAAAGGATGATGAAGGAGAGTATTGGATCATGCTGTTTGGTAAGGTGATAATTGTATTTCATGTCATGATATACAAAGCTTTGGAAGATGATTTAAAAGCCTATGCTGTAATTTGTTAAATTACAAATCATAGTTTCATAATTGAAAAGGATTTTATATTTTTTTTACATGGTTTAAAGATGGTTCCAGGGTTTTGAGTAGGGCAAAAAAATGTAAAATGCATGTAAAACCATGTTAATGTAAGGAATGAAGAAAAAACAATAGCTATAGCTGTAAAAATTGATAAGAAAGTGAGTTTATTTAGCTGAATGCAATAATAATATTATTGTGTGCAGGCTAGGTTTTTTGTTGTTGCTGATCAAAAATCTGGGTCAGACTACTGGATCAGATTCCATTGATTCTCTCTGAAAGGAGATGGTGAGCCTGTGCCCCGAGCAGAACTGAACCTCTGTTGAAGAACTCCATTCTTCTCACTGACGTGAACTTCCCAGTGGTAACAACACGAACAAAGAAAAGAAAAAAGAACTGAACTCGCAAGATAATTTGACTTGACTGACGACTGAAATATATTATATATAGTCACAGAGGGTGGTGGGGGTAGCTGGGGCTGAGTTCTTCCTGAAGTCCACAACCATCTCCACTATTTTTACAGCGTTGAGCTCCAGGTTGTTCTCCCTGCACCAGGTCACCAGATGGTCAGCCTCCCACCTGTAGCCGGACTCGTCACCATCAGACATAAGTCCGATGAGAGTATTGTCATCAGCAAACTTCAGAAGCTTGACAACCGTTGTTTATATGCAAAAATAATGGTGCAAAAGGCATTTGTGCAAAAATGCATTAATGTTCAGTTGTGTATTTTTAAAAGGATAACACATTGGTAATGCCAGATATGATGCAAATGTGCAAATATAGTGTAGAGTCCAGTTTAGAGTTGAACAGTCTGATGCCAATGGCAAAAAAGCTGTTGCAGAACCTGGTGGACCTGCAGCGGATGCTGAGGAAAATCTTCCGAGAGGACAGCAGGGAGAAGAGTCCATGGTGGGGGTGTGAGGGGTCTATGATGATGTTATGGGCTCGGGACACGCAGCGCTGGGATGAAATATCCTTAATTGAGGGAAGATGAGCCCCAATAATCTCTTTTGCTGTCCTCACCACTCTCCTCACGTTCCTCCGGTCAGAGGCGCTGCAGCCTCTACACCACACAGAGAGACAACTGTTAAGAATGCTCTCTATCGTGCTTCTGTAGAAGGTTGTGAGGATGGGCGGGGGCAGGTGGGCTCTCCTCATCCTGCGCAGGAAGCACTTCTGTGCCCTCTTCACCAGTGACGTAGTGTTGAAAGACCAAGTGAGGTTGTCTGTGATGTGCACCCCCAGGAATTTGGTGCTGCTAACCACCTCCACAGCTGAGCTGTTGATGAGAAGTGGAGCATGGTGAGGCCGGTTCTTCCTGAAGTCGATGATGATCTCCTTCGGCTTCTCCACGTTCAGGATCAGGCTGTTGTCTCTGCACAGGCCCACCAGCTGCTCCACCTCCTCTCTGTAGTCCTGGGGTCCGTTCTTCGTACGTTGCTTAAAACATCCAAGATCAAATGAGACATCCGAGATGACTTCATCCGGCTAATCATGATCCGGCTAATTGGGTTCTTCGAACACACCTGTTGTTTATGATTAGTATCACTGGATTGAGTTATCTGAGACAACTGCGTGTTCATGCATTTGTTTAAAAGGGGAAATGTATCGATAGTAGAAACATTGATCAGCAACGCTGCTATTGGCTGTTCAGCATGGCCAAAGAACGCCCACAGTTTTTCTCCCAAGCAGAAAAAGAGCTTTTAATGGAAGGTTATGCCGAATTTCAGTCATTAATTAAAACACCTCAAAATCTGTTAAAGCCAGGAGAGAGGGCTGGCAAAAAGCAGCAGACAAATTAATGCGTAAATACTGTCCATGGTAGATGTTTCTATCACTTTCTGCAGTATCAATTTTTGCATTTTAATAATCTCATATTTACTTTGTTCTTTTATGTCAGAGCCTCCACGGGACCCACTAGAACATGGGGACAAGTAAAAGTGAAATACAAGAATATTCTACAAAATGGTAGCCTTTAATTATTATACTGTATTTTAAAAAGGCACTTGTTATGTCAAGAGATCCAAATTTCAGTGTCATTCCTTAGACACGGGAAGTAAAGGACATGTGCAAACTGGGAATTTTAACAAAAAAAATCTTTATCCATAAAAAATGAAAATTTTCCTTTTCCAAGTCATCCACAGTTTACACGATAAAACTGTATTGCTCCGTGGCTAGATAATCCATCCATAGTTTTTTCTAATACAATAAACGGCTCGACAGGAAGCAAGCCTTTCAAAGTAAACTAAACTTCACAATAAAATGGCCCGAACAAATCTTCTTACTGAATAGGATAAAAATAAAAAGCAAACCATCATACAAATAACTTAAATATTTTAGATTTATGGCTCCAACACCACTTTTTCCTCTTTAAAAGCCACTGTTAAATGATGTTTGTTTATAACAGCCAGCAAGAAAACCTCTCTACAATTACACTGTCGCGCTGCGCTAAAGGATCCTGTCTATTGCGCAATACGCGATTAATTCGAAAAAACTCTGCAAATTATTCTTGCACCTTCCGCAACAGGTTGCAGTCGTAAAAATGGACATGGCTACGGCAGACTTCCCTATCTCCTCCGCTTATACAGCCGTGATCTAATCTTGTTTACATGAAATAAGCCTGCTCTCGAGCAGGCTTAAGCTGGCGCACATGTTGCTATGACAACAAGTGCAGGATGTCTTTCGAAGAACCAAACGATCCAAGATCATGCCAAATCGTCAACAATGAAATCCTGCTAACTGAGTTAGCGACGTACGAAGAACGGACCCCTGGTCGTTGTCGTCTCTGATCAGGCCCACCATCGTCTTGTCGTCTGCAAACTTCACGATGTGATTGGTCGTGAACCTGGGGACGCAGTCGTGTGTCATCAGAGTGAACAGCAGGGGGCTCAGGACGCAGCCCTGAGGGGAGCCCGTGCTGAGGGTGATGTTATCAGAGGTGTTCTGTCCCACCCGGACCGACTGAGGTCAGGAGGTGAGGAAGTCTAGCAGCCAGTTGAAGAGGTGTGCTGAAGCCCAGATGTTCCAGTTTTTCCACCAGATGCTGTGGGATGATGGTGTTGAACACTGAACTGAAGTCCAGGAGCATGCTAAAAGGGGCGGGGCGTGGGTGGGCTTGGAACCCGTTAATAACTGCTTGCAGTTCTAGTTAGGGTTCCAAGCCCGCAGCGCAGGCGAACGGCTATGCCGTTCGTCAGCTCTGTGCGCAGAGAACCCTATTGTTTTTCGTGTGTTTTTAAATTATTTATTATTATTATTATTATTATTATTATTAGGGTTCCTAGCCCGCTGCGCAGGCGAACGGCTATGCCGTTCGGCTGCTCTGTGAGCAGAGAACCCTATTGTTTTTCGTGTGTTTTTAAATTATTTATTATTATTATTACGGAATTAAAACGCGTTGTGCAGCCCAAGAGGATTTATAACGAACCTATTGAATCAGGTATCTAAGTACAGAATGTGTGCCTCTACTCAAACCCAGAAATTCAGACCCCTCAACAACTAGGGGGCGCTATAATAGGGTTCCAAGCCCGCAGCGCAGGCGAACGGCTATGCCGTTCGTCTGCTCTGTGAGCAGAGAACCCTATTGTTTTTCGTGTGTTTTTAAATTATTAGGGTTCCAAGCCCGCAGCGCAGGCGAACGGCTATGCCGTTCGTCTGCTCTGTGAGCAGAGAACCCTATTGTTTTTCGTCTGTTTTTAAATTATTTATTATTAGGGTTCCAAGCCCGCAGCGCAGGCGAACGGCTATGCCGTTCGTCTGCTCTGTGAGCAGAGAACCCTATTGTTTAGCCGTTCGTCTGCTCTGTGAGCAGAGAACCCTATTGTTTTTCGTGTGTTTTTAAATTATTTATTATTAGGGTTCCAAGCCCGCAGCGCAGGCGAACGGCTATGCCGTTCGTCTGCTCTGTGAGCAGAGAACCCTATTGTTTTTCGTGTGTTTTTAAATTATTTATTATTATTATTATTACGGAATTAAAACGCGTTGTGCAGCCCAAGCGGATTTATAACGAACCTATTGAATCAGGTATCTAAGTACAGAATGTGCGCCTCTACTCAAACCCAGAAATTCAGACCCCTCAACAACTAGGGGACGCTATAACAAAGGACAATGCGTTTCGGCCTATAACCACCAAACTACTGGTCCCACACTCAAAAACTTCACATCACTTTGTTTATTGGATGATTCTGCAAAATAAAGGGAATTGGCACACCCTTCGTTTCCCAGCTAGTTTTCGCGCTACATGGCTACAAAGGTTAAACCTTTCTTGTTAAACTCCTCCTACATTTTTTCTGCAATCCGCGCAAAACTCCATATATAACCGTGTAATGGACAAATAAAAAAAGTTAACGCGGCGGATTTTTGAATTTTGAATTTTTCGAAAAGTAACGCTAAAATAAGTGATTGTTAGCTAGCTAGCTCTAAATGTAATTGCTGATTATTCTAAAACCATAACAGATTTTGACATGTCCTTCATAACACATAGTCCAAATAAGATTTTGCACATGTGACCCGTGTTTGAGGATCGTCCATCACTAGGGGGCGCTGTGATGTCAAGAAATCTACTACGCAAGAATGGCTGATCGGATTTTTACAAAACCTTCTTTATTGCCTTCCAGGCATACCCCTGAACTAAAGTATTAAATATGGTAATGATTGAAACAAGTGGGAAGGGCATATTTGCAAAAGTGTGAGCGTAGGGAGTAGCAAGATGGCGGCCAGTCACTAGGAGAGGTCACCGGCGGCCATCTTGCTACTCCCTTCTCACACAGAACCCCATAGCATTTGGTTGCAACAACAAGCAGTTTGGCTGTGTGAAAACGTTTCACAGGTAATTTTACAGTCAGTGGATATTATACTTACTATACAAATTACTTTTGTTTAGGTAACACTTTATTTGTGCCTAAGATTTACATGATACTGTCATAAACAGAGGCTGCACAGTGAAGCAGTGAGTAGTGTTGTTGCCTTCTGGGTTCAAATCCTCCTGGGTCTTTCAAATCCTCCTGGGTTTTTCAAATTCTCCTGGGTCTTTCAAATCCTCTGGGTCTTTCTGCATGGAGTTGAATAGAATGTTCTACCTGTGCATGCGTGGGTTCACTCCGGGTACTCCGGCTTACTCCCACAGTTCAAAAACATGACTGTTAGTTTAATTGTCCTTAGGTGTGAGTGTGTGCAACAATGGTTGTTTGCCCTGTCTGTCTCTGTGTTGCCCTGTGACAGATTGCCGACCTGTCCAGGGTGTAACCCGCCTCTCGCTCAGTGAACGCTGTATATATATATATATATATATATATATATATATATATCCTCCTGAGAACCAAAGAAAAAAAGTGTGTTACAATTTCTTTTTTTGTGTGATTTCCCATGTATTTGGACCTAAAAAACACATTACAATTTTAATTTTTTTAAATATATTTTTAATTTTAATTTTATAGCATGTCCACTGTGGAGGACAACAGGACGATTTGCATGGGGAAATAGAACAGGCTTTAGAAAATAAAAAAATGAAAAAAGATTGTCTTGAAAGTGATATTTACCTAAGAACTTTGACATTTGATAAAAACAAATAAAATTCTGTAACTTTGTTCTGTTGTTTGATACTTGCAACAGAAAAAATACATGTATTTAGTTCAACAATAAACTATAAGACATAGAACTAAGCAGTTCTGCATTTCATCTTCCTCTGGATATTTTAGCTGTGATAATCCTGTCTGACTGGGCAATGGCCTGTGAATGGGATGATTTGCTTATCAATGCACACTTTGTCACACCTTGGAAGGCTGAGACAACCTTGCCTCACACGGTCAAGCAATGGTCTGACTCTCCAAAGAATGTCTGACTTCTTTGTCTCTTCAGTCACATCCAGGTCATTCACAATCTTAAGTGAGCTTCTTAGCTTGTAGAACCTGTCCCTTGTCATCTTCTTGCTAATGACTGGTAGCCTACTTTGTTTTTTTTTTAGCCCAAAACATTTTGTTTTGGGCTAAAAAACAAAATGCATTTGAATTCAATTCAATTTCAATTCAATTTTATTTATATAGCGCCAAATCATGAAACATGTCATCTCAAGGCACTTTACAAAATCAAGTTCAATCATATTATACAGATTGGGTCAGATTATACAGATTGGTCAAAATGTCCTATATAAGGAAACCTGTTGATTGCATCAAAGTCCCGACAAGCAGCATTCACTCCTAGGGAACCGTAGAGCCACAGGGAGAGTCGTCTGCATTGTACATGGCTTTGCTGCAATCCCTCATACTGAGCAAGCATGAAGCGACAGTGGGAAGAAAAACCACCCATTAACAGGAAAAAAAACCTCCGGCAGAACCGGGCTCAGTATGAACGGTCATCTGCCTCGACCGACTGGGGTTACAGAAGATAGAGCAGAGACACAACAAGAGAGACAAAAAAGCACAGAAGCACACATTGATCTAGTAATCTGTTCTACATTAGATGGTAATAGTCGGTGATCTGTCCTCCCTGGATGATTTCACAGTCAACAGAACGTCAGACCAGGTGTACCTACTATGAAGAAAAAAGAGAGAGAACAAAAAGTTAAAAGCTGAAATGACAACAGTCATTTCAATGTAATGCAATGCAAATCTGGAGAACAGTAGACTGGAGAACAGTAGAAATCAGTAGAGTGAGAAAAATAGGCCCTGATGTCCTCCAGTAGCCTAAGCCTATAGCAGCAAAACTATAAAGGTAGCTCAGAGTAACATGAGCCACTCTAGTTATAAGCTTTGTCAAAAAGGAAGGTTTTAAGATTAGTCTTAAAAGTAGACAGGGTGTCTGCTTCACGGACCAAAACTGGGAGTTGGTTCCACAGGAGAGGAGCCTGATAGCTAAAGGATCTGCCTCCCATTCTACTTTTAGAGACTCTAGGAACCACCAGCAGACCTGCAGTCTGAGAGCGAAGTGCTCTGTTAGGAACATACGGAGTAATCAGAGCTCTGATATATGATGGAGCTTGATTATTAAGGGCTTTATACGTTAGAAGAAGAATTTTAAATTCTATTCTTGATTTAACAGGAAGCCAATGAAGGGAAGCTAAAATTGGAGAAATATGATCCCTCTTGTTGATTTTCATCAGAACTCTTGCTGCAGCATTTTGGATCAGCTGAAGACTTTGAATTGCATTTTGTGGACTTCCTGATAGTAAAGAATTACAATAGTCCAGCCTTGAAGTAACAAATGCATGGACTAGTTTTTCAGCATCACTCCTGGACAGAATGTTTCTAATTTTGGCGATATTCCGGAGGTGAAAAAAGGAAACTCTGGAAACCTGTTTAATATGGGATTTAAATGACATGTCTTGGTCAAAAATAACACCAAGGTTTTTTACTTTATTACCAGAGGCCAAGTTAATGTCATCCAGATTAAGTGATTGGTTAAGAAGTTTATTTTTTGAGGCCCAAAGATTACAACTTCGGTCTTGTCAGAATTTAGATGCAGGAAATTTAAAGTCATCCAGCTTTTGATGTCATCAAGACATGACTGCAGTCGAAGTAATTGATTGGATTCATCAGGATTTATGGATAGATATAGCTGAGTGTCATCAGCATAACAGTGGAAATTAATCCCATGCTGTCTGATAATTTTGCCGATCGGAAGCATATATATAGTAAAGAGAATTGGTCCAAGGACTGAACCCTGTGGTACTCCACAGGTGACCCTAGAGTTTGAGGAAGATTTATTATTAACATGAACAAACTGGAATCTGTCCGACAGATAAGATTTAAACCAGCCTAATGCTTTCCCCTTAATCCCTACAGTATGTTCAAGTCTTTGTAGGAGAATATTGTGATCAACTGTATCAAATGCAGCACTAAGATCTAACAGGACAAGTACAGACACAAGTCCATTATCTGAGGCCATGAGAATATCATTAGTGACCTTCACCAGAGCCGTTTCAGTGCTATGATGAGCTCTGAAGCCTGACTGAAACTCCTCAAGTAAGTCATTGCTTTGTAAATGTTCACAAAGTTTGAAGGATGCAAGTACCCGGTTCGATCCCCAGTGCCTACATTCAGGGTCCCTGAGCAAGACCCTTAACCCCTGATTGCTCCCCAGGCGCCGCACATGGCAGCCCACTGCTCCCCAAGGGTGGGTGATGGGTTAAAAGCAGAGAACAAATTTTGTTGTAATGTAGGTTTCAATGTATGTTTCAATGACAATAAAGATGATATTACTATTATTACTATTACTAGTAGTATTCAGAGAAACTCCTGTAGTTTGCAGCTGTCTTTGATTTGTAAAAGCTGCCAGATCTTCAAAGATTTTGTCATCGATGTACTGTGAAAAGTACTGGATTGGACTCCAGTATTCACAGATTTTAGGATCATTGTGATAGGCAGGAAGCTCAGGTAGCACACGTGTGAATCTATTATAATGGGATGGGATGAGGGAAAAAATAAAGTTAACAAGTTAATAAAAAAAAATACATTTTTTACACATCAATTTTGATTAATGCCATAATTTCAATGTCATGGGTATAATATTGACCAATCTCACGAGCATTTCTTTAGGCAATGTGCATACATTTAACATCTGTTAAAAAGACTACAAACTCTACAGTAACATGATAATAAAATTTAAAACATTAGCTTGAAACTAAGTAAAACATACAAGTTTGTCCTGGCCCACAGAGGACGACGACTTTCCCGCTCCCTCTCTGGCTCTTCCTCTGTCTCATCAGATTCTCCTGCATTTTCTTCCTCTCCTTCTTCGTCACTATCTTCCCCTATCACAGGCTGATACTCATTCTCATCCTTTTCCTCATCTGACAGCTCCAAATCTGAATCTCCCTCTATTATCTGGTACTGAATCCTCTCTGCTTCGCTTCTGTCTCCTACAACAATGTGCAGTCATTAAATAAATTAAAATGGTCCCGGTGTCCACTACAGTTGACATTCATTAAATGACTGTTATTTCAAAACATAAATAATTAAAGTGTTTTCAGATGTAATAATATTGTTGATGACACATTAATAAACAAGAATATATATAATTATCATGGTAAAAATAGCAATAGATAAAGAATATTTGACTTAACTTTCCTCTTTCCATAAAATGTGGTTTTTATTATGGCGACCATCTTGTGAGGGGAAAAAAGTAAAGTTCCTAGCTTGCAAACCTATCACATGACACATCACTGGAAAGCCCAGAATGTCCTCTACAGAACACTATAGGGCTTGATAGGGTATCTCCAGATACTTAAGGGAAATACAGGTGGACAAAATGTCCACTACAATGGACATAAATGAATGGGCCGATCTCAGTGTGTATATACATATATACACAGAAAGCTATATACACGGTAGACTGTGTGTTAATGTAACGCAGAAGGTCTGGAGATGCTACGTTGGTGTAGCTTGTAGGACCTGAACAGGGGAGAGAGGCAGAGTCAAGTGTCACGGGGCCTCTGGGCCGTGTTAATAAGGCTGGTAGCGGATGGGAAAAAACTATTTTTGTGTCGTGAGGTTTTGGTCCTGATGGACCACTGCCTCCTGCCAGAGGGAAGTGTCTGAAATATTTTGTGACTGGGGTGTCACAAAATCGGCCACAATCTTCCCTGCACGCCTCAGAGTCCTGGAGGCTTACAGGTCCTGGAGAGATGGAAAATTGCAGCCAATCACCTTCTCTGCAGACCGGATGACACGCTGCAGTCTGCTCTTTTCTTTGGAGGTGGCACCAGCGTACCAGATGGTAATGGAGGAGGTGGTTTAGACACACCTTCTCCTTCAAAGAGTTTTCTTAATTTTCATAACTATGACAATTGTAGATTCACACTAAAGGCATCAAAACTATGAATTAACACATGTGGAATTATATACTTAACAAAAAAGTGTGAAGCAACTGAAAATATGTCTTATATTCTAGGTTCTTCAAAGTAGCCACCTTTTGCTTTGATTACTGCTTCGTACACTCTTGGCATTCTCTTAATGAGCTTCAAGAGATAGTCACCTGAAATGGTTTTCCCTTCACAGGTGTCCCCTGTCAGGTTTAATAAGTGGGATGTCTTGCCTCTTAAATGGGGTTGGCACCATCAGTTGTGTTGTGCAGAAGTCAAGTGGATACACAGCTGATAGTCCTAGTCGTCTCTAATCAGGCCCACCACCGTCGTGTCGTCTGCAAACTTCACAATGTGATTGGTGGTGAACCTGGGGACACAGTCATGTGTCATTAGGGTGAACAGCAGGGGGCTCAGGACGCAGCCCTGAGGAAAGCCCGTGCTGAGGGTGATGACATCAGAGGTTTTCTGTCCGACCCGGACCAACTGAGGTCTGTTGGTGATG
The DNA here is from genome assembly GCA_037039145.1 of Fundulus diaphanus. NCBI lineage: Eukaryota > Metazoa > Chordata > Actinopteri > Cyprinodontiformes > Fundulidae > Fundulus > Fundulus diaphanus. Next base: position 1,152,862 of record CM073140.1, read on the forward strand.
AAGTCTAGTAGGCAGTTGCGAACAGGTGTGCTGAAGCCCAGATGTTCCAGTTTTGATGGTGTTGAATGCTGACCTGAAGTCCAGGAACATGCTCAAGGGGGCGGTGCGTGGGTGGGCTTGGAACCCGTTAATAACTGCTTGCAGTTCTAATTAGGGTTCCAAGCCCGCAGCGCAGGCGAACGGCTATGCCGTTCGTCTGCTCTGTGAGCAGAGAACCCTATTGTTTTTCGTCTGTTTTTAAATTATTTATTATTATTATTATTATTATTAGGGTTCCAAGCCCGCAGCGCAGGCGAACGGCTATGCCGTTCGTCTGCTCTGTGAGCAGAGAACCCTATTGTTTTTCGTCTGTTTTTAAATTATTTATTATTATTATTATTATTATTACGGGTAATTATTATTCTCCGCTAAAACGCGTTGGGCGGCCCATGCGGATTTGTAACGAACCTATTGAATCAGGTATCCAAGTACAGAATGTGCACCGCTACTCAAACCCAGAAATTCAGACCCCTCAACAACTAGGGGGCGCTATAACAAAGGACAATGCGTTTTGGCCTATAACCACCAAACTACTGGTCCCACACTCAAAAACTTCACATCACTTTGTTTATTGGATGATTCTGCAAAATAAAGGGAATTGGCACACCCTTCGTTTCCCAGCTAGTTTTCGCGCTACATGGCTACAAAGGTTAAACCTTTCTTGTTTAACTCCTCCTACATTTTTTATGCAATCCGCGCAAAACTCCACATATAACAGCGTAATGGACAAATAAAAAAAGTGAACGCGCCGGATTTTTGAATTTTGACTTTTTCGAAAAGTAACGCTAAAATAAGTGATTGTTAGCTAGCTAGCTCTAAATGTAATTGCTGATTATTCTAAAACCATAACAGATTTTGACATGTCCTTCATAACCCATAGTCCAAATAAGATTTTGCACATGTGACCCGCGTTTGAGGATCGTCCATCACTAGGGGGCGCTGTAATGTCAAGAAATCTACTACGCAAGAATGGCTGATCGTATTTTTACAAAACCTTCTTCATCCCCTTCCAGTCATACCCCTGAACTCAGGTATTAAATATGGTAATGATTAAAACAAGTGGGCGGGGCCTATTTCCAAAAGTGTTAAAAAACCTGGAGAATAATAAAAGCAATAAAGTAAAGAATAAAAAATGCTTTAAAATAAATTTTTTGATCCCAGATTTTCAGGATGTATTCCGTGAATAAGGTGTAACAATTCTCTCACTGCATGTATTGTTTTTTTTTGAAGTGCTACACTCTGAATTTTTAAAAGTTTGTAAAATGGAGAAATCAATGTATTTTCCACAAATATTGTTCAACCCCCCAAAATATGGCCTCTATTTGTAAAGCACATGCAGAATAAACATGGATTTCAGTTTGGTAAAAATCCAGGCGAGTTTGACCAATTTACAATACTTTGAAAATAAATGGTACAAGACTATAAAGTTTAATATTTTATTTCTCTGAATCCATTTTTTTAATGACCATAAAAAAAATCCTGTGGTTAGATAAAGCACTCTTTGAGATCCATAAATATTTTCAGAATTTTAGAGCCAACCGTTGATTATTAACGAATTTATGAAGTTTGTGATCAGTTCACAGCTTTCATCATCCAGAGCTCTGACTGCAGAGCTTTGAACAGGGCGGCCATTTTGCCCATATTTGGGCACATCACAGGAAGTGACGTCACATCCCGTGTTTTTTCTAAGCGGAGCAGAAACTTGAAGAGGGAGGATAGCTTTTAGGGTTTTCTAAAGAACACATCATTTAAAAAATTTAATTGAATATAAAAAAGATCAAGCAGAAGACAGGAAAGTTATTTAGAAGGCAAAGAAGACAAAATGGAGAGATTTTTGTGATTCAATAGGCAGAACAACCCCTATAGCTTAGGTATGGGGAATGATTAAGAAAATGAAGGGAAATAGACCAGAGAGAACATATCCAGTTCTAAAACATGAAGAAGGAACAGCAGTAACAAATGAAGAAAAACTAGAAGTAATGGCAAGAACATTTGCAAAGATCCATAGTTCAGATAATTTAACAGAAACGGGAAAATTTAGGAGAGAGCAGACAAGAAGAATAAATGATTTTATTTTAGAAGGTGAAACAACTCCAGGAAATGTCATGGATGTTTATTTTTCTATGCAAGAAATGAAGAGAGCGATATTTAGATCAGGATTAACAGCACCAGGAAAAGATCAGATATGCTATATTATGTTAAAAAAACTTAGGGAAACAAGCTGAAGAAAAACTTCTAGGTTTATATAATAAGATTTGGAAAGAAGGAAGATTACCTTCTAATTAGAAGGAAGCAATTATTGTGCCAATTATTAAACCAGGAAAGGATCCAACAAACCCTTTAAGTTATAGACCAATTGCACTTACTTCATGTTTAGGAAAGATTATGGAGAGAATGATAACAGAAAGGATTGCTATTAGCTCAGGCTAATTTAGCATGATGCACTTTTTCTTTTCTTTTTTTTTTAACAATGGTCGGAATGTGAAACTGTCCCGCATTTTAATGGGTCTGATTCAGAAAAAGTGAAAAAATTCCACCTGAGCTTTTCTGTAACAAAGAAGGCAGAGCTGCATCGGCTGTCAGTCAATAAGCAGGGGACACCTGTGAAGGGAAAACCATTTCAGGTGACTATCTCTTGAAGCTCATTAAGAGAATGCCAAGAGTGTATGAAGCAGTAATCAAAGCAAAAGGTGGCTACTTTGAAGAACCTAGAATATAAGACATATTTTCAGTTGTTTCACACTTTTTTGTTAAGTATATAATTCCACATGTTTTAATTCATAGTTTTGATGCCTTTAGTGTGAATCTACAATTGTCATAGTTATGAAAATTAAGAAAGCTCTTTGAAGGAGAAGGTGTGTCTAAACCACCTCCTCCATTACCATCTGGTACGCTGGTGCCACCGCCAAAGACAAGAGCAGACTGCAGCGTGTCATCCGGTCTGCAGAGAAGGTGATTGGCTGCAATTTTCCATCTCTCCAGGACCTGTAAGCCTCCAGGATCATGGATCTCAAACAGTCATTTCAATGTAATGCAATGCAAAACTGCATTGCATCTACTTTTTTTAGACAAATGCAAGAAAGTAATAAATATTATGACATGCTTAATTGGAAGGGAGTGGGGAACAGATAGATGGTGCTGCTGTAGAAGGTCGTGAGGATGGGCGGGGACAGGTGGGCTCTCCTCATCCTCCGCAGTAAGTGCAAGCGCTTCTGTGCCCTCTTCTCCAGTGACATGGTGTTCACAAACCAGCTGAGGTTGGGTGTTATGTGCACCCCGAGGAATTTATTGCTGCTGACCACCTCCACAGCTGAGCTGTTAATGAGAAGTGGAGCATGGCGAGGCCATTTCTTCCTGAAGTCCATGATGATCTCCTTCGTTTTCTCTACGTTCAGGATCAGTCCTGGTCCTGGTCCTGGTCCTGGTCGTCTCTAATCAGGCCCACCACCGTCGTGTCGTCTGCAAACTTCACAATGTGATTGGTGGTGAACCTGGGGACACAGTCGTGTGTCATCAGGGTGAACAGCAGGGGGCTCAGGACGCAGCCCTGAGGAAAGCCCGTGCTGAGGGTGATGACATCAGAGGTTTTCTGTCCGACCCGGACCAACTGAGGTCTGTTGGTGATGAACAAAAAGTTAAAAGCTGAAATGACAACAGTCATGCAAAACTGGAGAACAGTAGACTGGAGAACACTAGAACTCAGTAGAGTGAGAAATATAGGCCCTGATGTCCTCCAGTAGCCTAAGCAGCATAACTATATGGGTAGCTCAGTGTAACATAAGCCACTCTAATTATAAGCTTTGTCAAAAGGGAACGTTTTAAGTCTAGTCTTAAAAGTAGACAGGGTGTCTGCCTCACGGACCAAAATTAGGAGTTGGTTCCACAGGAGAGGAGCCTGATAGCTAAAGGATCTGCCTCCCATTCTACTTTTAGAGACTCTAGGAACCACCAGTAGACCTGAAGTCGAGAGCAAAGTGCTCTGTTAGGAACATAAAAGGTAATCAGAACTCTGATATATGATAGAGCTTGATTATAAAGGGCTTTATATGTTAGAAGAAGAATTTTAAATTATATTCTTGATTTAACAGGAAGCTAATGAAGGGAAGTTAAAATAGGAGAAATATGATCCCTCTTTTTTATTTTCATCAGAACTTTTGCTGCAGCATTTTGGATCAGCTGAAGACTTTGAATTGCATTTTGTGGACTTCCTGATAGTAAAGAATTACAATAGTCCAGCCTTCAAGTAACAAATACATGGACTAGTTTTTCAGCATCGCTCCTGCACAGAATATTTTTAATTCTGGCGATATTCCCGAGGTGAAAAAAGGAAACTCTGGAAACCTGTTTAATATGGGATTTAAATGACATGTCTTGGTCAAAAATAACACCAAGATTTTTTACTTTATTACCAGAGGCCAAGTTAATGCCATCCAGATTAAGTGATTGATGAAGAAGTTTATTTTTTGAGGACTCTGGTTTAAAGATTATAACTTCTGTCTTGTCAGAATTTAAATGCAGAAAATTTAAAGTCATCCAGGTTTTGATGTTATCAAGACATGACTGCAGTCGAAGTAATTGATTGGATTCTTTAGGATTTATGGATAAATAAAGCTTAGTCTCATCAGCATAACAGTGGAAATGAATCCCAATCTGTTTGTTAATTTTGCCAGTTGGAAGCATATATATAGTAAAGAGAATTAGTCCAGGCACTGAACCCTGTATAGATATATAAAGATATATTCTATAAATCCACTGGGTTCATTAAATCCATATTCAAAACACGATTTACTACAAGCTTACTAACTATAGCTGAAGGACCTGTGTACATATTAGTTTTATTTTTACTGTTATACTGCTTGATTTATATGACCCATTCAATGTTATAATAATAGATTTATATAAATGTATAATTCCAATTGTTGATAAAGATTTAACAACAATAGTCCACATCCCTTAACTCTTAGGTCATTGTTACTAAATGTCTACCAGGGAATACTTGAAAATTGTTGTTAACTTGTGTGAAAGTAAATGGTTTAGCTCCACAATACAAATATATAGTCAATTTATCAACAGTCTACTGAGGCACTTCAGCCTCCTCACCACACAGAGAGACAGCTGGTCACAATGCTCTTTATGGTACTTCTGTAGAAGGTCGTGAGGATGGGCCAGGACAGGTGGGCTCTCCTCATCCTCCGGAGGAAGTACAAGCGCTTCTGTGCCCTCCTCCCCAGTGACGTGGTGTTCACAGACCAGGAGAGGTTGTGCGTCATGTGCACCCCGAGGAATTTAGTGCTCCTGACCACCTCCACAGATGAGCTGGTGATGAGCAGTGGAGCGTGGTGAGGCCGGTTCTTCCTGAAGTCCACGATGATCTCCGTCGTTTTCTCCACGTTCAGGATCAGTCCTGGTCCTGGTCCTTGTCGTCTCTAATCAGGCCCACCACCGTTGTGTCGTCTGAAAACTTCACAATGCGATTGGTGGTGAATCTGGGGACGCAGTCGTGTGTCATCAGGGTGAACAGCAGGGGGCTCAAGACACAGCCTTGAGGGGAGCCCGTGCTGAGGGTGATGACATCAGAGGTGTTCTGTCTGACCCGGATCAAATGAGGTCAGGAGGTGAGGAAGTCTAGCAGGCAGTTGCGAAGGGGTGTGCTGAAGCCCAGATGTTTCAGTTTTTCCGCCAGATGCTGTAAGATAATGGTGTTGAACGCTGAACTGAAGTCCAGGAACATGCTCAAGGGGGCGGGGCGTGGGTGGGCTTGGAACCCGTTAATAACTGCTTGCAGTTCTAGTTATTATTATTATTATTACGGGTAATTATTATTCTCCGCTAAAACGCGTTGGGCGGCCCATGCGGATTTGTAACGAACCTATTGAATCAGGTATCCAAGTACAGAATGTGCACCGCTACTCAAACCCAGAAATTCAGACCCCTCAACAAATAGGGGGCGCTATAACAAAGGACAATGCGTTTTGGCCTATAACCACCAAACTACTGGTCCCACACTCAAAAACTTCACATCACTTTGTTTATTGGATGATTCTGCAAAATAAAGGGAATTGGCACACCCTTCGTTTCCCAGCTAGTTTTCGCGCTACATGGCTACAAAGGTTAAACCTTTCTTGTTAAACTCCTCCTACATTTTTTATGCAATCCGCGCAAAACTCCATATATAACCGCGTAATGGACAAATAAAAAAAGTTAACACGCCGGATTTTTGAATTTTGACTATTTCGAAAAGTAACGCTAAAATAAGTGATTGTTAGCTAGCTAGCTCTAAATGTAATTGCTGATTATTCTAAAACCATAACAGATTTTGACATGTCCTTCATAACCCATAGTCCAAATAAGATTTTGCACGTGACCCGCGTTTGAGGATCGTCCATCACTAGGGGGCGCTGTGATGTCAAGAAATCTACTACGCAAGAATGGCTGATCGGATTTTTACAAAACCTTCTTCATCCCCTTCCAGTCATACCCCTGAACTCAGGTATTAAATATGGTAATGATTAAAACAAGTGGGCGGGGCCTATTTCCAAAAGTGTTAAAAAACCTGGAGAATAATAAAACAATAAAGTAAAGAATAAAAAATGCTTTAAAATCAATTTTTTGATCCCAGATTTTCAGGATGTATTCTGTGAATAAGGTGTAACAATTCTCTCACTGCATGTATTGTTTTTTTTGAAGTGCTACACTCTGAATTTTTAAAAGTTTGTAAAATGGAGAAATCGATGTATTTTCCACAAATATTGTTCAACCCCCCAAAATATGGCCTCTATTTGTAAAGCACATGCAGAATAAACATTGATTTCAGTTTGGTAAAAATCCAGGCGAGTTTGACCAATTTACAAGACTTTGAAAATAAATGGTACAAGACTATAAAGTTTAATATTTTATTTCTCTGAATCCATTTTTTTAATGACCATAAAAAAATCCTGTGGTTAGATAAAGCACTCTTTGAGATCCATGAATATTTTCAGAATTTTAGAGCCAACCGTTGATTATTAACGAATTTATGAAGTTTGTGATCAGTTCACAGCTTTCATCATCCAGAGCTCTGACTGCAGAGCTTTGAACAGGGCGGCCATTTTGCCCATATTTGGGCACATCACAGGAAGTGACGTCAAAGCAGCCATCTTAGGTCAGACCAAGCTGCCATCTTAGGTCAGACCATAGAGAACATAGACATAATATAAGAGATTGTATTCTCTATCATAGACATATATAATCTTTATATATGTCTATGATAGAGAATACAAGTCAATTCAGGAAAATGTACTTTATGTTTCAGACACTCTGAATCCGGTGAATTCTCACCCGATTTCCAGCTAAATCAACTGACTGAAAACGTCACCCCTTTAGGGGCTACATGGGACCAATTGATTGAATTAAACGATTGTCTAACTTAATAAATAATTTCGGTTTTGTATTGAAAGTAAGCAAACTTCCAGAGCTACGTCCCAGGAAGCCAGACTTTTACTCCGCTTATGGGTGCGCAAATAAAAGGACACTAGGAACCAGATCCTGGGGAATTACCTTCCATAAGTAAGATTTTATGATAGATCATCCTCATGCTTTACAGTTACAGTGTTTCCGGCATAAACACAATATGTGCTAATGGGTACAGCGATGGAAGTAGAGAAAAGTACATTAAACACCAAAAACAAACAAAATGGTCCTAAATTACTGGATAAACATGATTTGTGGGGAGGTGGGGGGGGGGAAGCCCGTGCTGAGGGTGATTAGGTTTTTTGTTGATTTCTTTTTGTTGATAATTGCTGTTGTCTGTAGATCGGTGTCTGTGTATATAGCTTAAATATATATATATATATATATATATATATATATATTATATTATATATATATATATATATATATATATATATATATATATATTATATATTATATATATATATATTATATATATATATATATATATATATATTATATATATATATATTATATATATATATATATATATATAATATATATTATATATATATATATATAACATTGGAAGAATTTTAGAGCAAACTGTTGATTTTTAAAGAATTTATTTATGAATTTAAAGAGAATAACATTTCCGAAATGTGCCCATGTAGGGATTTAAAATTTCCAGTAGATGGCAGTATTTGATTATATATGGATTTTTTACACACACACACACTTCTATACATAAGCTTTACATTGAATGTAGCTAGTTGCGGAGCCAGAGGGGTGGCAGGGGTGGCATTTGCCACCCCCAACAGAGCCCTTGCCACCCCCTACTGCCACCCCACTGGAAATGGTAATTTTAACATATAATACTTATGAGATCGGCAAAGATTTGCCAGGAAAACTGTAATTTCCGACTGTCCCTGAAGGCAGCCCATGCAGTAGCAGCCTACATGCTGCGCACTGACGCTGTTCATTGGTTAAGCTGACATGTGGTTCCTGCTTGATCCAAAACACACCCGCGGCTTTAGAGTACACCGTTGAGGAGTTTTGCAGGTATTTACAACATTTTACCGCTCAGCGGTAACCGCTGTGTTACCTTCCTAATGAGAGGCGGCACTTGTCATACATTTCTAAAAAGAAAAAAAAATGGTTGTGCACCGCTCCGTCCGTAGTGCCTCGTTTATTATATTAGCCATGCTAGTGCTGATAGATCGTGTTTTAGACAGATTCTTTTAACATATGTTTCAGTGCACATGCTGCCCTGTAATGTTTTATTAATTTGGCCAGGATATATCTCCCAGCTCTTGCTTGAAATGTGTGTGGTAAGAATATGTGAAAAACCATTGTTAAGTTTATAATGACTGAAATGTAAATAGGCTATGTCATATGAAAGCTTTGAATTATAACCTAACTAGTTATATTAATTAATTTAATTAATCTATTTTTAATTTAGTATTATTTTAGCTAGCTACAGAAAACTAAAAACTATTGTTTAAATAATATTTAAAATAGTGTTGTCTTTGCCATACAGTCATGGAGTCTAAATACCAGGCTGCCTTATTTTGTGTAGAGCCCAAATGAAGAGAAAAGAGAATATCTCACAGTTCTTCTTAAAGAGGCAAAAACCAGGGCCAGACCAGGACCAGACAGAACCCTGCAGCAGTGACCAACCTGGAGAAGCCAGCCAGGAGACACCAGGCCCAAGTGTATCACCAGCAGGTTAGAGGCTGTGACAGAGAGTTATTAAGTAGTAAAATCCAATAAGCCTAATTCTAAAGGTTAGCATGATGCTTTTTGCATTTTTTATTGTGTCTGTTTATGAACACAATCGAAACAAGTGGGCAGGGCCTATTTGCAAAAGTGTGAGAGTAGGGAGTAGCAAGATGGCGGCCAGTCACTAGGGGAGGTCACTGGCCGCCATCTTGCTACTCCGTTCTCACACAGAACCCCATAGCATTTGGTTGCAACAACAAGCAGTTTGGCTGTGTTAAAACGTTTCACAGGTAACTTTACAGTCAGTGGATGTTATACTTACTATACAAATTACTTTTGTTTAGGTAACACTTTATTTGTGCCTAAGATTTACATGATACTGTCATAAACAGAGGCTGCACAGTGAAGCAGTGAGAAGTGTTGTTGCCTTCTGGGTTCAATCACCTGGGTCTTTCAAATCCTCCCGGGTCTTTCAAATCCTCCTGGGTCTTTCAAATCCTCCCGGGTCTTTCAAATCCTCTGGGTCTTTCTGCATGGAGTTTGAATGTTCTACCTGTGCATGCGTAGGTTCACTCCGGGTACGCCGGCTTCCTCCCACAGTTCAAAAACATGACTGTTAGTTTAATTGGCTTCTCTAAATTGTCCTTAGGTGTGTGTGTGCAAGAATGGTTGTTTGTCCTGTCTGTCTCTGTGTTGCCCTGTGACAGATTGCCGACCTGTCCAGGGTGTAACCCGCCTCTCGCTCAGTGAACGCTGTGTATATATATATATATATATGTGTATATATATATATATATATATATATACACAGAAAGCTATATACACGGTAGACTGTGCGTTAATGTAACGCAGAAGGTCTGGAGATGCTACGTTGGTGTAGCTTGTAGGACCTGAACAGGGGAGAGAGGCAGAGTCAAGTGTCACGGGGCCTCTGGGCCGTGTTAATAAGGCTGGTAGCGGATGGGAAAAAACTGTTTTTGTGTCGTGAGGTTTTGGTCCTGATGGACCGCTGCCTCCTGCCAGAAGGAAGTGTCTGAAATATTTTGTGACTGGGGTGTCTAATCAGGCCCACCACCGTCGTGTCGTCTGCAAACTTCACGATGTGATTGGTGGTGAACCTGGGGACACAGTCGTGTGTCATCAGGGTGAACAGCAGGGGGCTCAGGACGCAGCCCTGAGGAAAGCCCGTGCTGAGGGTGATGACATCAGAGGTTTTCTGTCCGACCCAGACCAACTGAGGTCTGTTAGTGATGAAGTCTAGTAGGCAGTTGCGAACAGGTGTGCTGAAGCCCAGATGTTCCAGTTTTGATGGTGTTGAACGCTGAACTGAAGTCCAGAAAAATGCTCAAGGGGGCGGTGCGTGGGTGGGCTTGGAACCCGTTAATAACTGCTTGCAGTTCTAGTTATTATTATTATTATTACGGAATTAAAACGCGTTGTGCAGCCCAAGCGGATTTATAACGAACCTATTGAATCAGGTATCTAAGTACAGAATGTGCGCCTCTACTCAAACCCAGAAATTCAGACCCCTCAACAACTAGGGGGCGCTATAACAAAGGACAATGCGTTTCGGCCTATAACCACCAAACTACTGGTCCTACACTCAAAAACTTCACATCACTTTGTTTATTGGATGATTCTGCAAAATAAAGTGAATTGGCACACCCTTCGTTTCCCAGCTAGTTTTCGCGCTACATGGCTACAAAGGTTAAACCTTTCTTGTTAAACTCCTCCTACATTTTTTGTGCAATCCACGCAAAACTCCATATATAACCGTGTAATGGACAAATAAAAAAAGTTAACGCGGCGGATTTTTGAATTTTGACTTTTTCGAAAAGTAACGCTAAAATAAGTGATTGTTAGCTAGCTAGCTCTAAATGTAATTGCTGATTATTCTAAAACCATAACAGATTTTGACATGTCCTTCATAACACATAGTCCAAATAAGATTTTGCACATGTGACCCGCGTTTGAGGATCGTCCATCACTAGGGGGCGCTGTGATGTCAAGAAATCTACTACGCAAGAATGGCTGATCGGATTTTTACAAAACCTTCTTTATTGCCTTCCAGGCATACCCCTGAACTAAAGTATTAAATATGGTAATGATTGAAACAAGTGGGAAGGGCATATTTGCAAAAGTGTGAGAGTAGGGAGTAGCAAGATGGCGGCCAGTCACTAGGAGAGGTCACTGGCGGCCATCTTGCTACTCCCTTCTCACACAGAACCCCATAGCATTTGGTTGCAACAACAAGCAGTTTGGCTGTGTGAAAACGTTTCACAGGTAATTTTACAGTCAGTGGATATTATACTTACTATACAAATTACTTTTGTTTAGGTAACACTTTATTTGTGCCTAAGATTTACATGATACTGTCATAAACAGAGGCTGCACAGTGAAGCAGTGAGTAGTGTTGTTGCCTTCTGGGTTCAAATCCTCCTGGGTCTTTCAAATCCTCCTGGGTTTTTCAAATTCTCCTGGGTCTTTCAAATCCTCTGGGTCTTTCTGCATGGAGTTGAATAGAATGTTCTACCTGTGCATGCGTGGGTTCACTCCGGGTACTCCGGCTTACTCCCACAGTTCAAAAACATGACTGTTAGTTTAATTGTCCTTAGGTGTGAGTGTGTGCAACAATGGTTGTTTGCCCTGTCTGTCTCTGTGTTGCCCTGTGACAGATTGCCGACCTGTCCAGGGTGTAACCCGCCTCTCGCTCAGTGAACGCTGTATATATATATATATATCCTCCTGAGAACCAAAGAAAAAAAGTGTGTTACAATTTCTTTTTTTGTGTGATTTCCCATGTATTTGGACCTAAAAAAAACACATTACAATTTAAATTTTTTTAAATATATTTTTAATTTTAATTTTATAGCATGTCCACTGTGGAGGACAACAGGACGATTTGCATGGGGAAATAGAACAGGCTTTAGAAAATAAAAAAATGAAAAAAGATTGTCTTGAAAGTGATATTTACCTAAGAACTTTGACATTTGATAAAAACAAATAAAATTCTGTAACTTTGTTCTGTTGTTTGATACTTGCAACAGAAAAAATACATGTATTTAGTTCAACAATAAACTATAAGACATAGAACTAAGCAGTTCTGCATTTCATCTTCCTCTGGATATTTTAGCTGTGATAATCCTGTCTGACTGGGCAATGGCCTGTGAATGGGATGATTTGCTTATCAATGCACACTTTGTCACACCTTGGAAGGCTGAGACAACCTTGCCTCACACGGTCAAGCAATGGTCTGACTCTCCAAAGAATGTCTGACTTCTTTGTCTCTTCAGTCACATCCAGGTCATTCACAATCTTAAGTGAGCTTCTTAGCTTGTAGAACCTGTCCCTTGTCATCTTCTTGCTAATGACTGGTAGCCTACTTTGTTTCTTCTTTAGCCCAAAACATTTTGTTTTGGGCTAAAAAACAAAATGCATTTGAAGGATGCAAGTACCCGGTTCGATCCCCAGTGCCTACATTCAGGGTCCCTGAGCAAGACCCTTAACCCCTGATTGCTCCCCGGGCGCCGCACATGGCAGCCCACTGCTCCCCAAGGGTGATGGGTTAAAAGCAGAGAACAAATTTTGTTGTAATGTAGGTTTCAATGTATGTTTCAATGACAATAAAGATGATATTTCTATTATTAATATTACTAGTGGTATTCAGAGACACTCCTGTAGTTTGCAGCTGTCTTTGATTTGTAAAAGCTGCCAGATCTTCAAAGATTTTGTCATTGATGTACTGTGAAAAGTACTGGATTGGACTCCAGTATTCACAGATTTTAGGATCATTGTGATAGGCAGGAAGCTCAGGTAGCACAGGTGTGAATCTATTATAATGGGATGGGATGAGGGAAAAAATAAAGTTAACAAGTTAATAAAAAAAACTACATTTTTTACACATCAATTTTGATTAATGCCATAATTTCAATGTCATGGGTATAATATTGACCAATCTCACGAGCATTTCTTTAGGCAACGTGCATACATTTAACATCTGTTATAAAGACTACAAACTCTACAGTAACATGATAATAAAATTTAAAACATTAGCTTGAAACTAAGTAAAACATACAAGTTTGTCCTGGCCCACAGAGGATGACGACTTTCCCGCTCCCTCTCTGGCTCTTACTCTGTCTCATCAGATTCTCCTGCATTTTCTTCCTCTCCTTCTTCGTCACTATCTTCCCCTATCACAGGCTGATACTCATTCTCATCCTTTTCCTCATCTGACAGCTCCAAATCTGAATCTCCCTCTATTATCTGGTACTGAATCCTCTCTGCTTCGCTTCTGTCTCCTACAACAATGTGCAGTCATTAAATAAATTAAAATGGTCCCGGTGTCCACTACAGTTGACATTCATTAAATGACTTTTATTTCAAAACATAAATAATTAAAGTGTTTTCAGATGTAATAATATTGTTGATGACACATTAATAAACAAGAATATATATAATTATCATGGTAAAAATAGCAATAGATAAAGAATATTTGACTTACCTTTCCTCTTTCCATAAAATGTGGTTTTTATTATGGCGACCATCTTGTGAGGGGAAAAAAGTAAAGTTCCTAGCTTGCAAACCTATCACATGACACATCACTGGAAAGCCCAGGATGTCCTCTACAGAACACTATAGGGCTTGATAGGGTATCTCCAGATACTTAAGGGAAATACAGGTGGACAAAATGTCCACTACAATGGACATAAATGAATGGGCCGGTCTCAGTGTGTATATACATATATACACAGAAAGCTATATACACGGTAGACTGTGTGTTAATGTAACGCAGAAGGTCTGGAGATGCTACGTTGGTGTAGCTTGTAGGACCTGAACAGGGGAGAGAGGCAGAGTCAAGTGTCACTGAGCCTCTGGGCCATGTTAATAAGGCTGGTAGCGGATGGGAAAAAACTATTTTTGTGTCGTGAGGTTTTGGTCCTGATGGACCGCTGCCTCTTGCCAGAGGGAAGTGTCTGAAATATTTTGTGACTGGGGTGTCACAAAATCGGCCACAATCTTCCCTGCACGCCTCAGAGTTCTGGAGGCTTACAGGTCCTGGAGAGATGGAAAATTGCAGCCAATCACCTTCTCTGCAGACCGGATGACACGCTGCAGTCTGCTCTTGTCTTTGGCGGTGGCACCAGCGTACCAGATGGTAATGGAGGAGGTGGTTTAGACACACCTTCTCCTTCAAAGAGTTTTCTTAATTTTCATAACTATGACAATTGTAGATTCACACTAAAGGCATCAAAACTATGAATTAACACATGTGGAATTATATACTTAACCAAAAAGGTGTGAAACAACTGAAAATATGTCTTATATTCTAGGTTCTTCAAAGTAGCCACCTTTTGCTTTGATTACTGCTTCGTACACTCTTGGCATTTTCTTAATGAGCTTCAAGAGATAATCACCTGAAATGGTTTTCCCTTCACAGGTGTCCCCTGTCAGGTTTAATAAGTGGGATGTCTTGCCTCTTAAATGGGGTTGGGACCATCAGTTGTGTTGTGCAGAAGTCAAGTGGATACACAGCTGATAGTCCTACTGAATAAACTGTTAGAATTTGTATTATGGCAAGAAAAAAGCCGCTAAGTAAAGAAAAACGAGTGGCCATAATTACTTAAAGAACTGAAGGCCATTCAGTCCGAAAAATTGGGAAAACTTTGAAAGTGTCCCCAAGTGCAGTCGCAAAAACCATAAAGCGCTACAAAGAAACTGGCTCACACAAGGACCGCCCCAGGAAAGGAAGACCAAGAGTCACCTCGGCTGCGGAGGATAAATTCATCCTAGTCACCAGCCTCAGAAATCGCAGGTTAACAGCAGCTCAGATTAGAGACCAGGTCAATGCCACACAGAGTTCTAGCAGCAGACACATCTCTAGAACAACTGTTAGGAGACTGTGTGAATCAGGCCTTCATGGTAAAACAGCTGCTAGAAAACCACTGCTAAGGACAGGCAACAAGTAGAAGAGAATTGCTTGGGCTAAAGAACACAAGGAATGGACATTAGACCAGTGGAAATCTGTGCTTTGGTCTGATGAGTCCAAAGTTGAGATCTTTGGTTCCAACCATCGTGTCTTTGT
Organism: Fundulus diaphanus; assembly: GCA_037039145.1. Classification (NCBI taxonomy): domain Eukaryota; kingdom Metazoa; phylum Chordata; class Actinopteri; order Cyprinodontiformes; family Fundulidae; genus Fundulus; species Fundulus diaphanus. The sequence goes on from CM073140.1 coordinate 1,168,133, forward strand.
GTGACGCAGAAAAGGTTTAACGGATGGACTCTATTCAATTCCATTCAATTTTATTTATATAGCGCCAATTCATGAAACATGTCATCTCGAGGCACTTTACAAAGTCAAAATCAATCATATTATACAGATTGGTCAAAAATTTCCTATATAAGGGAACCAGTTGATTGCTTCAAAGTCCCGACAAGCAGCATTCACTCCTGGAGAAGCATAGAGCTACAGGGAGAGACGTCTGCATTGTCCATGGCTTTGCAGCAATCCCTCATACTGAGCAAGCATGAAGCGACAGTGGAAAGAAAAACCACCCATTAGCGGGAAGGAAAAACCTCCAGCAGAACCGGGCTCAGTATGAACGGTCATCTGCCTCGACCGACTGGGGGTTAAAGAAGACAGAGCAGAGACACAACAAGACAGACAAAAAAGCACAGAAGCACACATTGATCCAGTAATCTGTTCTACATTAGATGGTAATAGCGGGTGATCTGTCTTCTCTGGATGATGTCACAGTTAACAGAACGTCAGATCAGGTGTACCTACTATGAAGAAAAAAGAGAGAGCAAAAAGTTAAAAGATGAAATGACAACAGTCATTTCAATGTAATGCAATGCAAAACTGCATTGCATCTACTTTTTTAGACAAATGCAAGAAAGTAATAAATATTATGACATGCTTAATTGGAAGGGAGTGGGGAGCAGATAGATGGTGCTGCTGTAGAAGGTCGTGAGGATGGGCGGGGACAGGTGGGCTCTCCTCATCCTCCGCAGTAAGTGCAAGCGCTTCTGTGCCCTCTTCTCCAGTGACATGGTGTTCACAAACCAGCTGAGGTTGTGTGTTATGTGCACCCCGAGGAATTTATTGCTGCTGACCACCTCCACAGCTGAGCTGTTAATGAGAAGTGGAGCATGGCGAGGCCATTTCTTCCTGAAGTCCATGATGATCTCCTTCGTTTTCTCTACGTTCAGGATCAGTCCTGGTCCTGGTCCTGGTCCTGGTCGTTGTCGTCTCTAATCAGGCCCACCACCGTCGTGTCGTCTGCAAACTTCACAATGTGATTGGTGGTGAACCTGGGGACACAGTCGTGCGTCATCAGGGTGAACAGCAGGGGGCTCAGGACGCAGCCCTGAGGAAAGCCCGTGCTGAGGGTGATGACATCAGAGGTTTTCTGTCCGACCCGGACCAACTGAGGTCTGTTGGTGATGAAGTCTAGTAGGTAGTTGCGAACAGGTGTGCTGAAGCCCAGATGTTCCAGTTTTGATGGTGTTGAACGCTGAACTGAAGTCCAGGAACATGCTCAAGGGGGCGGTGCGTGGGTGGGCTTGGAACCCGTTAATAACTGCTTGCAGTTCTAGTTAGGGTTCCAAGCCCGCAGCGCAGGCGAACGGCTATGCCGTTCGTCTGCTCTGTGAGCAGAGAACCCTATTGTTTTTCGTGTGTTTTTAAATTATTTATTATTATTATTATTATGGAATTAAAATGCGTTGTGCAGCCCAAGCGGATTTATAACGAACCTATTGAATCAGGTATCTAAGTACAGAATGTGTGCCTCTACTCAAACCCAGAAATTCAGACCCCTCAACAACTAGGGGGCGCTATAACAAAGGACAATGCGTTTCGGCCTGTAACCACCAAACTGCTGGTCCCACTCTCAAAAACTTGATAGCACTTTGTTTATTGGATGTTTCTGCATCAAAAAGGGAATTGGCACACCTTTCGTTTCCCAGCTACTTTTCGCGCTACATGGCTACAAAGGTTAAACCTTTCTTGTTAAACTCCTCCTACATTTTTTGTGCAATCTGCGCAAAACTTGATATATAAGCGTGTCATGGACAAATAAAAAAAGTTAATGCGGCGGATTTTTGAATTTTGACTTTTTCGAAAAGTAACGCTAAAATAAGTGATTGTTAGCTAGCTAGCTCTAAATGTAATTGCTGATTATTCTAAAACCATAACAGATTTTGACATGTCCTTCATAACACATAGTCCAAATAAGATTTTGCACATGTGACCCGCGTTTGAGGATCGTCCATCACTAGGGGGCGCTGTGATGTCAAGAAATCTACTACGCAAGAATGGCTGATCGGATTTTTACAAAACCTTCTTTATTGCCTTCCAGGCATACCCCTGAACTAAAGTATTAAATATGGTAATGATTGAAACAAGTGGGAAGGGCATATTTGCAAAAGTGTGAGAGTAGGGAGTAGCAAGATGGCGGCCAGTCACTAGGAGAGGTCACTGGCGGCCATCTTGCTACTCCCTTCTCACACAGAACCCCATAGCATTTGGTTGCAACAACAAGCAGTTTGGCTGTGTGAAAACGTTTCACAGGTAATTTTACAGTCAGTGGATATTATACTTACTATACAAATTACTTTTGTTTAGGTAACACTTTATTTGTGCCTAAGATTTACATGATACTGTCATAAACAGAGGCTGCACAGTGAAGCAGTGAGTAGTGTTGTTGCCTTCTGGGTTCAAATCCTCCTGGGTCTTTCAAATCCTCCTGGGTTTTTCAAATTCTCCTGGGTCTTTCAAATCCTCTGGGTCTTTCTGCATGGAGTTGAATAGAATGTTCTACCTGTGCATGCGTGGGTTCACTCCGGGTACTCCGGCTTACTCCCACAGTTCAAAAACATGACTGTTAGTTTAATTGTCCTTAGGTGTGAGTGTGTGCAACAATGGTTGTTTGCCCTGTCTGTCTCTGTGTTGCCCTGTGACAGATTGCCGACCTGTCCAGGGTGTAACCCGCCTCTCGCTCAGTGAACGCTGTATATATATATATATATCCTCCTGAGAACCAAAGAAAAAAAGTGTGTTACAATTTCTTTTTTTGTGTGATTTCCCATGTATTTGGACCTAAAAAAAACACATTACAATTAAAATTTTTTTAAATATATTTTTAATTTTAATTTTATAGCATGTCCACTGTGGAGGACAACAGGACGATTTGCATGGGGAAATAGAACAGGCTTTAGAAAATAAAAAAATGAAAAAAGATTGTCTTGAAAGTGATATTTACCTAAGAACTTTGACATTTGATAAAAACAAATAAAATTCTGTAACTTTGTTCTGTTGTTTGATACTTGCAACAGAAAAAATACATGTATTTAGTTCAACAATAAACTATAAGACATAGAACTAAGCAGTTCTGCATTTCATCTTCCTCTGGATATTTTAGCTGTGATAATCCTGTCTGACTGGGCAATGGCCTGTGAATGGGATGATTTGCTTATCAATGCACACTTTGTCACACCTTGGAAGGCTGAAACAACCTTGCCTCACACGGTCAAGCAATGGTCTGACTCTCCAAAGAATGTCTGACTTCTTTGTCTCTTCAGTCACATCCAGGTCATTCACAATCTTAAGTGAGCTTCTTAGCTTGTAGAACCTGTCCCTTGTCATCTTCTTGCTAATGACTGGTAGCCTACTTTTTTTTTTTTTTAGCCCAAAACATTTTGTTTTGGGCTAAAAAACAAAATGCATTTGAAGGATGCAAGTACCCGGTTCGATCCCCAGTGCCTACATTCAGGGTCCCTGAGCAAGACCCTTAACCCCTGATTGCTCCCCGGGCGCCGCACATGGCAGCCCACTGCTCCCCAAGGGTGATGGGTTAAAAGCAGAGAACAAATTTTGTTGTAATGTAGGTTTCAATGTATGTTTCAATGACAATAAAGATGATATTACTATTATTACTATTACTAGTAGTATTCAGAGACACTCCTGTAGTTTGCAGCTGTCTTTGATTTGTAAAAGCTGCCAGATCTTCAAAGATTTTGTCATCGATGTACTGTGAAAAGTACTGGATTGGACTCCAGTATTCACAGATTTTAGGATCATTGTGATAGGCAGGAAGCTCAGGTAGCACAGGTGTGAATCTATTATAATGGGATGGGATGAGGGAAAAAATAAAGTTAACAAGTTAATAAAAAAAACTACATTTTTTACACATCAATTTTGATTAATGCCATAATTTCAATGTCATGGGTATAATATTGACCAATCTCACGAGCATTTCTTTAGGCAACGTGCATACATTTAACATCTGTTATAAAGACTACAAACTCTACAGTAACATGATAATAAAATTTAAAACATTAGCTTGAAACTAAGTAAAACATACAAGTTTGTCCTGGCCCACAGAGGACGACGACTTTCCCGCTCCCTCTCTGGCTCTTACTCTGTCTCATCAGATTCTCCTGCATTTTCTTCCTCTCCTTCTTCGTCACTATCTTCCCCTATCACAGGCTGATACTCATTCTCATCCTTTTCCTCATCTGACAGCTCCAAATCTGAATCTCCCTCTATTATCTGGTACTGAATCCTCTCTGCTTCGCTTCTGTTTCCTACAACAATGTGCAGTCATTAAATAAATTAAAATGGTCCCGGTGTACACTACAGTTGACATTCATTAAATGACTGTTATTTCAAAACATAAATAATTAAAGTGTTTTCAGATGTAATAATATTGTTGATGACACATTAATAAACAAGAATATATATAATTATCATGGTAAAAATAGCAATAGATAAAGAATATTTGACTTACCTTTCCTCTTTCCATAAAATGTGGTTTTTATTATGGCGACCATCTTGTGAGGGGAAAAAAGTAAAGTGCCAAGCTTGCAAACCTATCACATGACACATCACTGGAAAGCCCAGGATGTCCTCTACAGAACACTATAGGGCTTGATAGGGTATCTCCAGATACTTAAGGGAAATACAGGTGGACAAAATGTCCACTACAATGGACATAAATGAATGGGCCGGTCTCAGTGTGTATATACATATATACACAGAAAGCTATATACACGGTAGACTGTGTGTTAATGTAACGCAGAAGGTCTGGAGATGCTACGTTGGTGTAGCTTGTAGGACCTGAACAGGGGAGAGAGGCAGAGTCAAGTGTCACGGGGCCTCTGGGCCGTGTTAATAAGGCTGGTAGCGGATGGGAAAAAACTATTTTTGTGTCGTGAGGTTTTGGTCCTGATGGACCGCTGCCTCCTGCCAGAGGGAAGTGTCTGAAATATTTTGTGACTGGGGTGTCAAAAAATCGGCCACAATCTTCCCTGCACGCCTCAGAGTCCTGGAGGCTTACAGGTCCTGGAGAGATGGAAAATTGCAGCCAATCACCTTCTCTGCAGACCGGATGACATGCTGCAGTCTGCTCTTGTCTTTGGCGGTGGCACCAGCGTACCAGATGGTAATGGAGGAGGTGGTTTAGACACACCTTCTCCTTCAAAGAGTTTTCTAAATTTTCATAACTATGACAATTGTAGATTCACACTAAAGGCATCAAAACTATGAATTAACACATGTGGAATTATATACTTAACACAAAAGTGTGAAACAACTGAAAATATGTCTTATGTTCTAGGTTCTTCAAAGTAGCCACCTTTTGCTTTGATTACTGCTTCGTACACTCTTGGCATTCTCTTAATGTGCTTCAAGAGATAGTCACCTGAAATGGTTTTCCCTTCACAGGTGTCCCCTGTCAGGTTTAATAAGTGGGATGTCTTGCCTCTTAAATGGGGTTGGGACCATCAGTTGTGTTGTGCAGAAGTCAAGTGGATACACAGCTGATAGTCCTACTGAATAAACTGTTAGAATTTGTATTATGGCAAGAAAAAAGCCGCTAAGTAAAGAAAAACGAGTGGCCATAATTACTTTAAGAACTGAAGGCCATTCAGTCCGAAAAATTGGGAAAACTTTGAAAGTGTCCCCAAGTGCAGTCGCAAAAACCATAAAGCGCTACAAAGAAACTGGCTCACACAAGGACCGCTCCAGGAAAGGAAGACCAAGAGTCACCTCTGCTGCGGAGGATAAATTCATCCTAGTCACCAGCCTCAGAAATCGCAGGTTGACAGCTGCTCAGATTAGAGACCAGGTCAATGCCACACAGAGTTCTAGCAGCAGACACATCTCTAGAACAACTGTTAGGAGACTGTGTGAATCAGGCCTTCATGGTAAAACAGCTGCTAGGAAACCACTGCTAAGGACAGGCAACAAGTAGAAGAGAATTGCTTGGGCTAAAGAACACAAGGAATGGACATTAGACCAGTGGAAATCTGTGCTTTGGTCTGATGAGTCCAAAGTTGAGATCTTTGGTTCCAACCATCGTGTCTTTGTGCGACGCAGAAAAGGTTTAACGGATGGACTCTATTCAATTCCATTCAATTTTATTTATATAGCGCCAATTCATGAAACATGTCATCTCGAGGCACTTTACAAAGTCAAAATCAATCATATTATACAGATTGGTCAAAAATTTCCTATATAAGGGAACCAGTTGATTGCTTCAAAGTCCCGACAAGCAGCATTCACTCCTGGAGAAGCATAGAGCTACAGGGAGAGACGTCTGCATTGTCCATGGCTTTGCAGCAATCCCTCATACTGAGCAAGCATGAAGCGACAGTGGAAAGAAAAACCACCCATTAGCGGGAAGGAAAAACATCCAGCAGAACCGGGCTCAGTATGAACGATCATCTGCCTCGACCGACTGGGGGTTAAAGAAGACAGAGCAGAGACACAACAAGACAGACAAAAAAGCACAGAAGCACACATTGATCCAGTAATCTGTTCTACATTAGATGGTAATAGCGGGTGATCTGTCTTCTCTGGATGATGTCACAGTTAACAGAACGTCAGATCAGGTGTACCTACTATGAAGAAAAAAGAGAGAGCAAAAAGTTAAAAGATGAAATGACAACAGTCATTTCAATGTAATGCAATGCAAAACTGCATTGCATCTACTTTTTTTGACAAATGCAAGAAAGTAATAAATATTATGACATGCTTAATTGGAAGGGAGTGGGGAGCAGATAGATGGTGCTGCTGTAGAAGGTCGTGAGGATGGGCGGGGACAGGTGGGCTCTCCTCATCCTCCGCAGTAAGTGCAAGCGCTTCTGTGCCCTCTTCTCCAGTGACATGGTGTTCACAAACCAGCTGAGGTTGTGTGTTATGTGCACCCCGAGGAATTTATTGCTGCTGACCACCTCCACAGCTGAGGTGTTAATGAGAAGTGGAGCATGGCGAGGCCATTTCTTCCTGAAGTCCATGATGATCTCCTTCGTTTTCTCCACGTTCAGGATCAGTCCTGGTCCTGGTCCTGGTCGTTGTCGTCTCTAATCAGGCCCACCACCGTCGTGTCGTCTGCAAACTTCACAATGTGATTGGTGGTGAACCTGGGGACACAGTCGTGTGTCATCAGGGTGAACAGCAGGGGGCTCAGGACGCAGCCCTGAGGAAAGCCCGTGCTGAGGGTGATGACATCAGAGGTTTTCTGTCCGACCCGGACCAACTGAGGTCTGTTGGTGATGAAGTTTAGTAGGCAGTTGCGAACAGGTGTGCTGAAGCCCAGATGTTCCAGTTTTGTTGGTGTTGAACGCTGAACTGAAGTCCAGGAACATGCTCAAGGGGGCGGTGCGTGGGTGGGCTTGGAACCCGTTAATAACTGCTTGCAGTTCTAGTTATTATTATTATTATTACGGAATTAAAACGCGTTGTGCAGCCCAAGCGGATTTATAACGAACCTATTGAATCAGGTATCCAAGTACAGAATGTGCGCCTCTACTCAAACCCAGAAATTCAGACCCCTCAACAACTAGGGGGCGCTATAACAAAGGACAATGCGTTTCGGCCTATAACCACCAAACTACTGGTCCCACACTCAAAAACTTCACATCACTTTGTTTATTGGATGATTCTGCAAAATAAAGGGAATTGGCACACCCTTCGTTTCCCAGCTAGTTTTCGCGCTACATGGCTACAAAGGTTAAACCTTTCTTGTTAAACTCCTCCTACATTTTTTGTGCAATCCGTGCAAAACTCCATATATAACCGTGTAATGGACAAGTAAAAAAAATTAACACAGCGGATTTTTGAATTTTGACTTTTTCGAAAAGTAACGCTAAAATAAGTGATTGTTAGCTAGCTAGCTCTAAATGTAATTGCTGATTATTCTAAAACCATAACAGATTTTTACATGTCCTTCATAACCCATAGTCCAAATAAGATTTTGCAAATGTGACCCGCGTTTGAGGATCGTCCATCACTAGGGGGCACTGTGATGTCAAGAAATCTACTACGCAAGAATGGCTGATCGGATTTTTACAAAACCTTCTTCATCCCCTTCCAGTCATACCCCTGAACTCAGGTATTAAATATGGTAATGATTGAAACAAGTGGGAAGGGCATATTTGCAAAAGTGTGAGAGTAGGGAGTAGCAAGATGGCGGCCAGTCACTAGGAGAGGTCACTGGCGGCCATCTTGCTACTCCCTTCTCACACAGAACCCCATAGCATTTGGTTGCAACAACAAGCAGTTTGGCTGTGTGAAAACATTTCACAGGTAATTTTACAGTCAGTGGATATTATACTTACTATACAAATTACTTTTGTTTAGGTAACACTTTATTTGTGCCTAAGATTTACATGATACTGTCATAAACAGAGGCTGCACAGTGAAGCAGTGAGTAGTGTTGTTGCCTTCTGGGTTCAAATCCTCCTGGGTCTTTCAAATCCTCCTGGGTTTTTCAAATTCTCCTGGGTCTTTCAAATCCTCTGGGTCTTTCTGCATGGAGTTGAATAGAATGTTCTACCTGTGCATGTGTGGGTTCACTCCGGGTACTCCGGCTTACTCCCACAGTTCAAAAACATGACTGTTAGTTTAATTGTCCTTAGGTGTGAGTGTGTGCAACAATGGTTGTTTGCCCTGTCTCTCTCTGTGTTGCCCTGTGACAGATTGCCGACCTGTCCAGGGTGTAACCCGCCTCTCGCTCAGTGAACGCTGTATATATATATATATATATATATATATATATATCCTCCTGAGAACCAAAGAAAAAAAGTGTGTTACAATTTTTTTTTTTGTGTGATTTCCCATGTATTTGGACCTAAAAAAACACATTACAATTTTAATTTTTTTAAATATATTTTTAATTTTAATTTTATAGCATGTCCACTGTGGAGGACAACAGGATGATTTGCATGGGGAAATAGAACAGGCATTAGAAAATAAAAAAATGAAAAAAGATTGTCTTGAAAGTGATATTTACCTAAGAACTTTGACATTTGATAAAAACAAATAAAATTCTGTAACTTTGTTCTGTTGTTTGATACTTGCAACAGAAAAAATACATGTATTTAGTTCAACAATAAACTATAAGACATAGAACTAAGCAGTTCTGCATTTCATCTTCCTCTGGATATTTTAGCTGTGATAATCCTGTCTGACTGGGCAATGGCCTGTGAATGGGATGATTTGCTTATCAATGCACACTTTGTCACACCTTGAAAGGCTGAGACAACCTTGCCTCACACGGTCAAGCAATGGTCTGACTCTCCAAAGAATGTCTGACTTCTTTGTCTCTTCAGTCACATCCAGGTCATTCACAATCTTAAGTGAGCTTCTTAGCTTGTAGAACCTGTCCCTTGTCATCTTCTTGCTAATGACTGGTAGCCTACTTTGTTTCTTCTTTAGCCCAAAACATTTTGTTTTGGGCTAAAAAACAAAATGCATTTGAAGGATGCAAGTACCCGGTTTGATCCCCAGTGCCTACATTCAGGGTCCCTGAGCAAGACCCTTAACCCCTGATTGCTCCCCGGGCGCCGCACATGGCAGCCCACTGCTCCCCAAGGGTGATGGGTTAAAAGCAGAGAACAAATTTTGTTGTAATGTAGGTTTCAATGTATGTTTCAATGACAATAAAGATGATATTACTATTATTACTATTACTAATAGTATTCAGAGACACTCCTGTAGTTTGCAGCTGTCTTTGATTTGTAAAAGCTGCCAGATCTTCAAAGATTTTGTCATCGATGTACTGTGAAAAGTACTGGATTGGACTCCAGTATTCACAGATTTTAGGATCATTGTGATAGGCAGGAAGCTCAAGTAGCACAGGTGTGAATCTATTATAATGGGATGGGATGAGGGAAAAAATAAAGTTAACAAGTTAATAAAAAAAACTACATTTTTTACACATCAATTTTGATTAATGCCATAATTTCAATGTCATGGGTATAATATTGACCAATCTCACGAGCATTTCTTTAGGCATCGTGCATACATTTAACATCTGTTATAAAGACTACAAACTCTACAGTAACATGATAATAAAATTTAAAACATTAGCTTGAAACTAAGTAAAACATACAAGTTTGTCCTGGCCCACAGAGGACGACGACTTTCCCGCTCCCTCTCTGGCTCTTACTCTGTCTCATCAGATTCTCCTGCATTTTCTTCCTCTCCTTCTTCGTCACTATCTTCCCCTATCACAGGCTGATACTCATTCTCATCCTTTTCCTCATCTGACAGCTCCAAATCTGAATCTCCCTCTATTATCTGGTACTGAATCCTCTCTGCTTCGCTTCTGTCTCCTACAACAATGTGCAGTCATTAAATAAATTAAAATGGTCCCGGTGTCCACTACAGTTGACATTCATTAAATGACTTTTATTTCAAAACATAAATAATTAAAGTGTTTTCAGATGTAATAATATTGTTGATGACACATTAATAAACAAGAATATATATAATTATCATGGTAAAAATAGCAATAGATAAAGAATATTTGACTTACCTTTCCTCTTTCCATAAAATGTGGTTTTTATTATGGCGACCATCTTGTGAGGGGAAAAAAGTAAAGTTCCTAGCTTGCAAACCTATCACATGACACATCACTGGAAAGCCCAGGATGTCCTCTACAGAACACTATAGGGCTTGATAGGGTATCTCCAGATACTTAAGGGAAATACAGGTGGACAAAATGTCCACTACAATGGACATAAATGAATGGGCCGGTCTCAGTGTGTATATACATATATACACAGAAAGCTATATACACGGTAGACTGTGTGTTAATGTAACGCAGAAGGTCTGGAGATGCTACGTTGGTGTAGCTTGTAGGACCTGAACAGGGGAGAGAGGCAGAGTCAAGTGTCACTGAGCCTCTGGGCCATGTTAATAAGGCTGGTAGCGGATGGGAAAAAACTATTTTTGTGTCGTGAGGTTTTGGTCCTGATGGACCGCTGCCTCTTGCCAGAGGGAAGTGTCTGAAATATTTTGTGACTGGGGTGTCACAAAATCGGCCACAATCTTCCCTGCACGCCTCAGAGTTCTGGAGGCTTACAGGTCCTGGAGAGATGGAAAATTGCAGCCAATCACCTTCTCTGCAGACCGGATGACACGCTGCAGTCTGCTCTTGTCTTTGGCGGTGGCACCAGCGTACCAGATGGTAATGGAGGAGGTGGTTTAGACACACCTTCTCCTTCAAAGAGTTTTCTTAATTTTCATAACTATGACAATTGTAGATTCACACTAAAGGCATCAAAACTATGAATTAACACATGTGGAATTATATACTTAACCAAAAAGGTGTGAAACAACTGAAAATATGTCTTATATTCTAGGTTCTTCAAAGTAGCCACCTTTTGCTTTGATTACTGCTTCGTACACTCTTGGCATTTTCTTAATGAGCTTCAAGAGATAATCACCTGAAATGGTTTTCCCTTCACAGGTGTCCCCTGTCAGGTTTAATAAGTGGGATGTCTTGCCTCTTAAATGGGGTTGGGACCATCAGTTGTGTTGTGCAGAAGTCAAGTGGATACACAGCTGATAGTCCTACTGAATAAACTGTTAGAATTTGTATTATGGCAAGAAAAAAGCCGCTAAGTAAAGAAAAACGAGTGGCCATAATTACTTAAAGAACTGAAGGCCATTCAGTCCGAAAAATTGGGAAAACTTTGAAAGTGTCCCCAAGTGCAGTCGCAAAAACCATAAAGCGCTACAAAGAAACTGGCTCACACAAGGACCGCCCCAGGAAAGGAAGACCAAGAGTCACCTCGGCTGCGGAGGATAAATTCATCCTAGTCACCAGCCTCAGAAATCGCAGGTTAACAGCAGCTCAGATTAGAGACCAGGTCAATGCCACACAGAGTTCTAGCAGCAGACACATCTCTAGAACAACTGTTAGGAGACTGTGTGAATCAGGCCTTCATGGTAAAACAGCTGCTAGAAAACCACTGCTAAGGACAGGCAACAAGTAGAAGAGAATTGCTTGGGCTAAAGAACACAAGGAATGGACATTAGACCAGTGGAAATCTGTGCTTTGGTCTGATGAGTCCAAAGTTGAGATCTTTGGTTCCAACCATCGTGTCTTTGTGTGACGCAGAAAAGGTTTAACGGATGGACTCTATTCAATTCCATTCAATTTTATTTATATAGCGCCAATTCATGAAACATGTCATCTCGAGGCACTTTACAAAGTCAAAATCAATCATATTATACAGATTGGTCAAAAATTTCCTATATAAGGGAACCAGTTGATTGCTTCAAAGTCCCGACAAGCAGCATTCACTCCTGGAGAAGCATAGAGCTACAGGGAGAGACGTCTGCATTGTCCATGGCTTTGCAGCAATCCCTCATACTGAGCAAGCATGAAGCGACAGTGGAAAGAAAAACCACCCATTAGCGGGAAGGAAAAACCTCCAGCAGAACCGGGCTCAGTATGAACGGTCATCTGCCTCGACCGACTGGGGGTTAAAGAAGACAGAGCAGAGACACAACAAGACAGACAAAAAAGCACAGAAGCACACATTGATCCAGTAATCTGTTCTACATTAGATGGTAATAGCGGGTGATCTGTCTTCTCTGGATGATGTCACAGTTAACAGAACGTCAGATCAGGTGTACCTACTATGAAGAAAAAAGAGAGAGCAAAAAGTTAAAAGATGAAATGACAACAGTCATTTCAATGTAATGCAATGCAAAACTGCATTGCATCTACTTTTTTAGACAAATGCAAGAAAGTAATAAATATTATGACATGCTTAATTGGAAGGGAGTGGGGAGCAGATAGATGGTGCTGCTGTAGAAGGTCGTGAGGATGGGCGGGGACAGGTGGGCTCTCCTCATCGTCCGCAGTAAGTGCAAGCGCTTCTGTGCCCTCTTCTCCAGTGACATGGTGTTCACAAACCAGCTGAGGTTGTGTGTTATGTGCACCCCGAGGAATTTATTGCTGCTGACCACCTCCACAGCTGAGCTGTTAATGAGAAGTGGAGCATGGCGAGGCCATTTCTTCCTGAAGTCCATGATGATCTCCTTCGTTTTCTCTACGTTCAGGATCAGTCCTGGTCCTGGTCCTGGTCCTGGTCGTTGTCGTCTCTAATCAGGCCCACCACCGTCGTGTCGTCTGCAAACTTCACAATGTGATTGGTGGTGAACCTGGGGACACAGTCGTGCGTCATCAGGGTGAACAGCAGGGGGCTCAGGACGCAGCCCTGAGGAAAGCCCGTGCTGAGGGTGATGACATCAGAGGTTTTCTGTCCGACCCGGACCAACTGAGGTCTGTTGGTGATGAAGTCTAGTAGGTAGTTGCGAACAGGTGTGCTGAAGCCCAGATGTTCCAGTTTTGATGGTGTTGAACGCTGAACTGAAGTCCAGGAACATGCTCAAGGGGGCGGTGCGTGGGTGGGCTTGGAACCCGTTAATAACTGCTTGCAGTTCTAGTTAGGGTTCCAAGCCCGCAGCGCAGGCGAACGGCTATGCCGTTCGTCTGCTCTGTGAGCAGAGAACCCTATTGTTTTTCGTGTGTTTTTAAATTATTTATTATTATTATTATTATGGAATTAAAATGCGTTGTGCAGCCCAAGCGGATTTATAACGAACCTATTGAATCAGGTATCTAAGTACAGAATGTGTGCCTCTACTCAAACCCAGAAATTCAGACCCCTCAACAACTAGGGGGCGCTATAACAAAGGACAATGCGTTTCGGCCTGTAACCACCAAACTGCTGGTCCCACTCTCAAAAACTTGATAGCACTTTGTTTATTGGATGTTTCTGCATCAAAAAGGGAATTGGCACACCTTTCGTTTCCCAGCTACTTTTCGCGCTACATGGCTACAAAGGTTAAACCTTTCTTGTTAAACTCCTCCTACATTTTTTGTGCAATCTGCGCAAAACTTGATATATAAGCGTGTCATGGACAAATAAAAAAAGTTAATGCGGCGGATTTTTGAATTTTGACTTTTTCGAAAAGTAACGCTAAAATAAGTGATTGTTAGCTAGCTAGCTCTAAATGTAATTGCTGATTATTCTAAAACCATAACAGATTTTGACATGTCCTTCATAACACATAGTCCAAATAAGATTTTGCACATGTGACCCGCGTTTGAGGATCGTCCATCACTAGGGGGCGCTGTGATGTCAAGAAATCTACTACGCAAGAATGGCTGATCGGATTTTTACAAAACCTTCTTCATCCCCTTCCAGTCATAACCCTTAACTCAGGAATTAAATATGGTACTGATTGAAACAAGTGGGCGGGGCCTATTTCCAAAAGTGTGAAAAAAACCTTCAAAACTTCAAAAAATTACCAAAAATCCATTTTGTGGTGTAACGATCTCAGATTTTCAGGATGTATTCCTTGAATAAAGTGTAACAATTCTCTCACTGCATGTATTGAGGTTTCTGAAAGTTGCACACTCTGATTTTTTAAAAGTTTGTAAAATGGAGAAATCAATGTATTTTCCACAAATATTGTTCAATCCCAATAAAAATGGCCACTATTTGTAAAGCACATTCAGACTTAATGTGTACTTCAGTTTGGTAAAAATCCAGGCGATTTTGAACTATTTAAAAGACTTTGAAATTCACATGTGCAAGACTATAAAGGTTAATATTTTTTTTCCTCTGAAACGCTTTTTTCAATGGGCGTTTAAAAAATCACATAGTTAGATAAAGCACTCTTGGACATACGAGAATATTTTCAGAACTTTAGAGCAATCCGTTGATTTTTAACGATTTAATGAATTTTATGATCTGGTCACAGCTCTCACCATCCAGAGCTCTGACCATCCAGAACTGTGAACAGGGCGGCCATTTTGCCCATATATGGGCACATCACCGGATGTGACGTCACATCCCGTGATTTTCTAAGCGGAGCAGACACTTGAAGAGGGAGGATAGCTTTTAGAGGTTTGAAAAGAACACATAATTTTAAAAAAAAATATTGAATGTAAAAAAGATCAAGCAGAAGCAAGGAAAGTTATTTAGAAGGCAAAGAAGACAAAATGGAGAGATTTTTGTGATTCAATGGGCAGAACAACTCCTATAGCTAAGGTATGGGGAATGATTAAGAAAATGAAGGGAAATAGACCAGAGAGAACATATCCAGTTCTAAAACATGAAAAAGGAACAGCAGTAACAAATGAGGAAAAAGTAGAAGTAATGGCAAGAACATTTGCAAAGATCCATAGTTCAGATATGGATCAGACTTATTCCAAAAGCAACACTATGATATAATATGGATAGATAGATAGATAGATAGATAGATATGAAAAGGAGTAATAGCATTAATGGTTTAAAGGTCAATCTAAATGAAGAACATTCATTATATATATATATAAACACTTTTATTTGGGTGTGATTAATTATTTCACAGTCCTAATTTATTTATATTTACATACATACTTTTATAATATGAATATTACTGTTATAATAAAATATGAAATACTGACAAAAAAGGCTTATTGTGTGGCAACCTCTTGGTGTAGAAGCATAATCCAGGTTTCAAATTAAAGGTAACACTTTGAAGTTTCATGTAGACTATTCGGATTATATATCAGGAGTAATTACACAAAGGTTCCTATTTTTAATCCATTATAAAAGTGAAATTTATTTGCTATTAAAATTGGTACAATAGTCCCCTTCACAAGTATATATAGATGTAGCATGTTGAAATCCCCACCTACACTACTGTGATGGTATACACATGGAAGACAGAGATTTAAAAAATGACCCAAAAAACATAGCTTGGCTAATGCCCTTTGAAAAGGACGGTTTTATTGAGCTTCTGTTGCATGTTGTTGCTCTGTAAGCTAAGGTTAGTTATTTTGGCAATTTGGTCTAGCCTTAACTTAAAAAACAAGGACACAACCAACGTTAACAGCGTATGGTGGTGGCTGTCTATGCCATACTGTGTTTCTCCGATGTGCTCTCTGAGCACAAACACATCCTCTGACCCTATCCTCTTCCTTACAATGTACACGACCTCTAGCACTTTGATGGGCTGTGATCGTCTGGTACATGAGGTCTGACGAATGACCCACTCTGCTGCCCTGACTACCATCACTGTGCCTTCTGATGGAATCACCAGACCTCCATTGTTTTTTAACTTCAGCAGGTGGTAGCTCTGGTCCTTGATGGCAGATGCAGCATCTGTTACCAAGCTGGCACGGCAGACATCACAGGACAGCTTTTTCAGAGCCCGTCGCACAACAAATCCTGAAATAAGAGTTGGTATATTAAAATAATTTATAATAACCATGGGGAAATTAAGGGAACATTTATCCTTTTGGACCATTGTGAGATTGATTTCCCTCAAATTTCCACCAAAGATTAATTGTCATACAATCGTTATTGGTGTCAGTAAAACCTATATAATTGACCAGTGGTCTCAGGCTTGATAACTTGCGCAAGTAGCCGTGATGCACAACTATGCTGCATGATTAAGTCATATTTCGACAAGAAAATCTGCAATTTCGACATGTTCAAGCATCAAGAATTATAGCCACGTTCATAACGTTTGTAAGAAACCAAACTTTTTGTAAATCCGTCAAGAATTCAATGAGATAAGAGTATTTGTGTTCGTGCTGATCACTCACCTTACATTAGGTACCACAGAGCACGCCAGAAAGCTTGTCTGAGGCAAGATGGCCGCCGGTGATGACGTTTGAGACTCCGCCGTAAGACATCTAGCCTTTATTATGGATATCTATGGTCAGAATGCTCTCTATGATACTTGTGTAGAGGGTTGTGAGGATGGGCGGGGGCAGTTGGGCTCTCCTCATCCTCCGCAGGAAGTACAAGCGCTTCTCTGCCCTCCTCACCAGATGTGGTGTTTACAGACCAGGTGAGGTTGTCCGTGATGTGCACCCCGAGGAATTTGGTGCTGCTAACCACCTCCACAGCTGAGCTGTTGATGAGTTTGTGTCAACTACGAACTTCATGATGTGATTGGGGGTGAACCTGGGGGTGCAGTTGTGTGTCATCAGAGTAAACAGCAGGGGGCTGCGGACACAGCCCTGAGGGGAGCCCGTGCTGAGGGTGATGACATCAGAGGTGGTCTGTCAGACCCGGACCGACAGTGGTCAGGAGGTGAGGAAGTGATGAGGGGTGTACTGAAGCCCAGATGTTCCAGTTTTTCAACCAGATGCTGTGGGATGAGGGTGTTGAACGCTGTAGTCCAGGAACATGCTCAATGGGGGCGGAGCGTAGACGGGCTTGGAACCCGTTAATAACTGCTTGCAGTTCTAGTTAGGGTTCCAAGCCCGCAGCGCAGGCGAACGGCTATGCCGTTCGTCTGCTCTGTGAGCAGAGAACCCTATTGTTTTTCGTGTGTTTTTAAATTATTTATTATTATTACGGCTAAAACGCGTTGGGCGGCCCATGCGGATTTGTAACGAATCAATAGGATCAGGTATCTAAGTACAGAATGTGTGCCTCTACTCAAACCCAGAAATTTAGACCCCTCAACAACTAGGGGGCGCTATAATAAAGGACAACGCGTTTACGCCTGTAACCACCAAACTACTGGTCCTACACTCAAAAACTTTACATCACTTTGTTTATTGGATGATTCTGCAAAATAAAGCAATTTGGAACACCCTTCGTTTCCCAGCTAGTTTTCGCGCTACATGGCTACAAAGGTTAAACCTTTCTTGTTAAACTCCTCCTACATATTTTGTGCAATCCGCACAAAACTCCATATATAACCATATAATGGACAAATAAAAAAAGTTATCGCGGCGGATTTTTAAATTTTGACTTTTTCGAAAAGTAACGCTAAAATAGGTGATTGTTAGCTAGCTAGCTCTAAATTTAATTGCTGATTATTCTAAAACTATAACAGATTTTTACATGTCCTTCATAACCCATAGTCCAAATAAGATTTTGCACATGTGACCCGCGTTTGAGGATCGTCCATCACTAGGGGGCGCTGTGATGTCAAGAAATCTACTACGCAAGAATGGCTTATCGGATTTTTACAAAACCTTTTTCATCCCCTTCCAGTAATAGCCCTTAACTAAACTCTTAAATATGGTAATGTTGAAACAAGTCGGCGGGGCCTATTTCCAAAAGTGTGAAAAAAACCTATAAAATTTCAAAAAATTACTAAAAATCAATTTTGTGGTGTAACGATCTCAGATTTTCAGGATGTATTCCTTGAATAAGGTGTAACAATTCTCTCACTGCATGTATTGAGGTTTTTCAAAGTTGCACACTCTGATTTTTTAAAAGTTTGTAAAATGGAGAAATCAATGTATTTTCCACAAATATTGGTCAATCTCAATAAAAATGGCCTCTATCTGTAAAGCACAGCCAGAATAGCCATGTCTTTCAGTTTGGTAAAAATCCAGGCGATTTGGACCAATTTACAAGATTTTAAAAATTAATGATACAAGATTATAAAGTTTAATATTTTTTTTCTCTGAATCCATTTTTTTAATGACCATCAAAAAAATCTTGTGGTTAGATAAAACACTCTTGGACATTCATGAATATTTTCAGAATTTTAGAGCAAACCGTTGAATTTTAACAAATTTATGAAGTTTGTGATCAGTTTACACCTCTCATCATCGAGAGCTCTGCCATCCAGAACTGTGAACAGGGCGGCCATTATGCCCATATTTGGGTACATCACCGGAAGTGACGTCACATCCTGTGTTTTTTCTAAGCGGAGCAGAGACTTGAAATGGGAGGATAGCTTTTAGAGTTTTGAGAAGAACACATAATTTAAAAATTTTGTGATTCAATAGGCAGAACAACTTCTATAGCTGAGGTATGGGGAATGATTAAGAAAATGAAGGGAAATAGACCAGAGAGAACATATCCAGTTCTAAAACATGAAGAAGGAACAGCATTAACAAATGAAGAAAAAGTAGAAGTAATGGCAAGAACATATGCAAAGATCCATAGTTCAGATATGGATCAGACTTATTTGAAAAGTAACGCTATAATATAATATGGATAGATAGATAGACTTAGAGAGAATTCGAAAACTTTATTTGTCATTTTGTATGCACAGAGTGCATACAGAACGAAATTCCGTTGCATACAGCTTGTAAATTGCAGTAAAATAAATTACAGTATAAGGTGCAGCAGTGATTTGAAGTAAACAATTGAAATGCAAACAAATCAGGAGAAGTCACAGTGTACAGGTGTGTATTTTTAAAAAACATTTGTATATGCAGAATTGATTGTGCAGAGGGCAATTTGTGCAAGAATACAGCTTGTTAATTACAGTCAATTTAAATTACAGTATAAGGTGCAGCAGTGATTTAAAAGTAAACAATTGAAGTGTAAACAATGCATGAGAAAGTCACAGTGTACAGGTAAGTATTTTTAAAACCATTTGTATGTACTGGATTGATTGTGCAAAGGGCATTTGGGCGAGACTGCATTTAGAAACTGAGACTTCGACAGGATTTGTAATGCTAGTTGGAGATGCAATGATGCAAAATGAGCAAATATGCGAATGTTGTGCAGAGTTTATGGGTTATAGTTATAGATAGCAGTAAAATGCATTCAGGGGAGGCAATCATGGAAATAAGGAAAATATAGAATAATGATAACATAATATATATTGTGATTCACTCAGTCATTTGTAATAATAGTTGTTTTTTAATCTAATTTCCTTATTTTTTTTATCATATTGTCTTTAAAATCAAAGACCTGATTTATTAGTAGAAATTCAGAAATTATTATTAATAGTTTCTTTTTTATGGCTTCCTTCTCATATTGGAATAAAAGGGAATGGGATGGCAGATGAATATGCAAAAAAAGTAAGTAAATGTTTTCTAATTGATATGATAGTTGCATTTAGTAAAGGTGAAATAAAATCAGTAATTAAGAAAAGGATTAAAGCAAGATGGCACAAACAGTGGGAAGAAGAAAGAACTGGAAGATGGTTTTATTATCAAAGAAAAGTGGGCTTTATGAGAAACACATCAAGGAAAAGAAAGGAGAAAATGGTGATACCAAGATTACGCTTTGATATTGCAGGTTAAAATAGCATGTTATTTAAAATAGGGAAAAATGCTACAGGAAATTTTTATTTTTCTTTTGAAGAAGAAACAGTGCAGCATTTTAGATTATTTTGCAGTAAATATGTAATTGAGAGAAATTAATTGGTAAATAGATTACAAAACAGTAAATTAAAGTTAAATATAAAATACCTTTTAGACGTGGACTCTAAATCAGAGGGTTATTCTTTATTATTGAGATTTCTCAAAAAGACTGATTTGATAAAGAGTATTTAGGTTTTTTTGTTTTGTTTTGTTTTTCTTATTTGTGTAGTAATAGTAGGATATTGGACTAGTTCAATCCCGATCCACACTCCATTTCAGTTGTTAGCAGTAATGCACCAAAAGTTGTTTGCCAACCACCATAAAACACAAGAAGAAGAAGAAGACTTTTGACTTTTAACAAAACTTTATTAACAAAAGAGATCAAACAGTTAAACAATTTAGTTAAAAACAAGTGTCATTTACATAAAATACTTAAATAAGGAGCTTGTTAAATTGAAGCTCTCCTCTTTCAGACACTACACATAAAATCTCTCAGACTGCAGGTCTGCTGGTGGTTCCTAGAGTCTCTAAAAGTAGAATGGGAGGCAGATCCTTTAGCTATCAGGCTCCTCTCCTGAAAAAAACTCCCAGTTTTGGTGCGTGAGGCAGACACCCTATCTATTTTTAAGACTAATGTTAAAACTTTCCTTTTTGACAAAGCTTATAGTTAGAGTGGCTCATACCCTGAGCTATCTCTATAGTTGTGCTGTGATAGGCTGGAGGACATCAGGGTCTAATTTTCTCACTCTACTGATTTCTACTGTTCTTCAGTCTACTGTTCTCCAGTTTTGCATTGTATTACATTGAAATGACTGTCGTCATTTCAGCTTTTAACTTTTTGCTCTCTCTGTTTTATCTTCATAGTAGGTACACCTGGTCTGGCGTTCTGTTAACTATGACATCATCCAGAGAAGACGGCTCACCCGCTACTACCATCTAATGTAGAACAGATTACTAAATCAATGTGTGCTTCTGTGCCTTTTTGTCTCTCTTGTTGTGTCTCTACTCTGTCTTCTGTAACCCCCAGTCGGTCGAGGCAGATGACCGTTCATACTGAGCCCGGTTCTGCCGGAGGTTTTCCTTCCCGTTAATGGGGAGTTTTTCTTCCCACTGTCGCTTCATGCTTGCTCAGTATGAGGGATTGCAGCAAAGCCATGTACAATGCAGATGACTCTCCCTTTGGCTCTACGCTTCCCCAGGAGTGAATGCTGCTTGTCGGGACTTTGATGCAATCAACTGGTTTCCTTATATAGGACATTTTTGACCAATCTGTATAATCTGACCCAATCTGTATAATATGATTGAACTTGATTTTGTAAAGTGCCTTGTTTCATGATTTGGCGCTATATAAATAAAATTGAATTGAATTGAATTGAATTAAAAGAATCAGTGATGAAATTTCAATTTGCACAGGAGAAATGTTTGGTATCATGTTGGTAAAGACCTTAGGATGGATTGAAGAAATTACACCATTAAGAAGTTTAGTTTGCTCTGACTCAGAATCATATTCATTTAAACACAATCATTCTTACTTCGACTGCAGGCATGTCTTGATGACATCAAAAGCTGGATGACTTTAAATTTCCTGAATTTAAATTCTGACAAGACAGAAGTTGTAATCTTTGGGCCAGAGTCTTCAAAAAATAAAGTTCTTAATCAATCACTTAATCTGGATGGCATTAACTTGGCCTCTGGTAATAAAGTTAAAAATCTTGGTGTTGTTTTCGACCAAGACATGTCATTTAAATCCCATATTAAACAGATTTCCAGAGTTTCCTTTTTTCACCTCCGGAATATCGCCAAAATTAGAAACATTCTGTCCAGGAGTGATGCTGAAAAACTAGTCCATGCATTTGTTACTTCAAGGCTGGACTATTGTAATTCTTTACTATCAGGAAGTCCACAAAATGCAGTTCAAAGTCTTCAGCTGATTCAAAATGCTGCGGCAAGAGTTCTGATGAAAATCAACAAGAGGGATCATATTTCTCCAATTTTAGCCTCCCTTCATTGGCTTCCTGTTAAATCAAGAATAGAATTTAAAATTCTCCTTCTAACGTATAAAGCCCTTAATAATCAAGCTCCATCATATATCAGAGCTCTGATTACCCCGTATGTTCCTAACAAAGCACTTCGCTCTCAGACTGCAGGTCTGCTGGTGGTTCCTAGAGTCTCTAAAAGTAGAATGGGAGGCAGATCCTTTAGCTATCAGGCTCCTCTCCTGTGGAACCAACTCCCAGTTTTGGTTCGTGAGGCAGACACCCTATCTATTTTTAAGACTAATGTTAAAACTTTCCTTTTTGACAAAGCTTATAGTTAGAGTGGCTCATACCCTGAGCTATCTCTATAGTTGTGCTGTGATAGGCCTAGGCTGCTGGAGGACATCAGGGTCTAATTTTCTCACTCTACTGATTTCTACTGTTCTTCTGTCTACTGTTCTCCAGTTTTGCATTGTATTACATTGAAATGACTGTCGTCATTTCAGCTTTTAACTTTTTGCTCTCTCTCTTTTTCTTCATAGTAGGTACACCTGGTCTGGCGTTTTGTTAACTATGACATCATCCAGAGAAGACGGCTCACCCGCTACTACCATCTAATGTAGAACAGATTACTAGATCAATGTGTGCTTCTGTGCTTTTTTGTCTCTCTTGTTGTGTCTCTGCTATGTCTTCTGTAACCCCAGTGGGTCGAGGCAGATGACCGTTCATACTGAGCCCGGTTCTGCCGGAGGTTTTCCTTCCCGTTAATGGGGAGTTTTTCTTCCCACTGTCGCTTCATGCTTGCTCAGTATGAGGGATTGTAGCAAAGCCATGTACAATGCAGACGACTCTCCCTGTGGCTCTACGGTTCCCCAGGAGTGAATGCTGCTTGTCGGGACTTTGATGCAATCAACTGGTTTCCTTATATAGGACATTTTTGACCAATCTGTATAATCTGACCCAATCTGTATAATATGATTGAACTTGATTTTGTAAAGTGCCTTGAGATGACATGTTTCATGATTTGGCGCTATATAAATAAAATTGAATTGAATTGAATTGAAGCAGTAATCCCTCCCCGGATCATACCTGAAACTACAGTAGATTTGATATGGTTAGAAAGGAAAAAAGAAGGTAATATTAATCATAAACTGATACAGGAATATGTTAATAGTTTTTATGGCTATATTCAAATATATAAAGATGCATCTAAAAGTGTGAGTGATGGGTTAGGTATTGCATTTTATGTTCCAGATTTCAATATCAAAGTAAATAAGAGAATAAATAATGAATTGGCTACTAGAACATATAGTGATGTATTGTAAGAAATATGAAGAAGAAAGAAGGAATTTGGTTAGAGATCTTAATAAGGAGAAACTTAAATTTTGATATCGTAGATATTCTGCAAAAAAGTAAAAAAATAAATGTTATCAATATTTATTTAAATATTTAATAACAGGAATAATTAGAAAGATTTACCATTTGTAAATTAATATTATAGATATAGACATGTAGATACATACATATAAGTATATTTGGC
This sequence comes from Fundulus diaphanus, assembly GCA_037039145.1. Classification (NCBI taxonomy): domain Eukaryota; kingdom Metazoa; phylum Chordata; class Actinopteri; order Cyprinodontiformes; family Fundulidae; genus Fundulus; species Fundulus diaphanus. The sequence continues at coordinate 1,191,771 of CM073140.1, forward strand.
AATAGGGCCATTTTGCCCCAAACTCCTCACCAGTTGGTGGCGGTAATACACCGGAAAGCTGTTTGCCAACCGCCAATAAACACAAGAAGAAGAAGAAGAAGAAGAAACCGGAAGCCGACGGCCGTTTATAAGGTGAAGGAGTACGCCTCTCGTTTCATTCTCTACAGCGACAACATTCTGAGCATTAAGGATTATCCAGCCTTGAGCATAAGAAGAATCAGCATTTCTGAAGGTTCTTCAAAGAACGTGGAACAATTGTAAAGGTAAGTGAATTTGATCAATATTATAGTCTGCAATTGTCACGTAGTGCATGTTACGATCGGCTTTTACTGCTGCCGTTTTAATGAAAAAATCTTGCAGGTTGCACAGCTAAAACAAACTTTTTAAAGACAGAAAAATTATTGTTGTGTTGTTGCTCAGATATTTTCTTTCTGATATGTAGGGAGGTATGGTAGATTTTTCGGGTCCGTTCCTCGTTCCAAAACACCGCGTGTTGGTTTGTAAACAAAGCCTCACCCTTCCCCCACTCCGACACAACGCGGTAAAGGCTACAAGGTTTAGTTGGTCTGAGTTGAAGCGTTAACTTTAGGCACCAATGCTGTAAGTTGGAGCTTTCTGTGAAAGTAAAGTAACTTCTAGAAGAATGTGAAGATTTAACGCTTGAATATCTGTTTGGTTAATTAAAATATGGCCTGGTAGTCATAGGCAGTAGTCTGAGTAGCGGAGACAGTCAACATGGCGGCCACCGAAAAGTAATACGTCATGACGCCCAAGCCCTATTCAAAAACTCCTCCGCCGTGTTCTTGCTGGCTGTTCAAACAGGCTCCCGGGATCCGTTCTTCGTACGTCGCTAACTCAGTTAGCAGGATTTCATTGTTGACGATTTGGCATGCTCTTGGATCGTTTGGTTTTTCGAAAGACTTCCTTCACTTGTTGTCATAGCAACATGTGCGCCAGTTCGAGAGCAGGCTTATTTCATGTACACAAGATTAGATCACGGCTGTATTAGCGGAGGAGATGGGAAAGTCTGTCGTAGCCATGTCCATGTTTACGACTGCAACCTGTTGCGGAAGGTGCAAGAATAATTTGCAGAGTTTTTCGAATTAATCGCGTATTGCGCAATAGACAGGATAATTTAGCACAGCGCGACAGTGTAATTGTAGAGAGATTTTTCTTGGTGGCTGTTATAAACAGACAAACACATCATTTAACAGTGGCTTTTAAAGAAGAAAAAGTGGTGTTGGAGCCATAAATCTAAAATATTTAAGTTATTTGTATGATGTTTGCTTTTTATTTTTATCCTATTAGTAAGATTTGTTCGGGCCATTTTATTGTGAAGTTTAGTTTACTTTGAAAGGCATGCTTCCTGTTGAGCCGTATATTGTATTATGGATAAATGGATTATGGATGGATTATCTAGACACGGAGCAATACAGTTTTACCGTGTAAACTGTGGATGACTTGGAAAAGGAAAATTTTAATTTTTTATGGATAAAGGTTTTTTTTGTGTTAAAATTCCCAGTTTGCATGCGTCCTTTACTTCCCGTGTCTAAGGAATGACACTGAAATTTGGATCTTTTGACATAACAAGTGCCTTTTTTAAAATAAAGTATAATAATTAAAAGCTACCATTTTGTAGAATATTCTTGTGTTTCACTTTTACTTGTCCCCATGTTCTAGTGGGTCCCGTGGAGGCTCTGCCATAAAATAACAAAGTAAATATGAAATTATTAAAATGCTAAAATTCATACTGTAGAAAGTGATAGAAACATCTACCATGGACATATTTACGCATTAATTTGTCTGCTGCTTTTTTCCAGCCCTCTCTCCTGGCTTTAACAGATTTTGAGGTGTTTTAATTAAATGACTCAAATTCGGCATAACCTTCCAAGCTCTTGTTCTGCTTTGGAGAAAATCTGTGGGCGCTCTTTGGCCATACTGAACAGCCAATAGCAGCGTTGCTGATCAATGTTTCTACTATCGATACATTTCCCCTTTTAAACAAACTCATGAACGCGCAGTTGTCTCAGATAACTCAATCCAGCCATACTAATCATAAACAGGTGTGTTCGAAGAACCCAACTAGCCGGATCAGGATTAACCGGATGAAATCATCTTGGATGTGTCATTTGATCTCGGATGTTTTAAGCAACTTACGAAGAACGGACCCCCCGCCTGTGTTTGTTTTAATACCAAATCTCCCGCTGTTTTCCCTGCCAAATTAGAGGTGAACTAATTCGGCCAAATATGTTGATGTTTGGTTGAATTCTTATTGTGCTGTATAAATCAATTAATTGTTTTTGGAGGTGAAGTTAATAGTTTACTGAGTTAAACAAATTCAATTTGTCATCAGTTTGTTAAAGGTTACATTTTTACATAAACATCTCAGAGAATTAACCTTAAGACATTCATCTTTAAAGCTTTGCTTCACACTCTTGAGCTTGTTAGTATATAGGAGAAATATTTAAGTGTGAGGATTGTGTTTAATTCGTTATCTACTAGAATTAAAGTTACAAACGTCATTGTCCTATTTTACAGCTTTTACTCGTTTCTTTACTCATTTCTGGGATATATTTTTTGTTTTCTTGAAGTAATCAAAGTAATTGCAGGAGCTGTTTGATACAACAACAAAATAACAAATGAATTGGAGATGTTTCAGTGTGGTGAAGAAAAAGCTTAAAATGTAATATTTAAGTTATTAACTTCAATTAGGACAATGCACATTCATCAACATGTCGGTTTAAAGCAACAATGTCCCCCAGTTTTACAGTGGATGGGGATTTCCTTTTTACAGTTTTTAAAACATTTAACCTCCACCTAGCTATCTGTGGTTGCAGGCCAACAGGTTGTGGTAGACTTTCAGGTACCTGTGGTTTTGGCCCATCTGCTGGCCCAGGTAGCTGCAGACTGAAGTTGTTGTAGTTTATAGTATGCTGACCTTATTTTTCTTTATTTTTAGATGCCTCGCGGCAAAGGTTTTCGCCGTACACAAGCCTTTAAAAGGAAGATGGAAGACCCCAAACCACTGGATGTCGAAATCAAAGTTCAAGAAAGCACGTTTGTGGCTTGTATGTGTGTTTAATAGATACTTGTGACATTTGTGCTTTGGTTGCATACTGTTGATTTAACAAGCTTAAACTAAAATATTTGTTGTTTTCTGATTGGAAGGTCAAGGAACAGGAACATAGAAGTAAACCTTGGCCGACCTCTTCTGTCAACAATACCTGCAAACTGGTCATTCCACCAGAATCAAAAGACAAGAAAGTAAGTTTATTTTACACATAAATTGACTTAATAATAATAAGCAGTGTTGTAATACTATTTTGTATTTCTTTTAGTTTGTTTTTCTTATCGGAGACTCTCATCTAAGGGCTATTGTGGATGGATTTGCTCCTATTAAAGAAGAGAGTCTTTACTTTGGTTTCTTGGCCGTCCCTGGAGGAGCAGCGTTGGACCTGAAAACCGAAATCTTGAATGCTGTGATACCACGAATACCTGATTTAGTCTGTTTGTTAGCTCCAAGCAACACTTTGAAGAGAAGCACCGTTGTCAGTGAAGCTGGGAACAGTTTAAAAAGCTCCTAACAACTGTTTGCACACTTTTTCCGAAGGTAAGCTGTTGTGTTGGTTTATGATACAAATTTGTAAGCAGTAAATTAGTAACAAAAAATACAAGTATATGTAGCACCATAAATACATGCTAGTAAAACAATTGCTTGACATTTTTAATAAAAACATGCACTGTATGTAACTAAAGCGTTTAAAAGCATGGGTATAATTTAGTGTTCTGTACGGTTCTCATAACAATACCATAAATGTAAATGTTTATAAGATTTTTTTTTAAGGACTGTTAAGTAATTTCCTACTTTATATCTTTTTAAAGGTGTTTGTGTTGGATTTCCCTCCAAGACTTAACGTTGATCCTCAGGTTCAGTCTCTTTTACGACAAGAATTCCACAGAGTATCGGTGCAATTGGGTAAATACTGACAATATAGCCTTTTGCTTTGTAAAAATATCACATTTTAAGTATTTCTGAATTAAATGCTGCAATTTGTAACTTACTATTTTAAGAAGTATTTAACATTTGTCTATTTTCTGCATTTCAAGGCGTGTCATACAAATCGGTTGCTGAGCTGTTTCCAATGAGAAAACTGCACCTGTGGAGCAGAGATGGGGTAAGGCATGAATTCAAAAAGTTTAATAAAGTATAACTTTAACAAAATTAATTGATTATTAATATGTACCGTTTTTATTTTGTTAAAAGGTACACCTAAGTGACGATGATGGGATGAAAATCCTAAACAAAGCAATATATGAGGCATCACATGAGCAGATTCACAAGCCAACTGCAGAGACGGAGATGATGCCCACCATGTCATGCTCTCCTCCAAAGATGCTTGAGCAGGTTCCCAAGCCAACTGCTGAAAAAGTGTCAAAGTTGCTTTGTACACCTGAGGTTCCAGTTGTGGCCCCACAAGATCCCTTTGAATGGAACATTGTCGGATCTCACAATAAGGTAAAGTAGTTTACTGTTTTTGATGTAACATTTGAATGTATTATAAATATTTATTTATTAGATTTATGATTGTCATTCTTTTCTGCCAAACTATAGACCTTTCCAACTTCAAGTAAACAAGAAAGCTGTACTTCGCCAAAGAGAGTACTCCATTTAAAGGTTAGTATTTGTAAAACATTTTTATTTAACCATCCATTCATCTTCTTCCTCTTATCCACGGTCGGGTCGCAGGGGTAGGAGCTTCAATAGGGCCAGCTCCTCCAAGGGAACCCCAAGGCATTCCCAGACCAGCTGAGAGACATAGTCTCTTTACCCTATCTCTAAAGCCGGGCGTACACTGTACGAGTTTTTCCCCTTTTCGGGCCGATTCTTCAGTCGTGCGAGCATTTTTTTGAATCGGGCCGAATTTCAGCTTGATCGTAGAGGGGGGAGGAGGGGGGACTGGCTTCTCACGACTACCTCCCGATCAGGAATCGGACGATCGGTGAAAATCAAACATGTTTGAAATTCAGTCTGCTGTCGTGAGGTTTTCGTGAGCGCATCCTGCTGTTCAAGCAGAGCTACGAGGGGGCGCCCTCCCCTCCTCTCCGTCCCCGCCAGCGGAGGGAGGGAAGCGGGCGTCCCTGAAGCAACCTCCGGCCACTGTTGGGGAGGGCGAGCCGTCCGGTCCGCGCAACGCGCTGGCCGCCTGTTTCGGCACTCCTCCGCGGTCCGCGCAACGCGCTGACCGCCTGTTTCAGCACTCCTCCGCTTGCTGGGGGGGGGGGGTGCGGGCCAGGCAACCTGCCGTGCCGCGCGGCCGCCGATGCGTCTCGTCTCTCCTCTCTCCCCTCCGTTCCCCCGACGCGCCTCCTGCGGGCCTCGCCAGAGCTGGGCTCGAACCCCTGCTCTGGGTCCCTGTCACCCACCGTCGCTCGCCTGCCTCTGCCACCACAGCGAGCGGTCCCAGAGGGGGCACGACGTACAGTGTGAGCAGTTCGGTCTCGTCCAAGCGTCGCGCCGCACAGATCGTGAGCAGTGAACTTTTTAAACCCCGCAGTTCCGTCGCACAGTTTGAGGTGTATATAAGTACCACGACTGAAAAACTCGTACAGTGTACGCCCGGCTTAAGGGAGAGCCCAGACACACTACAGAGAAAACTAATTTCGGCCGCTTCTACCAAGATCTTGTTCTAATTTTTATTTAAACTTTTTTAATTATATTCTTAATGAAACCATAAGGTGTAATAAACTGTTTGCTATTGTTTACAGGTGGAAGAACAAATGGACTTTTCTGTGGAGCTCAATCCAAAGTGGTTTGATGGTGAAATGCTGGAAATATTGGGGGATGGCAACACACCAACTTTTGGAGATGCTTCTATTGCGCCATTTCAAAAAACAAAGGTAATACTGATGGGGAATGGTGTTTTGTTAATATGTGCAATGTGTTAATATGTATAATTTTGATCCCAAACATTTTTGGCACTGTCTTTAAATGAATTGGCTATTAAAATTTGAAGGAATGCCATGTATTAAAGTATAAATTATTGACAAGACTTTTAATTATTATTGACAAGACTTTTAATCATTTAGAACAGAGTAAATCATATTTTTTTTTTTTATTTGTAAAGTGAAATTCATGTCTATTTCATTTAGACATAAATACTTTAATGTTATGTGATATATTAACTCACTATATCTATGACATGTATACATATTTTTGTTTCACTTTCTAAATTGACTAAAACAAAAATACTAAAAAAATACTAAAACATGAAATTATTCTTCACTTCTTCTGAACTTTAGGCTTCTCCAACTTCAAGCCAACATCAAAGCTGTGCTTCACCAAAGAAAGCACCACATCTACAGGCTAGTATTTGTTAACCTATTTAAGATTGTCAATTGTTCGTCAATGAAATCATAATTTGTAATAAACTGTTTCCTATTATTTACAGGTGGAAGAAGAATTGGAGCAGTTTTCGGTGGAGCTGAATCCAACTGCACCATTTCAAAAAACAAAGGTAATCCTGATGTGTTAACATGCATAATGTATACTTTTGGCCCCAAACACATTGTTGGCACTTTTTTTTTTTTATTAATTGCCTGTTAAAATTTGAAGGAATGTCAAATTGTTGAGAAGACGTCTGATCTTCTAGAAAAAATATTATAATGAAGTAAAAAATATTGTTTTTATTTGTAAAGTGAAATTTATACGTATTTGTTGATTTAGCCATAAATACTTTAAGCTTCAATCATGGGTTATCTCACTGTATACATGGATACATAGTGTTTCACTTCTAAATTGGCTATTAAGACATTAAACTACTATGTGAAACGTTTTAACTTTGTGTACAGAACATGTTTAACTTGATTCACACAAACAGAGCATAGAAAAGCAAAGAAGTTAAATAAACTTCTTATCCCAACTCTAATTGTACCCTTGTGTTTTTGTATTAGGGCTGTGACAGACTAGTGGCGGGTGGGGAAACTGTCACCAAAAACGGTAAGAGAAGTCTTCCTGATCACACGCTAATTACAAGAGGTTCATTTCACCAGGGCCATGACTACTTTGGTTCAAATAAATCAAAACAGTGTGCCACCAATAGTACTACTGCTATCATGACTAATGCCATTCACAATGCAAGAACCTGGTCAACAAATGATATTGATAAACTGTTGATAAATGGTGATAAAATGTACACTTTCATGAAGCAGCATGACATGATTAGTGATGTCAATGGTAGTGGATACGTTTTTGTCAGGGAATTACCCACAAAATACACATTGGACGGAAACACATTCACCCTACAATATTTAGACACATTTACTGGACATGTTAACATCCAAGAATATGATCGGGATCTTGCCAATGTTGCTATGCCTCTAGATAAGGCTTTACAAAGAGCACTCGATGACAACGACGCCTGCCTAATCACAATTATGAACAGCACATGTGCAGTTTTGAAGCATGAGTCTGGGTTTTCGGTCTTTGATCCACATGCACGCGGTGATGATGGTGGTCTGGATTTAGATGGCTCCAGTATTCTTGCACACCATGCCACAGTTGATTCATTGAACATGTACATCACAAACCTAGTTCAGTCTTTATGTGGTGATGATGAGCTGCATAATGCATACCACTTGTTTGAAGCTACTGGTGTTAAGGTTGTTAGTGATGGAACATTTTCTGCTGGGACTGGTGGAATGGATACTGACAGTGTAGCATTGCATGACAGTTTTGCAAATATAGCAAGCCCAGATGAGAATATGCACGGTGTTTCTTTGGAACCAGGTCATGTAACCGATGACTCTGTGAAGATAGTGTCTCAAAGTAATTGCAACAGCCTCACATTTAATCCACTGACACTGACTGAAAAAAGGAGAATATGCACAAAGCTTAACCTTGTCCCAAGTTTTCAGGAAGAGAAGACAGTTTCCAGCATTACTGTAGATCAACCTGTGCCTTGTGCAGCCACAAGTATAAAGTCAGATGGGAATTGCTTTTTCCGTGCTCTGTCCTATGTTTTTAGTGGATCTGAAGAAAAGCATAGGTGTGTTCGTTATGCTATTGTAAAACAGATGCTTGCAAATCCAGAGATATACTCAAAAATTATTAGACCTCAGTACACATCTGTGCAACAATATGTAACTGCTTCAAAAATGAAGTATGTGGGAACTTGGGCCACTGAAGTGGAAATTCAGGCGGCAGCAGATTTCTTTCATGTGGACATATATACATATACTTCTGAAAAATGGTTAAGATATCCTTCCAACAACACAGATGGCCATTGCAAGGGACTCTACCTTAATCATTACAACAATTGTCATTATGAACCCATAACCTGTGTAACAGATAAAGTCTCTAATGAGTGTATCGGTTTCACTTTATGTCATGTAAAACACCATAGCATTAACAAAGACAAAATCGCAAGCTGTAGAAAAGTAGATACCAGAGAAAAAAGACAAAAGAGAAAGAGGTACAATTTGGATAACAGGTATGCCAATAATGCTGGGTTTCAAGAAAAAGTGAAACAGTACAGCAAGAGCAAGTATCGCAATGATCTTGTATTTCAGGAAAAGGTCAAACAGTACAGCAAAGATAAATATGCAAATGATCCTGAGTTTCAGGAAAACGTGAAACAGTACAGCAAAGGTATAAATGTATATAAATATAAACATCAAACAGACTTTAAAGAAGCTGTCAAACAGAGAAGCAAAGACCATTATGCATCCATGAGTAAAGAATCTAAATTGGAGCTACAAGCCATGAATGTTGAAAGGTATAGAAACAATTCTCCCCATCGTAAACGAATAAAACTTTACCACAAGGAATTGTATAATATCAGTATCGATCATGCTATATCTATTAAAGATGCTGTTGGTAAAAGAAGGAATACTATATTCCTCCAAAAACACAACATAGACTTTGTTATCAATCAGTTTAAGATAAAAGTCCAGTCAGGTCCAACCTATGTCTGTTGTGTTTGCCACAAGTTATTGTTTAAACATCAAGTTGTAAAATGTAACTTATACCAATACAGAAAAAGTGCTTTGGCAGAATCTGTAGCAAAGAAATGCATCACTTATACATATGTCCACACTTGTGGAAATTCTTGTGAAGTAAATTGCCATCTCCAAAAAACCACTGCAAGCATGTTATGGATTTGTCACACCTGCAATAACAAAATTCTTAGAGGTGTAGTACCAGAAGACAGTGCTGTAAATAATCTCCACCCAGATCCTATTCCTGAAGAACTTGATGCACTAAATTCATTAGAACAACATTTGATTGCACAACACATTCCCTTTATGAAGCTTTTAGCTTTACCAAAGGGAGGCCAAAACGGAGTTCATGGGCCTGTGACATGCGTGCCATCAAGCAGTGATGCTGTTTGTAATATTCTTCCAAGATTAGATGATCAAGATCTGATGGTTAGAGTTAAACTAAAACGTAAACTAACATTCAAGGGTCACTATGAGTATCAGTATGTGAACACGCAAAAAGTTCATAATGCTCTGAACTTTTTAAAAGCCCAGAACAAGTGGTACACTGATGTACATATCAACAACGAGTGGTCTAATCCGTTGGAAAAGGTTACAATTGAAGAGGCTGGCCAGCCTGCTTGTGGCTCTGGGCCTGGCCAGCCTGCTTGTGGCTCAGTTGATGTTCCAGAACATTACACTGATAACCAGCACCATGGAATGTATTTGGATACATGCTTGCAACCTGTTGACATCGCACAAGAAATTCTGGACAATCACTTTGAAAGTATTTTATCTGTTGCTCCTGCTGAAGGAAATAGCCCTGTAAGATTGCTCAGTGACATTGCTAATGAGGCAAAGTGTTTTCCTGTCCTTTTTCCAAAAGGAACAGGCACATTCCACGAACAGAGAGATCACAGAATTACACTTGCTAAATATCTAAAAAGCAGAATATTAAATGCAGATGGCAGATTTGGAAAGAATTTGGAATATATTTTCTATGCACAATACTTGTCTGAAATTAATCAAGTGGTTTCCAATGTATCAATAGCTTTGAGAAAAGGATATCAGGGACAGCATAACACTGATGTTGCGTCATCTTCATCTAACAACCCAGACTTTTTGAAAGACCTCTTAAACTATGATATGGGCTACAAGTTTTTGAAACCAATTAGAGGCACACCTGTATTTTGGCAAGGTGTTCAGAAGGACTTGATGGCCATGGTGAGAACTCTTGGAATTCCCACATTCTTTATGTCATTTTCTTCTGCTGATTTACGCTGGCCAGAATTTATGGAAGCATTTATGTATGCAGACAATGTCATAGGCAATATTGCTGACATGGAATGGACCCAAAAGTGTGACTTGTTAAAAAATAATCCTGTAACAGCAGCTAGAATGTTTGACCATAGGTTTCATTGTTTGTTAAAAGAAGTCATAATGTCTCCAGCTCAACCCATTGGAAAGGTCATTGATTACTTTTACAGAGTAGAATTCCAGCAACGTGGCAGTTGTCACACACACTGCCTTTTTTGGGTGGAGTCACCTAAGATTGGTGTAAACACCAATGAAGAAGTTATCACATTTATTGACAAATATGTGACATGTGAGCTTCCACCTGAAAGTGACCCCATGCATGAAGTTGTCTCTAGTGTTCAGATGCACAGCAGAAAACATTCTAAAACTTGTAAAAAGAAGGGCACACCATGTAGGTTCAATTTTCCTAGACCACCTAGTAACCAAACCTTTATTTCAAAACCACAGCCAAATGTCTCTTGTAAAAATTCAAAAAAAACATCAGCTAAAAAACAAAACCAGCCTAACAACACAGATCAGCAACAACTACAAAGTCAAGCGCCACCAGATGAAACCGTGGTTGCCAAACAAATGATGGCCAAAGTTAAAGAAGCACTGACAAATGAAAATGCAACCTATAACACCATTGATGATCTTTTCGATTCCATTGGCGTCAATCAATCAATATTTGAAAAAGCTTATCAATTAACTGCACACAAACTAAGTGTTGTCCACAAACGCAATGTAAATGATGTGTGGGTTAACCAATACAATAGAGACCTTCTTCGTTGCTGGAATGCAAATATGGACATTCAATTTGTCTGTGATGCCTATGCCTGTGTGGTTTATATAATTTCATACATTTCAAAAGCTGAAAGGGAAATGGGTTTATTGTTAAAACATGCCCAGAATGAAATAAAAAATCAAGGTAATTTGGCAGCAAAAGAATCCCTAAACAAGTTGGGCAGCATATTCTTACACAACCGAGAGGTTTCTGCTCAAGAAAGTGTTTACAGAGTAACAAACATGAGATTGAAAGAAGGATCAAGGAAAGTGGTTTTTGTGCCAACAGGAGACAACATTGTTAAAATGAGCCTTCCACTCAGTGTAATACAGAGCAGGGCTCAAAACCTTGATCCAACCAATAACCAGATATGGATGACCAATATCACAGATAGATACAAAAATAGACCCAAAACACCTGAATTTAGAGACATGTGTTTAGCAACCTTTGCCTCTGAATACAGATGTGTTCCCAAAAGTCAAAAATCCTCTGTTATATCACTTGATAACAAATGTGGCTATGTTCAAAAAAGGACCAGGTCAGATGCAGCTGTTGTCAGATATGCTCGTTTCTCCCCAACACAAGAGCCTGAAAAACATTATCAAAGCTTGCTTCAGTTGTTCTTGCCCTATTACTCAAATGATGAGATTAAACCATCAGATTTTTTAACTTTCCAAGAGTTTTATACTGAAGGTTCCTTTACAACTGCTTCCAAACAAATACAACCTGTCAAAGATGTTGTCCAACATAACAGATCAAAATTTGAAATTAAAGCAGAGGAATTGCAACACTGTCAAGATCATGTCGAAGACCATGGATTTCAGGAGGATGGTTGGGCTAACTTGTGTCCTGAGTCTGAATTAGATCGGCTGGAATGCCAAGCAGAAAGTGCTTTAAACAACAATAAAAACCCTGATGAAAGGGAAGAAATTCCAGATCTTGAACTAGTAGAAAAAACACCTTTTGCAGTAGAGTTCAGAAAGCAAAACATCACACACGAGGAAGGCCAATCACTCATGCGTTCTTTAAATGAACAACAGGCTGAAGTGTTCTACAAGATACGACAGTGGTGCGTTGATAAGGTTAATGGAAAAAACCCTAACCCATTTCATGTTTTCATTTCTGGAGGAGCAGGTACAGGAAAGTCGCATTTGATAAAGGCGGTGTATTATGAATCAAACAGAATACTTGCACGACTATCAGACTATCCAGATGATACTCATGTTTTGCTAACTGCTCCAACTGGTGTTGCTGCTTTAAACATAAATGCAACCACAATACATAACAGTTTTGCAATAGGTAACCAAATTTCCCTACCATATCAACCATTAAGGGAAGAGAAAATAAATACATTGAGAGCCAACTTACACAATTTGCAGATACTAGTCATAGATGAAATCTCAATGGTTGACAACAAGATATTAACATACATTCATGGTAGACTGCGACAAATAAAACAATCATCAGACTTTTCACCTTTTGGTAATGTTTCAGTGATTGCTGTCGGAGATTTTTTTCAGCTGCCACCTGTCAAAGGGAAGCCTCTTTACAAAGAAGAGGCTGGCTTCTGCTTATGGCATAACACTTTTACACACATTGAGTTAACTGAAATTGTTCGACAAAAGCATCAACAGTTTGCCATGACACTAAACCGCATTAGGAAACAAAAAAAAGGCATGAAGCTCAATGAAAATGACGAAAGACTATTGAAACAACGTGAAACGGGTACGTCTGACTTTACAGAAGATCTTCACATTTTTGCAACAAATTCTGACGTGCATACCCATAACTTTAACATGCTGCACAAGATTTGCACAGACATTGTTCAAATTAAAGCACAGGACTTCAAAAAATATCAGCAAACAGGTACTTGTATTAGATTATCTCAAACACAAGCTACTCATGAAAACACATATTTGGAAAAACTATTAAGTGTTGGGACAAAAGCTAGAGTGATGCTGATCAAAAACTTGGACATTTCAGACGGTCTGGTTAATGGAGTGTTTGGTACTGTAATTCAAATCAAGTTTTCTGAAAAACGCATTGCACATACGATTTATGTACACTTTGATGACAAGAGAATAGGTACAAAACTGAGACATAAATTCCCCTGTTCTGATCCAGAACTTAAATATGCAACTCCAATACATCAAGATGAAGACAAATTGGCATACACTGGAGGCATTAGAAGACAGTTTCCATTACGACTTGCTTGGGCATGCACAATTCACAAGGTGCAAGGCCTAACATTAGACAGAGCTGTGGTATCATTCAAAAAAATCTTTGCTGCTGGCCAAGCTTATGTAGCATTAAGTCGAGTCAAATCAGTTGACAACCTTGTCATACAAGATTTCAAACCCACTGCAATTTATGCAAAGCCTGACATAGAAGACAATCTAAAAGTAATGACTAGCTTCATTAGCCCTTCATTAAACCCAGTACCCAACAGCAATCTATCTCTCAGTCTACACAACATCCAAGGGTTACCAAATCATATAAAAGATCTTAAAAGTAACCTTAAGATGTTGGATACAGACATAATATGTCTAACAGAGACATGGCTTGAAGACAATAAACTGCTCAACTTTGTAGAAATGCCAGGTTGGATATTCAAACACAAAACAAGATCCCAATCATACATTGACACAGCTAACACTTGCAGCTTGAAAAATAGAAATCATGGTGGTATTGGTGTTTTCTACAAAAATACGATTGCTTGTAATATTCTTGATGTACAGTATGACGATTTAGAAGCTATTGTATTTAATGTACAACCTCATGACTACAACGTGTTACTGTTGTACCGTCCACCATCATATAACATCTCTCATTTTAAGATGCGCTTGGGTACTGCTTTAAGCCTTTTCGATACCCTTTCTGGACCAAAGATTGTTCTGGGTGACTTCAATGACAATGCTCTGACTTCTAATTCCATACTGGATTTCATGGGTCAAAGATTATACAATCAAATAGTAACCACACCAACAACTGACGGTGAGACTTTAATCGACCACATTTACATTAAGGACTTTGGTCCAACAACAGTCAGTGCTACAGTTATACCGACGTACTACAGCTACCACAACAGCATCTTCATGACTTTCATTTGACCAAAAATAATCTTATATTTTAGATATGCAGAAAGCCCCCCCTTTTTTAGATCATTACTAAAAAGGTACAACGCATATCATGAAGTTCTGATACATTCAACCTCAGACCCATAAAACAAAAATATAACTGTATTCACTTTTCTAATATCTTCAACAACAGTCAATATTTTTTGTGCTCCAAAAACCTTATTGACCTGAATAGATCTGCCTACCAATTTTATCATTGATAATAAATGCCAACCTATGATAAACACACTTAATGGAAGGAACAGAACAGAGAAGAAACACCAATTCAATTAACCAAAAAATTGCCATACTTGGATACAAAATAGGTATAGATAATCAAGAACAAGGGTCCCCTAAGACCAACTTGCACACATTACATAAACAAATTACTTCAGTCACATTTGCTTCCACAGGTTTTGATAACTCTTGATTTTTATTTGCTTTATTTTTGTATATTGTATTCGCATTTATGCTTTTTTTTCTTCTAAACACTATTTTTTTTCTGCACATTTGTGTTAATTTTTTTACTTCAGTCTTTTTTTTGCAACTTTTTTAAGTTTGCAAATGTATCATTTTGTGCCACATTTTTAAATTTTTGATTTACTTTTTAAAATTTACACTTTTTAAATCTTTTTACAGATTGAAATCTTTTGTGTACTTATTTATTTAAGACAACTTTTGACAATAATTTTTTTTTCTCACAAATTTTTTTATTTTTTCCAAATTTTATTATTGATTTTTGTGTTAATTGCTTTTTAATTTTCAAATGTTTTGCATGTTTACAGTGATACTTTTTCCAATTTGGGTATTTAAGTTTTTTGGAAACGTTTTGTTTATTTTAAAGCATCTCCTTACCAAGTGTATATAACAACTTTATGGTAAAAGTCATATGTTGTTCCACTGGTAAAAGCAAAACTGTTCGGCTCTCAATGGCAATCAGACAACAATTCTAACTGCCACCATGCCAAACAGGACACAGGAAAAACGTAATTTTGCTCAAATGTGTTAAGTTTACTTGTATCTTTTACTGAATTATTTTTTTGTGCTTCTTTACATTGATTGTATTGTTTTTAATAAAATTGTGGTGAAACAAATACACAAATTTGTCCTCCATTGATATTTTGTGCACAATAACATTTTCTGACAAAATGTATTTACCAAAGGCTTTGTCACAGTGATCAAAATGTAAACAATGCAGGAGACAGTGTGTAGAAAAATGTTCAACTGTTGTTTATGTTCAAAAATTATGCAAAAGGCATTTGTGCAAAAATGCATTAACGTTGTCTATTTTTTTAAAAGGATAATAAAAGTTGGGCAACATTGGTAATGCTAGGTAATGAGGAAAATGTGCAAATATGGTGTAGAGTCCAGTTTAGAGTTTAACAGTACAACAGACTGATGGCAACAGGGAAGAAGCTGTTGCAGAACCTGGTGGACCTGTATGGGATGCTGCAAAACCTTTTCCCATTGGGCAGCAGGGAAAACAGTCCACGGTGGGGGTGTGAGGGGTCTCTGATGATGATATGTGCTTGGGACATGCAGCGCTGGGATGCAATGTTTATTGGATGATTCTGCAAAATAAAGGGAATTGGCACACCCTTCGTTTCCCAGCTAGTTTTCGCGCTACATGGCTACAAAGGTTAAACCTTTCTTGTTAAACTCCTCCTACATTTTTTATGCAATCCGCGCAAAACTCCATATATAACCGCGTAATGGACAAATAAAAAAAGTTAACACGCCGGATTTTTGAATTTTGACTATTTCGAAAAGTAACGCTAAAATAAGTGATTGTTAGCTAGCTAGCTCTAAATGTAATTGCTGATTATTCTAAAACCATAACAGATTTTGACATGTCCTTCATAACCCATAGTCCAAATAAGATTTTGCACATGTGACCCACGTTTGAGGATCGTCCATCACTAGGGGGCGCTGTGATGTCAAGAAATCTACTACGCAAGAATGGCTGATCGGATTTTTACAAAACCTTCTTCATCCCCTTCCAGTCATACCCCTGAACTCAGGTATTAAATATGGTAATGATTAAAACAAGTGGGCGGGGCCTATTTCCAAAAGTGTTAAAAAACCTGGAGAATAATAAAAACAATAAAGTAAAGAATAAAAAATGCTTTAAAATCAATTTTTTGATCCCAGATTTTCAGGATGTATTCTGTGAATAAGGTGTAACAATTCTCTCACTGCATGTATTGTTTTTTTTTGAAGTGCTACACTCTGAATTTTTAAAAGTTTGTAAAATGGAGAAATCAATGTATTTTCCACAAATATTGTTCAACCCCCCAAAATATGACCTCTATTTGTAAAGCACATGCAGAATAAACATGGATTTCAGTTTGGTAAAAATCCAGGCGAGTTTGACCAATTTACAAGACTTTGAAAATAAATGGTACAAGACTATAAAGTTTAATATTTTATTTCTCTGAATCCATTTTTTTAATGACCATAAAAAAATCCTGTGGTTAGATAAAGCACTCTTTGAGATCCATGAATATTTTCAGAATTTTAGAGCCAACCGTTGATTATTAACGAATTTATGAAGTTTGTGATCAGTTCACAGCTTTCATCATCCAGAGCTCTGACTGCAGAGCTTTGAACAGGGCGGCCATTTTGCCCATATTTGGGCACATCACAGGAAGTGACGTCAAAGCAGCCATCTTAGGTCAGACCAAGCTGCCATCTTAGGTCAGACCATAGAGAACACAGACATGAATACGTAGACGCCGCGTCCTCGGTTGAGAGGCGTGCCGACAGAGCGGCCATCTTAGGTCAGACCAAGCTGCAGTCAGACAGAATACAAGTCATTACAGGAAAATGTACTTTATGTTTTCAGACACTCTGAATCCGGTGAAATCTCACCCGATTTCCAGATAAATCAACTGACTGAAAACGTCACCCCTTTAGGGGCTACATGGGACCAATTGATTGAATTAAATTATTGTCTAACTTAATAAATAATTTCGATTTTGTATTGAAAGTAAGCAAACTTCCAGAGCTACGTCCCAGGAAGCCCGACTTTTACTCCGCTTATGGGTGCGCAAATAAAAGGACACTAGGAACCAGATCCTGGGGAATTACCTTCCATAAGTAAGATTTTATGATAGATCATCCTCATGCTTTACAGTTACAGTTTTCCGGCATAAACACAATATGTGCTAATGGGTACAGCGATGGAAGTAGAGAAAAGTACATTAAACACCAAAAACAAACAAAATGGTCCTAAATTACTGGATAGACATGATTTGTGGGGAGTGGGGGGGGAGCCCGTGCTGAGGGTGATTAGGTTTTTTGTTGATTTCTTTTTGTTGATAATTGCTGTTGTCTGTAGATCGGTGTCTGTGTATATAGCTTAAATATATATATATATATATATATATATATATATACACTCACCGGCCACTTTATTAGGTACACCTGTCCAACTGCTCGTTAACACTTAATTTCTAAGCAGCCAATCACATGGCGGCAACTCAGTGCATTTAGGCATGTAGACATGGTCAAGAGAATCTCCTGCAGTTCAAAACGAGCATCAGTATGGGGAAGAAAGGTGATTTGAGTGACTTTGAACGTGGCATGATTGTTGGTGCCAGAAGGGCTGGTCTGAGTATTTCAGAAACTGCTAATCTACTGGGATTTTCACGCACAACCATCTCTAGGGTTTACAGAGAATGGTCCGAAAAAGAAAAAACATCCAGTGAGCGGCAGTTCTGTGGGCGGAAATGCCTTGTTGATGCCAGAGGTCAGAGGAGAATGGCCAGACTGGTTCGAGCTGATAGAAGGGCAACAGTGACTCAAATAACCACCCGTTACAACCAAGGTGGGCAGAAGAGCATCTCTGAACGCACAGTACGTCGAACTTTGAGGCAGATGGGCTACAGCAGCAGAAGACCACATCGGGTGCCACTCCTTTCAGCTAAGAACAGGAAACTGAGGCTACAATTTGCACAAGCTCATCGAAATTGGACAATAGAAGATTGGAAAAACGTTGCCTGGTCTGATGAGTCTCGATTTCTGCTGCTACAGTCGGATGGTAGGGTCAGAATTTGGTGTCTACAACATGAAAGCATGGATCCAACCTGCCTTGTATCAACAGTTCAGGCTGGTGGTGGTGGTGGTGTCATGGTGTGGGGAATATTTTCTTGGCACTCTTTGGGCCCCTTGGTACCAATTGAGCATCGTTGCAACGCCACAGCCTACCTGAGTATTGTTGCTGACCATGTCCATCCCTTTATGACCACAATGTACCCAACCCATGATGGCTACTTTCAGCAGGATAATGCGCCATGTCATAAAGCTGGAATCATCTCAGACTGGT
Source organism: Fundulus diaphanus (assembly GCA_037039145.1). Taxonomy (NCBI): domain Eukaryota; kingdom Metazoa; phylum Chordata; class Actinopteri; order Cyprinodontiformes; family Fundulidae; genus Fundulus; species Fundulus diaphanus. The sequence continues at coordinate 1,210,270 of CM073140.1, forward strand.
TTCTTGAACATGACAATGAGTTCGCTGTACTCAAATGGCCTCCACAGTCACCAGATCTCAATCCAATAGAGCATCTTTGGGATGTGGTGGAACGGGAGATTCGCATCATGGATGTGCAGCCGACAAATCTGCGGCAACTGTGTGATGCCATCATGTCAATATGGACCAAACTCCCTGAGGAATGCTTCCAGCACCTTGTTGAATCTATGCCACGAAGAATTGAGGCAGTTCTGAAGGCAAAAGGGGGTCCAACCCGTTACTAGCATGGGGTACCTAATAAAGTGGCCGGTGAGTGTATATATATATATATATATATATATATATATATATATATATATATATATATATATATATATATGCTTGTCGGGACTTTGATGCAATCAACTGGTTTCCTTATATAGGACATTTTATTCAATCTGTATAATCTGACCCAATCTGTATAATATGATTGAACTTGATTTTGTAAAGTGCCTTGAGATGACATGTTTCATGATTTGGCGCTATATAAATAAATAAATTGAATATATATATAATATTGGAAGAATTTTAGAGCAAACTGTTGATTTTTAAAGAATTTATTTATGAATTTAAAGAGAATAACATTTCCGAAATGTGCCCATGTAGGGATTTAAAATTTCCAGTAGATGGCAGTATTTGATTATATATGGATTTTTTACACACACACACACACTTATATACATAAGCTTTACATTGAATGTAGCTAGTTGCGGAGCCAGAGGGGTGGCAGGGGTGGCATTTGCCACCCCCAACAGAGCCCTTGCCACCCCCTACTGCCACCCCACTGGAAATGGTAATTTTAACATATAATACTTATGAGATCGGCAAAGATTTGCCAGGAAAACTGTAATTTCCGACTGTCCCTGAAGGCAGCCCATACAGTAGCAGCCTACATGCTGCAAACTGACGCTGTTCATTGGTTAAGCTGACATGTGGTTCCTGCTTGATCCAAAACACACCCGCGGCTTTAGAGTACACCGTTGAGGAGTTTTGCAGGTATTTACAACATTTTACCGCTCAGCAGTAACCGCTGTGTTACCTTCCTAATGAGAGGCGGCACTTGTCATACATTTCTAAAAAGAAAAAAAAATGGTTGTGCACCGCTCCGTCCGTAGTGCCTCGTTTATTATATTAGCCATGTTAGTGCTGATAGATCGTGTTTTAGACAGATTCTTTTAACATATGTTTGAGTGCACATGCTGCCCTGTAATGTTTTATTAATTTGGCCAGGATATATCTCCCAGCTCTTGCTTGAAATGTGTGTGGTAAGAATATGTGAAAAACCATTGTTAAGTTTATAATGACTGAAATGTAAATAGGCTATGTCATATGAAAGCTTTGAATTATAACCTAACTAGTTATATTAATTAATTTAATTAATCTATTTTAATTTAGTATTATTTTAGCTAGCTACAGAAAACTAAAAACTATTGTTTAAATAATATTTAAAATAGTGTTGTCTTTGCCATACAGTCATGGAGTCTAAATACCAGGCTGCCTTATTTTGTGTAGAGCCCAAATGAAGAGAAAAGAGAATATCTCACAGTTCTTCTTAAAGAGGCAAAAACCAGGGCCAGACCAGGACCAGACAGAACCCTGCAGCAGTGACCAACCTGGAGAAGCCAGCCAGGAGACACCAGGCCCAAGTGTATCACCAGCAGGTTAGAGGCTGTGACAGAGAGTTATTAAGTAGTAAAATCCAATAAGCCTAATTGTAAAGGTTAGCATGATGCTTTTTGCATTTTTTATTGTGTCTGTTTATGAACACAATTGAAACAAGTGGGCAGGGCCTATTTGCAAAAGTGTGAGAGTAGGGAGTAGCAAGATGGCGGCCAGTCACTAGGGGAGGTCACTGGCCGCCATCTTGCTACTCCGTTCTCACACAGAACCCCATAGCATTTGGTTGCAACAACAAGCAGTTTGGCTGTGTGAAAACGTTTCACAGGTAACTTTACAGTCAGTGGATGTTATACTTACTATACAAATTACTTTTGATTTAGGTAACACTTTATTTGTGACTAAGATTTACATGATACTGTCATAAACAGAGGCTGCACAGTGAAGCAGTGAGAAGTGTTCTTGCCTTCTGGGTTCAATCACCTGGGTCTTTCAAATCCTCCCGGGTCTTTCAAATCCTCCCGGGTCTTTCAAATCCTCCCGGGTCTTTCAAATCCTCCCGGGTCTTTCAAATCCTCCTGGGTCTTTCAAATCCTCCCGGGTCTTTCAAATCCTCCCGGGTCTTTCAAATCCTCCCGGGTCTTTCAAATCCTCTGGGTCTTTCTGCATGGAGTTTGAATGTTCTACCTGTGCATGCGTAGGTTCACTCCGGGTACGCCGGCTTCCTCCCACAGTTCAAAAACATGACTGTTAGTTTAATTGGCTTCTCTAAATTGTCCTTAGGTGTGAGTGTGTGCAAGAATGGTTGTTTGTCCTGTCTGTCTCTGTGTTGCCCTGTGACAGATTGCCGACCTGTCCAGGGTGTAACCCGCCTCTCGCTCAGTGAACGCTGTGTATATATATATACACACAGAAAGCTATATACACGGTAGACTGTGCGTTAATGTAACGCAGAAGGTCTGGAGATGCTACGTTGGTGTAGCTTGTAGGACCTGAACAGGGGAGAGAGGCAGAGTCAACTGTCACGGGGCCTCTGGGCCGTGTTAATAAGGCTGGTAGCGGATGGGAAAAAACTGTTTTTGTGTCATGAGGTTTTGGTCCTGATGGACCGCTGCCTCCTGCCAGAAGGAAGTGTCTGAAATATTTTGTGACTGGGGTGTCACAAAATCGGCCACAATCTTCCCTGCACGCCTCAGAGTCCTGGAGGCTTACAGGTCCTGGAGAGATGGAAAATTGCAGCCAGTCACGTTCTCTGCAGACCGGATGACACGCTGCAGTCTGCTCTTGTCTTTGGCGGTGGCACCAGCGTACCAGATGGTAATGGAGGAGGTGGTTTAGACACACCTTCTCCTTCAAAGAGTTTTCTTAATTTTCATAACTATGACAATTGTAGATTCACACTAAAGGCATCAAAACTATGAATTAACACATGTGGAATTATATACTTAACAAAAAAGTGTGAAACAACTGAAAATATGTCTTATATTCTAGGTTCTTCAAAGTAGCCACCTTTTGCTTTGATTACTGCTTCGTACACTCTTGGCATTCTCTTAATGAGCTTCAAGAGATAGTCACCTGAAATGGTTTTCCCTTCACAGGTGTCCCCTGTCAGGTTTAATAAGTGGGATGTCTTGCCTCTTAAATGGGGTTGGGACCATCAGTTGTGTTGTGCAGAAGTCAAGTGGATACACAGCTTATAGTCCTACTGAATAAACTGTTAGAATTTGTATTATGGCAAGAAAAAAGCAGCTAAGTAAAGAAAAACGAGTGGCCATAATTACTTTAAGACTGAAGGCCATTCAGTCCGAAAAATTGGAAACTTTGAACCAAGTGCTAGTCGCAAAGGAAAGCCATAGTCCAATAGAGCTGCTACAAAGAACTGCTCACACGGCCTAGGAGGAGACCAAGAGTCACCTGCTGAGGAGGATAAATCATCTGTCACCAGCTGCTCAGGAGGAATCGCAGGTTGACAGCAGCTCAGATTAGAGACCAGGGTCATGCGATTATAGTGAGGTATGCGAGTTCTTAGCAGCAGGACACTTGATCTGTTAGGTTAGAGCTGTGTGAATCAGGCCTTCATGGTAAAACAGCTGCTAGGAAACCACTGCTAAGGACAGGCAACCAGTAGAAGAGAATTGCTTGGGCTGTTTTTGTGTGGGGTGTTTGGAGTGGAAATCTGTGCTTTGGTCTGATGAGTCCAAAGTTGAGATCTTTGGTTCCAACCATCGTGTCTTTGTGCGACGCAGGAAAGGTTTAACAGATGGACTCTATTCAATTCAATTCAATTGTATTTATACAGCGCCACATTCATGAACATGTCATCTCGAGGCACTTTACAAATCAATCAATCAGTTTTACAGTTGGTCAAAATTTCAAATTTCCTATATAGGGAACCAGTTGATTGCTTGCTTTAAGTCCCGACAAGAGCTTTTACTCCTGGAGATGCATAGAGCTGTAGAGCTAGGGAAGGGAGACGTCTGCATTGTCCATGGCTTTGCAGAACCCAAAAGAGCAGCATGAAGCGACAGTCGAAAAAACCCACCATTAGCGGGGGGTGGGGTGTGGGTGGGTGGGTGTGGGGGGGGTTTTTGTTGGGGGTTGTGTGTGTTGTCTGTGTGTGGGTGGGGGTGGTGGGGGGGTTTGTGGTGGGGGGTGGGGGGCAGAGTCACAGGGGGTGATGCCAGAGGCTATGTGTTGTGGGGTGTGTGGGTTTTGGACATTAGATAGTAATAGCGGGGTGATCTGTCTTCTCTGGATGATGTCACAGTTAACAGAACGTCAGATCAGGTGTACCTACTATGAAGAAAAAAGAGAGAGAACAGAAAGTTAAAAGCTTGAAATGACAACAGTCATTTCAATGTAAGGTTGTTTGCAAGTGGTTGTGTGTGTGTTTTTTTAGTCCTATGCAAGAAGTAAGTAAATAGTAATAATATAATGACATGCTTAATTGGAAGGGAGTGGGGAGCAGATAGATGGTGCTGCTGTAGAAGGTCGTGAGGATGGGCGGGGACAGGTGGTCTCTCCTCATCCTCCGCAGTAAGTGCAAGCGCTGTCTGTGCCTCTCAGTGACATGGTGTTCACAACCAGCTGAGGTTGTGTGTTATGTGCACCCCGAGGATTTATTGCTGACCTCCACAGCTGAGCTGTTAATGAGAAGTGGTGTAATGGAGAAGTGGAGCCTTGGTCTGAAGTCCATGATGATCTCCTTCGTTTTCTCCACGTCAGGATCCTCGTCTAGTTCTCCTAGTTCTGGGTCCTGGTCGTTGTCGTCTCTAATCAGGCCCACCACCGTCGTGTCGTCTGCAAACTTCACGATGTGATTGGTGGTGAACCTGGGGACACAGTCGTGTGTCATCAGGGTGAACAGCAGGGGGCTCAGGACGCAGCCCTGAGGAAAGCCCGTGCTGAGGGTGATGACATCAGAGGTTTTCTGTCCGACCCGGACCAACTGAGGTCTGTTGGTGATGAAGTCTAGTAGGCAGTTGCGAACAGGTGTGCTGAAGCCCAGATGTTCCAGTTTTGATGGTGTTGAACGCTGAACTGAAGTCCAGGAACATGCTCAAGGGGGCGGTGCGTGGGTGGGCTTGGAACCCGTTAATAACTGCTTGCAGTTCTAGTTATTATTATTATTACGGGTAATTATTATTCTCCGCTAAAACGCGTTGGGCGGCCCATGCGGATTTGTAACGAATCAATTGGATCAGGTATCCAAGTACAGAATGTGCACCGCTACTCAAACCCAGAAATTCAGACCCCTCAACAACTAGGGGGCACTATAACAAAGGACAATGCGTTTACGCCTGTAACCACCAAACTACTGGTCCTACACTCAAAAACTTGATGGCACTTTGTTTATTGGATGATTCTGCAAAATAAAGTGAATTGGCACACCCTTCGTTTCCCAGCTAGTTTTCGCGCTACATGGCTACAAAGGTTAAACCTTTCTTGTTAAACTCCTCCTACATTTTTTGTGCAATCCGCGCAAAAATTTATATATAAGCGTGTCATGGACAAATAAAAAAAGTTATCGCGGCGGATTTTTGAATTTTGACTTTTTCGAAAAGTAACGCTAAAATAAGTGATTGTTAGCTAGCTAGCTCTAAATGTAATTGCTGATTATTGTAAAACCATAACAGATTTTGACATGTCCTTCATAACCCATAGTACAAATAAGATTTTGCACATGTGACCCGCATTTGAGGATCGTCCATCACTAGGGGGCGCTGTGATGTCAAGAAATCTACTACGCAAGAATGGCTGATCGGAATTTTACAAAACCTTCTTCATTCCCTTCCAGACATTGCCCTTAACTAAAGTATTAAATATGGTATTTATTGAAACAAGTGGGCGGGGCCTATTTCCAAAAGTGTGGAAAAAAACTTGAAAACTTCAAAAATTCACCTAAAATCACTTGTGTGGTGTAACAAGCTCAGATTTTCAGGATGTATTCCTTGAATAAGGTGCAACAATTCTCTCACTGCATGTATTCCAGTGTTTGAAAGTGCCACACTCTGTTTTTTTCAAAGTTTGTAAAATGGAGAAATCAATGTATTTTCCACAAATATTGGTCAATCCCAATAAAAATGGCCTCTATCTGTAAAGCACAGCCAGAATAAACATGTCTTTCAGTTTGGTAAAAATCCAGGCGATTTTGACCAATTTACAAGATTTAAAAAATTAATGATACAAGATTATAAAGTTTAATTTTTTTTTCTCTGAATCCATTTTTTTAATGACCATCAAAAAATTGTGTGGTTAGATAAAACACTCTTGGACATTCATGAATATTTTCAGAATTTTAGAGCAAACCGTTCATTTAATAGGAATATTTATTTAGATAGTTTGACAAAAACCTATTGTAAAGAGCTTTTCAGAAAATTAAGCAAGGGCTCCATCTCGTGGCTTGTTTTTGCAACTACAACAACTCTTACCATTAATAGTCTAAGTAAGGGGTATACAATTAAAACTTAGAAGTCCACTTCAATAATTTTGTATGTATATATGTATGCATCATGTGTATATATATATATATATATATATATATATATATATATATATATATATATATATATATATATATATATTTACACTAATGCTTTAATGTGGCGTTGTATGGAATACATTTAAAAATTCCAACAGAGGACAGGATTTGATCATGGATGGATCTCTACAAACACACACACATATTTATTCTAGCAATAAAACATGATAGTAAACAATTATGGAATACACTGAATAATATATTAAGAGGAAATAGTAAATCAATTCCAGCTTATTTAGAACATGAAGGTGAATTTTTTACTAGACCAAGTGATATAGCAAATCATCTTAATGATTATTTCATGAACAAAATAAACAAACTAAAAGATACCACACAGCCATACAAGACAGAGTTATCAAATACACTAATAAATAAGATGATGAAAGACAAAACCTGTAGCTTTAAATTCAAGAGTGTAAGTGTTTCTAAAGTGGAATTACTTCTGATGAATTGTAAAAAAAAAACCACCTGGTGTAGACTACCTTGATCATATGTTGCTTAAACCAATAGTTGCTATTATTGCTCCTATTATTGCTCATATAATTAATTTGTGTTTCATGCACAATATATGTTTGCAAGAATGGAAAATATGTAAAGTAGTGCCAATCCCTACAAATAAGAAAATGCCCTTTTCTGGATCAAACAGTAGACCAATAAGTTTATTACCAATTCTTGGTAAAATAATGGAAAGAATTGTTTATGAACAGATTCAATCTTATTTTAAGAATAATGATTTGATTACGTTTCAGCATGCATATAGAGAAAAACACTCAACAGCCACTGCCCTGACTCAGATGGTTGATGACTGGTTCAAGGATATGGAGGAGAGAAAAATAATAGGTGATGTATTGCTTGATTTCACTGCAGCATTTGATATCATTGACCACAAATTACTGTTAAAAAAACTGGAGTATTATGGCTTTTCACAAACTGCATTATTATGGATGAAAAGTTATTTGTCGGATAGAAGACAACTAGTTTATTTTAATGGCAGTTTTTCAAATGTAAGGGCTGTGGGACACGGGGTGCCTCAAGGAAGTTGTCTTGGGCCGCTCCTGTACACAATCTTTACAAATGATCTTCCATCTGTTTTAGAAAAGGCAAGCATCTCAATGTTTGCAGATGATTCCACCATATATTTAGCAGAAACTAATATTACTGAGTTAAATACAAAACTACAAAGAGAGCTACAGTTAGTGGTGGACTGGATAAGGAGTAACAAATTGGTTCTCAATGTATCTAAAACTACCTGTTTAGTGGTTGGAACTCCTTTTTCTTTACTTTCCAAACCGAAACTTGAACTCACCATAGAGCAAAATTCTGTGGATCAAAAACAAGAGGCTAAACTGTTGGGAGTGATAATTGATAATAGATTGTGTTGGGATAGACATGTGCAGAACTTGTTAACTAAAATGGGTAATAGTTTATCGGTCATTAAAAGGTGTTCAAAATACTTTACACCGCAGGTTGTTACACAAGTACTTGATGCTTTGTTTTTTTCACATCTTGATTATTGCTCAGTGGTTTGGTCAAATACTTCATCAATTAATATAAAAACACTACAAGTAATTCAGAATAAAGCTGCACGTGTTGCCCTTTCATGTGGGTTTAGATCAAATGTGGACAAAATGCACGATAGTCTTTTATGGTTAAAAGTTAAAAACAGATTGGTGTATTCAGTAATGGTATTTCTATATAATGTTATAACAAATAAAACGCCTTTCATTTTATATACAAAACTATCCTTTAGTAATGATACACATTATTATCCAACAAGACATGCAGTAGGAGGTAGTTTTATTTTACCTAGAGTTAAAACAAAATCAATTCAACGTTCAGTTAGGTACAGGGCAATGTGTGAATGGAATTCACTCCCAAAGACTATCATACAACAAAACACTCTCTATGGTTTCAAAACTGCACATAAGAAATATTACCTTCAAAGAAATTTGGATAGTTAATGTTAATTTTATTGAGGAGATATTGTGTAGGGTTCTTGTTAGCTAGTTCTTTGATATAGATCTATCTGGAGTAGCAAAATTTTATGTTAATCATGTTTATTTATGTTACTTTTTAATGATAAAAGGTGTTAAATGTAAATATGTATTACATTTTGTGTAAATGTCTTGTATGCATAGTGTGTAATGGGATGTAATACATTGTATTGTCACGTGGAAGACTGAAGGACCCCAGGAAGAATAGCTTTTAGCTGATGCTGAAGCTAATGGGGATCCTAATAAAACAAACAAACAAATATATCTATCCGTCCATCCATCCATCCATTTTTTGACCCGCTTAATTCCTCATGGGGTTGCGGGGCTGCTGGTGCCTATCTCCAGCATATAGACCAGTTCACGCGTGACGTCAGCGCTACATCCGGGTCCTGCGGGGTAGACAAAAAGCACAGCTGCTCTCGTCTACTACATGACAAAACGGGTGATTTCGAGCGTACTTTTAGTTAGTTTATTTTTGGAATCTAAACAATGCCTACGACTTGTTGTGCTCCCGGTTGCACAGGGAGGCATTCCCAATCGTTGGATGTACGTTTCTGTCGTTTACCGAAGAAAGAAATGGATATTTTCAAAAGAGCGCAGGCAGACACTCCCAATGGACTGGGGGAGACATCAGACTACGACAGAATTTGCAGCCTACACTTCATCTCCGGTAAATACAACTTAATTCTGCTCTAGTCATTGTTCTACTTAAATAGCGGCGGAGGGGAGGTGGCGATCGCTACAGGGGCCGGAGAAGCCGCTTCTGCTGCTGCTACAGCAGCCGCTTCTGCTACCGCTACCGCTTCTACCAGCAGAAGCGGCTGTCTGGAGCAGCAGCCGCTCTATTACGCCCCCGTTCACGGGCGCTAGTACTTCTGTGTTTACGCTGCAATGTCGCCGACACCCCCACCCATTTTAAGAAGACAAAAACACCAAAATAATCCGTAGTGAACAATTTTTTTTAACCTACCGGACGGGTCCAGTGGTTTCATGCTTTCATGCTCTCTTGTCTGTACTGGCCTGGGTCCAATGTAATTCTCCCTGCGCGGTGGGAGACTCGTTTTGAGGAAACTATGGTTGCAGCTCACTGTCTGCCTTGCTGTGGTTACAGAGAGGTGTCTGTTTTGTAGAATAAATCATCCGCCGATGAGTTATTGATCCGGAAAAGCCGAATCTGTGAATATCTTTCTAACTTTACCGAAGTATAAGGCAGCTGTATGTCGCGGTACGGACTCTTGGCCAGCATTTCACAGACTGGCTCCGTCCCTTCAGGCTTTTGCTGTGTGGATCTGGCAATCTGATACCATCAACCATCAACTTACTCTTAAAACGTTATCTAAAGAAGAAAAATACGTGGAGAACTCGTCAGTTTCTCTGTTTGCGTCCGTAATTGTGTTCGCCTTTTGCCTACCAATCCGGCGCGCATGCGCGAAAAACCCGCATCAAAACAATAACAATTAACTGGTCTATATATATATATATATATATATATATATATATATATATATATATACTATGTGATTTTTATATATATATATATATATATATATATATATGTATATATATATATATATATATACATATATATATATATATATATATATAGGATCACTCTTAACAGACTGTTCCTTCAGAGCCAAATCTGCGTGGAGGTCAACTAGCTGCAAGCTAACTGACTCAGAAGTAAATCTATGGTTAAGCACTACAATACAAATATACAGTCAGTTTATCAACATCCCACTGTTAATTCTTCTAGTTCAAACATACTTCATGTAAATTAAAATTATGACTGTTCATTAATATCAAACTAAACAGTAGACATTTTAAACCTCGTTTACATCTTAGTTAAATAGCTTGAGGCTGTACATGTGTAAATTCCTACGTTGAGCGAGGTACTTAAACCCATCACACAAGCAGTATTTGATCCAGTCCGACATTTCTCTGTGTTCAGAGCTGGGTTTCGTCCATACAATGGATGATGAAGGAGAGTATTGGATGAGGGTGTTGAACGCTAAAGTCCAGGAACATGCTCAAAGGGGGTGCGGCGTAGGTGGGCTTGGATGAGGGTGTTGAATGCTGAAGTCCAGGAACATGCTCAAAGGGGGCGGTGCGTGGGCTTGGAACCCGTTAATAACTGCTTGCAGTTCTAGTTATTATTATTATTATCAGTGAGAATGCTATACAGCATTCTCACTTATTGTTTTCCTGTTTTTCTTTATTATTAGGGTTCCAAGCCCGCAGCGCAGGCGAACGGCTATGCCGTTCGTCTGCTCTGTGAGCAGAGAACCCTATTGTTTTTCGTCTGTTTTTAAATTATTTATTATTATTACGGGTAATTATTATTCTCCGCTCAAACGCGTTGGGCGGCCCATGCGGATTTGTAACGAACCTATTGAATCAGGTATCCAAGTACAGAATGTGCACCGCTACTCAAACCCAGAAATTCAGACCCCTCAACAACTAGGGGGCGCTATAACAAAGGACAATGCGTTTTGGCCTATAACAACCAAACTACTGGTCCCACACTCAAAAACTTCACATCACTTTGTTAATTGGATGATTCTGCAAAATAAAGGGAATTGGCACACCCTTCGTTTCCCAGCTAGTTTTCGCGCTACATGGCTACAAAGGTTAAACCTTTCTTGTTAAACTCCTCCTACATTTTTTATGCAATCCGCGCAAAACTCCATATATAAGCGTGTAATGGACAAATAAAAAAAGTTAACGTGGCGTATTTTTGAATTTTTACCTTTTCGGAAAGTAACGCTAAAATAAGTGATTGTTAGCTAGCTCTAAATGTAATTGCTGATTATTCTAAAACCATAACAGATTTTGACGTGTCCTTCATAACACATAGTCCAAAAAAGATTTTGCACATGTGACCCGCGTTTGAGGATCGTCCATCACTAGGGGGCGCTGTGACGTCAAGAAATCTACTACGCAAGAATGGCTGATCGGATTTTTACAAAACCTTCTTCATCCCCTTCCAGTCATAACCCTGAACTAAAGTAATAAAAAATGTTAATGATTGAAACAAGTGGGCGGGGCCTATTTCCAAAAGTGTGGAAAAAAACTTGAAAACTTCAAAAATTCACCTAAAATCACTTGTGTGGTGTAACAAGCTCAGATTTTCAGGATGTATTCCTTGAATAAGGTGCAACAATTCTCTCACTGCATGTATTCCAGTTTCTGAAAGTGCCACACTCTGTTTTTTTCAAAGTTTGTAAACTGGAGAAATCAATGTATTTTCCACAAATATTGGTCAATGCCAATAAAATTGGCCTCTATCTGTAAAGCACAGCCAGAATAAACATGTGTTTCAGTTTGGTAAAAATCCAGGCGAATTAGACCAATTTACAAGAAATTTAAATTTACATGTATAGGACTATAAAGTTTAATGTTTTTTTTCTCTGAAACCGTTTCATTAATGGCCATATTAAAAATCAAGGACTTAGATAAAGCCCTCTTGGACATACGTAAATATTTTCAGAATTTTAGAGCAAACCGTTGATTTATAACAAATTTATGAATTTTGTGATCAGTTCGCAGCTCTCATCATCCAGAGCTTTGCCATCCAGAACTGTGAACAGGGCGAAAATTTTGCCCATATCTGGCCCATACCATTTTTCTAAGCGGAGCAGAAACTTGAAGAGGCAGGATAGCTTTAAGTTTTAAGAAGAACACATAATTTTAAAAATTTAATTGAATATAAAAAAGATCAAGCAGAAGCTGTGAGCAACGCTGGTGTGTTGCATTCACAGTGCATGGGAAAATGCAATACTCAAGAAGAAACATGTTTTTGTTCAATCAATTTTAAAATGATTGATATATATATATATATATATATATATATATATATATATATATATATATTTTTTTTTTTTAATTGATTGAAGAAAATTACGTTTTTTGTTGAGTACTGAATTGTCCCATGAACTCTGAATGCACCACAGCTGAACCTAGCGTTGCTTCTTCCTGGCTGCTCAGAGGTAGCGTGCTCTACAGGCACAAGATGTGGGAGTTCAGTCCTGTAACCTTTTAAGCAAGACAACAAAGTTTTTTGTTGAAGCATAATCCTGGTGAGTGCTTTTTTTTAGATGTAAAACCAGTCAGGATATGATATTTTGTAGAAAATATGATTTTGTTTGCTGCTTTGTTTGCACAGTGGAAACAGGAGAGCAGAAAGAGCACATGTGGGCCTGTGATGCTCACTTATCTGAGGCAGAGTCTGACACACTGGTTGTGTGTCATTTTTGTACAGTTTATCAATGTTCACGGTTAGACTCTGAGCTGAGGAAATCCTCAGGATTGAGTGAAGGTGATTAACAGTAAGACAGCTCATGTGTGATGTTTTGATTAGCTTTATTAAAGAGAAAAGTTGTTTTTCTCCCTTTAACAATCCAACACACCTGAAATCGGTTGTCTAAGAGGCGGAGCGCGCTGATTGCGCTCCGCAATTACTGCGCGCAGTTGTCAGCAGAGGCCATCTGCCCCTCTGCCCGCGCCTGATAAGACATAGTATTAATGACACATCCACAGATGTGCAAATTTTCTTTAAAAGGCAGTGTCATAATTTACACACAAAAAAGTTTGAAGTGCAGTTGTCTTGTAACCCTTGTTTTAAAGTTTGCTTCTTCTTAAGGTTATCTTAAGTATTTTGCAACTATTGTTTAGATTTGATAAATATTAATTTGCAGGATAATTTAAAGCAGTGTATGGTGTGCAATTATAAGATATGAAATGGTTAAGGTTTTTTTTAGATTTTGTAAATTGTACTTGATTTGTTTTCCTTGCAATTCCACTTAAACACGAAAATACAAAAAAGGTACAGTATGCTGCTTGTGTGTTTTATTAAATATCTTTTTTGATAGTCTAGTCATTTAGATAACTTTTTACATAGCACTACAACAATTGACATACAGAAATAATTTAACTTAGTGGAGGGAAGAGGAGCCCCTATGATCCCTTCTGCTGTCCCCACCACTCTCCTCATTTTCCACCAGTCGGAGGTGCTGCCGCCTCCACACCACACAGAGAGACAGCTGGTCAGAATGCTCTCTATGGTACTTCTGTAGAAGGTTGTGAGAATGTGCGGGGACAGGTGGGCTCTCCTCATCCTCTGCAGGAAGTACAAGCGCTTCTGTGCCCTCTTCACCAGTGACAAGTGTGTTCACAGACCAGGTGAGGTTGTGCGTCATGTGCACCCCGAGGAATTTGGTGCTGCTGACCACCTTCACAGCTGAGCTGTTGATGAGCAGTTGAGCGTGGTGAGGCCGGTTCTTCCTGAAGTCCAAGATGATCTCCTTCGTTTTCTCCACGTTCAGATCAGTCCTGGTCCTGGTCGTTGTCGTCTCTAATCAGGCCCACCACCGTCGTGTCGTCTGCAAACTTCACGATGTGATTGGTGGTGAACCTGGGGACGCAGTCGTGTGTCATCAGAGTGAACAGCAAGGGGCTCAGGACACAGCCCTGAGGAAAGACTGTGCTGAGGGTGATGACATCAGAGGTATTTTGTCCGACCCGGACCAACTGAGGTCTGTTGGTGTTGAAGTCTAGTAGACAGTTGCGAAGAGGTGTGCTGAAGCCCAGATGTTCCAGCAATTTATTCACTCATATGTACATTTGTTATTGTGGATTTTTTAATTGAAAATGAGTTTTACAAGTTTATGTATGTATCAGATAAATTAAGCCAGTGTCACTATAGCCCTTAGACTCAAAAAGGTTGGTGACCCATGTTACCAACCTTTTTGGCAGGGGGACACTTGAGTTTAAATGTTTTATTCAGTATCACTACAGCGGTGTTGTGAAGTATCTGATAAGTCAGATCAGATGCAGTGTCCAGTCAGTAACTGTTATCCAACAAGGAGATCATTTAAATTTAAAGATTCATTTTTATTGTGTTTTGACTGCTTTATTTTTTAACCCTACCTAACAACACAAAATTAATGTCCTTCAGCTATGAGGATGGAGAGAAAGAAGATAAGATGACAGAAGAAGAATCGGGACAGACAGGGGAAAGCGACAGGTTGGTCTAATATTAGGTGGAATTGAGGGAACAACTACTTCATCCCAAGCAATAATGTTTAAACTAGTGCTGTCAAACGATTAAAAATTTTAATCGCGATTAATCGCATAATGTCGATAGTTAACTCGAGATTAATCGCATATTTTATCCTTTTATTTCTGAAAGTGTAATAGCCTGTTTGGGCATTTTAATATGCAATTTTGCAATAAATGACACTAATAAAATACATGCTTGTACAAAAAATATTTTTATTTTGTTATTTTTCAAGCACTTTTCAGAATCTGAATGAAAACATCCTGGTGCCAATGTTAAACTCTGGACTATAATGGCTAAATGACTAATCATGACGCCCTGATGTTTACACAGTGTGTAAACAAATGTGTAAATAAATACCTGTTTTCATGCCGATATTTTTTTTGCCTCTTAAACAAAGATAGACATGGTATTATGCATAAACATATAAATTAATAAAAATTGTACATTTTAATAAAGTCATAATTTTGTTCATTTCTTCTCTCTCTCACACATCTAATTCTGAGCTTTCACACCAACAACAATAATTTCTTTGAATATTTTTGCTTGCTGTTTCTATCCATATTCATAGAGTTTAAGCCTGGAAAAAGGTTTTAAATTTCCAGGTCATTCCAGTCTTACACTTTGCTTGCAACTGGGCCAGGAACTTAATACCCTTGAAAGAGACTGTTTAGGAACTGATTAGTAACTCCAGGTCCTTCGTTTGGCAACGTGATTCATCCTTGGTTTGTCAAATACAGAGACAACAAATTAATAAGCATTAAAGTTTATGGGTTGGGGTTTCTGCAATGTTATCAACGTGTAAAAGCTCATCTTCAGAACCAATATCTGCTTAAAATGGTGATCTGCACCGCCTAATCTACTTTCAGCAGTTACCACCGGTTATTTCACCGTAAACTGCAGACAATACGTGCAGAGTTGCTCTGTCTGCCTTTACGTCCTATGGCGGAGGGATATTTCAGCTGGATACACTCAAAGCGTCTAGTGCAGGCAGGTCTAATAAGCCCTATTTCGTCACTTATTTTAGAGCCCAAATAAGCGATTTCACTTTCAGGAACCTGCCCAAAAAAACCGCAACCCGTGACTCATGAAATTGCTCTATAGCGCTTTTAGAAAAAAGAAGCCCAAAGTCGCATGTGTCCGAGGGTAAAAGGAAACTGTTGGCAACAGTGAGCGCGGGTCTGTTTTGCTACAGTTTTCTAGCACTCTTGAAACTACGGAAAGCGCCGAGGGTAAAAGAAGCGCAGTCCGGAGAGCGCGGCGGGGGGAAAAACATTAAGGAACGGTGTGTGTGTTTTGACGCGCGATTAACGGCGACAAAAAAATTGTCGGCGTTAAAATGGGTTTACGTTAACGCCGTTAATAACGCGTTTAACTGACAGCACTAGTTTAAACATTATGATTTGAAACTGTATTAAAATCTGTAATTTTTACAACTAACATATAGTGCTTTTTTGACCATATGACTTAGTGGAGAACGCCACAGACAAGGGGTGAAGGAGACAAACATGAGATCAGTGATAGAAGGGACAAGTGATGACATCAGGTAGGAATAATTACATTAGAGAGGAAACAAAACCTTATATACCATGATGGTTTGAATTTCTGATGACCATATGTCATTGTGTTTTTTTTTTGGGAAAATTAGTGCAGGCAGATATGGTGAGTCAATCACCACAAAGGAGAATGTGGAACAGAAAGATGCAGATGAGGGAGAGAAGAAGAGGACCAGATGACGAAGAAGAGGGAGAGGAGCAGAGGTCCAGATGATAACAAAGAGGGAGAGGAGGAGCAGAGGTCCAGATGATAACAAAGAGGGAGAGGAGGAGCAGAGGTCCAGATGATAACGAAGAGGGAGAGGAGGAGAGAGGTCTAGATGGTGAAGAGGGAGAGCTGCAGAGGAGAGTGCTGAGACAAGACTTTATTCACAAGATCCATCTGAATGGCCTTTACCGCACAAAACAGTGGACACATTTAGGCAGTACATGGTTGAAAATGGTCCACAGAAAGTTACCGATGGCCCATATCCAAGATCAGATCAGAGTAAGATGTGTTTTTAAGCACACTCTTTTCGTTTACTGTCTAATGGAGAGAAAGTTGAACGAGATTTGTTACTGTATTCCAAAAATACTATTTGTTCCTGTGCTTGCAGAGTGAACACAACTGCTTTGCAGCATTTCACGAAGGCCAGTTCAGGAAGGACAGATTGCTTGTTGCAGAACCATGTTCAGGGCCTGAGGTACACACCTGTTTGCATCTCTGAAAGTTTCAGTGATGACCAGTAGGGGTGTTTTAGATATGCAGATTGCTTTTTTGCAGAGGTTTTTCATTACTTTGCTATACAGTTGGGTAGCCATCCTAGTTGCCTGAAATACTCCCTTCTTATTAGTTTTTTGTTGTATGCCCCAACTGATTTTATATGTTTCACCCAACCGTGTCTTTATTGTGTCATTTGGGAATATAGACCCAGTGTCCTCATATGGGCACATAGCTTTTTTAGAGAATTACTCAATGTAGAAAGCTGACATTTTTTGTATATAGTAATTGGGGTCTTGTAATCCCAAATTGCAAATAAAACAATCAAATGCAAAGATTATGTAATTGCCCTCATATGATGACATAATTTTTTTCAAAAACTATTTGTTTTATCATGACAGGGTTTAGTTATTACACTTATTAGGTCCTACTAATCCGCATGGAACTTGGAAATTAAAAAAACAAACTCCAAATAAAAGCTTGGGTCTCAGGAAGTTAAAGCTCTTATTAAATATTTATAAGACACAAAGTTATCTGTGAGGACTAAGTGTGTATCTGTGTGAGTGTATAAGTATGTATATAATTTAGTTGTCTTGAGATTCAAAGATATACAGGAAAATGAATTTCTGAATTACATCTCCGTCCAGTTGATGCTTCTTTACATTTTTTGTTTTCAATAAAATTGTGGTGAAACAAATACACAAATTTGTTCTCCATTGATATTCTGTGCACAATAACATTTCCTTACAAAATGTATTTACCAAAGGCTTTGTCACATGGGTAACAGGTAAACCAAAACAAATAAAATGCCAATCATCGGATTGAGGTGTGTGTGTGTGTCAGTCTCTGATGATGTTATGGGCTCGGGACACGCAGCGCTAGGATGAAATGTCCTTAATGGAGGGAAGAGGAGCCCCGATGATCTCTTGCTGTCCTCACAACTCTCCTCACATGCCTCCAGTCAGAGGCGCTGCAGCCTCAAGCTGAAAGGTGGGAGAGATACAGGAATGGTCAAAGGATATTGTAGACCTACCAGATTTGGTTAATGTTGACTTTGCACAATAAGCAAGTGAGGTAACTGATGTGGCATGATGTCCACGGCCCGGGAATATATGGGCTGACTTGAACATTTTTTCAGTCAAACTGATTATTTTTGCTTTAACCCATGGTATATATGTATACATATGCACTTTTACTGTTGCTGTTTAGAGTTCAACAGTCTGATGGCAATAAACTTTGTTTATTGGATGATTCTGCAAAATAAAGGGAATTGGCACACCCTTCGTTTCCCAGCTACTGTTCGCGCTACATGGCTACAAAGGTTAAACCTTTCTTGTTAAACTCCACCTACATTTTTTGTGCGATCTGCGCAAAACTTCATATATAAGCGTGTCATGGACAAATAAAAAAAGTTAACGCGGCGGATTTTTGAATTTTGACTTTTTCGAAAAGTAACGCTAAAATAAGTGATTGTTAGCTAGCTAGCTCTAAATGTAATTGCTGATTATTCTAAAACCATAACAGATTTTGACATGTCCTTCATAACACATAGTCCAAATAAGATTTTGCACATGTGACCCGCGTTTGAGGATCGTCCATCACTAGGGGGCGCTGTGATGTCAAGAAATCTACTACGCAAGAATGGCTGATCGGATTTTTACAAAACCTTCTTCATCCCCTTCCAGTCATAACCCTTAACTCAGGAATTAAATATGGTACTGATTGAAACAAGTGGGCGGGGCCTATTTCCAAAAGTGTGAAAAAAACCTTCAAAATTTCAAAAAATTACCAAAAATCCATTTTGTGGTGTAACGATCTCAGATTTTCAGGATGTATTCCTTGAATAAGGTGTAACAATTCTCTCACTGCATGTATTGAGGTTTCTGAAAGTTGCACACTCTAATTTTTTAAAAGTTTGTAAAATGGAGAAATCAATGTATTTTCCACAAATATTGTTCAATCCCAATAAAAATGGCCACTATTTGTAAAGCACATTCAGACTTAATGTGTACTTCAGTTTGGTAAAAATCCAGGCGATTTTGAACTATTTAAAAGACTTTGAAATTCACATGTGCAAGACTATAAAGGTTAATATTTTTTTTTCTCTGAAACGCTTTTTTCAATGGGCGTTTAAAAAATCACATAGTTAGATAAAGCACTCTTGGACATACGTGAATATTTTCAGAATTTTAGAGCAAACCGTTGATTTTTAACGATTTAATGAATTTTATGATCTGGTCACAGCTCTCACCATCCAGAGCTCTGACCATCCAGAACTGTGAACAGGGCGGCCATTTTGCCCATATATGGGCACATCACAGGATGTGCCATCCAATCCCGTGATTTTCTAAGCGGAGCAGAAACTTGAAGAGGGAGGATAGCTTTTAGCACATAATTTTTAAAAAAATATTGAATGTAAAAAAGATCAAGCAGAAGCAAGGAAAGTTATTTAGAAGGCAAAGAAGACAAAATGGACAGATTTTTGTGATTCAGGGCAGAACAACTCCTATAGCTAAGGTATGGGGAATTATTAAGAAAATGAAGGGAAATAGACCAGAGAGAACATATCTAGTTCTAAAACATGAAGAAGGAACAGCAGTAACAAATGAGGAAAAAGTAGAAGTAATGGCAAGAACATTTGCAAAGATCCATAGTTCAGATATGGATCAGACTTATTCCAAAAGTAACACTATGATATAATATGGATAGATAGATAGATAGATAGATAGATAGATATGAAAAGGAGTAATAGCATTAATGGTTTAAAGGTCAATCTAAATGAACATTCATTATATATATATATATAAACACTTTTATTTGGGTGTGATTAATTATTTCACAGTCCTAATTTATTTATATTTACATACATACTTTTATAATATGAATATTACTGTTATAATAAAATATGAAATACTGACAAAAAAGGCTTATTGTGTGGCAACCTCTTGGTGTAGAAGCATAATCCTGGTTTCAAATTAAAGGTAACACTTTGAAGTTTCATGTAGACTATTTGGATTATATATCAGGAGTAATTACACAAAGGTTCCTATTTTTAATCCATTATAAAAGTGAAATTTATTTGCTATTAAAATTGGTACAATAGTCCCCTTCACAAGTATATATAGATGTAGCATGTTGAAATCCCCACCTACACTACTGTGATGGTATACACATGGAAGACAGAGATTTAAAAAATGACCCAAAAAACATAGCTTGGCTAATGCCCTTTGAAAAGGACGGTTTTATTGAGCTTCTGTTGCATGTTGTTGCTCTGTAAGCTAAGGTTAGTTATTTTGGCAATTTGGTGCAGCCTTAACTTAAAAAACAAGGACACAACCAACGTTAACAGCGTATGGTGGTGGCTGTCTATGCCATACTGTGTTTCTCCGATGTGCTCTCTGAGCACAAACGCATCCTCTGACCCTATCCTCTTCCTTACAATGTACACGACCTCTAGCACTTTGATGGGCTGTGATCGTCTGGTACATGAGGTCTGACGAATGACCCACTCTGCTGCCCTGACTACCATCACTGTGCCTTCTGATGGAATCACCAGACCTCCATTGTTTTTTAACTTCAGCGGGTGGTAGCTCTGGTCCTTGATGGCAGATGCAGCATCTGTTACCAAGCTGGCACGGCAGACATCACAGGACAGCTTTTTCAGAGCCCGTCGCACAACAAATCCTGAAATAAGAGTTGGTATATTAAAATAATTTATAATAACCATGGGGAAATTAAGGGAACATTTATCTTTTTGGACCATTGTGAGATTGATTTCCCTCAAATTTACACCAAAGATTAATTGTCATACAATCGTTATTGGTGTCAGTAAAACCTATATAATTGACCAGTGGTCTCAGGCTTGATAACTTGCGCAAGTAGCCGTGATGCACAACTATGCTGCATGATTAAGTCATTTTTCGACAAGAAAATCTGCAATTTCGACATGTTCAAGCATCAAGAATTATAGCCACGTTCATAACGTTTGTAAGAAACCAAACTGTTTGTAAATCTGTCAAGAATTCAATGAGATAAGAGTATTTGTGTTCGTGCTGATCACTCACCTTACATTAGGTACCACAGAGCATGCCAGAAAGCTTGTCTGAGGCAAGATGGCCGCCGGTGATGACGTTTCAGACTCCGCCGTAAGACATCTAGCCTTTATTATGGATATCTATGGTCAGAATGCTCTCTATGGTACTTGTGTAGAGGGTTGTGAGGATGGGCGGGGGCAGTTGGGCTCTCCTCATCCTCCGCAGGAAGTACAAGCGCTTCTGTGCCCTCCTCACCAGATGTGGTGTTTACAGACCAGGTGAGGTTGTCCGTGATGTGCACCCCGAGGAATTTGGTGCTGCTAACCACCTCCACAGCTGAGCTGTTGATGAGTTTGTGTCAACTGCGAACTTCATGATGTGATTGGGGGTGAACCTGGGGGTGCAGTCGTGTGTCATCAGAGTAAACAGCAGGGGGCTGCGGACACAGCCCTGAGGGGAGCCCGTGCTGAGGGTGATGACATCAGAGGTGGTCTGTCAGACTCGGACCGACAGTGGTCAGGAGGTGAGGAAGTGATGAGGGGTGTGCTGAAGCCCAGATGTTCCAGTTTTTCAACCAGATGCTGTGGGATGAGGGTGTTGAACGCTGAAGTCCAGGAACATGCTCAAAGGGGGCGGAGCGTAGACAGGCTTGGAACCCGTTAATAACTGCTTGCAGTTCTAGTTATTATCAGTGAGAATGCTATACAGCATTCTCACTTATTGTTTTCCTGTTTTTCTTTATTATTATTATTCCGTACGTTTTTGTGCGTCTAACTACTCCTGCATACTTCAACCGATTTCAACGATTTTCATACCAAAACGTTCGGCTCGTTCTCGACATTACTGCTGTATCTCATGGTTATGGTACCTTTTATACTTTTTAAAGTATTTGTACTTTTTGTGCATTTTTTGCTCCCATTGAAATGAATGCAAATTCCTTCCAATTCTTCAAATTTTTCATATTCCTTCGAATTCCTTCAAATTCTTGTAATCTTTCTTATTGTTCAAATTGTTCAAATGGTTATAATCTTTACATTTTTTCAATTTTTTTCAAATTTTTCATATTTTTTCAAATTTTTCAAATACTTCAAATACTTCAAATACGTCAAATTCTTCAAATTTTTCAAATTCTTCAAACTCCTTGTAGTTCTCCTGATACAACTGATATTAATACTCCTACTACAACAGATACTACTCCTACTACTACTACTATTACTACTGATACTACTACTACTACTGATACTACTACTACTACTAATGATACTACTGCTGCTACTGCTGATACTACTACTGATGCTACTGCTGATACTACAACAACTACTACTGATACTACTACTATTACTACTACTAATACAACTACTACTACTAGTACTACTACTACTACTACTACTACTGATACTACTACTACTACTGATACTACTACTACTACTACTACTACTAATGATACTACTGCTAGAAATTCCTTCAAATTCTTTAAAAACTGATACTACTACTACTACTGATACTACTACTACTACTACTACTGATACTTCTACTACTACTACTACTGATACTTCTACTACTACTACTACTGATACTACTACTACAACTACTACTACTGATACTACTACTATTACTACTACTAATACAACTACTACTACTACTAGTACTACTGATACTACTACTAGTACTAGTACTACTACTACAAAATTCCTTCAAATTCTTTAAAAACTGATACTACTACTACTACTGATACTACTACTACTACTACTGATACTACTACTACTACTGATACTACTACTACTACTACTGATACTTCTACTACTACTACTACTGATACTACTACTACTACTACTACTACTACTGATACTACTACTACTATTACTACTGATACTACTACAACTACTACTAATGATACTACTGCTGCTACTGCTACTACTACTACTACTACAACTACTACTACTGATACTACTACTATTACTACTACTAATACAACAACTACTACTACTAGTACTACTAATTCTACTACTAGTACTAGTACTACTACTATAAAATTCCTTCAAATTCTTTAAAAACTGAAACTACTACTACTACTACTGATACTACTACTAATACTAATAATATTACTACTATTAATACAACTACTACTACTACTACTAGTACTACTGATACTACTACTACTACTAGTACTACTACTACAAAATTCCTTCAAATTCTTTAAAAACTGATACTACTACTACTACTACTATTAATACTACTACTGATACTACTACTACTACTACAAATTGTTCAATTTCTTCAAATTTTTCAAATTCTTAAATGTTTTTCAGCTTTTTTTCCTCTTATGCATGAAACTTCTGCATCTTCTCCTCAAATCATTCTGCAGATTAGCATTCTCACTCGCTGTTGCGTAGGAACAGCTTTTTCTAGTCAGTGAGAATGCTATACAGCATTCTCACTTATTGTTTTCCTGTTTTTCTTTATCAGTGAGAATGCTATACAGCATTCTCACTTATTGTTTTCCTGTTTTTCTTTATTATTATTATCAGTGAGAATGCTATACAGCATTCTCACTTATTGTTTTACTGTTTTTCTTTATTATTATTATTATTATTATTATCAGTGAGAATGCTATACAGCATTCTCACTTATTGTTTTCCTGTTTTTCTTTATTATTATTATTATTATTATCAGTGAGAATGCTATACAGCATTCTCACTTATTGTTTTCCTGTTTTTCTTTATTATTATTATTATTATTATTATTATTATTATTATTATTATTATTATTCCGTACGTTTTTGTGCGTCTAACTACTCCTGCATACTTCAACCGATTTCAACGATTTTCGTACCAAAATGTTCGGCTCGTTCTCGACCTTACTGCTATATCTCATCGTTATAGTACCTTTTATACTTTTTGAAGTATTTGTACTTTTTGTGCGTTTTTTGCTCCCATTGAAATGAATGCAAATTCCTTCAAATTCTTCAAATTTTTCATATTCCTTCAAATTTGTTCAAATTCTTGTAATCGTTCTTATTGTTCAAATTGTTCAAATGGTTCAAATCTTTCAAATTTTTCACATTTTTTCAAATTTTTTACATTTTTCAAATTTTTTCAAAATTTTCAAATACTTCAAATTCTTCAATTTTTTCAAATTCTTCAACTTTTTCAAATTCCTTCTAATTCTTCTGATACAACTGATATTAATACTACTACTACAAAAGATACTACTCCTACTACTACTACTACTACTACAACTGATACTACTACTACTGATACTACTACTACTACTACTGATACTACTACCACTACTACTACTACTAATGATACTATTGCTGCTACTGCTACTACTACTGATATTACTGCTGATACTACAACAACTACTACTGATACTACTACTATTACTACTACTACTACTACTACTACTACTACTACTACTACTAGTACTACTGATACTACTACTACTACTACAAATTCCTTCAAATTCTTCAAATTCCTTCAAATTCTTTAAAAACTGATACTACTACTACTACTGATACTACTCCTACTACTACTGATACTTCTACTACTACTACTGATACTACTACTACTACTACTACTGATACTACTACTACTACTGATACTACTAGTACTACTGATACTACTACTACTACTACTACTACTAATGATACTACTGCTGCTACTGCTACTACTACTGCTACTACAACTACTACTACTGCTACTCATACTATTACTACTACTAATATAACTACTGACACTACTAGTACTACTGATACTACTAATAATACTACTACTGCTACTACTACTACTACTACTGCTACATATTCCTTAAAATTCTTTAAAAACTGATACTACCACTACTACTGATACTACTCCTACTACTACTGATACTACTGCTATTACTACTACTAATACAACAACTACTACTACTAGTACTACTGATACTACTACTACTACTACTACTACAAATTCCTTAAAATTCCTTCAAATTCTTTAAAAACTGATACAACTACTACTACTACTACTGATACTACTACTACTACTACTACTCATACAACTACTACTACTACTGATACTACTACTACTACTACTACTACTACTACTACTACTGATACTACTACTACTACTACTAATGATACTACTGCTGCTACTGCTACTACTACTACTACTAAAACAACTACTACTGCTACTACTACTATTACTACTACTAATACAACTACTACTACTAGTACTACTGATACTACTACTACTACTACTACTACTCCTGATACTACTACTACTACTACTACTACTGATAATACTACTGCTTCTAATGATACTACTGCTGCTACTGCTACTACTACTACTACTACTACAACAACAACTACTACTGCTACTACAACTAATACTACTACTAATACAACTACTACCACTAGTACTACTGATACTACTACTACTACTACTATAAAATTCCTTCAAATTCTTTAAAAACTGATACTACTACTACTAATACTACTACTACTAATACTACTACTACTATTACTACTACAACTACTACTAGTAGTAGTACTACTGATACTACTACTACTACTACTACTACTAGTACTACTACTACAAAATTCCTTCAAATTCTTTAAAAACTGATACTAATACTACTACTGATACTACTCCTATGACTACTGATACTACTACTATTACTGCTACTAATACAACAACTACTACTACTAGTACTACTGATACTACTTCTACTACTACTACAAATTCCTTTAAATTCTTCAAATTCCTTCAAATTCTTTAAAAACTGATACAACTACTACTACTACTGATACTACTACTACTGATACTACTACTACTTCTAATACTACTGATACTACTACTACTACTACTACTACTGATACTGATACTACTACTACTACTACTACTACTAATTACTTCAAAGTCTTCAAATTCCTTCAAATTCTTTAAAAACTGATACAAATACTACTACTACTGATACTACTACTACTGATACTACTACTACTACTACTGATACTACTACTACTACTATTACTACTACTACTGATACTACTACTACTACTACTACTACAAATTACTTCAAATTGTTCAATTTCTTCAAATTTTTCAAATTCTTCAATGTTTTTCAGCTTTTTTTTCTCTTCTGCATGAAACTTCTGCATCTTCTCCTCAAATCATTCTGCAGATTAGCATTCTCACTCGCTGTTGCGTAGGAACAGCTTTTTCTAGTTATTATTATTATTATTATTATTATTCCGTACGTTTTTGTGCGTCTAACTACTCCTGCATACTTCAACCGATTTCAACGATTTTCGTACCAAAATGTTCGGCTCGTTCTCGACATTACTGCTATATCTCATCGTTATAGTACCTTTTATACTTTTTGAAGTATTTGTACTTTTTGTGCGTTTTTTGCTCCCATTGAAATGAATGCAAATTCCTTCAAATTCTTCAAATTTTTCATATTCCTTCAAATTTGTTCAAATTCTTGTAATCGTTCTTATTGTTCAAATTGTTCAAATGGTTCAAATCTTTCAAATTTTTCAAATTTTTTCAAATTTTTCAAATTTTTCAAATTTTTTCAAAATTTTCAAATACTTCAAATTCTTCAATTTTTTCAAATTCTTCAACTTTTTCAAATTCCTTCTAATTCTTCTGATACAACTGATATTAATACTACTACTACAAAAGATACTACTCCTACTACTACTACTACTACTACAACTGATACTACTACTACTGATACTACTACTACTACTACTGATACTACTACCACTACTACTACTACTAATGATACTATTGCTGCTACTGCTACTACTACTGATATTACTGCTGATACTACAACAACTACTACTGATACTACTACTATTACTACTACTACTACTACTACTACTACAACTACTACTAGTACTACTGATACTACTACTACTACTACAAATTCCTTCAAATTCTTCAAATTCCTTCAAATTCTTTAAAAACTGATACTACTACTACTACTGATACTACTCCTACTACTACTGATACTTCTACTACTACTACTGATACTACTACTACTACTACTACTGATACTACTACTACTACTGATACTACTACTACTACTACTACTAATGATACTACTGCTGCTACTGCTACTACTACTGCTACTACAACTACTACTACTGCTACTCATACTATTACTACTACTAATATAACTACTACCACTACTAGTACTACTGATACTACTAATAATACTACTACTGCTACTACTACTACTACTACTGCTACATATTCCTTAAAATTCTTTAAAAACTGATACTACCACTACTACTGATACTACTCCTACTACTACTGATACTACTGCTATTACTACTACTAATACAACAACTACTACTACTAGTACTACTGATACTACTACTACTACTACTACTACAAATTCCTTAAAATTCCTTAAAATTCTTTAAAAACTGATACAACTACTACTACTACTACTGATACTACTACTACTACTACTACTCATACAACTACTACTACTACTGATACTACTACTACTACTACTACTACTACTACTACTGATACTACTACTACTACTACTAATGATACTACTGCTGCTACTGCTACTACTACTACTACTAAAACAACTACTACTGCTACTACTACTATTACTACTACTAATACAACTACTACTACTAGTACTACTGATACTACTACTACTACTACTACTACTACTCCTGATACTACTACTACTACTACTACTACTGATAATACTACTGCTTCTAATGATACTACTGCTGCTACTGCTACTACTACTACTACTACTACAACAACAACTACTACTGCTACTACAACTAATACTACTACTAATACAACTACTACCACTAGTACTACTGATACTTACACTACTACTACTATAAAATTCCTTCAAATTCTTTAAAAACTGATACTACTACTACTAATACTACTACTAATAATAATACTACTACTATTACTACTACAACTACTACTAGTAGTAGTACTACTGATACTACTACTACTACTACTAGTACTACTACTACAAAATTCCTTCAAATTCTTTAAAAACTGATACTACTACTACTACTGATACTACTCCTATGACTACTGATACTACTACTATTACTACTACTAATACAACAACTACTACTACTAGTACTACTGATACTACTTCTACTACTACTACAAATTCCTTTAAATTCTTCAAATTCCTTCAAATTCTTTAAAAACTGATACAACTACTACTACTACTGATACTACTACTACTGATACTACTACTACTTCTAATACTACTGATACTACTACTACTACTACTACTACTACTGATACTGATACTACTACTACTACTACTACTAATTACTTCAAATTGTTCAAATTCTTCAAATTTTTCAAATTCTTCAATGTTTTTCAGCTATCTTTTCTGTTCTGCATGGATCTTCTGCATCTTCTCCTCAAATCATTCTGCAGATTAGCATTCTCACTCGCTGTTGCGTAGGAACAGCTTTTTCTAGTTATTATTATTATTATTCCGTACGTTTTTGTGCGTCTAACTACTCCTGCATACTTCAACCGATTTCAACGATTTTCGTACCAAAACGTCCGGCTCGTTCTCGACATTACTGCTATATCTCATGGTTATGGTACCTTTTATACTTTTTAAAGTATTTGTACTTTTTGTGCGTTTTTTGTTCCCATTGAAATGAATGCAAATTCCTTCAAATTCTTCAAATTTTTCATATTCCTTCAAATTCCTTCAAATTCTTGTAATAGTTCTTAATGTTCAAATTGTTCAAATGGTTCAAATCTTTCAAATTTTTCAATTTTTTTCACATTTTTCAGATTTTTTCAATTTTTTCGAATACTTCAAATACTTCAAATTCTTCAAATTCTTCAAATTCCTTCTAGTTCTTCTAGTTCTTCTGATACAACTGATATTAATACTTCTACTACAACAGATACTACAACAACTACTACTGATACTACTACTATTACTACTACTACTACTATTACTACTGATAGTACTACTACTACTCCTACTACTACTACTACAAATTCCTTCAAATTCTTCAAATTCCTTCAAATTCTTTAAGAACTGATACTACTCCTAATACTACTGATACTTCTACTACTACTACTACTACTGATACTACTACTACTACTGATACTTCTACTACTACTACTACTACTGATACTACTACTACTACTGATACTACTACTACTACTACTACTACTACTAATGATACTACTGCTGCTACTACTACTACTATTGATACTACTGCTGATACTACAACAACTACTACCACTACCACTACTAGTACTACTACTAATACAACTACTACCACAACTAATACTACTGATACTACTCCTACTACTACTGATACTTCTACTACTACTACTGATACTTCTACTACTACTAATGATACTACTACTACTACTACTGATACTACTACTACTACTACTGATACTACTACTACTACTACTACTACTAATGATACTACTGCTGCTACTGCTACTACTACTGCTACTACAACAACTACTAATACTGCTACTACTACTATTACTACTACTAATAAAACTACTACCACTCCTAGTACTACTGATACTACTACTACTACTGATACTACTACTACTACTGATACTACTACTACTACTGATACTACTAATGATACTACTGCTGCTACTGCTACTACTACTGCTACTACAACAACTACTATTACTGCTACTACTACTATTACTACTACTAATAAAACTACTACCACTACTAGTACTACTGATACTACTACTACTACTACTACTACTACTACTACTGATACTATTACTACTACTGATACTACTACTACTACTAATGATACTACTGCTGCTACTGCTACTACTACTGCTACTACAACAACTACTACTACTGCTACTACTACTATTACTACTACTAATAAAACTACTACCACTACTAGTACTACTTATACTACTACTACTACTACTACTACTAATGATACTACTGCTGCTACTGCTACTACTACTGCTACTACAACAACTACTACTGCTACTACTACTATTACTACTACTAATACAACTACTACTAGTACTACTGATACTACTACTACTACTACTACAGATTCCTTCAAATTCTTTAAAAACTGATACTACTACTACTACTGATACTACTACTATTAATACTACTGCTACTACAACTATTACTACTACTAATACAGCTACTACTACTAGCAGTACTACTGATACTACTACTATTAATACTACTGCTACTACAACTATTACTACTACTAATACAGCTACTACTACTAGCAGTACTACTGATACTACTATTACTACTACTACAAATTCCTACAAGTTCTTTAAAAACTGATACTACTACTACTACTAATACTACTACTATTAATACTACTGCTACTACAACTATTACTACTACTAATACAGCTACTACTACTAGCAGTACTACTGATACTACTATTACTACTATTACAAATTCCTTCAAGTTCTTTAAAAACTGATACTACTACTACTACTGATACTACTACTACTACTACTACTACTGTTACTACTACTACTACTACTACTACTACTACTAATGATACTACTGCTGCTACTGCTACTACTACTGATGCTACTGCTGATACTACAACTACTACTGATACTACTACTAATACAAGTACTACTACTACTAGTACTACTGATACTACTACTACTACTACTACAAATTCCTACAAATTCCTTCAAATTCCTTAAAAACTGATACTACTACTACTGATACTACTACTACTACTGCTACTACTGATACTACTGATACTACTACTACTACTACTGATAGTACTTCTACTACTACTACTACTACTACTACTACAAATTACTTCAAATTCTTCAAATTCTTCAAATTTTTCTAATTCTTCAATGTTTTTTAGCTATTTTTTCTCTTCTGCATTGATCTTCTGCATCTTCTCAAATCATTCTGCAGATTAGCATTCTCACTCGCTGTTGCGTAGGAACAGCTTTTTCTAGTTATTATTATTATTATTATTATTCCGTACGTTTTTGTGCGTCTAACTACTCCTGCATACTTCAACCGATTTCAACGATTTTCGTACCAAAACGTTCGGCTCGTTCTCGACATTACTGCTATATCTCATGGTTATGGTACCTTTTATACTTTTTAAAGTATTTGTACTTTTTGTGCGTTTTTGTTCCCATTGAAATGAATGCAAATTCCTTCAAATTCTTCAAATTTTTCATATTCCTTCAAATTCCTTCAAATTCTTGTAATCGTTCTTAATGTTCAAATTGTTCAAATGGTTCAAATCTTTCAAATTTTTCAATTTTTTTCAAATTTTTCAGATTTTTTCAATTTTTTCGAATACTTCAAATACTTCAAATTCTTCAAATTTTTCAAATTCTTCAAATTCCTTCTAGTTCTAGTTCTTCTGATACAACTGATATTAATACTACTACTACAACAGATGCTACACCTACTACTACTACTTCTACTACTACTACTTCTACTACTACTACTACTACAACTGATACTACTACTACTGATACTACTACTTCTACTACTACTACTAATGATACTACTACCACTACTACTACTACTAATGATACTATTGCTGCTACTGCTACTACTACTGATGCTACTGCTGATACTACAACAACTACTACTGATACTACTACTATTACTACTACAACTACTACTAGTAGTACTACTGATACTACTACTACTACTACTACTACAAATTCCTTTAAATTCTTCAAATTCCTTCAAATTCTTTAAAAACTGATACTACTACTACTACTGATACTACTCCTACTGATACTTCTACTACTCCTACTGATACTTCTACTACTACTACTGATACTACTACTACTACTACTACTACTGCTACTACTAAAATTACTACTACTAATACAACTACTACCACTACTAGTACTACTGATACTACTACTAATACTACTACTGCTACTACAAATTCCTTCAAATTCTTTAAAAACTGATACTACCACTACTACTGATACTACTACTACTACTACTGATACTACTACTATTACTACTACTAATACAACAACTAGTACTACTGATACTACTACTACTACTACTACTACTACAAATTCCTTCAAATTCTTTAAAAACTGATACTACTACTACTACTGATACTACTACTACTACTACTACTGACACTACTACTATTACTACTAATAATACAACAACAACTACTACTAGTACTACTGATACTACTACTACTACTACTACAAATCCCTTCAAATTCCTCAAATTCCTTCAAATTCCT
Source organism: Fundulus diaphanus (assembly GCA_037039145.1). Classification (NCBI taxonomy): domain Eukaryota; kingdom Metazoa; phylum Chordata; class Actinopteri; order Cyprinodontiformes; family Fundulidae; genus Fundulus; species Fundulus diaphanus. Next base: position 1,242,539 of record CM073140.1, read on the forward strand.
TAAAAACTGATACTACTACTACTGATACTACTACTACTACTGCAACTACTGATACTACTACTACTACTGATAGTACTTCTACTACTAATACTACTACTACTACAAATTCCTTCAAATTCTTTAAAAACTGATACTACCACTACTACTGATACTACTACTACTACTACTGATACTACTACTATTACTACTACTAATACAACAACTAGTACTACTGATACTACTACTACTACTACTACTACTACAAATTCCTTCAAATTCTTTAAAAACTGATACTACTACTACTACTGATACTACTACTACTACTACTACTGACACTACTACTATTACTACTAATAATACAACAACAACTACTACTACTAGTACTACTGATACTACTACTACTACTACAAATTCCTTCAAATTCCTTCATATTCCTTAAAAACTGATACTACTACTACTACTGATACTACTACTACTACTGCTACTACTGATACTACTGATACTACTACTACTACTACTGATACTACTGATACTATTACTACTGATAGTACTTCTACTACTAATACTAATACTACTACAAATTACTTCAAATTGTTCAAATTCTTCAAATTTTTCTAATTCTTCAATTTTTTTTAGCTATTTTTTCTCTTCTGCATTGATCTTCTGCATCTTCTCCTCAAATCATTCTGCAGATTAGCATTCTCACTCGCTGTTGCGTAGGAACAGCTTTTTCTAGTCAGTGAGAATGCTATACAGCATTCTCACTTATTGTTTTCCTGTTTTTCTTTATTATCAGTGAGAATGCTATACAGCATTCTCACTTATTGTTTTCCTGTTTTTCTTTATCAGTGAGAATGCTATACAGCATTCTCACTTATTGTTTTCCTGTTTTTCTTTATTATTATCAGTGAGAATGCTATACAGCATTCTCACTTATTGTTTTCCTGTTTTTCTTTATTATTATTATTATTATTATTATTCCGTCGGCGTGTAACTACTCCCACATACTTCAACCGATTTCAACAATTTTGGTGTCAAAACGTTCAGCTCCTTCCCGACATTCCTGCTATATCTCATCATTATTCTAACTTTAATACTTTTTAAAATATTTGTACTTTTTGTGCGTACTTTTTTCCCATTGAAATGAATGCAAATTCCTTCAAATTCTTCAAATTTTTCATATTCCTTCAAATTCCTTCAAATTCTTTTAATCATTCTTATTGTTCAAATTGTTCAAATGGTTCAAATCTTTCAGATTTTTCAAATTTTTTCATATTTTTCAAATTTTTCAAATTTTTCAAATACTTCAAATACTTCAAATTCTTCAAATTTTTCAAATTCTTCAAATTTTTCAAATTCCTTCTAATTCTTCTGATACAACTGATATTAATACTACAACTACAACAGATACTACTCTTACTACTACTACTACTACAACTGATACTACTACTACTGATACTACTACTACTACTGATACTACTACCACTACTACTACTACTAATGATACTACTGCTGCTACTGCTACTACTACTGATGTTACTGCTGATACTACAACTACTACTGATACTACTACTATTACTACTACTAGTACTACTGATACTACTACTACTACTACTACTACTACTACTACTACTACTACTACAAATTCCTTTAAATTCTGCAAATTCCTTCAAATTCTTTAAAAACTGATACTACTACTACTACTACTACTGATACTACTCCTACTACTACTGATACTTCTACTACTACTACTGATACTACTACTACTACTACTACTACTGATACTACTACTACTACTGATACTACTACTACTAATGATACTACTGCTGCTACTGCTACTACTACTGATACTACTACTACTACTACTGATACTACTACTATTACTACTACTAATACAACTACTACTACTACTAGTACTACTGATACTACTACTACTACTACTACTACTACAATACTACAAATTCCTTCAAATTCTTTAAAAACTGATACTGCTACTACTACTGATATTACTACTAATACTACTGATACTACTACTATTACTACTAATAATACAACTACTACTACTACTAGTACTACTGATACTACTACTACTACTACTACAAATTCCTTCAAATTCTTCAATACCTTCAAATTCCTTCAAATTCTTTAAAAACTACTACTACTACTACTGATACTACTACTACTACTGCTACTACTGATACTACTGGTACTACTACTACTACTACTGATACTACTACTACTACTACTACTACAAATTACTTCAAATTGTTCAAATTCTTCAAATTTTTCAAATTCTTTAATATTTTTCAGCTATTTTTTCTCTTCTGCATGGATCTTCTGCATCTTCTCCTCAAATCATTCTGCAGATTAGCATTCTCACTCGCTGTTGCGTAGGAACAGCTTTTTCTAGTTATTATTATTATTATTCCGTCGGCGTGTAACTACTCCCACATACTTCAACCGATTTCAACAATTTTGGTGTCAAAACGTTCAGCTCCTTCCCGACATTCCTGCTATATCTCATCATTATTCTAACTTTAATACTTTTTAAAATATTTGTACTTTTTGTGCGTACTTTTTTCCCATTGAAATGAATGCAAATTCCTTCAAATTCTTCAAATTTTTCATATTCCTTCAAATTCCTTCAAATTCTTGTAATCATTCTTATTGTTCAAATTGTTCAAATGGTTCAAATCTTTCAGATTTTTCAATTTTTTTCAAATTTTTCAAATACTTCAAATTCTTCATATTTTTCAAATTCCTTCTAATTCTTCTGATACAACTGATATTAATACTACAACTACAACAGATACTACTCCTCCTCCTACTACTACTACTACAACTGATACTACTACTACTCCTACTACTACTACTACTACTACAACTGATACTACTACTACTGATACTACTACTGATACTACTACTACTGATACTACTACTACTATTACTGATACTACTACCACTACTAGTACTACTAATGATACTACTGCTGCTACTGCTACTACTACTGATGCTACTGCTGATACTACAACAACTACTACTGATACTACTACTATTACTACTACTACTCCTACTAGTACTACTGATACTACTACTAGTACTACTACTACTACTACTACTAATTCCTTCAAATTCTTCAAATTCCTTCAAATTCTTTAAAAACTGATACAACTACTACTACTGATACTACTCCTACTACTACTGATACTTCTACTACTACTACCGATACTTCTACTACTACTACTGATACTACTACTACTACTACTACTAATGATACTACTGCTGCTACTGCTACTACTACTGATGCTACTGCTGATACTATAACAACTACTACTGATACTACTACTATTACTACTACTACTACTACTATTACTACTACTACTACTACTACTACTACTACTACTAGTACTACTGATACTACTACTACTACTACAAATTCCTTCAAATTCTTCAAATTCCTTCAAATTCTTTAAAAACTGATACTACTACTACTACTGATACTACTCCTACTACTACTGATACTTCTACTACTACTACTGATACTACTACTGATACTACTACTACTACTACTACTACTAATGATACTATTGCTGCTACTGCTACCACTACTGCTACTACAACTACTACTGCTACTACTACTATTACTACTACTAATACAACTACTACTACTACTAGTACTACTGATACTACTACTAATACTACTACTACAAATTCCTTCAAATTCTTTAAAAACTGATACTACTACTACTGATACTACTACTACTACTACTACTACTGATACTACTACTATTACTACTACTAATACAACTACTACTACTAGTAGTACTACTGATACTACTACTACTACTAGTAGTACTACTGATACTACTACTACTACTACTACTACTACTACTACTACTACTACAAATTCCTTCAAATTCTTTAAAAAGTGATACTATTACTACTACTGATACTACTACTATTACTACTAATAATACCACTACTACTAGTACTACTGATCCTACTACTACTACTACAAATTCCTTCAAATTCTTCAAATTCCTTCAAATTCTTTAAAAAATGATACTACTACTGATACTACTACTACTACTGATACTACTACTATTACTACTAATAATACAACTATTACTACTACTAGTACTACTGATACTACTACTACTACTACAAATTCCTTCAAATTCTTTAAAAACTACTACTACTACTACTGCTACTACTGATACTACTACTACTGATACTAGTACTACTACTACTACTACTACAAATGACTTCAAATTGTTCAAATTCTTCAAATTTTTCAAATTCTTCAATGTTTTTCAGCTATTTTTTCTCTTCTGCATGGATCTTCTGCACCTTCTCCTCAAATCATTCTGCAGATTAGCATTCTCACTCGCTGTTGCGTAGGAACAGCTTTTTCTAGTTTTTATAACTAGTTTTTTTTCTAGTTATATTGTTTTCCTGTTTTTCTTTATTATTATTATTATTATTATTATTCCGTCGGCGTCTAACTACTCCCGCATACTTCAACCAATTTCAACAATTTTGGTGTCAAAACGTTCGGCTCGTTCCCGGCATGCCTGCTATATCTCATGGTTATGCTAACTTTTATACTTTTTAAAATATTTCACTTTTTGTGCGTTTTTGGTTGCTCCCATTGAAATCAATGCAAAATCCTTCAAATTCTTCAAATTTTTCATATTCCTTCAAATTCCTTCAAATTCTTGTAATCATTCTTATTATTCAAATTGTTCAAATGGTTCAAATGGTTCAAATCTTTCAGATTTTTCAAATTTTTTCAAATTTTTCAATTTTTTTCAAATTTTTCAAATTTTTCAAATACTTCAAATTCTTCAAATTTTTCAAATTCTTCAAATTTTTCAAATTCCTTCTAATTCTTCTGATACAACTGATATTAATACTACTACTACAACAGATACTACTCTTACTACTACTACTACTACTACTACTGATACTACTACTACTGATACTACTACTACTACTACTGATACTACTACCACTACTACTACTACTAATGCCACTACTGCTTCTACTACTGATGCTACTGCTGATACTACAACAACTACTACTGATACTACTACTATTACTACTACTACTACTACTACTACTAGTACTACTGATACTACTACTACTACTACAAATTCCTTCAAATTCTTCAAATTCCTTCAAATTCTTTAAAAACTGATACTACTACTACTACTGATACTACTCCTACTACTACTGATACTTCTACTACTACTACTGATACTACTGATAATACTACTACTACTGATACTACTACTACTACTACTACTGATACTACTACTACTACTAATGATACTACTGCTGCTACTGCTACTACAACAACTACTACTGCTACTACTACTATTACTACTACTAATACAACTACTACTACTAGTATTACTGATACTACTACTACTACTACTACTACTACAAATTCTTTCAAATTCTTTAAAAACTGATACTACTACTACTACTGATAGTACTACTACTACTACTGATACTACTACTATTACTACTACTATTACAACTACTACTACTACTAGTACTACTGATACTACTACTACTACTACTACTACTACAAGTTCCTTCAAATTCCTTCAAATTCTTTAAAAACTGATACTACTACTACTACTAGTGATATTACTACTACTACTACTGATACTACTACTATTACTACTAATAATACAACTACTACTACTACTACTACTACTGATACTACTACTACTACTACTACAAATTCCTTCAAATTCTTCAAATACCTTCAAATTCCTTCAAATTCTTTAAAAACTAATACTACTACTACTGATACTACTGATACTACTACTACTACTACTACTACTACTACTACTACTACTACTGATACTACTACTACTAGTACTACTGATACTACTACTACTACTACAAATACCTTCAAATTCCTTCAAATTCTTTAAAAACTAATACTACTACTACTGATACAACTACTACTACAAATTACTTCAAATTGTTCAAATTTTTCAATTTTTTTAAATTCTTCAATGTTTTTCAGCTATTTGTTTTCTTCGGCATGGATCTTCTGCATCTTCTCCTCAAATCATTTTGCAGATTAGCATTCTCACTCGCTGTTGCGTAGGAACAGCTTTTTCTAGTTATTATTATTATTATTATTATTATTATTCCGTCGGTGTGTAACTACTCCCACATACTTCAACCGATTTCAACAATTTTGGTGTCAAAACGTTCAGCTCCTTCCCGACATTCCTGCTATATCTCATCATTAATCTAACTTTAATACTTTTTAAAATATTTGTACTTTTTGTGCGTGCTTTTTTCCCATTGAAATAAATGCAAATTCCTTCAAATTCTTCAAATTTTTCATATTCCTTCAAATTCTTTTAATCATTCTTATTGTTCAAATTGTTCAAATGGTTCAAATCTTTCAGATTTTTCAAATTTTTTCGAATTTTTTAAATTTTTTCAAATTTTTCAAATACTTCAAATACTTCAAATTCTTCAAATTTTTCAAATTCTTCAAATTTTTCAAATTCCTTCTAATTCTTCTGATACAACTGATATTAATACTACAACTACAACAGATACTACTCCTACTACTACTACTCCTACTACTACTACTACAACTGATACTACTACTTCTGATACTACTACTACTACTACTGATACTACTACCACTACTACTACTACTAATGATACTACTGCTGCTACTGCTACTACTACTGATGCTACTGCTGATACTACAACAACTACTACTGATACTACTACTATTACTACTACTACTACTACTACTAGTACTACTGATACTACTACTACTACTACTACTACTACTACTACAAATTCCTTCAAATTCCTTCAAATTCTTTAAAAACTGATACTACTACTACTACTGATACTTCTACTACTACTAATGATACTACTACTACTACTACTGATACTACTACTACTACTGATACTATTACTACTACTACTAATGATACTACTGCTGCTACTGCTACTACTACTGCTACTAAAACAACTACTAATACTGCTACTACTACTATTACTACTACTAATAAAACTACTACCACTCCTAGTACTACTGATACTACTACTACTACTGATACTACTACTACTACTGATACTACTACTATTACTGATACTACTACTACTACTACTACTACTGATACTACTACTAATGATACTACTGCTGCTACTGCTACTACTACTGCTACTACAACAACTACTACTGCTACTACTACTATTACCACTACTAATACTACTACTACTAGTAGTACTACTGATACTACTACTAATACTACTACTACTACTACTACTACTACAAATTCCTTCAAATTCTTTAAAAACTGATACTACTACTACTACTGATACTAGTACTACTACTACTGATACTACTACTATTACTACTAATAATATAACTACTACTACTACTAGTACTACTGATACTACTACTACTACAAATTCCTTCAAATTCTTCAAATTCCTTCAAATTCTTTAAAAACTAATACTACTACTACTGATACTACTACTACTACTACCACTACTACTACTACTGCTACTATTGATACTACTACTACTACTACTGATACTACTACTACTACTACTAATGATACTACTGCTGCTACTACTACTGCTACAACAACAACTACTACTGCTACTACTACTATTACTACTACTAATACAACTACTACTACTAGTAGTACTACTGATACTATTACTACTACTACTACTACTACTACAAATTCCTTCAAATTCTTTAAAAACTGATACTACTACTACTACTGATACTACTAATGATACTACTGCTGCTACTACTACTGCTACAACAACAACTACTACTGCTACTACTACTATTACTACTACTAATACAACTACTACTACTACTAGTACTACTGATACTACTACTACTACTACTACAAATTCTTCAAATTCCTTCAAATTCTTTAAAAACTAATACTACTTCTACTGATACTACTACTACTACTGATACTACTACTACTACTACTACTACTACTACTGATACTACTGATACTACTACTACTACTACTACTACTACTACTACAAATTACTTCAAATTGTTCAAATTCTTCGAATTTTTAAAATTCTTCAATGTTTTTCAGCTTTTTTTTCTCTTCTTCGTGGATCTTCTGCATCTTCTCCTCAAATCATTCTGCAGATTAGCATTCTCACTCGCTGTTGCATAGGAACAGCTTTTTCTAGTTATTATTATTATTATTATTATCAGTGAGAATGCTATATAGCATTCTCACTTATTGTTTTCCTGTTTTTCTTTATTATTATTATTATTATTATTATTATCAGTGAGAATGCTATACAGCATTCTCACTTATTGTTTTCCTGTTTTTCTTTATTATTATTATTATTATTATTATTATTATTATCAGTGAGAATGCTATACAGCATTCTCACTTATTGTTTTCCTGTTTTTCTTTATTATTATTATTATTATTATTATTATCAGTGAGAATGCTATACAGCATTCTCACTTATTGTTTTCCTGTTTTTCTTTATTATTATTATTATCAGTGAGAATGCTATACAGCATTCTCACTTATTGTTTTCCTGTTTTTCTTTATTATTATTATTATTATTATTATTATTATTCCGTACGTTTTTGTGCATCTAACTACTCCTTCATACTTCAACCGATTTCAACGATTTTCGTACCAAAACGTTCGGCTCGTTCTCGACATTACTGCTATATCTCATGGTTATGGTACCTTTTATACTTTTTAAAGTATTTGTACTTTTTGTGCGTTTTTTGTTCCCATTGAAATGAATGCAAATTCCTTCAAATTCTTCAAATTTTTCATATTCCTTCAAATTCCTTCAAATTCTTGTAATCGTTCTTAATGTTCAAATTGTTCAAATGGTTCAAATCTTTCAAATTTTTCAATTTTTTTCAAATTTTTCAGATTTTTTCAATTTTTTCAAATACTTCAAATACTTCAAATTCTTCAATTTTTTCAAATTCTTCAAATTCCTTCTAGTTCTTCTGATACAACTGATATTAATACTACTACTACAACAGATACTACTCCTACTACTACTACTTGTACTACTACTACAACTGATACTACTACTACTGATACTACTACTACTACTACTACTACTACTGATACTACTACCACTACTACTACTACTAATGATACTATTGCTGCTACTGCTACTACTACTGATGCTACTGCTGATACTACAACAACTACTACTGATACTACTACTATTACTACTACTACTACTACTACTACTAGTACTACTGATACTACTACTACTACAAATTCCTTTAAATTCTTCAAATTCCTTCAAATTCTTTAAAAACTGATACTACTACTACTACTGATACTACTCCTACTGATACTTCTACTACTACTACTGATACTACTACTACTACAACTACTGATACTACTGCTACTACTGATACTACTATTAAAACTACTACTAATGATACTACTTCTGCTACTGCTACTACTACTGCTACTACAACAACTACTACTGCTACTACTTCTATTACTACTACTAATACAACTACTACCACTACTAGTACTACTGATACTACTACTACTACTACTACTACTACTACTACTACTACTACAAATTCCTTCAAATTCTTTAAAAACTGACACTACTACTACTACTGATACTACTACTACTACTACTGATACGACTACTATTACTACTAATAATACAACTACTACTACTAGTACTACTGATACTACTACTACTACTACTAGAAATTCTTCAAATTCCTTCAAATTCCTTCAAATCCTTTAAAAACTAATACTACTTCTACTGATACTACTACTACTGCTACTACTGATACTACTGATACTACTACTACTACTACTGATACTACTACTACTACTACTACTGATAGTACTTCTACTACTAATAGTAATACTACTACAAATTACTTCAAATTGTTCAAATTCTTCAAATTCCTTCAAATTCTTTAAAGACTAATACTACTTCTACTGATACTACTACTACTGCTACTACTGATACTACTGATACTACTACTACTACTACTACTACTACTGATACTACTACTACTACTACTACTACTACAAATTACTTCAAATTGTTCAAATTCTTCAAATTTTTCAAATTCTTCAATGTTTTTCAGCTTTTTTTTCTCTTCTGCATGGATCTTCTGCATCTTCTCCTCAAATCATTCTGCAGATTAGCATTCTCACTCGCTGTTGCGTAGGAACAGCTTTTTCTAGTCAGTGAGAATGCTATACAGCATTCTCACTTATTGTTTTCCTGTTTTTCTTTATTATTATTATTATTATTATTCCGTCGGCGTCTAACTACTCCCGCATACTTACACCAATTTCAACAATTTTGGTGTCAAAACGTTCGGCACGTTCCCGGCATGCCTGCTATATCTCATGGTTATGCTAACTTTTATACTTTTTAAAATATTTAACTTTTTGTGCGTTTTTGGTTGCTCCCATTGAAATCAATGCAAAATCCTTCAAATTCTTCAAATTTTTCATATTCCTTCAAATTCTTTCAAATTCTTCTTATTGTTGAAATTGTTCAAATGGTTCAAATCTTTCAGATTTTTCAAATTTTTTCAAATTTTTCAAATTTTTCCAAATTTTTCAAATACTTCAAATACTTCAAATTCTTCAAATTTACTACTACTACAACAGACACTACTCCTACTACTACTACTACTACAACTGATACTACTACTACTACAACTGATACTACTACTAGTGATACTACTACTACTACTACTACTGATACTACTACCACTACTACTACTACTAATGATACTACTGCTGCTACTGCTACTACTACTGCTGATACTACTACTATTACTACTACTACTACTACTAGTAGTACTACTGATACTACTTCTACTACTACTACTACTACTACTACTACAAATTCCTTCAAATTCTTCAAATTCCTTCAAATTCTTTAAAAACTGATACTACTCCTACTACTACTGATACTTCTACTACTAATACTGATACTACTACTACTACCACTACTGATACTACTACTACTACTGATACTACTACTACTACTACTACTACTACTACTAATGATACTACTGCTGCTACTGCTACTACTACTGCTACTACAACAACTACTACTGCTACTACTACTAGTACTACTGATACTACTACTAGTACTACTGATACTACTACTAATACTACTACTACTACTAAAAATTCCTTCAAATTATTTAAAAACTGATACTACTACTACTACTGATACTACTACTACTACTACTGATACTACTACTATTACTACTACTAATACAACTACTACTACTAGTAGCACTACTGATACTACTACGACTACTACTACAAATTCCTTCAAATTCTTCAAATTCCTTCAAATTCTTTAAAAACTAATACTACTACTACTGATACTACTACTACTGATACTACTGATACTACTACTACTACTACTGATACTAGTACTAGTACTACTACTACTACTACAAGTTACTTCAAATTGTTCAAATTCTTCAAATTTTTCAAATTCTTCAATGTTTTTCAGCTATTTTTTCTCTTCTGCATGGATCTTCTGCATCTTCTCCTCAAATCATTCTGCAGATTAGCATTCTCACTCGCTGTTGCGTAGGAACAGCTTTTTCTAGTTATTATTATTATTATTCCGTACGTTTTTGTGCATCTAACTACTCCTGCATACTTCAACCGATTTCAACGATTTTCGTACCAAAATGTTCGGCTCGTTCTCGACATTACTGCTATATCTCATCGTTATAGTACCTTTTATACTTTTTGAAGTATTTGTACTTTTTGTGCGTTTTTTGCTCCCATTGAAATGAATGCAAATTCCTTCAAATTCTTCAAATTTTTCATATTCCTTCAAATTTGTTCAAATTCTTGTAATCGTTCTTATTGTTCAAATTGTTCAAATGGTTCAAATTTTTCAATTTTTTCAAATTTTTTCAAATTTTTCAAATTTATTCAAAATTTTCAAATACTTCAAATTCTTCAAATTCTTCAATTTTTTCAAATTCTTCAAATTCCTTGTAGTTCTTCTGATACAACTGATATTAATACTACTACTACAAAAGATACTACTCCTACTACTACTACTACTACTACAACTGATACTACTACTACTGATACTACTACTACTACTACTGATACTACTACCACTACTACTACTACTAATGATACTATTGCTGCTACTGCTACTACTACTGATATTACTGCTGATACTACAACAACTACTACTGATACTACTACTATTACTACTACTACTACTACTACTACTACTACTACTACTACTACTACTAGTACTACTGATACTACTACTACTACTACAAATTCCTTCAAATTCTTCAAATTCCTTCAAATTCTTTAAAAACTGATACTACTACTACTACTGATACTACTCCTACTACTACTGATACTTCTACTACTACTACTGATACTACTACTACTACTACTACTGATACTACTACTACTACTGATACTACTACTACTACTACTACTAATTATACTACTGCTGCTACTGCTACTACTACTGCTACTACAACTACTACTACTGCTACTCATACTATTACTACTACTAATATAACTACTACCACTACTAGTACTACTGATACTACTAATAATACTACTACTGCTACTACTACTACTACTACTGCTACATATTCCTTAAAATTCTTTAAAAACTGATACTACCACTACTACTGATACTACTCCTACTACTACTGATACTACTGCTATTACTACTACTAATACAACAACTACTACTACTAGTACTACTGATACTACTACTACTACTACTACTACAAATTCCTTAAAATTCCTTCAAATTCTTTAAAAACTGATACAACTATTACTACTACTACTGATACTACTACTACTACTACTACTCATACAACTACTACTACTACTGATACTACTACTACTACTACTACTACTACTACTGATACTACTACTACTACTACTAATGATACTACTGCTGCTACTGCTACTACTACTACTACTAAAACAACTACTACTGCTACTACTACTATTACTACTACTAATACAACTACTACTACTAGTACTACTGATACTACTACTACTACTACTACTACTACTACTCCTGATACTACTACTACTACTACTACTACTACTGATAATACTACTGCTTCTAATGATACTACTGCTGCTACTGCTACTACTACTACTACTACTACAACAACAACTACTACTGCTACTACAACTAATACTACTACTAATACAACTACTACCACTAGTACTACTGATACTACTACTACTACTACTACTATAAAATTCCTTCAAATTCTTTAAAAACTGATACTACTACTACTAATACTACTACTACTAATAATACTACTACTATTACTACTACAACTACTACTAGTAGTAGTACTACTGATACTACTACTACTACTACTACTACTAGTACTACTACTACAAAATTCCTTCAAATTCTTTAAAAACTGATACTACTACTACTACTGATACTACTCCTATGACTACTGATACTACTACTATTACTACTACTAATACAACAACTACTACTACTAGTACTACTGATACTACTTCTACTACTACTACAAATTCCTTTAAATTCTTCAAATTCCTTCAAATTCTTTAAAAACTGATACAACTACTACTACTACTGATACTACTACTACTGATACTACTACTACTTCTAATACTACTGATACTACTACTACTACTACTACTACTGATACTGATACTACTACTACTACTACTACTACTACTAATTACTTCAAAGTCTTCAAATTCCTTCAAATTCTTTAAAAACTGATACAAATACTACTACTACTGATACTACTACTACTGATACTACTACTACTACTACTGATACTACTACTACTACTATTACTACTACTACTGATACTACTACTACGACTACTACTACAAATTACTTCAAATTGTTCAATTTCTTCAAATTTTTCAAATTCTTCTGTCATGAATCGGAGACAGAGGGACCCAGTATTCAACCAGACAAGCAGAGATTTTGGGTTCAGATGTTTTATTGCTCTTAAACAAGCAAGACAGGAAAAAGCAGGCTCAATGGTCAAAATGGCAGTCCAAACTCCGGTACACAAAAGGCAGTCCAAAATAGGCAGAAGTACAGACAAGGATAAGGCAAACTCAGAAAATCCCAAGGCAGGTCCAGGTCAGAGAAACAGGTAAGCAATCGTACAGGGCAGGAAAAACAGGTTCAGGGTTCAGGCTGGCTCAGAAGTCAAAAAGGCAATCAGGGTAATATCTACAGGTCAGTCAAAAAGAGAATGCTGGACAAAACTCACCGAAGGCTTGTTAATGATCTGGCAGTTTGCAGATGTTTGTAGCAGGACTATATAGGGGAGTGAGCAGGTGAACGGGAGTGAAGACTAATTACAAGTGACAGGTGGAAATAATCAAAGGAAAGGTGGTAACTGAACTGAACTGATTGGCTAGTGACTGGAGGTTGACAGGTGAGCAGATCTGATTGGCTGGTAACTGGTGTTTGGGGAGTGACAGATAAACAGATTGAGTGAGCTGGCAGATTGCTGGGAAGAGACCAAACCGAGCTGATAAAGTGACAGGTAAATAACAGTTAATCTAAACAGAACAACACGTCTAAAACAAAGCCAAAACAAGAAAGAACCCAAAAGCAGAAACTTGACTAATAAAATGGATAACCTGAACCAAGACAAAACCCAAATCATGACAGAGCCCCTCCCTCAAGGACGGATACCAGACGTCCTTTAAACCAGGCAAATAATAAACAAAAACAGACTAGACCGGGTGGGTGGAGGGTGGTACAGGACGGAGGGCTTCTGGGGAACCTCTTCGACGTGTCAGGTTCTCCGGCGGACGTCCCGAAGGACGGCCTCGGCGTGTCAGGTACTCCGGCGGACGTCCCGAAGGACCGCCTCGGCGTGTCAGGTTCTCCGGCGAACGGCCTAGGCGTGTCAAGTTCTCCGGTGGACGGCCTAGGCGTGTCAAGTTCTCCGGCGGACGTCCCGAAGGACGACCCCTGTAAGACGGGTAATCCGGCGGGTGTCCTGTAGGACGGCCCCGGTTGACAAAGATGTCCGGCGGCCGGTGGCGGAGCAGGTCTCTCGGAGGCCGGCGGCGGACCAGCAACCTCGGAGGCCGGCGGCGGAACAGGACCTTCAGGAACCGACGCCTGGAGAGAGAAAGAGCAGAACCTGGCGCCGGACTGAAGGCTGGAGACGGCGCTGGACTATAAGCTAGAAGAGGCGCCTCGCTACGGGCTTCAGGTTCAGGAGGCGCCTGGCTACAGGCTACAGGTTCAGGAGGCGCCTGGCTACAGGCTACAGGTTCAGGAGGCGCCTGGCTACAGGCTACAGGTTCAGGAGGCGCCTGGCTACAGGCTACAGGTTCAGGAGGCGCCTGGCTACAGGCTACAGGTTCAGGAGGCGCCTGGCTACAGGCTACAGGTTCAGGAGGCGCCTGGCTACAGGCTACAGGTTCAGGAGGCGCCTGGCTACAGGCTACAGGTTCAGGAGGCGCCTGGCTACAGGCTACAGGTTCAGGAGGCGCCTGGCTACAGGCTACAGGTTCAGGAGGCGCCTGGCTACAGGCTACAGGTTCAGGAGGGGCCTGGCTACAGGCTACAGGTTCAGACGGGGCCTGGCTACAGGCTACAGGTTCAGACGGGGCCTGGCTACAGGCTACAGGTTCAGACGGGGCCTGGCTACAGGCTACAGGTTCAGGAGGCGCCTGGCTACAGGCTACAGGTTCAGGAGGGGCCTGGCTACAGGCTACAGGTTCAGGAGGGGCCTGGCTACAGGCTACAGGTTCAGACGGGGCCTGGCTACAGGCTACAGGTTCAGACGGGGCCTGGCTACAGGCTACAGGTTCAGACGGGGCCTGGCTACAGGCTACAGGTTCAGACGGGGCCTGGCTACAGGCTACAGGTTCAGACGGGGCCTGGCTACAGGCTACAGGTTCAGACGGAGGCCCCGGACTACAGGCTTCAGGTTCAGGAGGCCTCGGACTACAGGCTTCAGGTTCAGGAGGCCTCGGACTACAGGCTTCAGGTTCAGGAGGCCTCGGACTACAGGCTTCGGCTTCAGGAGGCCCCGGGCTACAGGCTTCAGGTTTAGGCAGACTCTTGGAAACCAGGAACCTCAGCAGGAGCCCCTCCAACACCTCCGACAAAGACAGTCTGTTCAGCCACTTGGAAAATTGGCTGTCTAGCCGAAGGTGCGGGGGCAAGAGCTTTAGAAGAGGCCCAGGGATCTCCAAGTCTCCATGGGGCTCTGGGTGCTTGTCTTCTCGCCGAGACCCCCGATGCTTGTCGTCTGGACGGGGGCCACGACGACGCTTGTCGTCTGGATGAAGGCCACGACGACGCTTGTCGTCTGGATGAAGGCCACGACGACGCTTGTCGTCTGGACGAGGGCCACGACGACGCTTGTCGTCTGGACGAGGGCCACGACGACGCTTGTCGTCTGGACGAGGGCCACGACGACGCTTGTCGTCTGGACGAGGGCCACGACGACGCTTGTCGTCTGGACGAGCCCCAGAGTTGCGGCCTGGAAGAGGGCTTGCCTGAACCCCTTCCTCGTGGTCCAGTGGCAGACCCTCCTGGGTTCCCACGTCACAGACCAACGGTGAATCCTCCTGGGTTGCAGTGTCTTGGGCCGGCTGCGGACCCTCCTGGGCTGCAGCGTCTTGGGCCGGCTGCGGACCCTCCTGGGTTGCAGCGTCTCGGGCCGGCTGCGGACCCTCCTGGGTTGCAGCGTCTCGGGCCGGCTGCGGACCCTCCTGGGTTGCAGCGTCTCGGGCCGGCTGCGGACCCTCCTGGGTTGCAGCGTCTCGGGCCGGCTGCGGACCCTCCTGGATTCCCACGTCGCAGACTGGCGGCAAACCCTCCTGGGTTCCCACGTCGCAGACTGGCTGCAAACCCGCCTGGGTCGCAGCGTCACGGGCCGGCTGCAAACCCGCCTGGGTCGCAGCGTCACGGGCCGGCTGCAAATCCGCCTGGGTCGCAGCGTCACGGGCCGGCTGCAAACCCGCCTGGGTCGCAGCGTCACGGGCCGGCTGCAAACCCGCCTGGGTCGCAGCGTCACGGGCCAGCTGCAAACCTTCCTGGGTCGCAGCGTCGCTGACTGATGGCAGATCCTCTTGGGCAGAAACAACGGCCTGCGCTGCACCAACGGTGGCCGGATCCTCTGGGACCGGTGTGGGTCGGCTGTAGAATAACCGGAGGGCCGATCTATAATGCCCCTCCACCTCCTTTAACTCTCTCTCCAGAGTCGGTGAGGGACGGGTTGCAAGGACCTCCCTGAGGTTCTTAATAATGGGGGCAAAAGTCCTTATTTTATTTTCCAGAGCCCGATCCTCGGCGTCACGGACGCCACCAGGAGGCACTGTGGACTGCTCGGCTCTGGGGAGCACGGGACTTCGGTCCATGTTGCTGCTGCTGCTGGAGAGGTGACGTCTGGGACCAACACCGGGGGGACAGATCGCCAGCCTGGAACCTTCCAGTGAGCCTCCCAGCAACATGGCTCTGCCGGAGAGTAAGGTGCAGACCGACGGCGGGCTCATGTTAAAAAAGAAAAAAAAAAAAGAAAAAAGAAAAAATACCCCTGACTTGTCTGGCGATGGGTCTGGTTTTGGGCCAGATCATTCTGTCATGAACGAGAGACAGAGGGACCCAGTATTCAACCAGACAAGCAGAGATTTTGGGTTCAGATGTTTTATTGCTCTTAAACAAGCAAGACAGGAAAAAGCAGGCTCAATGGTCAAAATGGCAGTCCAAACTCCGGTACACAAAAGGCAGTCCAAAATAGGCAGAAGTACAGACAAGGATAAGGCAAACTCAGAAAATCCCAAGGCAGGTCCAGGTCAGAGAAACAGGTAAGCAATCGTACAGGGCAGGAAAAACAGGTTCAGGGTTCAGGCTGGCTCAGAAGTCAAAAAGGCAATCAGGGTAATATCTACAGGTCAGTCAAAAAGAGAATGCTGGACAAAACTCACCGAAGGCTTGTTAATGATCTGGCAGTTTGCAGATGTTTGTAGCAGGACTATATAGGGGAGTGAGCAGGTGAACGGGAGTGAAGACTAATTACAAGTGACAGGTGGAAATAATCAAAGGAAAGGTGGTAACTGAACTGAACTGATTGGCTAGTGACTGGAGGTTGACAGGTGAGCAGATCTGATTGGCTGGTAACTGGTGTTTGGGGAGTGACAGATAAACAGATTGAGTGAGCTGGCAGATTGCTGGGAAGAGACCAAACCGAGCTGATAAAGTGACAGGTAAATAACAGTTAATCTAAACAGAACAACACGTCTAAAACAAAGCCAAAACAAGAAAGAACCCAAAAGCAGAAACTTGACTAATAAAATGGATAACCTGAACCAAGACAAAACCCAAATCATGACATCTTCAATGTTTTTCAGCTTTTTTTTCTCTTCTGCATGAAACTTCTGCATCTTCTCCTCAAATCATTCTGCAGATTAGCATTCTCACTCGCTGTTGCGTAGGAACAGCTTTTTCTAGTTATTATTATTATTATTCCGTACGTTTTTGTGCATCTAACTACTCCTTCATACTTCAACCGATTTCAACGATTTTCGTACCAAAACGTTCGGCTCGTTCTCGACATTACTGCTATATCTCATGGTTATGGTACCTTTTATACTTTTTGAAGTATTTGTACTTTTTGTGCGTTTTTTGTTCCCATTGAAATGAATGCAAATTCCTTCAAATTCTTCAAATTTTTCATATTCCTTCAAATTCCTTCAAATTCTTGTAATCGTTTTTAATGTTCAAATTGTTCAAATGGTTCAAATCTTTCAAATTTTTCAATTTTTTTCAAATTTTTCAGATTTTTTCAATTTTTTCGAATACTTCAAATACTTCAAATTCTTCAAATTTTTCAAATTCTTCAAATTCCTTCTAGTTCTAGTTCTTCTGATACAACTGATATTAATACTACTACTACAACAGATACTACTACTACTACTACTTCTACTACTACTACTTCTACTACTACTACTACTACAACTGATACTACTACTACTGATACTACTACTACTACTACTACTACTAATGATACTACTACCACTACTACTACTACTAATGATACTATTGCTGCTACTGCTACTACTACTGATGCTACTGCTGATACTACAACAACTACTACTGATACTACTACTATTACTACTACAACTACTACTAGTAGTACTACTGATACTACTACTACTACTACTACTACTACAAATTCCTTTAAATTCTTCAAATTCCTTCAAATTCTTTAAAAACTGATACTACTACTACTACTGATACTACTCCTACTGATACTTCTACTACTCCTACTGATACTTCTACTACTACTACTGATACTACTACTACTACTACTACTACTGATACTACTACTACTACTACTGATACTACTACTACTACTACTACTAATGATACTACTTCTGCTACTGCTACTACTACTGCTACTACAACAACTACTACTGCTACTACTAAAATTACTACTACTAATACAACTACTACCACTACTAGTACTACTGATACTACTACTAATACTACTACTGCTACTACAAATTCCTTCAAATTCTTTAAAAACTGATACTACCACTACTACTGATACTACTACTACTACTACTGATACTACTACTATTACTACTACTAATACAACAACTAGTACTACTGATACTACTACTACTAATACTACTACTACAAATTCCTTCAAATTCTTTAAAAACTGATACTACTACTACTACTGATACTACTACTACTACTACTACTACTACTACTGACACTACTACTATTACTTCTAATAATACAACAACAACTACTACTAGTACTACTGATACTACTACTACTACTACTACAAATCCCTTCAAATTCCTCAAATTCCTTCAAATTCCTTAAAAACTGATACTACTACTACTGATACTACTACTACTACTGCTACTACTGATACTACTACTACTACTGATACTACTACTACTGATAGTACTTCTACTACTACTACTACTACTACTACAAATTCCTTCAAATTCTTTAAAAACTGATACTACCACTACTACTGATACTACTACTACTACTACTGATACTACTACTATTACTACTACTAATACAACAACTAGTACTACTGATACTACTACTACTACTACTACTACAAATTCCTTCAAATTCTTTAAAAACTGATACTACTACTACTACTGATACTACTACTACTACTACTACTGACACTACTACTATTACTACTAATAATACAACAACAACTACTACTACTAGTACTACTGATACTACTACTACTACTACAAATTCCTTCAAATTCCTTCAAATTCCTTAAAAACTGATACTACTACTACTGATACTACTACTACTACTGCTACTACTGATACTACTGATACTACTACTACTACTACTGATACTACTGATACTATTACTACTGATAGTACTTCTACTACTAATACTAATACTACTACAAATTACTTCAAATTGTTCAAATTCTTCAAATTTTTCTAATTCTTCAATTTTTTTTAGCTATTTTTTCTCTTCTGCATTGATCTTCTGCATCTTCTCCTCAAATCATTCTGCAGATTAGCATTCTCACTCGCTGTTGCGTAGGAACAGCTTTTTCTAGTTATTATTATTATTATTCCGTACGTTTTTGTGCGTCTAACTACTCCTGCATACTTCAACCGATTTCAGCGATTTTCGTACCAAAACGTTCGGCTCGTTCTCGACATTACTGCTATATCTCATGGTTATGGTACCTTTTATACTTTTTAAAGTATTTGTACTTTTTGTGCGTTTTTTGCTCCCATTGAAATGAATGCAAATTCCTTCAAATTCTTCAAATTTTTCATATTCCTTCATATTCTTGTAATTGTTCTTATTGTTCAAATTGTTCAAATGGTTCAAATGGTTCAAATCTTTCAAATTTTTCAATTTTTTTCAAATTTCTCAAATTTTTTAAAATTTTTCAAATACTTCAAATACTTCGAATTCTTCAAATTTTTCAAATTCTGCAAATTTTTCAAATTCCTTCTAATTCTACTGATACAACTGATATTAATAGTACTACTACAACAGATAGTACTCCTACTACTACTACAACAGATAGTACTCCTACTACTACTACTACTACTACTACTACTACTGATACTACTGCTGATACTACAACTACTACTGATACTACTACTAGTACTACTGATACTACTACTACTACTACTACTACTACTACTACTACAAATTCCTTTAAATTCTGCAAATTCCTTCAAATTCTTTAAAAACTGATACTACTACTACTACTACTACTGATACTACTCCTACTACTACTGATACTTCTACTACTACTACTGATACTACTACTACTACTACTACTGATACTACTACTACTACTGATACTACTACTACTAATGATACTACTGCTGCTACTGCTACTACTACTGATACTACTACTATTACTACTACTAATACAACTACTACTACTACTAGTACTACTGATACTACTACTACTACTACTACTACTACTACTACAATACTACAAATTCCTTCAAATTCCTTCAAATTCTTTAAAAACTGATACTGCTACTACTACTGATATTACTACTAATACTACTGATACTACTACTATTACTACTAATAATACAACTACTACTACTACTAGTACTACTGATACTACTACTACTACTACTACTAGTACTACTGATACTACTACTACTACTACAAATTCCTTCAAATTCTTCAAATACCTTCAAATTCTTTAAAAACTACTACTACTACTACTGATACTACTACTACTACTGCTACTACTGATACTACTGGTACTACTACTACTACTACTACTACTACTGATACTACTACTACTACTACTACTACAAATTACTTCAAATTGTTCAAATTCTTCAAATTTTTCAAATTCTTTAATATTTTTCAGCTATTTTTTCTCTTCTGCATGGATCTTCTGCATCTTCTCCTCAAATCATTCTGCAGATTAGCATTCTCACTCGCTGTTGCGTAGGAACAGCTTTTTCTAGTTATTATTATCAGTGAGAATGCTATACAGCATTCTCACTTATTGTTTTCCTGTTTTTCTTTATTATTATTATTATTATTATTATTATTATTATTATTATTCCGTACGTTTTTGTGCGTCTAACTACTCCTGCATACTTCAACCGATTTCAACGATTTTTGTACCAAAACGTTCGGCTCGTTCTTGACATTACTGCTATATCTCATGGTTATGGTACCTTTTATACTTTTTAAAGTATTTGTACTTTTTGTGCGTTTTTTGCTCCCATTGAAATGAATGCAAATTCCTTCAAATTCTTCAAATTTTTCATATTCCTTCAAATTCTTGTAATCGTTCTTATTGTTCAAATTGTTCAAATGGTTCAAATGGTTCAAATGGTTCAAATCTTTCAAATTTTTCAATTTTTTTCAAATTTCTCAAATTTTTTAAAAAATTTCAAATACTTCAAATACTTCGAATTCTTCAAATTTTTCAAATTCTGCAAATTTTTCAAATTCCTTCTAATTCTTCTGATACAACTGATATTAATACTACTACTACAACAGATACTACTACTACTACTACTACTACTACTACTACTACAACTGATACTACTACTACTGATACTACTACTACTACTACTGATACTACTACCACTACTACTACTACTAATGATACTATTGCTGCTACTGCTACTACTACTGATGCTACTGCTGATACTACAACAACTACTACTGATACTACTACTATTACTACTACTACTACTACTAGTACTACTGATACTACTACTACTACTACTACTAAAAAATTCCTTCAATTTCTTTAAAAACTGATACTACTACTACTGATACTACTCCTACTACTACTGATACTTCTACTACTACTACTGATACTACTACTATTACTACTGATACTACTACTACTACTACTGATACTACTACTACTACTACTAATGATACTACTGCTGCTACTGCTGCTACTACTACTGCTACTACAACAACTACTACTGCTACTACTACTATTACCACTACTAATACTACTACTACTAGTAGTAGTACTACTGATACTACTACTACTACTACTACTACTACTACAAATTCCTTCAAATTCTTTAAAAACTGATACTACTACTACTAATGATACTACTGCTGCTACTGCTACTACTACTGCTACTACAACAACTACTACTGCTACTACTACTATTACCACTACTAATACTACTACTACTAGTAGTAGTACTACTGATACTACTACTACTACTACAAATTCCTTCAAATTCTTTAAAAACTGATACTACTACTACTACTGATACTACTACTACTACTACTGATACTACTACTATTACTACTAATAATATAACTACTACTAGTAGTAGTACTACTGATACTACTACTACTACTACTACAAATTCCTTCAAATTCCTTCAAATTCTTTAAAAACTAATACTACTACTACTGATACTACTACTACTACTGCTACTACTGATACTACTGATACTACTACTACTACTACTACTACTACTACTACTGCTACTACTGATACTACTGATACTACTACTACTACTGATACTACTACAACTACTACTAATGATACTACTGCTGCTACTGCTACTACTAGTGCTACTACAACAACTACTACTGCTACTACTACTATTACCACTACTAATACAACTACTACCACTACTAGTACTACTGATACTACTACTAATACTACTACTACTACTACTACAAATTCCTTCAAATTCTTTAAAAACTGATACTACTACTACTACTGATACTACTACTACTACTACTACTACTACTACTACTACTACAAATTCCTTCAAATTCCTTCAAATTCTTTAAAAACTGATACTACTACTACTACTGATACTACTACTACTACTACTGATACTACTACTATTACTACTAATAATACAACTACTACTAGTACTACTGAAACTACTACTACTACTACTACAAATTCCTTCAAATTCCTCAAATTCCTTCAAATTCCTTCAAATTCTTTAAAAACTGATACTACTATTACTGCTACTACTGCTACTACTGATACTACTACTACTACTGATACTACTACTACTACTACTGATACTACTACTACTACTACTACTACAAATTACTTCAAATTGTTCAAATTTTTCAAATTCTTCAATGTTTTTCAGCTATCTTTTCTGTTCTGCATGGATCTTCTGCATCTTCTCCTCAAATCATTCTGCAGATTAGCATTCTCACTCGCTGTTGCGTAGGAACAGCTTTTTCTAGTTATTATTATTATTATTCCGTACGTTTTTGTGCGTCTAACTACTCCTGCATACTTCAACCGATTTCAACGATTTTCGTACCAAAACGTCCGGCTCGTTCTCGACATTACTGCTATATCTCATGGTTATGGTACCTTTTATACTTTTTAAAGTATTTGTACTTTTTGTGCGTTTTTTGTTCCCATTGAAATGAATGCAAATTCCTTCAAATTCTTCAAATTTTTCATATTCCTTCAAATTCCTTCAAATTCTTGTAATAGTTCTTAATGTTCAAATTGTTCAAATGGTTCAAATCTTTCAAATTTTTCAATTTTTTTCACATTTTTCAGATTTTTTCAATTTTTTCGAATACTTCAAATACTTCAAATTCTTCAAATTCTTCAAATTCCTTCTAGTTCTTCTAGTTCTTCTGATACAACTGATATTAATACTTCTACTACAACAGATACTACAACAACTACTACTGATACTACTACTATTACTACTACTACTATTACTACTACTACTACTATTACTACTGATAGTACTACTACTATTCCTACTACTACTACTACAAATTCCTTCAAATTCTTCAAATTCCTTCAAATTCTTTAAGAACTGATACTACTCCTAATACTACTGATACTTCTACTACTACTACTACTACTGATACTACTACTACTACTGATACTACTACTACTACTGATACTTCTACTACTACTACTACTACTGATACTACTACTACTACTGATACTACTACTACTACTACTAATGATACTACTGCTGCTACTACTACTACTATTGATACTACTGCTGATACTACAACAACTACTACCACTACCACTACTAGTACTACTACTAATACAACTACTACCACAACTAATACTACTGATACTACTCCTACTACTACTGATACTTCTACTACTACTACTGATACTTCTACTACTACTAATGATACTACTACTACTACTACTGATACTACTACTACTACTACTGATACTACTACTACTACTACTACTACTAATGATACTACTGCTGCTACTGCTACTACTACTGCTACTACAACAACTACTAATACTGCTACTACTACTATTACTACTACTAATAAAACTACTACCACTCCTAGTACTACTGATACTACTACTACTACTGATACTACTACTACTACTGATACTACTACTACTACTACTGATACTACTAATGATACTACTGCTGCTACTGCTACTACTACTGCTACTACAACAACTACTACTACTGCTACTACTACTATTACTACTACTAATAAAACTACTACCACTACTAGTACTACTTATACTACTACTACTACTACTACTACTAATGATACTACTGCTGCTACTGCTACTACTACTGCTACTACAACAACTACTACTGCTACTACTACTATTACTACTACTAATACAACTACTACTAGTACTACTGATACTACTACTACTACTACTACAGATTCCTTCAAATTCTTTAAAAACTGATACTACTACTACTACTGATACTACTACTATTAATACTACTGCTACTACAACTATTACTACTACTAATACAGCTACTACTACTAGCAGTACTACTGATACTACTACTATTAATACTACTGCTACTACAACTATTACTACTACTAATACAGCTACTACTACTAGCAGTACTACTGATACTACTATTACTACTACTACAAATTCCTACAAGTTCTTTAAAAACTGATACTACTACTACTACTAATACTACTACTATTAATACTACTGCTACTACAACTATTACTACTACTAATACAGCTACTACTACTACTAGCAGTACTACTGATACTACTATTACTACTATTACAAATTCCTTCAAGTTCTTTAAAAACTGATACTACTACTACTACTGATACTACTACTACTACTACTACTACTGTTACTACTACTACTACTACTACTACTACTACTAATGATACTACTGCTGCTACTGCTACTACTACTGATGCTACTGCTGATACTACAACTACTACTGATACTACTACTAATACAAGTACTACTACTACTAGTACTACTGATACTACTACTACTACTACTACAAATTCCTTCAAATTCCTTCAAATTCCTTAAAAACTGATACTACTACTACTGATACTATTACTACTACTGCTACTACTGATACTACTGATACTACTACTACTACTACTGATAGTACTTCTACTACTACTACTACTACTACTACTACAAATTACTTCAAATTCTTCAAATTCTTCAAATTTTTCTAATTCTTCAATGTTTTTTAGCTATTTTTTCTCTTCTGCATTGATCTTCTGCATCTTCTCAAATCATTCTGCAGATTAGCATTCTCACTCGCTGTTGCGTAGGAACAGCTTTTTCTAGTTATTATTATTATTATTATTATTATTATTCCGTACGTTTTTGTGCGTCTAACTACTCCTGCATACTTCAACCGATTTCAACGATTTTCGTACCAAAACGTTCGGCTCGTTCTCGACATTACTGCTATATCTCATGGTTATGGTACCTTTTATACTTTTTAAAGTATTTGTACTTTTTGTGCGTTTTTGTTCCCATTGAAATGAATGCAAATTCCTTCAAATTCTTCAAATTTTTCATATTCCTTCAAATTCCTTCAAATTCTTGTAATCGTTCTTAATGTTCAAATTGTTCAAATGGTTCAAATCTTTCAAATTTTTCAATTTTTTTCAAATTTTTCAGATTTTTTCAATTTTTTCGAATACTTCAAATACTTCAAATTCTTCAAATTTTTCAAATTCTTCAAATTCCTTCTAGTTCTAGTTCTTCTGATACAACTGATATTAATACTACTACTACAACAGATACTACACCTACTACTACTACTTCTACTACTACTACTTCTACTACTACTACTACTACAACTGATACTACTACTACTGATACTACTACTTCTACTACTACTACTAATGATACTACTACCACTACTACTACTACTAATGATACTATTGCTGCTACTGCTACTACTACTGATGCTACTGCTGATACTACAACAACTACTACTGATACTACTACTATTACTACTACAACTACTACTAGTAGTACTACTGATACTACTACTACTACTACTACTACAAATTCCTTTAAATTCTTCAAATTCCTTCAAATTCTTTAAAAACTGATACTACTACTACTACTGATACTACTCCTACTGATACTTCTACTACTCCTACTGATACTTCTACTACTACTACTGATACTACTACTACTACTACTACTACTGCTACTACTAAAATTACTACTACTAATACAACTACTACCACTACTAGTACTACTGATACTACTACTAATACTACTACTGCTACTACAAATTCCTTCAAATTCTTTAAAAACTGATACTACCACTACTACTGATACTACTACTACTACTACTGATACTACTACTATTACTACTACTAATACAACAACTAGTACTACTGATACTACTACTACTACTACTACTACTACAAATTCCTTCAAATTCTTTAAAAACTGATACTACTACTACTACTGATACTACTACTACTACTACTACTGACACTACTACTATTACTACTAATAATACAACAACAACTACTACTAGTACTACTGATACTACTACTACTACTACTACAAATCCCTTCAAATTCCTCAAATTCCTTCAAATTCCTTAAAAACTGATACTACTACTACTGATACTACTACTACTACTGCAACTACTGATACTACTACTACTACTGATACTACTACTACTGATAGTACTTCTACTACTAATACTACTACTACTACAAATTCCTTCAAATTCTTTAAAAACTGATACTACCACTACTACTGATACTACTACTACTACTACTGATACTACTACTATTACTACTACTAATACAACAACTAGTACTACTGATACTACTACTACTACTACTACTACTACAAATTCCTTCAAATTCTTTAAAAACTGATACTACTACTACTACTGATACTACTACTACTACTACTACTGACACTACTACTATTACTACTAATAATACAACAACAACTACTACTACTAGTACTACTGATACTACTACTACTACTACAAATTCCTTCAAATTCCTTCATATTCCTTAAAAACTGATACTACTACTACTACTGATACTACTACTACTACTGCTACTACTGATACTACTGATACTACTACTACTACTACTGATACTACTGATACTATTACTACTGATAGTACTTCTACTACTAATACTAATACTACTACAAATTACTTCAAATTGTTCAAATTCTTCAAATTTTTCTAATTCTTCAATTTTTTTTAGCTATTTTTTCTCTTCTGCATTGATCTTCTGCATCTTCTCCTCAAATCATTCTGCAGATTAGCATTCTCACTCGCTGTTGCGTAGGAACAGCTTTTTCTAGTCAGTGAGAATGCTATACAGCATTCTCACTTATTGTTTTCCTGTTTTTCTTTATTATCAGTGAGAATGCTATACAGCATTCTCACTTATTGTTTTCCTGTTTTTCTTTATCAGTGAGAATGCTATACAGCATTCTCACTTATTGTTTTCCTGTTTTTCTTTATTATTATTATTATTATTATTATTCCGTCGGCGTGTAACTACTCCCACATACTTCAACCGATTTCAACAATTTTGGTGTCAAAACGTTCAGCTCCTTCCCGACATTCCTGCTATATCTCATCATTATTCTAACTTTAATACTTTTTAAAATATTTGTACTTTTTGTGCGTACTTTTTTCCCATTGAAATGAATGCAAATTCCTTCAAATTCTTCAAATTTTTCATATTCCTTCAAATTCCTTCAAATTCTTGTAATCAGTGAGAATGCTATACAGCATTCTCACTTATTGTTTTCCTGTTTTTCTTTATTATTATTATTATTATTATTATTATTATTATTATTATTATTCCGTCGGCGTGTAACTACTCCCACATACTTCAACCGATTTCAAAAATTTTGGTGTCAAAACGTTCAGCTCCTTCCCGACATTCCTGCTATATCTCATCATTATTCTAACTTTAATACTTTTTAAAATATTTGTACTTTTTGTGCGTACTTTTTTCCCATTGAAATGAATGCAAATTCCTTCAAATTCTTCTAATTTTTCATATTCCTTCAAATTCCTTCAAATTCTTTTAATCATTCTTATTGTTCAAATTGTTCAAATGGTTCAAATCTTTCAGATTTTTCAAATTTTTTCATATTTTTCAAATTTTTTCAAATTTTTCAAATACTTCAAATACTTCAAATTCTTCAAATTTTTCAAATTCTTCAAATTTTTCAAATTCCTTCTAATTCTTCTGATACAACTGATATTAATACTACAACTACAACAGATACTACTCTTACTACTACTACTACTACAACTGATACTACTACTACTGATACTACTACTACTACTGATACTACTACCACTACTACTACTACTAATGATACTACTGCTGCTACTGCTACTACTACTGATGCTACTGCTGATACTACAACTACTACTGATACTACTACTATTACTACTACTAGTACTACTGATACTACTACTACTACTACTACTACTACTACTACTACTACTACTACAAATTCCTTTAAATTCTGCAAATTCCTTCAAATTCTTTAAAAACTGATACTACTACTACTACTACTACTGATACTACTCCTACTACTACTGATACTTCTACTACTACTACTGATACTACTACTACTACTACTACTACTGATACTACTACTACTACTGATACTACTACTACTAATGATACTACTGCTGCTACTGCTACTACTACTGATACTACTACTACTACTACTGATACTACTACTATTACTACTACTAATACAACTACTACTACTACTAGTACTACTGATACTACTACTACTACTACTACTACTACTACTACAATACTACAAATTCCTTCAAATTCCTTCAAATTCTTTAAAAACTGATACTGCTACTACTACTGATATTACTACTAATACTACTGATACTACTACTATTACTACTAATAATACAACTACTACTACTACTAGTACTACTGATACTACTACTACTACTACTACAAATTCCTTCAAATTCTTCAAATACCTTCAAATTCCTTCAAATTCTTTAAAAACTACTACTACTACTACTGATACTACTACTACTGCTACTACTGATACTACTGATACTACTACTACTACTACTACTGATACTACTACTACTACTACTACTACAAATTACTTCAAATTGTTCAAATTCTTCAAATTTTTCAAATTCTTTAATATTTTTCAGCTATTTTTTCTCTTCTGCATGGATCTTCTGCATCTTCTCCTCAAATCATTCTGCAGATTAGCATTCTCACTCGCTGTTGCGTAGGAACAGCTTTTTCTAGTCATTCTTATTGTTCAAATTGTTCAAATGGTTCAAATCTTTCAGATTTTTCAATTTTTTTCAAATTTTTCAAATACTTCAAATTCTTCATATTTTTCAAATTCCTTCTAATTCTTCTGATACAACTGATATTAATACTACAACTACAACAGATACTACTCCTCCTCCTACTACTACTACTACAACTGATACTACTACTACTCCTACTACTACTACTACTACTACAACTGATACTACTACTACTGATACTACTACTGATACTACTACTACTGATACTACTACTACTATTACTGATACTACTACCACTACTAGTACTACTAATGATACTACTGCTGCTACTGCTACTACTACTGATGCTACTGCTGATACTACAACAACTACTACTGATACTACTACTATTACTACTACTACTCCTACTAGTACTACTGATACTACTACTAGTACTACTACTACTACTACTACAAATTCCTTCAAATTCTTCAAATTCCTTCAAATTCTTTAAAAACTGATACAACTACTACTACTGATACTACTCCTACTACTACTGATACTTCTACTACTACTACCGATACTTCTACTACTACTACTGATACTACTACTACTACTACTACTAATGATACTACTGCTGCTACTGCTACTACTACTGATGCTACTGCTGATACTATAACAACTACTACTGATACTACTACTATTACTACTACTACTACTACTATTACTACTACTACTACTACTACTACTACTACTACTAGTACTACTGATACTACTACTACTACTACAAATTCCTTCAAATTCTTCAAATTCCTTCAAATTCTTTAAAAACTGATACTACTACTACTACTGATACTACTCCTACTACTACTGATACTTCTACTACTACTACTGATACTACTACTGATACTACTACTACTACTACTACTACTAATGATACTATTGCTGCTACTGCTACCACTACTGCTACTACAACTACTACTGCTACTACTACTATTACTACTACTAATACAACTACTACTACTACTAGTACTACTGATACTACTACTAATACTACTACTACTACAAATTCCTTCAAATTCTTTAAAAACTGATACTACTACTACTGATACTACTACTACTACTACTACTACTGATACTACTACTATTACTACTACTAATACAACTACTACTACTAGTAGTACTACTGATACTACTACTACTACTAGTAGTACTACTGATACTACTACTACTACTACTACTACTACTACTACTACAAATTCCTTCAAATTCTTTAAAAAGTGATACTATTACTACTACTGATACTACTACTTCTACTACTGATACTACTACTATTACTACTAATAATACCACTACTACTAGTACTACTGATCCTACTACTACTACTACAAATTCCTTCAAATTCTTCAAATTCCTTCAAATTCTTTAAAAACTGATACTACTACTGATACTACTACTACTACTGATACTACTACTATTACTACTAATAATACAACTATTACTACTACTAGTACTACTGATACTACTACTACTACTACAAATTCCTTCAAATTCTTTAAAAACTACTACTACTACTACTGCTACTACTGATACTACTACTACTGATACTAGTACTACTACTGCTACTACTGATACTACTACTACTGATACTAGTACTACTACTACTACTACTACAAATGACTTCAAATTGTTCAAATTCTTCAAATTTTTCAAATTCTTCAATGTTTTTCAGCTATTTTTTCTCTTCTGCATGGATCTTCTGCACCTTCTCCTCAAATCATTCTGCAGATTAGCATTCTCACTCGCTGTTGCGTAGGAACAGCTTTTTCTAGTTATCAGTGAGAATGCTATACAGCATTCTCACTTATTGTTTTCCTGTTTTTCTTTATTATCAGTGAGAATGCTATACAGCATTCTCACTTATTGTTTTCCTGTTTTTCTTTATTATTATTATTATTATTCCGTCGGCGTCTAACTACTCCCGCATACTTCAACCAATTTCAACAATTTTGGTGTCAAAACGTTCGGCTCGTTCCCGGCATGCCTGCTATATCTCATGGTTATGCTAACTTTTATACTTTTTAAAATATTTCACTTTTTGTGCGTTTTTGGTTGCTCCCATTGAAATCAATGCAAAATCCTTCAAATTCTTCAAATTTTTCATATTCCTTCAAATTCCTTCAAATTCTTGTAATCATTCTTATTATTCAAATTGTTCAAATGGTTCAAATGGTTCAAATCTTTCAGATTTTTCAAATGTTTTCAAATTTTTCAATTTTTTTCAAATTTTTCAAATTTTTCAAATACTTCAAATTCTTCAAATTTTTCAAATTCTTCAAATTTTTCAAATTCCTTCTAATTCTTCTGATACAACTGATATTAATACTACTACTACAACAGATACTACTCTTACTACTACTACTACTACTACTACTGATGATACTACTACTACTACTACTGATTCTACTACTACTACTACTGATACTACTACCACTACTACTACTACTAATGCCACTACTGCTTCTACTACTGATGCTACTGCTGATACTACAACAACTACTACTGATACTACTACTATTACTACTACTACTACTACTACTACTAGTACTACTGATACTACTACTACTACTACTACAAATTCCTTCAAATTCCTTCAAATTCTTTAAAAACTGATACTACTACTACTACTGATACTACTCCTACTACTACTGATACTTCTACTACTACTACTGATACTACTGATAATACTACTACTACTGATACTACTACTACTACTACTACTGATACTACTACTACTACTAATGATACTACTAATGATACTACTGCTGCTACTGCTACTACAACAACTACTACTGCTACTACTACTATTACTACTACTAATACAACTACTACTACTAGTACTACTGATACTACTTCTACTACAAATTCTTTCAAATTCTTTAAAAACTGATACTACTACTACTACTGATACTACTACTACTACTACTGATACTACTACTATTACTACTACTATTACAACTACTACTACTACTAGTACTACTGATACTACTACTACTACTACTACTACTACAAGTTCCTTCAAATTCCTTCAAATTCTTTAAAAACTGATACTACTACTACTACTAGTGATATTACTACTACTACTACTGATACTACTACTATTACTACTAATAATACAACTACTACTACTACTACTACTGATACTACTACTACTACTACTACTACTACAAATTCCTTCAAATTCTTCAAATACCTTCAAATTCCTTCAAATTCTTTAAAAACTAATACTACTACTACTGATACTACTGATACTACTACTACTACTACTACTACTACTACTACTGATACTACTACTACTAGTACTACTGATACTACTACTACTACTACAAATACCTTCAAATTCCTTCAAATTCTTTAAAAACTAATACTACTACTACTGATACAACTACTACTACAAATTACTTCAAATTGTTCAAATTTTTCAATTTTTTTAAATTCTTCAATGTTTTTCAGCTATTTGTTTTCTTCGGCATGGATCTTCTGCATCTTCTCCTCAAATCATTTTGCAGATTAGCATTCTCACTCGCTGTTGCGTAGGAACAGCTTTTTCTAGTTATTATTATTATTATTCCGTCGGCGTCTAACTACTCCCGCATACTTCAACCAATTTCAACAATTTTGGTGTCAAAACGTTCGGCTCGTTCCCGGCATGCCTGCTATATCTCATGGTTATGCTAACTTTTATACTTTTTAAAATATTTCACTTTTTGTGCGTTTTTGGTTGCTCCCATTGAAATCAATGCAAAATCCTTCAAATTCTTCAAATTTTTCATATTCCTTCAAATTCCTTCAAATTCTTGTAATCATTCTTATTATTCAAATTGTTCAAATGGTTCAAATGGTTCAAATCTTTCAGATTTTTCAAATTTTTTCAAATTTTTCAATTTTTTTCAAATTTTTCAAATTTTTCAAATACTTCAAATTCTTCAAATTTTTCAAATTCTTCAAATTTTTCAAATTCCTTCTAATTCTTCTGATACAACTGATATTAATACTACTACTACAACAGATACTACTCTTACTACTACTACTACTACTACTACTGATACTACTACTACTGATACTACTACTACTACTACTGATACTACTACCACTACTACTACTACTAATGCCACTACTGCTTCTACTACTGATGCTACTGCTGATACTACAACAACTACTACTGATACTACTACTATTACTACTACTACTACTACTACTACTAGTACTACTGATACTACTACTACTACTACAAATTCCTTCAAATTCTTCAAATTCCTTCAAATTCTTTAAAAACTGATACTACTACTACTACTGATACTACTCCTACTACTACTGATACTTCTACTACTACTACTGATAATACTACTACTACTGATACTACTACTACTACTACTACTGATACTACTACTACTACTAATGATACTACTGCTGCTACTGCTACTACAACAACTACTACTGCTACTACTACTATTACTACTACTAATACAACTACTACTACTAGTATTACTGATACTACTACTACTACTACTACTACTACAAATTCTTTCAAATTCTTTAAAAACTGATACTACTACTACTACTGATAGTACTACTACTACTACTGATACTACTACTATTACTACTACTATTACAACTACTACTACTACTAGTACTACTGATACTACTACTACTACTACTACTACTACAAGTTCCTTCAAATTCCTTCAAATTCTTTAAAAACTGATACTACTACTACTACTAGTGATATTACTACTACTACTACTGATACTACTACTATTACTACTAATAATACAACTACTACTACTACTACTACTACTGATACTACTACTACTACTACTACAAATTCCTTCAAATTCTTCAAATACCTTCAAATTCCTTCAAATTCTTTAAAAACTAATACTACTACTACTGATACTACTGATACTACTACTACTACTACTACTACTACTACTACTACTACTGATACTACTACTACTAGTACTACTGATACTACTACTACTACTACAAATACCTTCAAATTCCTTCAAATTCTTTAAAAACTAATACTACTACTACTGATACAACTACTACTACAAATTACTTCAAATTGTTCAAATTTTTCAATTTTTTTAAATTCTTCAATGTTTTTCAGCTATTTGTTTTCTTCGGCATGGATCTTCTGCATCTTCTCCTCAAATCATTTTGCAGATTAGCATTCTCACTCGCTGTTGCGTAGGAACAGCTTTTTCTAGTTATCAGTGAGAATGCTATACAGCATTCTCACTTATTGTTTTCCTGTTTTTCTTTATCAGTGAGAATGCTATACAGCATTCTCACTTATTGTTTTCCTGTTTTTCTTTATTATCAGTGAGAATGCTATACAGCATTCTCACTTATTGTTTTCCTGTTTTTCTTTATTATTATTATTATTATTATTATTATTATTATTATTCCGTCGGCGTGTAACTACTCCCACATACTTCAACCGATTTCAACAATCTTGGTGTCAAAACGTTCAGCTCTTTCCCGACATTCCTGCTATATCTCATCATTATTCTAACTTTAATACTTTTTAAAATATTTGTACTTTTTGTGCGTACTTTTTTCCCATTGAAATGAATGCAAATTCCTTCAAATTCTTCAAATTTTTGATATTCCTTCAAATTCCTTCAAATTCTTTTAATCATTCTTATTGTTCAAATTGTTCAAATGGTTCAAATGGTTCAAATCTTTCAGATTTTTCAAATTTTTTCATATTTTTCAAATTTTTTCAAATTTTTCAAATACTTCAAATACTTCAAATTCTTCAAATTTGTCAAATTCTTCAAATTTTTCAAATTCCTTCTAATTCTCCTGATACAACTGATATTAATACTACAACTACAACAGATACTACTCCTACTACTACTACTACTACAACTGATACTACTACTACTGATACTACTACTACTACTACTGATACTACTACCACTACTACTACTACTAATGATACTACTGCTGCTACTGCTACTACTACTGATGCTACTGCTGGTACTACAACTACTACTGATACTACTACTATTACTACTACTACTACTACTACTAGTACTACTGATACTACTACTACTACTACTACTACTACAAATTCCTTTAAATTCTGCAAATTCCTTCAAATTCTTTAAAAACTGATACTACTACTACTACTGATACTACTCCTACTACTACTGATACTTCTACTACTACTACTGATACTACTACTACTACTACTACTACTGATACTACTACTACTACTGATACTACTACTACTAATGATACTACTGCTGCTACTACTACTACTGATACTACTACTACTACTATTACTACTACTAATACAACTACTACTACTACTAGTACTACTGATACTACTACTACTACTACTACAAATTCCTTCAAATTCTTTAAAAACTGATACTGCTACTACTACTGATATTACTACTAATACTACTGATACTACTACTATTACTACTAATAATACAACTACTACTACTACTAGTACTACTGATACTACTACTACTACTACTACTACAAATTCCTTCAAATTCTTCAAATACCTTCAAATTCCTTCAAATTCTTTAAAAACTACTACTGCTACTACTGATACTACTACTACTACTGATACTACTGATACTACTGATACTACTACTACTACTACTGATACTACTACTACTACTGCTACTACTGATACTACTGATACTACTACTACTACTACTGATACTACTACTACTACTACTACAAATTACTTCAAATTGTTCAAATTCTTCAAATTTGTCAAATTCTTTAATATTTTTCAGCTATTTTTTCTCTTCTGCATGGATCTTCTGCATCTTCTCAAATCATTCTGCAGATTAGCATTCTCACTCGCTGTTGCGTAGGAACAGCTTTTTCTAGTTATTATTATTATTATTATTATTATTATTATTATTATTCCGTCGGCGTGTAACTACTCCCACATACTTCAACCGATTTCAACAATTTTGGTGTCAAAATGTTCAGCTCCTTCCCGACATTCCTGCTATATCTCATCATTATTCTAACTTTAATACTTTTTAAAATATTTGTACTTTTTGTGCGTACTTTTTTCCCATTGAAATGAATGCAAATTCCTTCAAATTCTTCAAATTTTTGATATTCCTTCAAATTCCTTCAAATTCTTTTAATCATTCTTATTGTTCAAATTGTTCAAATGGTTCAAATGGTTCAAATCTTTCAGATTTTTCAAATTTTTTCATATTTTTCAAATTTTTTCAAATTTTTCAAATACTTCAAATACTTCAAATTCTTCAAATTTGTCAAATTCTTCAAATTTTTCAAATTCCTTCTAATTCTCCTGATACAACTGATATTAATACTACAACTACAACAGATACTACTCCTACTACTACTACTACTACAACTGATACTACTACAACTGATACTACTACAACTGATACTACTACTACTGATACTACTACTACTACTACTGATACTACTACCACTACTACTACTACTAATGATACTACTGCTGCTACTGCTACTACTAGTGATGCTACTGCTGGTACTACAACTACTACTGATACTACTACTATTACTACTACTACTAGTACTACTGATACTACTACTACTACTACTACTACAAATTCCTTCAAATTCCTTCAAATTCTTTAAAAACTGATACTGCTACTACTACTGATATTACTACTAATACTACTGATACTACTACTATTACTACGAATAATACAACTACTACTACTACTAGTACTACTGATACTACTACTACTACTACTACTACAAATTCCTTCAAATTCTTCAAATACCTTCAAATTCCTTCAAATTCTTTAAAAACTACTACTGCTACTACTGATACTACTACTACTACTGCTACTACTGATACTACTGATACTACTACTACTACTACTGATACTACTACTACTACTGCTACTACTGATACTACTACTACTACTACTGATACTACTACTACTACTACTACAAATTACTTCAAATTGTTCAAATTCTTCAAATTTTTCAAATTCTTTAATATTTTTCAGCTATTTTTTCTCTTCTGCATGGATCTTCTGCATCTTCTCAAATCATTCTGCAGATTAGCATTCTCACTCGCTGTTGCGTAGGAACAGCTTTTTCTAGTTATTATTATTATTATTATTCCGTCGGCGTCTAACTACTCCCGCATACTTCAACCAATTTCAACAATTTTGGTGTCAAAACGTTCGGCTCGTTCCCGGCATGCCTGCTATATCTCATGGTTATGCTAACTTTTATACTTTTTAAAATATTTCACTTTTTGTGCGTTTTTGGTTGCTCCCATTGAAATCAATGCAAAATCCTTCAAATTCTTCAAATTTTTCATATTCCTTCAAATTCCTTCAAATTCTTGTAATCATTCTTATTATTCAAATTGTTCAAATGGTTCAAATGGTTCAAATCTTTCAGATTTTTCAAATTTTTTCAAATTTTTCAATTTTTTTCAAATTTTTCAAATATTTCAAATACTTCAAATTCTTCAAATTTTTCAAATTCTTCAAATTTTTCAAATTCCTTCTAATTCTTCTGATACAACTGATATTAATACTACTACTACAACAGATACTACTCTTACTACTACTACTACTACTACTACTGATACTACTACTACTGATACTACTACTACTACTACTGATACTACTACCACTACTACTACTACTAATGCCACTACTGCTTCTACTACTGATGCTACTGATGATACTACAACAACTACTACTGATACTACTACTATTACTACTACTACTACTACTACTACTAGTACTACTGATACTACTACTACTACTACTACTACTACAAATTCCTTCAAATTCTTCAAATTCCTTCAAATTCTTTAAAAACTGATACTACTACTACTACTGATACTACTCCTACTACTACTGATACTTCTACTACTACTACTGATACTACTGATAATACTACTACTACTGATACTACTACTACTACTACTGATACTACTACTACTACTAATGATACTACTAATGATACTACTGCTGCTACTGCTACTACAACAACTACTACTGCTACTACTACTAATACAACTACTACTACTAGTACTACTGATACTACTACTACTACTACTACAAATTCCTTCAAATTCTTTAAAAACTGATACTACTACTACTACTAGTGATATTACTACTACTACTACTGATACTACTACTATTACTACTAATAATACAACTACTACTACTACTACTACTACTGATACTACTACTACTACAAATTCCTTCAAATTCTTCAAATACCTTCAAATTCCTTCAAATTCTTTAAAAACTAATACTACTACTACTAGTACTACTGATAATACTACTACTACTACAAATACCTTCAAATTCCTTCAAATTCTTTAAAAACTAATACTACTACTACTGATACAACTACTACTACAAATTACTTCAAATTGTTCAAATATTTCAATTTTTTTAAATTCTTCAATGTTTTTCAGCTATTTGTTTTCTTCGGCATGGATCTTCTGCATCTTCTCCTCAAATCATTTTGCAGATTAGCATTCTCACTCGCTGTTGCGTAGGAACAGCTTTTTCTAGTTATTATTATTATTATTATTATTATTCCGTCGGCGTGTAACTACTCCCACATACTTCAACCGATTTCAACAATTTTGGTGTCAAAACGTTCAGCTCCTTCCCGACATTCCTGCTATATCTCATCATTAATCTAACTTTAATACTTTTTAAAATATTTGTACTTTTTGTGCGTGCTTTTTTCCCATTGAAATAAATGCAAATTCCTTCAAATTCTTCAAATTTTTCATATTCCTTCAAATTCTTTTAATCATTCTTATTGTTCAAATTGTTCAAATGGTTCAAATCTTTCAGATTTTTCAAATTTTTTCGAATTTTTTAAATTTTTTCAAATTTTTCAAATACTTCAAATACTTCAAATTCTTCAAATTTGTCAAATTCTTCAAATTTTTCAAATTCCTTCTAATTCTCCTGATACAACTGATATTAATACTACAACTACAACAGATACTACTCCTACTACTACTACTCCTACTACTACTACTACAACTGATACTACTACTTCTGATACTACTACTACTACTACTGATACTACTACCACTACTACTACTACTAATGATACTACTGCTGCTACTGCTACTACTACTGATGCTACTGCTGATACTACAACAACTACTACTGATACTACTACTATTACTACTACTACTACTACTACTAGTACTACTGATACTACTACTACTACTACTACTACTACTACAAATTCCTTCAAATTCCTTCAAATTCTTTAAAAACTGATACTACTACTACTACTGATACTACTCCTACTACTACTGATACTTCTACTACTCCTACTGATACTACTACTACTACTACAACTACTACTACTACTACTCCTGATACTACTACTACTACTACTACTA
The DNA here is from genome assembly GCA_037039145.1 of Fundulus diaphanus. Taxonomy (NCBI): domain Eukaryota; kingdom Metazoa; phylum Chordata; class Actinopteri; order Cyprinodontiformes; family Fundulidae; genus Fundulus; species Fundulus diaphanus. Next base: position 1,283,564 of record CM073140.1, read on the forward strand.
CTACTACTACTACTACTACTACTAATGATACTATTGCTGCTACTGCTACCACTACTGCTACTACAACTACTACTGCTACTACTACTATTATTACTACTAATACAACTACTACTACTACTACTAGTACTACTGATACTACTACTAATACTACTACTACGACTACAAATTCCTTCAAATTCTTTAAAAACTGATACTACTACTACTACTGATACTACTACTACTAATACTACTGATACTACTATTATTACTACTACTAATACAACTACTACTACTACTAGTACTACTGATACTACTACTACTACTACTACTACAAATTCCTTCAAATTCTTTAAAAACTGATACTACTACTACTACTACTAGTACTACTACTGATACTACTACTATTACTACTAATAATACAACTATTACGACTACTAGTACTACTGATACTACTACTACTACTACAAATTCCTTCAAATTCTTCAAATTCCTTCAAATTCTTTAAAAACTAATACTACTACTACTGCTACTACTGATACTACTACTACTGATACTACTACTACTACTACTACTGATACTACTACTACTACTACTACTACTACTACTACTACAAATGACTTCAAATTGTTCAAATTCTTCAAATTTTTCAAATTCTTCAATGTTTTTCAGCTATTTTTTCTCTTCTGCATGGATCCTCTGCACCTTCTCTTCAAATCATTCTGCAGATTAGCATTCTCACTCGCTGTTGCGTAGGAACAGCTTTTTCTAGTTATTATTATTATTATTATTCCGTCGGCGTGTAACTACTCCCACATACTTCAACCGATTTCAACAATTTTGGTGTCAAAACGTTCAGCTCCTTCCCGACATTCCTGCTATATCTCATAATTATTCTAACTTTAATACTTTTTAAAATATTTGTACTTTTTGTGCGTACTTTCTTCCCATTGAAATGAATGCAAATTCCTTCAAATTCTTCAAATTTTTGATATTCCTTCAAATTCCTTCAAATTCTTTTAATCATTCTTATTGTTCAAATTGTTCAAATGGTTCAAATGGTTCAAATCTTTCAGATTTTTCAAATTTTTTCATATTTTTCAAATTTTTTCAAATTTTTCAAATACTTCAAATACTTCAAATTCTTCAAATTTGTCAAATTCTTCAAATTTTTCAAATTCCTTCTAATTCTCCTGATACAACTGATATTAATACTACAACTACAACAGATACTACTCCTACTACTACTACTACTACAACTGATACTACTACAACTGATACTACTACTACTGATACTACTACTACTACTACTGATACTACTACCACTACTACTACTACTAATGATACTACTGCTGCTACTGCTACTACTACTGATGCTACTGCTGGTACTACAACTACTACTGATACTACTACTATTACTACTACTACTACTACTAGTACTACTGATACTACTACTACTACTACTACTACAAATTCCTTTAAATTCTGCAAATTCCTTCAAATTCTTTAAAAACTGATACTACTACTACTACTGATACTACTCCTACTACTACTGATACTTCTACTACTACTACTGATACTACTACTACTACTACTACTACTGATACTACTACTACTACTGATACTTCTACTACTAATGATACTACTGCCACTACTACTACTACTGATACTACTACTACTACTATTACTACTACTAATACAACTACTACTACTACTAGTACTACTGATACTACTACTACTACTACTACTACAAATTCCTTCAAATTCCTTCAAATTCTTTAAAAACTGCTACTGCTACTACTACTGATATTACTACTAATACTACTGATACTACTACTATTACTACTAATAATACAACTACTACTACTACTACTAGTACTACTGATACTACTACTACTACTACTACAAATTCATTCAAATTCTTCAAATACCTTCAAATTCCTTCAAATTCTTTAAAAACTACTACTACTACTACTGATACTACTGCTACTACTGATACTACTGATACTACTACTACTACTACTGATACTACTACTACTACTGCTACTACTGATACTACTACTACTACTACTGATACTACTACTACTACTACTACAAATTACTTCAAATTGTTCAAATTCTTCAATTTTTTCAAATTCTTTAATATTTTTCAGCTATTTTTTCTCTTCTGCATGGATCTTCTGCATCTTCTCAAATCATTCTGCAGATTAGCATTCTCACTCGCTGTTGCGTAGGAACAGCTTTTTCTAGTTATTATTATTATTATTATTATTCCGTCGGCGTGTAACTACTCCCACATACTTCAACCGATTTCAACAATTTTGGTGTCAAAACGTTCAGCTCCTTCCCGACATTCCTGCTATATCTCATCATTATTCTAACTTTAATACTTTTTAAAATATTTGTACTTTTTGTGCGTACTTTTTTCCCATTGAAATGAATGCAAATTCCTTCAAATTCTTCAAATTTTTTATATTCCTTCAAATTCCTTCAAATTCTTTTAATCATTCTTATTGTTCAAATTGTTCAAATGGTTCAAATCTTTCAGATTTTTCAAATTTTTTCATATTTTTCAAATTTTTTCAAATTTTTCAAATACTTCAAATACTTCAAATTCTTCAAATTTTTCAAATTGTTCAAATTTTTCAAATTCCTTCTAATTCTCCTGATACAACTGATATTAATACTACAACTACAACAGATACTACTCCTACTACTACTGCTACTACAACTGATACTACTACAACTGATACTACTACTACTACTACTGATAGTACTACCACTACTACTACTACTAATGATACTACTGCTGCTACTGCTACTACTACTGATGCTACTGCTGGTACTACAACTACTACTGATACTACTACTATTACTACTACTACTACTAGTACTACTGATACTACTACTATTACTACTACTACTACTAGTACTACTGATACTACTACTACTACTACTACTACAAATTCCTTTAAATTCTGCAAATTCCTTCAAATTCTTTAAAAACTGATACTACTACTACTACTGATACTACTCCTACTACTACTGATACTTCTACTACTACTACTGATACTACTACTACTACTACTACTACTGATACTACTACTACTACTGATACTACTACTACTACTGATACTACTGCTGCTACTACTACTACTGATACTACTACTACTACTATTACTACTACTAATACAACTACTACTACTACTAGTACTACTGATACTACTACTACTACTACTACTACTACAAATTCCTTCAAATTCTTTAAAAACTGATACTGCTACTACTACTGATATTACTACTAATACTACTGATACTACTACTATTACTACTAATAATACAACTACTACTACTAGTAGTACTACTGATACTACTACTACTACTACTACAAATTCCTTCAAATTCTTCAAATACCTTCAAATTCCTTCAAATTCTTTAAAAACTACTACTACTACTACTGATACTACTACTACTACTGCTACTACTGCTACTACTACTACTACTACTGATACTACTACTACTACTACTGCTACTACTGATACTACTGATACTACTACTACTACTACTACTGATACTACTACTACTACTACTACAAATTACTTCAAATTGTTCAAATTCTTCAAATTTTTCAAATTCTTTAATATTTTTCAGCTATTTTTTCTCTTCTGCATGGATCTTCTGCATCTTCTCAAATCATTCTGCAGATTAGCATTCTCACTCGCTGTTGCGTAGGAACAGCTTTTTCTAGTTATTATTATTATTATTATTATTATTCCGTCGGCGTGTAACTACTCCCACATACTTCAACCGATTTCAACAATTTTGGTGTCAAAACATTCAGCTCCTTCCCGACATTCCTGCTATATCTCATCATTATTCTAACTTTAATACTTTTTAAAATATTTGTACTTTTTGTGCGTACTTTTCTCCCATTGAAATGAATGCAAATTCCTTCAAATTCTTCAAATTTTTCATATTCCTTCAAATTCCTTCAAATTCTTGTAATCATTCTTATTGTTCAAATTGTTCAAATGGTTCAAATGGTTCAAATTTTTCAGATTTTTCAATTTTTTTCAAATTTTTCAAATTTTTTCAAATTTTTCAAATACTTCAAATACTTCAAATTCTTCATATTTTTCAAATTCCTTCTAATTCTTCTGATACAACTGATATTAATACTACAACTACAACAGATACTACTCCTCCTCCTCCTACTACTACTACAACTGATACTACTACTACTCCTACTACTACTACTACTACTACAACTGATACTACTACTACTGATACTACTACTACTACTACTGATACTACTACCACTACTACTACTACTTATGATACTACTGCTGCTACTGCTACTACTACTGATGCTACTGCTGATACTACAACAACTACTACTGATACTACTACTATTACTACTACTAATACAACTACTACTACTACTAGTACTACTGATACTACTACTACTACTACTAGTACTACTGATACTACTACTACTACTACTACTACTACAAATTCCTTTAAATTCCTTCAAATTCTTTAAAAACTGATACTACTACTACTACTGATACTACTACTACTACTACTGATACTACTACTATTACTACTAATAATACCACTACTACTAGTACTACTGATCCTACTACTACTACTACAAATTCCTTCAAATTCCTTCAAATTCTTTAAAAACTGATACTACTACTACTACTGATACTACTACTATTACTGATACTACTACTATTACTACTAATAATACAACTATTAGTACTACTAGTACTACTGATACTACTACTACTACTACTACAAATTCCTTCAAATTCTTCAAATTCCTTCAAATTCTTTAAAAACTAATACTACTACTACTGATACTACTACTACTACTACTACTACTACTACTACTGCTACTACTGATACTACTGATACTACTACAACTGATACTACTACTACTACTACTACTACTACAAATGACTTCAAATTGTTCAAATTCTTCAAATTTTTCAAATTCTTCAATGTTTTTCAGCTATTTTTTCTCTTCTGCATGGATCTTCTGAATCTTCTCCTCAAATCATTCTGCAGATTAGCATTCTCACTCGCTGTTGCGTAGGAACAGCTTTTTCTAGTTATTATTATTATTATTATTATTATTATTATTATTATTATTCCGTCGGCGTGTAACTACTCCCACATACTTCAACCGATTTCAACAATTTTGGTGTCAAAACGTTCAGCTCCTTCCCAACATTCCTGCTATATCTCATCATTATTCTAACTTTAATACTTTTTAAAATATTTGTACTTTTTGTGCGTACTTTTCTCCCATTGAAATGAATGCAAATTCCTTCAAATTCTTCAAATTTTTCATAATTCTTCAAATTCCTTCAAATTCTTGTAATCATTCTTATTGTTCAAATTGTTCAAATGGTTCAAATGGTTCAAATCTATCAGATTTTTCAAATTTTTTCAAATTTTTCAAATTTTTTCAACTTTTTCAAATACTTCAAATTCTTCAAATTTTTCAAATTCTTCAAATTTTTCAAATTCCTTCCAATTCTTCTGATACAACTGATATTAATACTACTACTACTACAACAGATACTACTCCTCCTCCTCCTACTACTACTACAACTGATACTACTACTACTCCTACTACTACTACTACTACTACAACTGATACTACTACTACTACTACTGATACTACTACCACTACTACTACTACTAATGATACTACTGCTGCTACTGCTACTACTACTGATGCTACTGCTGATACTACTACTATTACTACTACTACTACTCCTACTAGTACTACTGATACTACTACTAGTACTACTACTACTACTACTACAAATTCCTTCAAATTCTTCAAATTCCTTCAAATTCTTTAAAAACTGATACTACTACTACTACTGATACTACTCCTACTACTACTGATACTTCTACTACTACTACTGATACTACTACTACTACTACTACTACTGATACTACTACTACTACTACTACTACTACTACTAATGATACTACTGCTGCTACTGCTACTACTACTGATGCTACTGCTGATACTACAACAACTACTACTGATACTACTACTATTACTACTACTACTACTCATACTACTAGTACTACTGATATTACTACTACTACTACTACTACAAATTCCTTCAAATTCTTCAAATTCTTTAAAAACTGATACTACTACTACTACTGATACTACTCCTACTACTACTGATACTACTCCTACTACTACTGATACTACTACTACTACTACTACTACTACTGATACTACTACTACTACTACTACTACTACTAATGATACTATTGCTGCTACTGCTACCACTACTGCTACTACAACTACTACTGCTACTACTACTATTACTACTACTAATACAACTACTACTACTACTAGTACTACTGATACTACTACTAATACTACTACTACTACAAATTCCTTCAAATTCTTTAAAAACTGATACTATTACTACTACTGATACTACTACTACTGATACTACTACTGTTACTACTACTAATACAACTACTACTACTACTAGTATTACTGATACTACTACTACTACTACTACTACTACTACTACTACTACTACAAATTCCTTCAAATTCTTTAAAAACTGATACTACTACTACTACTGATACTACTACTACTACTACTACTGATACTACTACTATTACTACTAATAATACAACTACTACTACTACTAGTACTACTGATACTACTACTACTACAAATTCCTTCGAATTCTTCAAATTCCTTCAAATTCTTTAAAAACTGATACTACTACTACTACTGATACTACTACAACTACTACTGATACTACTACTATTACTACTAATAATACAACTATTACTACTACTAGTACTACCGATACTACTACTACTACTACTACAAATTCCTTCAAATTCTTCAAATTCCTTCAAATTCCTTCAAATTCTTTAAAAACTAATACTACTACTATTGATACTACTACTACTACTACTACTGCTACTACTGCTACTACTGATACTACTGCTACTACTACTGATACTACTACTACTACTACTGATAGTACTTCTACTACTACTACTACTACTACTACAAATTACTTCAAATTTTTCAAATTCTTCAAATTTTTCAAATTCTTCAATGTTTTTCAGCTATTTTTTCTCTTCTGCATGGATCTTCTGCACCTTCTCCTCAAATCATTCTGCAGATTAGCATTCTCACTCGCTGTTGCGTAGGAACAGCTTTTTCTAGTTATTATTATTATTATTATTATTATTCCGTCGGCGTGTAACTACTCCCACATACTTCAACCGATTTCAACAATTTTGGTGTCAAAACGTTCAGCTCCTTCCCGACATTCCTGCTATATCTCATAATTATTCTAACTTTAATACTTTTTAAAATATTTGTACTTTTTGTGCGTACTTTCTTCCCATTGAAATGAATGCAAATTCCTTCAAATTCTTCAAATTTTTGATATTCCTTCAAATTCCTTCAAATTCTTTTAATCATTCTTATTGTTCAAATTGTTCAAATGGTTCAAATGGTTCAAATCTTTCAGATTTTTCAAATTTTTTCATATTTTTCAAATTTTTTCAAATTTTTCAAATACTTCAAATACTTCAAATTCTTCAAATTTGTCAAATTCTTCAAATTTTTCAAATTCCTTCTAATTCTCCTGATACAACTGATATTAATACTACAACTACAACAGATACTACTCCTACTACTACTACTACTACAACGGATACTACTACAACTGATACTACTACTACTGATACTACTACTACTACTACTGATACTACTACCACTACTACTACTACTAATGATACTACTGCTGCTACTGCTACTACTACTGATGCTACTGCTGGTACTACAACTACTACTGATACTACTACTATTACTACTACTACTACTACTAGTACTACTGATACTACTACTACTACTACTACTACAAATTCCTTTAAATTCTGCAAATTCCTTCAAATTCTTTAAAAACTGATACTACTACTACTACTGATACTACTCCTACTACTACTGATACTTCTACTACTACTACTGATACTACTACTACTACTACTACTACTGATACTACTACTACTACTGATACTTCTACTACTAATGATACTACTGCCACTACTACTACTACTGATACTACTACTACTACTATTACTACTACTAATACAACTACTACTACTACTAGTACTACTGATACTACTACTACTACTACTACTACAAATTCCTTCAAATTCCTTCAAATTCTTTAAAAACTGCTACTGCTACTACTACTGATATTACTACTAATACTACTGATACTACTACTATTACTACTAATAATACAACTACTACTACTACTACTAGTACTACTGATACTACTACTACTACTACTACAAATTCATTCAAATTCTTCAAATACCTTCAAATTCCTTCAAATTCTTTAAAAACTACTACTACTACTACTGATACTACTGCTACTACTGATACTACTGATACTACTACTACTACTACTGATACTACTACTACTACTGCTACTACTGATACTACTACTACTACTACTACTGATACTACTACTACTACTACTACAAATTACTTCAAATTCTTCAAATTCTTCAATTTTTTCAAATTCTTTAATATTTTTCAGCTATTTTTTCTCTTCTGCATGGATCTTCTGCATCTTCTCAAATCATTCTGCAGATTAGCATTCTCACTCGCTGTTGCGTAGGAACAGCTTTTTCTAGTTACTGTGAATGCAGTAGGCATTCACAGTTATTGAGATCCTCTTTCGCCTTTTTACTGTTTAAAGTTTGATTCGCTTCTCCTCCTACAGTTTTTCTCCGATTTCAACCATTCAACTTTTAAACTATTCAGCTTCTTCTGGAATCGATGGCTATATCTTTTTGTACTTTTAACTTTTCAACTTTTTAAAATATTCAGCTTTTTCTGCAAATTTTAAACTTTTTTTTCTCCCATAGGAAATGAATGTAATTCACTAAAATTCCGCTCATTTCAGCTGCTTTTTGACAGCTTACTGCTTCAGCCTACTTTCAGCTAGAAACACCATTCAGCTTTTAAAATGTAGTGATATCTTTCAGCTATTATGGTATATTTCAGCTTTTTCATATCTTTTACCATTTTCATATAGTACCTCCTTAAAATAATTTTGGCTTTTCAAGAAATTCAGCAAATAACATGCGTTGCTATGGTCGTCAAGTGGCAGTTGGTAGAGTGCGCACTCTAGAAATTCAACTAATTCTTCTACTCCGAACAACTTCTTCTCACTCGCTCAATTTTCAACCTATCCACATAAATTATACATCAAAACGTAGGAATTTTTGTCTGGATTCTGGAAATGTAACCCTCATTGGTGTGGCATTTATAGATTTTTCGCAAATCACCTCAGAGCGACACAAACCCGAAACCTCCCCCATTCATTTCCTATGGAGCGGTTTTGAAAAATGACGTCTGAAAATCCAAAACATCACACGTTTTCGCATTGTCGCTACTCCTAAACCGTTTGATGTACAGGCATGAGACTTTCACATATGAATGTCCCAACCCTTCTGGCACTCATAAAAAAGGAATTGTTTGGATAACTGTTACGGTTTTACCGCAGGAACAATTTGTTCGGGAGTAGCGAATGTGCAAATTCCTGAAAACGCTTTTCAGCTGCATTTTCCCACATCATCCACTTTTTTACATCGTCGCTGTGCCTACACCGATTTTTGTACAAACATGAAAATGGGCACCATAGTCCTCAAAAGCCTGCTGATACTCATAGTGAAAGAATTATTCTGATATCTCTTATACTTTTTCAGCTACAGCGATTTGTTCGGGACCGTTTTTAGAGGATTTCTGAAAGTCCATAAAAATCACCTTTATATCATAATTTTTCACGCCTTTATTAAACTTTTTCCAGCAAAAACCGATAGCCTGTCTTCTTCCCCTATCCGTTACGAAATAAACGCAGAAAAAATTACGTCTCTACCATTTACGGATCAGGAGATATGGAGCGTTGTTCGGGGCAAAGTTCTCCATTATAATCCAATGGGACTTATTGTGAGCAAAGTCTCTGCACTTCGGTAGACTGGCCCGCTGCAGGTGTGAGTGAGTTTCCATGACGACGGAACTCTGAGGGCCAGAGGGAGAAGCTCCATTGGGATACAATGGCAACTTTCGACGCCCGCTGCAGCGGCTGTGATTAATGTAGGAATCTGAAATTCGCACAGTCACTTCCTCTTAACATTTTTAAATTTTCAAGTGACTTTCAGCCATGTGTCACTTTTCTGTCCCATTTTGGATTTCACATGCTTTCCTATTGGGCCTTTGCTTCCAACAGGATCTGGCATGATGCCCAGACACGACATAATTGGCCAATACAGCACCACCCACATGTGGGAAATGGCGCTACTGACCATTTTGGTCAAATGTTGAGTTCTGGGCCCAGATGTGGTGAGGCTGAGTTGCTAAAGGAGGCCAATCTGACTCATGACCTTTGGTGACCTTTGGTGACATTAAGTATTGGCACCCTTTTTGAGGCACTTCCCAGTACAGGATTTGGACCAAACTGACAGAGTACACTCACCTGGTGATACTGAACACAACCCTGTTAGCGGCTAACTGTTAGCATGTTGCTAACCGGAAGTAGCTCTAGGAAGGTCCTACAAACTTCTGCTTTACAGAGTCTTTACCTCCTTTATACAGAATGCTCCACTATAAATTTGGGCCACGTCACGTAAAGCATCTCCAAGCTAGGAGGTGTCAAACATCCAATGCTTTTCAATGGGGGCGAAACCCCTTATACTCCCTAGAAATGCAGGCCCACATATGGCTACAGTATATTCAAGTTTGAAATTCTACTTCTGCTTTGTTAAATGATTCAGTGTTTAGAATGAGTTAGGAAATGTTTGGTGCCTTGCCCTCAGTTTTTTCTTCTTCTAATCATTCAGCTATTGTTCTTTCATGTTCAAATTCTTCAACTCTTTCAAATTCTTCAACTTTTTCAACTTCAACTTTTTCAACTTCTTCAATGCTTTTCAGCTATTTTTTCTCTTCTTCAAAGATCTTCTGCATCTTTTGCTCAATCATTCAGCTATCTGCATTCACAGTGCATTTTCGCAGGAAATGCAAATTTTTCTAGTTATTATTATTATTATTATTATTCCGTCGGCGTGTAACTACTCCCACATACTTCAACCGATTTCAACAATTTTGGTGTCAAAACGTTCAGCTCCTTCCCGACATTCCTGCTATATCTCATCATTATTCTAACTTTAATACTTTTTAAAATATTTGTACTTTTTGTGCGTACTTTTTTCCCATTGAAATGAATGCAAATTCCTTCAAATTCTTCAAATTTTTTATATTCCTTCAAATTCCTTCAAATTCTTTTAATCATTCTTATTGTTCAAATTGTTCAAATGGTTCAAATGGTTCAAATCTTTCAGATTTTTCAAATTTTTTCATATTTTTCAAATTTTTTCAAATTTTTCAAATACTTCAAATACTTCAAATTCTTCAAATTTTTCAAATTGTTCAAATCTTTCAAATTCCTTCTAATTCTTCTGATACAACTGATATTAATACTACTACTACAACAGATACTACTCCTAGTACTACTACTACTACTACAACTGATACTACTACTACTGATACTACTACTACTGATACTACTACCACTTCTACTACTACTAATGATACTACTGCTGCTTCTGCTACTACTACTGATGCTACTGCTGATACTACAAGAATTACTACTGATACTACTACTATTACTACTACTATTAGTACTAGTACTACTGATACTACTACTACTACTACTACTACAAATTCCTTCAAATTCTTCAAATTCCTTCAAATTCTTTAAAAACTGATACTACTACTACTACTGATACTACTCCTACTACTACTGATACTTCTACTACTACTACTGATACTACTACTACTACTACTGATACTACTACTACTACTGATACTACTACTACTACTATTACTACTAATGATACTACTGCTGCTACTGCTACTACTACTGCTACTACAACAACTACTACTGCTACTACTACTATTACTACTACTAATACAACTATTACTACTACTAGTAATACTGATACTACTACTACTAATACTACTACTACTACTACAAATTCCTTCAAATTCTTTAAAAACTGATACTACCACTACTACTGATACTACTACTACTACTACTGATACTACTACTATTACTACTAATAATACAACAACTAGTACTACTGATACTACTGATACTACTACTACTACTACTACTACTACTACTACTACAAATTCCTTCAAAGTCTTTAAAAACTGATACTACTACTACTACTGATACTACTACTACTACTACTACTACTACTGACACTACTACGATTACTACTAATAATACAACAACAACTACTACTACTAGTACTACTGATACTACTACTACTACTACTACTGATACTACTACTACTACTACTACTACTGATACTACTGATACTGCTGCTGCTACTGCTACTACTATTGATGCTACTGCTGATACTACAACTACTACTGCTACTACTACTATTACTACTACTAATACAACTACTACTACTACTACTACTACTACTACTACAAATTCCTTCAAATTCTTTAAAAACTGATACTATTACTACTACTGATACTACTACTACTACTGATACTACTATTATTACTACTAATAATACAAGTACTACTATTACTAGTACTACTGATACTACTACTACTACTACTAAAAAGTCCTTCAAATTCTTCAAATTCCTTCAAATTCCTTAAAATTCTTTAAAAACTGATACTACTACTACTGCTACTACTGATACTACTGATACTACTACTACTACTGATACTACTACTACTACTACTACTGATACTACTACTACTCCTACTACTACTACTACAAATTACTTCAAATTGTTCAAATTCTTCAAATTTTTCAAATTCTTTAATATTTTTCAGCTATTTTTTCTCTTCTGCATGGATCTTCTGCATCTTCTCAAATCATTCTGCAGATTAGCATTCTCACTCGCTGTTGCGTAGGAACAGCTTTTTCTAGTTATTATTATTATTATTCCGTACGTTTTTGTGCGTCTAACTACTCCTGCATACTTCAACCGATTTCAACGATTTTCGTACCAAAACGTCCGGCTCGTTCTCGACATTACTGCTATATCTCGTGGTTATGGTACCTTTTATACTTTTTGAAGTATTTGTACTTTTTGTGCGTTTTTTGTTCCCATTGAAATGAATGCAAATTCCTTCAAATTCTTCAAATTTTTCATATTCCTTCAAATTCTTGTAATCGTTCTTAATGTTCAGATTGTTCAAATGGTTCAAATGGTTCAAATCTTTCAAATTTTTCAATTTTTTTCAAATTTTTCAGATTTTTTCAATTTTTTCGAATACTTCAAATTCTTCAAATTCCTTCTAGTTCTTCTAGTTCTTCTGATACAACTGATATTAATACTACTACAACAGATACTACTCCTACTACTACTACTACTACTTCTACTACTACTACTTCTACTACTACAACTGATACTACTACTACTGATACTACTACTACTACTACTGATACTACTACCACTACTACTACTACTAATGATACTACTGCTGCTACTGCTACTACTACTGCTACTACAACAACTACTACTGCTACTACTACTATTACTACGACTAATACAACTACTACCACTACTAGTACTACTGATACTACTACTAATACTACTACTACTACTACTACAAATTGATTCAAATTCTTTAAAAACTGATACTACCACTACTACTGATACTACTACTACTACTACTGATACTACTACTATTACTACTACTAATACAACTAGTACTACTGATTCTACTACTACTACTACAAATTCCTTCAAATTCTTTAAAAACTGATACTACTACTACTACTGATACTACTACTACTACTGACACTACTACTATTACTACTAGTAATACAACAACAACTACTACTACTAGTACTACTGATACTACTACTACTACTACTACTACAAATTCCTTCAAATTCCTCCAATTCCTTCAAATTCCTTAAAAATTGATACTACTACTACTGATACTACTACTACTACTGCTACTACTGATACTACTGATACTACTACTACTACTACTGATACTACTGATACTACTACTACTACTACTGATAGTACTTCTACTACTACTACTACTACTACAAATTCTTCAAATTGTTCAAATTCTTCAAATTTTTCTAATTCTTCAATGTTTTTTAGCTATTTTTTCTCTTCTGCATTGATCTTCTGCATCTTCTCCTCAAATCATTCTGCAGATTAGCATTCTCACTCGCTGTTGCGTAGGAACAGCTTTTTCTAGTCAAGTGAGAATGCTATACAGCATTCTCACTTATTGTTTTCCTGTTTTTCTTTATTTTTATTATTATTATTATTCCGTACGTTTTTCGACGCCTTTCTCGTTCCGCATTTTTCAACCGATTTCAACCATTCTGGTATCAAAACGTTCAGCTCCTTCAGGACATTACTGCTATGACTTTTGGTAATTATAACATTTATAATATTTAAAATATTCAACTTTTTGTGAGTTTTTTCTCTCATTGAAAATGAATGGAGAATCCTTCAAATTCTTCAAATTTTTCAGCTTTTTGACAGCTTACTGCTTCAGCCTACTTTCAGCTAGAAACGCCATTCAACTTTTAAAATGTTCAAATAACCTTCAGCTATCTTCAGCTACTTCAGCTTTTTCATATCTTTTACCATTTTCATATAGTACCTCCTTAAAATAATTTTGGCTTTTTAAGAAATTCAGCAAATAACATGCGTTGCTATGGTCGTCAAGTGGCAGTTGGTAGAGGGCGCACTCTAGAAATTCAACAAATTCTTCTTCTCCAAACAACTTCTTCTCACTCGCTCAATTTTCAAACTATCCACATAAATTATACATCAAAACGTAGGAATTTTTGTCTGGATTCTGGAAATGTAACCATCATTGGTGTGGGATTTATAGATTTTTCGCAAATCACCTCAGAGCGACACTAACCCCAAACCTTCCCCATTCATTTCCTATGGAGCGGTTTTCAAAAATGACACCTGAAAATCTAAAACATCACATGTTTTCGCATCGTCGCTACTCTTAAACCGTTTGATGTACAGGTATGAGACTTTCACACATTCATGTCCAGACCCTTCTGGCGCTCATTTAAAAGGAATTTTGTTGATAAATGTTACGGTTTTGCCGCAGGAACAATTTGTTCGGGAGTAGCGTTTTGGAAAAATGCTTAAACAGGATCAAACTTCCATGCCGCCAAATGAGGCACTTTTCTACATCGTCGCTACTCCTAAACTGTTTGATGTACAGGCATGAGACTTTCACACATTAATGTCCAGACCCTTCTGGCACTCATAAAAAAAGAATTTTGTCGATAGCTGTTACGGATTTGCCGCAGGAACAATTTGTTCGGGAGCAGCGAATGTGCAACATCCCGAAAACGCTTTGGAGCTTCATTCTTCCACATCATCCACTTTTTTACATCGTCGCTGTGCCTACACCGATTTTTGTACAAACATAAAAATGAGCTCCATAGTCCTCAAAAGCCTGCTGATACTCACAGTGAAAGAATTATTTTGATATCTCTTATACTTTTTCAGCTACAGCGATTTGTTCGGGAACCTTTTTAGAGGATTTCTGAAATTCGCTAAAAATTCCCTTTATTTCATAATTTTTTACGCCTTTATTAAACTTTTTCCAGCAAAATCCGATAGCTTATCTTCTTCCCCTATCCGTTACGAAATAAACGCAGAAAAAATTACGTCTCTACCATTTACGGATCAGGAGATATGGAGCGTTGTTCGAGGCAAAGTTCTCCATTATAACCCAATAGGCAGACTGACGCAAAGTGTCTGCTCTTCAGTAGACTGGCCCGCTGCAGGTGTGTGAGTGAGTTTCCATGACGACGGAACTCTGTGAGCCAGAGGACGAGGCTCCATTGAGATAGAATGGCAACTTTCGACACTCACTGCAGTTGCTGTGATTAATGTAGGAATCTGAAATTCGCACAGTCACTTCCTCTTGACATTTTAAAATTTTCAAGTGACTTTCAGCCATGTGTCACTTTTCTGTCCCATTTTGGATTTCACATGCTTTCCTATTGGGCCTTTGCTTCCAACAGGACCTGGCATGATGCCCAGACACGACCCAATTGGCCAATACAGCACCACCCACCTGTGGGAAATGGCGCTACTGACCGTTTTGGTCAAATGTTGAGTTCTGGGCCCAGATGTGGTGAGGCTGAGTTGCTAAAGGAGGCCAATCTAACCCATGAACTTTGGTCACGTTTGGTGACATAAAGTATTGGCACCCCTTTTTGAGGCACTTCCCAGTACAGGATTTGGACCAAACTGACAGAGTACAATCACCCGGTGATACTGAACACAATCTTGTTAGTGGCTAACGGTTAGCATGTTGCTAACCGGAAGTAGCTCTAGGAAGCTCGTACAAACTTCTGCTTCACAGAGTTTGTACTTCCTTTAAAGAGAAAGCTCCACAAGAAATCTGGCCTACGTCGCATAAAGCATCTCCAAGCTATGAGGTGTCAAACATCCAATGCTTTTCAATGGGGGACCAAAGCCCTTATGTTCCCAGAAATGCATGCCCATATATGCCTACAGTATAGCTCTGATGGAAAGTTCAGGCTTTGCATGCAAGAGGTCATGGGATCGAATCCTGTTGTGGGAGATTTAGAGTTTTGGATTATAATCCCCACAGTGTGTATAACAAAACGTGTGCTGATCCCATGAAGTATTTTTTGTACCACCAGCCATTTTGAGTTACCATGGCAACGTTATAAACAACATATTTTCTCCCTATTTGAGGCACATCCCAGTACAGGATTTGGACCAAACTGGCAGAGTACAATCACCGGGTGATACTGAACACAACCATGCTAGCGGCTAACGGTTAGCATGTTACTAACCAGAAGTAGCTTTAGGAAGGTCCTACCAACTTCTGCTTAGCCGGGGTTGTTCTGCCTTTACAGACAAATAGAGGGCTACAGCTGTGAGGGAGTCTCCATGACAACGCTGCTAGCCAGAGGATTCTAGGAGGTCCGTTGACTTAACATGGCACCTTTTGACGGCCACTGCTATGAAGACCGTAGGAAGCTGAAATTCGCAGTGTTACTTGCCGTTAGTATTTTTGACGATACCACGAGGCAGGCGCCTTGCTAAATTTCTTCACAAAATTTCTAGTTGTTCTTAATCTTCAAATTCTTGAATTTTTTTAAATTTTTCAAATTTTTTCAAATTTTTCAAATTCCTTCAACTTTTTTGAAAATTTTCAAATTTTTCAAAATTCTCCAAATTCCTTCAAATATTTCAAATTCTCCAAATTTCTTAACATTTTTAAAATTCTTCAAATTTCTTCAAATATTTCAAATTCTCCAAATTTCTTAACATTTTTAAAATTCTTCAAATTTCTTCAAATATTTCAAATTCTTCAAATTTCTTCAAATTTTTTAAATTCAAATTTCTTCAAATATTTCAAATTCTTCAAATTTTTCAAATTCCTTCAAATTCTTCTATTTCTTCAAATTCTTCAAATATCTTCAAATTCTTATTTTTTTCAAATTCTTCAATTCTGATTTCAATGTTTTCTGCATCTTTTGCTCAATCATTCTGCAGATTAGCATTCTCACTGCTGTTTCGCAAGAACAGCCTTTTCTAGTTATTATTATTATTATTCCGTACGTTTTTGTGCGTCTAACTACTCCTGCATACTTCAACCGATTTCAACGATTTTCGTACCACAACGTCCGGCTCGTTCTCGACATTACTGCTATATCTCATGGTTATGGTACCTTTTATACTTTTTGAAGTATTTGTACTTTTTGTGCGTTTTTTCTTCCCATTGAAATGAATGCAAATTCCTTCAATTTCTTCAAATTTTTCATATTCCTTCAAATTCCTTCAAATTCTTGTAATCGTTCTTAATGTTCAAATTGTTCAAATGGTTCAAATCTTTCAAATTTTTCAATTTTTTTCAAATTTTTCAGATTTTTTCAATTTTTTCGAATACTTCAAATACTTCAAATTCTTCAAATTTTTCAAATTCTTCAAATTCCTTCTAGTTCTTCTAGTTCTTCTGATACAACTTATATTAATTAATACTACTACTACAACAGATACTACTCCTACTACTACTACTTCTACTACTACTACTTCTACTACTACTACTACAACTGATACTACTACTACTACTACTGATACTACTACCAGTACTACTACTACTAATGATACTATTGCTGCTACTGCTACTACTACTGATGGTACTGCTGATACTACAACAACTACTACTGATACTACTACTATTACTACTACTACTAGTACTAGTACTACTGATACTACTACTACTACTACTACTACAAATTCCTTTAATTTCTTCAAATTCCTTCATATTCTTTAAAAACTGATACTACTACTACTACTGATACTACTCCTACTGATACTTCTACTACTACTGATACTACTACTACTACTATTACTACTACTACTACTACTACTACTGATACTACTACTACTACTACTGATACTACTACTACTACTACTACTAATGATACTACTGCTGCTACTGCTACTACTACTGCTATTACAACAACTACTACTGCTACTACTACTATTACTACTACTAATACAACTACTACCACTACTAGTACTACTGATACTACTACTAATACTACTACTACAAATTCCTTCAAATTCTTTAGAAACTGATACTACCACTACTACTGATACTACTACTACTACTACTGATACTACTACTATTACTACTACTAATACAACAACTAGTACTACTGATACTACTGATACTACTACTACTACTAATACAAATTCCTTCCAATTCTTTAAAAACTGATACTAATACTACTACTGATACTACTACTACTACTACTACTGACACTACTACTATTACTACTAATAATACAAGAACAACTACTACTACTAGTACTACTAATACTACTACTACTACTACTACTACAAATTCCTTCAAATTCCTTAAAAACTGATACTACTACTACTGATACTACTACTACTACTGCTACTACTGATACTACTACTACTACTACTGATACTACTGATACTACTACTACTACTACTGATAGTACTTCTACTACTACTACTACTACAAATTACTTCAAATTGTTCAAATTCTTCAAATTTTTCAAATTCTTCAATGTTTTTAGCTATTTTTTCTCTTCTGCATTGATCTTCTGCATCTTCCTCAAATCATTCTGCAGATTAGCATTCTCACTCGCTGTTGCGTAGGAACAGCTTTTTCTAGTTATTATCAGTGAGAATGCTATACAGCATTCTCACTTATTGTTTTCCTGTTTTTCTTTATTATT
The DNA here is from genome assembly GCA_037039145.1 of Fundulus diaphanus. Lineage (NCBI taxonomy): Eukaryota > Metazoa > Chordata > Actinopteri > Cyprinodontiformes > Fundulidae > Fundulus > Fundulus diaphanus. Next base: position 1,302,928 of record CM073140.1, read on the forward strand.
ATTATCAGTGAGAATGCTATACAGCATTCTCACTTATTGTTTTCCTGTTTTTCTTTATTATTATTATCAGTGAGAATGCTATACAGCATTCTCACTTATTGTTTTCCTGTTTTTCTTTATTATTATTATTATTATTATTATTATTATTATTATTATTCCGTACGTTTTTGTGCGTCTAACTACTCCTGCATACTTCAACCGATTTCAACGATTTTGGTACCAAAACGTTCGGCTCGTTCTCGACATTACTGCTATATCTCATGGTTATGGTACCTTTTATACTTTTTAAAGTATTTGTACTTTTTGTGCGTTTTTTGTTCCCATTGAAATGAATGCAAATTCCTTCAAATTCTTCAAATTTTTCATATTCCTTCAAATTCTTTCAAATTCTTATAATCGTTCTTAATGTTCAAATTGTTCAAATGGTTCAAATTGTTCAAATCTTTCAAATTTTTCAATTTTTTTCAAATTTTTCAGATTTTTTCAATTTTTTCGAATACTTCAAATTTTCAAATTCCTTCTAGTTCTTCTGATACAACTGATATTAATACTACTACTACAACAGATACTACTTCTTCTACTACTACTTCTACTACTACTACTTCTACTACTACTACTACTACTACAACTGATACTACTACTATTGATACTACTACTACTACTACTACTGATACTATTACCACTACTACTACTACTAATGATACTCTTGCTGCTACTGCTACTACTACTGATGCTACTGCTGATACTACAACAACTATTACTGATACTACTACTATTACTGCTACTACTACTACTACTAGTACTACTGATACTACTACTACTACAAATTCCTTTAAATTCTTCAAATTCCTTCAAATTCTTTAAAAACTGATACTACTACTACTACTGATACTAGTCCTACTGATACTTCTACTACTACTACTGATATTACTACTACTACTACTACTACTGATATTACTACTACTACTGATACTACTACTACTACTACTACTACTAATGATACTACTGCTGCTACTGCTACTACTACTACTACTACTAATGATACTACTGCTACTACTACTATTACTACTACTAATACAACTACTACCACTACTAGTACTACTGATACTACTACTAATACTACTACTACTACAAATTCCTTCAAATTCTTTAAAAACTGATTCTACCACTACTACTGATACTACTACTACTACTACTGATACTACTACTATTACTACTGATACTACTACTATTACTACTACTAATACAACAACTAGTACTACTGATACTACTGATACTACTACTACTACAAATTCCTTCAAATTCTTTAAAAACTGATACTACTACTACTACTGATACTACTACTACTACTACTACTACTACTACTGACACTTCTACATTTACTACTAATAATACAACAACAACTACTACTACTAGTACTACTGATACTACTACTACTACTACTACAAATTCCTTCAAATTCCTTCAAATTCCTTAAAAACTGATACTACTACTACTGATACTACTACTACTACTGCTACTACTGATACTACTGATACTACTACTACTACTACTGATACTACTGATACTACTACTACTACTACTGATAGTACTTCTACTACGACTACTACTACTACTACAAATTACTTCAAATTCTTCAAATTCTTCAAAATTTTCTAATTCTTCAATGTTTTTTAGCTATTTTTTCTCTTCTGCATTGATCTTCTGCATCTTCTCCTCAAATCATTCTGCAGATTAGCATTCTCACTCGCTGTTGCGTAGGAACAGCTTTTTCTAGTTATTATTATTATTATTATTATTATTCCGTACGTTTTTGTGCGTCTAACTACTCCTGCATACTTCAACCGATTTCAACGATTTTCGTACCAAAACGTTCGGCTCGTTCTCGACATTACTGCTATATCTCATGGTTATGGTACCTTTTATACTTTTTAAAGTATTTGTACTTTTTGTGCGTTTTTTGTTCCCATTGAAATGAATGCAAATTCCTTCAAATTCTTCAAATTTTTCATATTCCTTCAAATTCTTGTAATCGTTCTTAATGTTCAAATTGTTCAAATGGTTCAAATTGTTCAAATCTTTCAAATTTTTCAATTTTTTTCAAATTTTTCAGATTTTTTCAATTTTTTCGAATACTTCAAATACTTCAAATTCTTCAAATTTTTCAAATTCTTCAAATTCCTTCTAGTTCTTCTGATACAACTGATATTAATACTACTACTACAACAGATACTACTCCTTCTACTACTACTTCTACTACTACTACTACTACTACAACTGATACTACTACTATTGATACTACTACTACTACTACTGATACTATTACCACTACTACTACTACTAATGATACTCTTGCTGCTACTGCTACTACTACTGATGCTACTGCTGATACTACAACAACTATTACTGATACTACTACTATTACTACTACTACTAGTAGTAGTAGTACTACTGATACTACTACTTCTACAAATTCCTTTAAATTCTTCAAATTCCTTCAAATTCTTTAAAAACTGATACTACTACTACTACTGATACTACTCCTACTGATACTTCTACTACTACTACTGATATTACTACTACTACTACTACTACTGATATTACTACTACTACTGATACTACTACTAGTACTACTACTACTAATGATACTACTGCTGCTACTGCTACTACTACTGCTACTACAATAACTACTACTGCTACTACTACTATTACTACTGCTAATACAACTACTACCACTACTAGTACTACTACAAATTCCTTCAAATTCTTTAAAAACTGATTCTACCACTACTACTGATACTACTACTACTACTACTGATACTACTACTATTACTACTGATACTACTACTATTACTACTACTAATACAACAACAACTAGTACTACTGATACTACTGATACTACTACTACTACTACTACAAATTCCTTCAAATTCTTTAAAAACTGATACTACTACTACTACTGATACTACTACCACTACTACTACTACTGACACTTCTACTATTACTACTAATAATACAACAACAACTACTACTACTAGTACTACTGATACTACTACTACTACTACTACAAATTCCTTCAAATTCCTTCAAATTCCTTAAAAACTGATACTACTACTACTGATACTACTACTACTGCTACTACTGATACTACTGATACTACTACTACTACTACTGATACTACTACTACTACTACTGATAGTACTTCTACTACTACTACTACTACTACTACAAATTACTTCAAATTCTTCAAATTCTTCAAAATTTTCTAATACTTCAATGTTTTTTAGCTATTTTTTCTCTTCTGCATTGATCTTCTGCATCTTCTCCTCAAATCATTCTGCAGATTAGCATTCTCACTCGCTGTTGCGTAGGAACAGCTTTTTCTAGTTATTATTATTATTCCGTACGTTTTTGTGCGTCTAACTACTCCTGCATACTTCAACCGATTTCAACGATTTTCGTACCAAAACGTTCGGCTCGTTCTCGACATTACTGCTATATCTCATGGTTATGGTACCTTTTATACTTTTTAAAGTATTTGTACTTTTTGTGCGTTTTTTGTTCCCATTGAAATGAATGCAAATTCCTTCAAATTCTTCAAATTTTTCATATTCCTTCAAATTCTTGTAATCGTTCTTAATGTTCAAATTGTTCAAATGGTTCAAATTGTTCAAATCTTTCAAATTTTTCAATTTTTTTCAAATTTTTCAGATTTTTTCAATTTTTTCGAATACTTCAAATACTTCAAATTCTTCAAATTTTTCAAATTCTTCAAATTCCTTCTAGTTCTTCTGATACAACTGATATTAATACTACTACTACAACAGATACTACTCCTTCTACTACTACTTCTACTACTACTACTTCTACTACTACTACTACTACTACAACTGATACTACTACTATTGATACTACTACTACTACTACTACTGATACTATTACCACTACTACTACTACTAATGATACTCTTGCTGCTACTGCTACTACTACTGCTACTACAATAACTACTACTGCTACTACTACTATTACTACTACTAATACAACTACTACCACTACTAGTACTACTGATACTACTACTAATACTACTACTACAAATTCCTTCAAATTCTTTAAAAACTGATTCTACCACTACCACTGATACTACTACTACTACTACTGATACTACTACTATTACTACTGATACTACTACTATTACTACTACTAATACAACAACTAGTACTACTGATACTACTGATACTACTACTACTACTACTACTACTACAAATTCCTTCAAATTCTTTAAAAACTGATACTACTACTACTACTGATACTACTACTACTACTACTACTACTACTACTACTACTACTGACACTTCTACTATTACTACTAATAATACAACAACAACTACTACTACTAGTACTACTGATACTACTACTACTACTACTACTACAAATTCCTTCAAATTCCTTAAAAACTGATACTACTACTACTGATACTACTACTACTACTGCTACTACTGATACTACTGATACTACTACTACTACTACTGATACTACTGATACTACTACTACTACTACTGATAGTACTTCTACTACTACTACTACTACTACAAATTACTTCAAATTCTTCAAATTCTTCAAAATTTTGTAATTCTTCAATGTTTTTTAGCTATTTTTTCTCTTCTGCATTGATCTTCTGCATCTTCTCCTCAAATCATTCTGCAGATTAGCATTCTCACTCGCTGTTGCGTAGGAACAGCTTTTTCTAGTTATTATTATTATTATTCCGTACGTTTTTGTGCGTCTAACTACTCCTGCATACTTCAACCGATTTCAATGATTTTCGTACCAAAACGTTCAGCTCGTTCTCGACATTACTGCTATATCTCATGGTTATGGTACCTTTTATACTTTTTAAAGTATTTGTACTTTTTGTGCGTTTTTTGCTCCCATTGAAATGAATGCAAATTCCTTCAAATTCTTCACATTTTCATATTCCTTCGAATTCCTTCAAATTCTTGTAATCGTTTTTATTGGTCAAATTGTTCAAATGGTTCAAATGGTTATAATCTTTCAATTTTTTCAAATTTTTTCAAATTTTTCACATTTTTTCAAAATTTTCAAATACTTCAAATTCTTCAAATTTTTCAAATTCTTCAAATTCCTTGTAGTTCTTTTGATACAACTGATATTAATACTACTACTACAACAGATACTACTCCTACTACTACTACTACTACTATTACTACTACTACTGATACTACTACTACTACTACTGATACTACTACTACTACTACTAATGATACTACTGCTGCTACTACTACTGATGCTACTGCTGATACTACAACAACTACTACTGATACTACTGCTGATACTACAACTACTACTGATACTACAAATATTACTACTACTAATACAACTACTACTACTACTCGTACTACTACTACTGATACTACTACTACTACTGATACTACTACTACTCTAATGATACTACTGCTGCTACTGCTACTACAACAACTACTACTACTACTACTACTATTACTACCACTAATACAACTACTACTACTAGTAGTACTACTGATACTACTACTACTACTACTACTAGAAATTCCTTCAAATTCTTTAAAAACTGATACTACTACTACTACTGATACTTCTACTACTACTACTGATACTTCTACTACTACTACTACTACTACTATTACTACTACTACTGCTGCTGATACTACTACTACTACTACTGATACTACTACTACTACTACTACTAATGATACTACTGCTGCTACTGCTACTACAACAACTACTACTGCTACTACTACTATTACTACTACTAATACAAAAACTACTACTACTAGTACTACTGATACTACTACTACTACGACTACTACTACTACTACTACAAATTCCTTCAAATTCTTTAAAAACTGATACTACTACTACTACTGATACTACTACTACTACTACTGATACTACTACTATTACTACTACTAATAAAACTACTACTACTACTAGTACTACTGATACTACTACTACTACTACTACTACAAATTCCTTCAAATTCTTCAAATTCCTTCAAATTCTTTAAAAACTGATACTACTACTACTACTGATACTTCTACTACTACTGATATTACTACTGCTACTACTGATACTACTACTACTACTACTACTACTGCTGCTGATACTACTACTACTACTGACACTACTACTACTACTAATGATACTACTGCTGCTACTGCTACTACTACTGCTACTACAACAACTACTACTGCTACTACTACTATTACTACTACTAATACAACTACTACTACTACTAGTACTACTGATACTACTACTACTACAAATTCCTTCAAATTCTTCAAATTCCTTCAAATTCTTTAAAAACTGATACTACTACTACTACTACTGATACTACTCCTACTAATACTGATACTACTACTATTACTACTACTAATACAACTACTACTACTAGTAGTACTACTGATACTACTACTACTACTACAAATTCCTACAAATTCTTTAAAAACTGATACTACTACTACTACTACTGATACTACTACTACTACTACTACTGATACTACTACTATTACTACTAATAATACAACTACAACTATTACTAGTACTGATACTACTACTACTACTACAAATTCCTTCTAATTCTTCAAATTCCTTCAAATTCTTTAAAAACCGATACTACTACTACTGATACTACTACTACTACTGCTACTACTACTAGTACTACTACTACTACTACTACTACTGATACTACTAATACTACTGATACTAGTACTACTACTACTACAAATTACTTCAAATTGTTCAAATTCTTCAAATTTTTCAAATTCTTCAATGTTTTCAGCTATTTTTTCTCTTCTGCATGGATCTTCTGCATCTTCTCCTCAAATCATTCTGCAGATTAGCATTCTCACTCGCTGTTGCGTAGGAACAGCTTTTCTAGTTATTATTATTATTATTCCGTCGGCGTCTAACTACTCCCGCATACTTCAACCAATTTCAACAATTTTGGTGTCAAAACGTTCGGCTCGTTCCCGGCATGCCTGCTATATCTCATGGTTATGCTAACTTTTATACTTTTTAAAATATTTCACTTTTTGTGCGTTTTTGGTTGCTCCCATTGAAATCAATGCAAAATCCTTCAAATTCTTCAAATTTTTCATATTCCTTCAAATTCCTTCAAATTCTTGTAATCATTCTTATTATTCAAATTGTTCAAATGGTTCAAATCTTTCAGATTTTTCAATTTTTTTCAAATTTTTCAATTTTTTTCAAATTTTTCAAATATTTCAAATACTTCAAATTCTTCAAATTTTTCAAATTCCTTCTAATTCTTCTGATACAACTGATATTAATACTACTACTACAACAGATACTACTCTTACTACTACTACTACTACTACTACTGATACTACTACTACTGATACTACTACTACTGATACTACTACTACTACTACCACTACTACTACTACTAATGCCACTACTGCTTCTACTACTGATGCTACTGCTGATACTACAACAACTACTACTGATACTACTACTATTACTACTACTACTACTACTACTACTAGTACTACTGATACTACTACTACTACTACTACAAATTCCTTCAAATTCTTCAAATTCCTTCAAATTCTTTAAAAACTGATACTACTACTACTACTGATACTACTCCTACTACTACTGATACTTCTACTACTACTACTGATACTACTGATAATACTACTACTACTGATACTACTACTACTACTACTGATACTACTACTACTACTACTAATGATACTACTAATGATACTACTGCTGCTACTGCTACTACAACAACTACTACTGCTACTACTACTATTACTACTACTAATACAACTACTACTACTAGTTCTACTGATACTACTACTACTACTACTACTACAAATTCCTTCAAATTCTTTAAAAACTGATACTACTACTACTACTGATACTACTACTACTACTACTGATACTACTACTATTACTACTACTATTACAACTACTACTGCTACTAGTACTACTGATACTACTACTACTACTACTACTACAAGTTCCTTCAAATTCTTTAAAAACTGATACTACTACTACTACTAGTGATATTACTACTACTACTACTGATACTACTACTATTACTACTAATAATACAACAACTACTACTACTACTACTACTGATACTACTACTACTACTACTACAAATTCCTTCAAATTCTTCAAATACCTTCAAATTCCTTCAAATTCTTTAAAAACTAATACTACTACTACTGATACTACTGATACTACAACTACTACTACTACTACTACTACTGATACTACTACTACTAGTACTACTGATACTACTACTACTACTACAAATACCTTCAAATTCCTTCAAATTCTTTAAAAACTAATACTACTACTACTGATACTACTACTACTACTAATGATACTCTTGCTGCTACTGCTACTACTACTGATGCTACTGCTGATACTACAACAACTACTACTGATACTACTACTATTACTACTACTACTACTACTAGTACTACTGATACTACTACTACTACAAATTCCTTTAAACTCTTCAAATTCCTTCAAATTCTTTAAAAACTGATACTACTACTACTACTGATACTAATCCTACTGATACTTCTACTACTACTACTGATACTACTACTACTACTACTACTACTGATATTACTACTACTACTATTACTACTAATGATACTACTGCTGCTACTGCTACTACTACAACAACTACTACTGCTACTACTACTACTAATACAACTACTACCACTACTAGTACTACTGATACTACTACTAATACTACTACTACTACTACAAATTCCTTCAAATTCTTTAAAAACTGATACTACCACTACTACTGATACTACTACTACTACTACTGATACTACTACTATTACTACTACTAATACAACAACTAGTACTACTGATACTACTGATACTACTACTACTACTACTACTACTACTACTACTACTACAAATTCCTTCAAATTCTTTAAAAACTGATACTACTACTACTACTGATACTACTACTACTACTACTACTACTGACACTACTACTATTACTACTAATAATACAACAATAACTACTACTACTAGTAGTACTGATACTACTACTACTACTACTACAAATTCCTTCAAATTCCTCAAATTCCTTCAAATTCTTTAAAAACTGATAATACTACTACTGATACTACTACTACTACTGCTACTACTGATACTACTGATACTACTACTACTACTACTGATACTACTGATACTACTACTACTACTACTGATAGTACTTCTACTACTACTACTACTACAAATTACTTCAAATTGTTCAAATTCTTTAAATTTTTCTAATTCTTCAATGTTTTTTAGCTATTTTTTCTCTTCTCAGTATTTGTACTTTTTGTGCGTTTTTTGCTCCCATTGAAATTAATGCAAATTCCTTCAAATTCTTCAAATTTTTTATATTCCTTCAAATTCCTTCAAATTCTTGTAATCGTTCTTATTGTCCAAATTGTTCAAATGGTTCAAATCTTTCAAATTTTTCAATTTTTTCAATTTTTTCAAATTTTTCAAATACTTCAAATTCTTCAAATTTTCCAAATTCTTCAAATTCCTACTAGTTCTTCTGATACAACTGATATTAATACTACTACTACAACAGATACTACTCCTACTACTACTACTACTCCTACTACTACTACTACTCCTACTACTACTACTACTACTGATACTACTACTACTACTAGTTCTGATACTACTGCTGCTACTGCTACTACTATTGATGCTACTGCTGATACTACAACAACTACTACTGATACTACTACTATTACTACTACTAATACAACAACTACTACTTTTTTCCAGAATTCTGATGCTAAACAAATGGCTGGAAAAAACATGCAAACAAACAACTGTAACCTTCATAGACAACTTTAACATCTTTTGGGAAAGAAGACATCTGTTCAACAGAGATGGTTTCTCTCTAAATAGGTCAGGTGCAAAACGGCTGATTTCCAACATCTTCTATTCTGTGAACCATGCGTCATCAGCTTTGTTCCACAACACAGTTCATCCAGTGCCAAAACAAATGATAAGCCCAGTGCAGCCCGAACAAGCCAAGATAAAGATGGCCAGAAAGATGACACAGAAAGAGGCTTCGTCAGAGCTACAGGAGGATCCATCCCAGATCTCAGCAGGACAAAGAGAGGACCAAGAACCTCCACGAACACCAGTCCAGACTTCACCCGCCTCCCCTTCTTCTCCACAAAGCCCAGAGGTTCCTTTTCTGGAATTTTCTCCCAACATGAACAAAGTATTTAAGATTGGCCTACAGATTACATCCTCTCCACATACCCACAGCTCTGTGACTAAACCAGCATCTTCCAAAGGCTGCAGAACCCCAGATCCTCCTCTACGTATCACGGAACATGCCTGTCCTCAAGACCTTCAGATTACTTCGCTGTGATGCACAGCGGGCCCTCGCTGCACGTTTATCAGACATGACAGTTCCCAGAATCAGCTTGGGTCTTTTGCCGGGGATTATGGAATATCTGTGATGATACGTGGCAGAAAAAAGAAAAACAAAAGGATAAACAGGAACAAATACTTGAAAGTCATAAACTGTCAGATGCAACCTGCCACAGAGACATCATCAACCACTAAGTCATATAAACTAGGTTTATTAAACATTAGATCTTTGTCAGGAAAATCCCTTTTAATTAATGACTTTATTATTGACAATAATCTTGATGTAATGTTTTTAACAGAAACATGGTTACATGAATCTAACGAAGCAGCTATTCTATTAGAGACAACTCCTCCAAACTACAATTTCCTTTGTGAGAGCAGACAGCAAAGGAAAGGTGGAGGAGTAGCAACATTGTTTAATGATTCACTAAAGTGTAAAAAGGTGTTTTTGGGAAAATTTGACTCTTTTGAACATTTAGCTCTCCAGGTAAAGAGCCCAGTACGAACTATGTTTCTGAATGTTTACAGGCCTCCTAAGTCCACATCAAACTTTTTTAATGATTTTAGTGACCTTCTGTCTGTGATATGTGTTGATTATGACTGTTTAATTATTGTGGGAGACTTCAACTTTCACGTTGACAACCCTGAAGACAGAAGTGCAAAAGAACTGTGTGACACACTTAGAAACTTTAATTTAACTCAGCATGTTAAACAGCCAACACACAAGCAGGGACATATTTTAGACTTGATCATCACTAAAGGTCTAAACATTTCACAGGTCAATGTAACTGATGTTGCCTTATCCGATCACTTCTCCGTTACGTTTGAATGTATCATTACCAGTGACTCATTTAGCCAAAGGGACATCATAAGAAAACGCACCTTTAAGGACAATGCCACAGAAACTTTTATTCAAGCTTACTCTGCTACCTCAACCTTGGGCTGCAACTCAATAGATGAGCTAGTAGCTAACTTTCATTCTAAAGTCTCAGACATCATTGACTGCATTGCTCCAGTCAAAGTGAAGGTTTTTTCCGGGAAGAAAAAATCTCCTTGGAGAAATGCTCCAGCAGTTAGAGGTGAAAAAAGGGAATGTAGGAAAGCTGAACGCAGGTGGAGAAAGAACAGACTCCAGGTTCACTATGACATCTATAAAGAGAGACTTTACAGATATAACTTACAACTGAAAAACGCAAGAGAATCTTTCTTCTCAGAGATCATCAAGAAAAACATTAATAATGCTCGTGTCTTATTTGCCACAGTCGACAGATTAACAAATCCTCCTGTGTCAGTGGCTTCCGAACTCCACTCCACCAGGGCCTGCAACGAATTTGCTAACTTCTTTACTGAAAAAATTCAAAAGATTAGAGGATCAGTTTGTACATCCATACTAAGTTCAGTACCAAAGTTGTCTCCTACCAGAATTGATTTTGACCAAATGTCCCAATTCAGCCAAATAAACCACAAAAGCTTAGAGCAGATCATTCAGCAGCTAAGTTCCTCCTCAAGCTGCCTTGATGTTCTACCCACAGCTTTCTTTAAAAAAGTTTTACCTGTCATAGCGTCTGATTTGACTCAGATAATAAACACGTCCCTTCTGTCAGGTGTTTTCCCCCAGTCCCTAAAAACAGCAATTATCAAACCACTGCTGAAAAAGAACAATTTAGACAAACTTCTACTCCAGAACTACAGGCCCATCTCAAACCTCCCCTTTATCAGTAAGATTATTGAAAAAGCTGTGTTTCAACAATTAAACACCTTCTTAACAACGACCAGCCGCTTTGACGTTTTCCAGTCTGGTTTCCGTGCTCACCACAGCACAGAGACCGCCCTTATCAAGGTGTTTAATGATATCCATATAAATACAGACTGTGGAAGAACCACCGTGCTGGTTCTATTGGACCTCAGTGCAGCATTTGATACCGTCGATCACTCCATCCTGTTAGAGCGCTTGGAAAACTGGGTCGGCCTCTCTGGTACAGCACTCCACTGGTTTAAATCCTACTTAAAGGACAGGGACTTTTTTGTGTCAGTAGGTAACTTTACATCCCAGACGACAAAAATTACATGTGGGGTTCCCCAATGGTCCATCCTGGGTCCCCTCCTTTTCAATATCTACATGCTCCCTCTAGCTCAGATAATAAAAAACAAAAACATCAGCTACCATAACTATGCAGACAACACACAGCTCTACATCACCATGTCACCAGGTGACTATGGACCAGTTCAAGCACTGAGTAAATGCCTTGTAGAAATCAATACGTGGATGTGCCAAAATTTTCTTCAATTGAATAAAAACAAAACAGAAGTAATAATATTTGGACCAATAGAGGAGAGATCAAAGGTTAGCACACAGGTTCAGCTGCTTCAGCTAGGAACCACTGATCAGGCCCGAAATCTGGGTGTAGTGATGGACTCAGACCTGAACCTCCAAAAGCATCTAAAGACAGTTACAAGGTCGGCTTTCTATCACCTGAGGAACATTTCCAGGATTAAAGGACTAATGTCTCAGAAGGATCTGTAAAAACTAATCCATGCGTTTATATTTAGTAGAATTGATTACTGCAACGGTGTTTTCACAGGTCTTCCCAAAAAGTGGATCAGACAGCTGCAGCTGATCCAGAACGCTGCTGCCCGCGTCCTCACTAAGACTAAGAAAGTAGAGCACATCACCCCAGTTCTAAAGTCCTTACACTGGCTCCCTGTATCTCAGAGAATAGACTTTAAAATACTTCTGTTGGTCTATAAATCCCTAAATGGCTTAGCACCTAAATACATCCCAGATTTGTTATCAGCGTATCAACCATCCAGGCCATTAAGGTCTTCTGGCTCCAGCCTGCTCTGCATACCTAGAACCAGAACTAAACAAGGAGAAGCAGCATTTAGTTCCTATGCTCCACTTATCTGGAACAAACTTCCAGAAAACTGTAAAAGTGCTGAAAGCCTGAGTTCCTTTAAATCAAGATTAAAAACACATTTGTTTAAAATTGCCTTTGACTGTTCTAGTTAAACAGTTTTACTGTTTTTAATGTTCTTTTTTGTTACTACATTCTATCCCTACTTGCTTTTATTCTATTTTCTATCTACATTTTATTATTTTGCTATATCTTAATCATGTAAAGCACTTTGTATTGTCTTGTACTGAATTGTGCTATATAAATAAATTTGCCTTGCCTTGCCTTGCCTACTAGTACTACTGATACTACTACTACTACTACTACTACAAATTCCTTCAAATTCTTCAAATTCCTTCAAATTCTTTAAAAACTGATACTACTACTACTACTGATACTACTACTACCACTACTACTGATACTACTACTACTACTGATACTACTACTACTACTACTACTGATACTACTTCTACTACTACTGATACTACTACTACTACTACTACTACTACTACTACAAATTCCTTCAAATTCTTTAAAAACTGATACTACTACTATTACTACTACTAATACAACAACTACTACTACTACTACTACTACTACTGATACTACTACTACTACTACTACTAATGATACTACTGCTGCTACTGCTACTACTACTGATACTACAACTACTACTGATACTACTACTATTACTACTACTAATACAACTACTACTACTACTAGTACTACTGATACTACTACTACTACTACTACTACTACTACTAGTGATACTACTGCTGCTACTGCTACTACTACTGATGCTACTGCTGATACTACAACAACTACTGCTGATACTACTACTATTACTACTACTAATACAACTACTACTACTACTAGTACTACTGATACTACTACTACTACTACTACTACTGATACTACTACTAATACTAATGATACTACTGCTGCTACTGCTACTACAACTACTACTGCTACTACAACTACTGCTACTACGAATACAACTACTACTACTACTAGTACTACTGATATTATTACTATTACTACTACTACTACAAATTACTTCAAATTCTTCAAATTCCTTCAAATTCTTTAAAAACTGATACTCCTACTACTATTGACACTTCTACTACTACTACTACTGATACTACTACTACTGATACTACTATTACTACTACTTCTGATACTTCTACTACTACTGATACTACTACTACTACTACTACTACTGATACTACTACTACTACTGATACTACTACTACTACTGATAGTACTACTATTACTACTACTAATACAACTACTACTACTACTAGCACTACTGATACTACTACTACTACTACTAATTCCTTCGAATCCTTCAAATTCCTTCAAATTCTTTAAAAACTGATACAACTACTACTACTGATACTACTGATACTACTACTACTACTACTACTATTACTACTACTGATACTACTACTACTACTACTACTACTACTGATACTACTACTACTACTACTACTACTGCTACTACTGATACTACTACTACTACTACTACTACTACTACTGATACTACTACTACTACTACTACTACTACTACTGATACTACTACTACTACTACTACTACTACTACTACTACTACTACTACTAGTACAACAACTACTACTGCTACTACTATTATTACTACTACTAATACAACTACTACTACTACTAGTAGTACAACTGATACTACTACTACTACTAGTACTACTACTACAAAATTCCTTTGAATTCTTTAAAAACTGATACTACTACTACTACTGATACTACTACTACTACTGATACTACTACTATTACTACTACTAATACAACTACTACTAGTACTACTGATACTACTACTACTACAAATTCCTTCAAATTCTTAAAATTCCTTCAAATTCTTCAAAAGGGTTGCAGGTTCGATCCCTCACACTGACTGTCTCTGTCGTTGTGTCCTTTGGCAAGACACTTCACCCACATTGCCTGCTGGCGGTGGTCAGAGGGCCCGGTGGCACCGGTGCATGGCAGCCTCGCCTCTGTCAGCCTGCCCCAGGGCAGCTGTAGCTACTAACATAGCTCACCACCGTCAGGGTGTGAGTGTGTGTGAATGGGTGAATGACTGAACTGTAGTGTAAAGTGCTTTGGAGGTCATCAAGACTAGTTAAAGCGCTATACAAGTACAAGCCATTTACCATAACAATAATTTTGATCTTACAAAACACAGGCATCTCAAATGCAACCTAATGCAGATAATGAAGTTACGGCAGTGCTCTGTACCATGATGTTTTATCCACTTTGCAGAAAACACACTGGTAGACAATGCTGCTTCAGAAGCAGCATTTAGTTCCTATGCTCCACTTATCTGGAACAAACTTCCAGAAAATAAAGGTAAAGGTGCGGAAAGCCTGAGTTCCTTTAAATCAAGATTAAAAACACATTTGTTTAGGATTGCCTTCAACTGTTCTAGTTAACTGAATCACCACTTTTTTGTTCTAATTTCTATCTACATTTTATTCCTACTTGCTTTTATTCTGTTTTAATTTGCTATATTTTAATCATGTAAAGCACTTTGCATTGTCCCTGTACTGAATTGTGCTATATAAATAAATTTGCCTTGCCTTGCCTTGCCTTCAAATTTGGAAGCAATCTCTGAACCTTCTTTCAAATCATAAAGTGTCACCATCTGGTCCTAAAATTAATTTTTGCTTGCTAAAGGCCTCCTGATACATTGCCATAAAACTTTTGTGCTTTTTGGCCAACGCTTGGTAACATTTTTAAAGCTTTTTAATTGTTTCTTAAAAGAAATTATTTTTAACTTCATACCTCATGCACCATGTGCAGAAATGGGCCGATATTTCTTATAGTACGAGGATAGTGTATCATAAAGTGATGCTTTGGTAAGAAATTGATTGTAGGAAATAACTACTTGAAGAGCCAATGATCAATGATTAAATATTTGAGATAAATGGTCATTCCTTCAGAAAGGATTGGTGAAAATACAATGTTAATGTGCAAAAGCAAAAGTAGAAGATGCCAGTGCTTGTCATCTGACTCTATTAAATCACCAAAGAGCAAAGGCATATTACATTATGAGCGCCAAGATTGTATGGCATTTAACCCCAAATCATTACTTCCATCAAACAACTTGACTCTAGGTGGACAGTTTCGCTGCAGATTGTAACCATAGTCGAAGGCATGTATTCTATCAGCGGGTTGTTCAGCATTTAGGAAGTTTTCCTGAATGTAATGAAGGACAAGTTTGACTTAAAACCGAGCAACTCCCTCTAAAATATTGTGCATTATATCTACAGAAAAGTTGTTGGCTGTGTTGAAATACTTAAGTGAATTTAGTGGACAAATGAGTTTGACACACTGATCTCTATTTATTCACTGGACTGCTGATAGGCCCGAAAAACTGAAGTTACTGGCCACCATCTTGCTACTCCCTACTCTCACAGAATCTTATAGGATTTGGCTGCAACAACAAAGCAGTTTTCTGGCTGTGGGAAAACGTTTCACAGGTAATTTTACAGTCAGTGGATGTACTAACACTATCAAGCACTGAGAAAGTCATGTGCTGAAATATTGTTATATGTATATGTATATATATATATATATATATATATATATATATATATATATATATATATATATATATATATATATATATATATATGTATGTATGTATGTATGTTTGTATATATATATATATATATATATATGTGTGTATATATATAAATAACATAAATAATAATAATGAGGGCTGCACAGTGGCGCAGTGGGTAGCGCTGTTGCCTTGCAGCAAGAAGGTCCTGGGTTCTGCATGGGTTCTGCATGGAGTTTGCATGTTCTCCCTGTGCATGCGTGGGTTCTCTCCGGGTACTCCGGCTTCCTCCCACAGTCCAAAAACATGACTGTTAGGTTAATTGGCTTCTCCAAATTGTCCTTAGGTGTGAGTGTGTGTTTGTGTGTGAATGGTTGTTTGTCCTGTTTGTCTCTCTGTGTTGCCCTGCAACAGACTGGCGACCTGTCCAGGGTGAACCCCGCCTCTCGCCCAGTGAACGCTGGAGATAGGCACCAGCAACCCCCGCGACCCCATGAGGGATTAAGCGGTTTGGAAGATGGATGGATAAATAATAATGATGAATTTTATTTAAAAGGCGCCTTTCTGGACACTCAAGGTCACCGTACAAGAGGATAAAAACACAATGTTAGAAACAGTCAATACACAGAATAAAAACCATTTTAAAAAATACAAAGGCTGGGACAGGGAAATTGATATTAAAGAGAATAGGCATTCTACATGCAAAATATTTCAGCACATGACTTTCTCAGTACTTGAAAGTGTTAGTATATAACATAAAAGTATATGGCATTTGACATTTTAAAAGTCTTAAGCCCCCCTCAACATGAGAAAATCATCTTGTTCGATGCTGTAGCGCACGTATTCCCTAGTTACTGGAGGAAAATAGGGAGTACCAATATGGCAGCTGGTGGCTTCACAGCGACGTGTACTACCAATGGCGAATCAGCAATCCAGTGAATAAATAGAGATCAGTGGTTTGACACCATATGTGTGAGGTAGTGTAGGATCTGTTTGTATTGTTTAACAGTGCTGTTTGTGCATCTCAAAAGTTCTTAATACAACTTCTGGATCGTCCTCACAGAACACAGTTTGAAAATAATATTTTTCAAGGAGACAGAAACGACAACAATATCAAGCCCCAAATGACTCCACAAAGCCAAACAAAGTATGCAACCCAAGATTATCACCGGCAATGTTCCCCCTAATTTTTCATGTATCTGAGCAAACACACAAACTCCATGAGCAATCACTTGACCTCTGTGAGCAACATCTTGCACTCTGAGGCTACATTACGGCTGTCCGAAACCTGAGATTATATCAAGCTACATGGCTTACTAAAAGAATCAAGTTACAGCAATGATTTCTGTTAGATTACTTAGTTTAGATAAAACTGATTTAGCCAGATTACATGAAAAAGACAAAAATCTTGTCATATTTTCATTTCAGAGTACTGGTCCTGATAAGGAAAAACTTAGAGATGTGCATATCTTTCAGAGTTCCAATTTTATTGCCATTAAATAATTTACATTTTCTGCAGTGAGATTTAGCACCAGCATGTAGTGCTGCGTGCAGCCTCTCTTCCGTCAGTCTGCTCCAGGACAGCTGTGGCTACTAACATAGCTCTCCACCGTCAGGGTGTGAATACACATAGTCTGAATCTATGTGTATGATTGTATATATGTGTTTTAATTTAGTTGTTTTTGTAAATTGTTTTGCTCCAATATAGAATCTAACAGTATGAATCCAAAAATACATGATCTTCAGTATGTTACATAAATTACCAAAGAAAGGTCTTAAAATTGCCCATATTAACATATTGATTGAACACATGATTTAACAGACAAATTGCAACCAAATAATTTGCACATATTGGCAGTGTCGGAAACTTATGTAGACTCTACATTTGATGATGCAACTTTAAGGATTGATGGATACAACATTTTTAGGAATGACAGGAATATATATGGAGGAGGAGTTGCCATCTATATACAGAATCATATACATGTTCAAGTGATGCCAGAATAACTTCAATACTATTCTAGTATTGAAGTTATTTGGTTAAAAGTTAGTCTGAAACATCTAAAACCAATACTTATAGGGTGCTGTTACAGGCCTTCAAATGCGAATAGTGAATATTTGGACAAAATATGTTATATGTTAGATCATGTTAGTAGTATGAATATAGAAATTTATTTGATGGCTGATTTCAACATAGATTGGAATTCTTCTGACTGTCCGAGGAAAAGCAAATTAATGTGCACAGCAATAGCATGTGGATTATCACAGATAATCAATAAACCGACAAGAATATGTACAAAAAAGGATGGTACTCGATTAGCTTCCTGTATTGACCATATGTTTATAAATAGACTACAAATGTGCTCAAATAGCTTATTGTGCCAGTTGGTTTTAGTGACCACAATCTTATTGCAATTGTAAGAAAAACAAAAGTTCCTAAATCGGATTCAAAAATAATAACAGAACAGCTTTTTCTAGTCAAGTGAGAATGCTATTCACCATTCTCACTTATTGTGTTCCTTCAGGTCTTGATTATTATTCCGTACGTTTTTCGGCATCTAACTACTCCTGCATACTTCAACCGATTTAAACAATTTTCATATCAAAATGTTCAGCTCATTCACGACATTACTGCTATGTCTTTTGGTAATTATAACTTTTATAATATTTAAAATATTTAACTTTTTGTGAGTTTTTTGCTCTCATTGGAATTGAATGGATAATCCTTCAAATTCTTCAAATATTTCAGCTTTTTGACAGCTTACTGCTTCAGCCTACTTTCAGTTAGAAATGCCATTCAACTTTTAAAATGTAGTGATATCTTTTGTCTATAATGGTATATCTCAGCTTTTTCATATATTTTACCATTTTCATATAGTACCTCCTTAAAATAATTTTGCATTTTCATAAAATTCAGAAAAATGAATGCGTTGCTATGGTTGCTAGGGAGTTCACTTAGAGTGGCCACTGTAGATTTTCCAATACATTTTTCTTCTTCGAACAACTTCTTCTCACTCGCTCAATTTTCACTCTATGTACATAAATTATACATCAAAACGTAGGAATTTTTGTCTGAATTCAGAAGATGTAACCATCATTGGTGTGGGATTTATATATTTTTCGCAAATCACCCCAGAGCACCACAAAGTCTAAAAGCTCTCCATTGATTTTCTATGGAGGTGAGGTGAAAAATCACACCTGACATTCCCAAGCGACACATGTTTTCGCGTCATCACTACTCCTAAACCGTTTGATGTACAGGCATGAGACTTTCACACATTCATGTCCAGACCCGTCTGGCACTCACAAAAAAGGAATTTTGTCGATAACTGTTATGGTTTTGTCGCAGGAACAATTTGTTCGGGAGTAGCATTTTGGAAAAATGCTAAAACAGGATCAGACTTCCATCACCCGAAATGAGGCACTTTTCTACATCGTCGCTACTCCTAAACTGTTTGATGTACAAGCATGAGACTTTCACACAATCATGATCAGACTCTTCTGGCACTCACAAAAAAGGAAATTTTTTTTTCCCAGTGTCCTGTCTAGCAATGTGGCAATAGGAACTGATGTCTCAATGCCAGATAGAGCTCGACAGATTATGCTTTTACAAGTGGAGCGAACAGCTTTCGCCATAGTGCTCCGCTAGATTTATGCATGTAAATAGCTTTATTGTGATTACTGCAGGGAGAATTTTAAATTATGTGGACACTACAATGGGAGAGTAAAGGAAGAACAAGAAGAGAGAGAAAAAAAAGAAAGAGAAGAGGTGAAAGAAAGAAGAGATAAAAGGGAGAAAGTGATAAAATGTTCTCCGTCTGCTCCATCACCTGGAAAGAGACGCAAAAAGAACAGCACAACGAACAGATATAAAGCAACAGATACAATCAGGGCCGAATTTAGGAGGATGGGGGCCCCTGGGCTAAAGTCACATATACAGGTAAAAGCCAGTAAATTAGAATATTTAGAAAAACTTGATTTATTTCAGTAATTGCATTCAAAAGGTGTAACTTGTACATTATATTTATTCATTGCACACAGACTGATGCATTCAAATGTTTATTTCATTTCATTTTGATGATTTGAAGTGGCAACAAATGAAAATCCAAAATTCCGTGTGTCACAAAATTAGAATATTACTTAAGGCTAATACAAAAAAGGGATTTTTTTAGAAATGTTGGCCAACTGAAAAGTATGAAAATGAAAAATATGAGCATGTACAATACTCAATACTTGGTTGGAGCTCCTTTTGCCTCAATTACTGCATTAATGCGGCGTGGCATGGAGTCGATGAGTTTCTGGCACTGCTCAGGTGTTATGAGAGCCCAGGTTGCTCTGATAGTGGCCTTCAACTCTTCTGCGTTGTTGGGTCTGGCATTCTGCATCTTCCTTTTCACAATACCCCACAGATTTTCTATGGGGCTAAGGTCAGGGGAGTTGGCTGGCCAATTTAGAACAGAAATACCATGGTCCGTAAACCAGGCACGGGTAGATTTTGCGCTGTGTGCAGGCGCCAAGTCCTGTTGGAACCTGAAATCTCCATCTCCATAGAGCAGGTCAGCAGCAGGAAGCATGAAGTGCTCTAAAACTTGCTGGTAGACGGCTGCGTTGACCCTGGATCTCAGGAAATAGAGTGGACCGACACCAGCAGATGACATGGCACCCCAAACCATCACTGATGGTGGAAACTTTACACTAGACTTCAGGCAATGTGGATCCTGTGCCTCTCCTGTCTTCCTCCAGACTCTGGGACCTCGATTTCCAAAGGAAATGCAAAATTTGCTTTCGTCAGAAAACATGACTTTGGACCACTCAGCAGCAGTCCAGCTCTTTTTTTCCTTAGCCCAGGTGAGACGCTTTTCGCGCTGTTTCTTGGCCAACAGTGGCTTGACACGAGGTATGCGGCAGTTGAAACCCATGTCTTTCAAGCGTCTCTTGGTGGTGGATCTTGAAGCACTGACTCCAGTAGCTGTCCACTCCTTGTGAATCTCCCCCACATTTTTGAATGGGTTTTTTTTCACAATCTTGACTAGGGCGCGGTGATCCCTATCGCTTGTACACTTTTTCTGACCACAGTTTTTCCTTCCCTTTGCCTCTCTATTAATGTGTTTGGACACAGAGCTCTGAGAACAGCCAGCCTCTTCAGCAATAACCTTTTGTGTCTTTCCCTCCTTGTGCAATGTGTCGATGGTCGCCTTTTGGACAGCTGTCAAATCTGAAGTCTTCCCCATGTTTGTGTAGGCTTCAGAACTGGACTGAGAGACCATTTAAAGCCCTTTGCAGGTGTTTTGATTTAATCAGCTGATTAGTTTGTGTCACCAGGTGTCTTCAAAATTTAACCCTTACACAATATTCTAATTTTGTGACACACGGAATTTTGGATTGTCATTTGTTGCCACTTCAAATCATCAAAATTAAATAAAATAAACATTTGAATGCATCAGTCTGTGTGCAATGAATAAATATAATGTACAAGTTACACCTTTTGAATGCAATTACTGAAATAAATCAAGTTTTTCTAAGTATTCTAATTTACTGGCTTTTACCTGTATACAAGGACCGCGGAACCGGTAGGGCCGCGGCCCTACCTACTTTTGATGTTCAAGTCCTCCCCGCGCTTGTCTCTTCACCCCCCCCCTCCGCGTAAAGCGTGTCTCTCCCCGCCGCAACCAACCCCCCACCAGGTCGCGTTTATCTCACCACCACCCCCCCCCCCCCCCCCCGCTCGGCCACGTTTGTCTCTCCCAACCCGACCCCCCTCTTGGCCGCGTTTGTCTCCCCCCCGCTCGGCCGCGTTTGTCTGCCCCCGCCCCCCCCCCCCCCCCCCGGGTTTTTCGCGCATGCGCCCGACCAATTTGAAATGCGTTCCATGCATATATATATATATATATATATATATATATATGTATATATATATATATATATATATATATATATATATATGGCCTATGAAGGATTTTTTACAGCCCCCGCTTCTTAATAAAAGCAGAGGTGGGTGCAAATTAACAATTTTCATCTTCTAGACCAAGGTTTTTACAGAGAACATCTTGAAAAATATGAATAACAAAATACAGATTTCCATTTATTAATGAAACTTTTGCATTCAACTTCTTTGTAGGAACTCGAACCACAAACACGACCTACATTTACTCAAACGCAAACCAAATAAGAAAACAATACTCAACCCTGAAAAGTTGTCTTATAAAGTCTTATAAAGCCTGTCTTATAATGCAGACATGCACAATCTTTGTTTTGTATCTACACTCATTTAAATTTTTACTTTCATTTAGCAGATAAACTTTAAAAAAGACCAAGTTTGTTTTCAAAATTATTTTACAGCCCCAAAGTTGTTTTAACATAATATTAACCCTCATGTCAAAAAATTTGGACACCACTGCCCTAACCAGTAACACCAAGCCCTTTCAGTAAAGAGTGAAAGGGTGATCAGACATTTAAGCCTTAGTCTGATATGAAATTTGAACAGTTGCCCACTTTTCTGGATTTTTTTTGCTGGAGGTTTCCCTTGACGCTCCTCCTCCCCAATGCGTAAGATGCGTCGTCAAAAGTGGATCAATAACAAGCAAGCATTCAAGATGGACGTTTGCCAGAACAAATGGCGTTCCGCGAGCGAGTTATTTTTAGAACGTGACGTCATATCACGTGGTACAGGTAGGGCAAATATGCGTTTTCCTCCACTCTTTCGCTGTACGTTACCCTTGGTTTTACTCAGTAAAACTACTGCTTTTTCTAAGTCTAAGATGTCTCCTAACCATGGTTTTTAAACATTGTTGTTATGGAACGTGCAACAGCGACTCGAGGTACGCTGATAGGCCGCATATGAAGGATGTTAAAGACGCAAGCGGCGTCGATCGGCCCTCGCAGCCAAGCGCCGCTGCGGTGCCGGCCGGCGGGCGGGCGGGGTTTGTGCACCGCCAGCCGGCCGGCGAGGATCGCGCACCGCCGGACGGCCGGTGGTGCGCGGGCACTATCCATTCACAAAAATAGAAAACATCCTTCGGGGCCCCCGAAATGCCGGGGCCCCGGGCTGCAGCCCCGGTAAGCCCCTGCTAAAATCCGGCCCAGGATACAATCGAATAACACCTAGATGCCATTGCTAAATCATATGTATTATTATTTAAGCTGACATGTGTAAAGTGAAACCTGAAAAAAGAAAGTGAAAGAACATAAATAAATTAAAACCGCAAGCGGTGATGATCGGCCCTCGCAGCCAAGCGCCGCTCTGGCCTATGGGCCACCGCTAGGGTACGCGCACCTCCTGCCGCCAGCCACCGCAGAAGCTGTCGCGCATTTTCCTCGCCCGTCCACCATGCAATACACACGTACGCGTTGGGCAGCACTCCCCCACGACTCACAAAAAATCTGGTGCAGATCGGTCGATGTACCGAGGAGACGCAGCCGTTGAATAATGAAAATGCATTTGGCCACCGGGCCGGACTAAATCGTTCGGCGGGCCAGATCCGGCCCGCAGGCGGTACGTTTGACACCCCTGGTTTAAACATTAGTATACCAACTTAATCAAAGGTATCTTACTAGCTGTTAATCCAGCTTCATGTGAAAAGTTAACAATACCTTTTTAGTTATTTAAAGTTAATTATTTCATGTGTTTAAGGGTTTCGTTTCTTGCATTAAGACAGCTTTTATGAAAGTTTGACAGTTAAATTGGTGGATACACACCCAAAAGTAATAATGTAAAAGTAACACTTTAGCAATTGGAATATTGCTAAAGTAACACGTTAGCAATATTCCACATGTGTATGTTGTGTACAAACTTTAGTAATTTCTAACAGACCACTTCACTCTCAGAAAGCAGGTCTGCTGGTGGTTCCTAAAGTCTGTAAAACCAGAATGGGAGGCAGATCCTTTAGCTATCATGCTCCTCTCCAGTGGAACCAACTCCCAGTTTTGGTCTGTGACGCAGACACCCTGTCTACTTTTAAGACTAATCCTAAAACTTTCCTTTTTCCATCCATCCATCGTCTTCCGCTTATCCGGGGTCGGGTCGCGGGTGTAGCAGCTTCAAGAGGGAGGCCCAGACCTTCCTCTCCCCAGCCACTTGGGCCACTTCCTCCGGGGGAATCCCAAAGCGTTCCCAGGCCAGCAGAGTCTCTCCAGCGTGTCCTGGGTCTTCCCCTGGGCCTCCTCCCGGTGGGACGTGCCCAGAACACCTCACCAGGGATGCGTCCAGGAGGAATCCTAACCAGATGCCCGAGCCACCTCAACTGGCTCCTCTCAATGTGGAGGAGCAGCGGCTCTACTCTGAGTCCTCCCCGGATGACTGAGCTCCTCACCCTATCTCTAAGGGAGAGCACAGACTCACTATGGAGAAAACTCATTTTGGCCGCTTGTATCCGGGATCTCGTTCTTTCGGTCACGACCCAAAGCTCGTGACCATAGATGAGGGTAGGAACGTAGATCGACTGGTAAATCGAGAGCTTGGCCTTTTGGCTCAGCTCTCTCTTCACCACAACGGATTGGTACAGCGCCCGCTTCACAGCAGACGTCGCACCAATCCGCCTGTCGATCTCCCGCTCCATCTTCCCCTCATTCGTGAACAAGACCCCAAGATACTTGAACTCCTCCACTAGAAGCTGGCTCTTGGGACTTTCCTTTTTGACAAAGCTTATAGTTAGAGTGGTTCATGTTACCCCGAGCTACCTCTATAGTTATGCTGCTATAGGCTTAGGCTGCTGGAGGACATCAGGGTCTATTGTTCTTCAATTTTGCATGACTGTTGTCATTTCAGCTTTTAACTTTTTGTTTTTTCTATTTTTTCTTCATAGTAGGTACACCTGGTCTGGCGTTCTGTTAGCTGTGACATCATTCAGGGAAGACAGATCACCTGCTATTACCATCTAATGTAAAAATCATTACTGGATCAATGTGTGCTTCTGTGCTTTTTTGTCTGTCTTGTTGTGTCTCTTCTCTCTCTTTTGTAACCCCCAGTCGGTCGAGGCAGATTACCGTTCATACTGAGCCTGGTTCTGCTGGAGGTTTTTCCTTCCTGTTAATGGGGAGTTTTTCCTTCTGCTGTCACTTCATGCTTGCTCAGTATGAGGGATTGCTGCAAAGCCATGTACAATGCAAACGACTCTCCCTGTAGCTCTACGCTTCTTCAGGAGTGAATGCCGCTTGCTACGACTTTGATGCAATCAACTGGTTCCCTTATATAGGAATTTCTTTTACCAATCTGGATAATCTGACTTAATATGCATAATCTGATTGATTTTGACATTGTAAACTGCCTTTAGATGACATGCAGGCATGGACTGGTAATCGGGCGTACCGGGCATTTTCCCGGTGGGCCGACGTGCTGTTTGGGCCGGCAGACCCGACATGTATATTAATAATATGTATTATTATTATTTTATATATCTGCCTCGTTATATTTGCATAATGCATGAATAAAAATAAAATCAGCAGCGCAAGAGTCTGTTCCGATCATCCGGCCCTTACCACAGGCTACTGCAGCCCATTGGTTATTATCCCTGACAGTCTAAAGGGCTAGGCCAATCATAAAGTAGAAAAACACCTTCACGCTCCATGTGGAACTTTGTGCAGCGGTGTTGACAGTAGTAATGGATAAGAAACGCAAGGGAGGCGCAGAGAAACTGCACGAAAAAAAGAAACAAGTTCTTCAAACGGATGCTGCGAAATGTGTCAAACTGACTGACATGTTCCCAACAGCAGGCCCTTCATCTGCTCCGGTGTCTGATGTAAAATATGGTGGTGGTGGTGGTGGTTGTAGTCAGTGACGTGCGGTAGGGTTCATAGCTGGTGAGGCACTGACATCATCAGAGTCAGATTTACAAATATATACACTCTACAGAGTAGACTCATTGCAAAGTGCTGAAGGAGACTGATTGAGCCAAATAAATTCACCAAGATACATGGAAAAATATTGGTTCTTTGATGAAAAAAAATTGTCATTTGATTGGTAACAGTTTGAGTTATTATGGATTTCTGCATTTGTAACACATTCTAAAACTATAACCCACATTACGCACATTTTATCACAAAAACAAAACATGAATAAGTATCGCTGTCTTACCTCTACTCTTTCTGAACAAAAATATCATCATTTTCCGGTAAAAGTTCTCTTTATCTTCTTCAGTTTTAAAAGTCTCTCAGTCTCATTGGAGCTCACTGCCAGGGAGGAAAGCCTTCCCTGATCAGTCCTGTTCCAGCTGTATGTTTAGAGTCTTTTTAGTGCTTTACTTGTTTAGCAAAACTCGCTAATAAAACATCAATAACTTGTTTTGACTCTACTATTTGGGGATCACGAGCGGTGCCCCTTGAGCGCCCCCTGCCTAGTGGCCAAGGAACTGCCGGCCTCACCTACAACCAGTTCTTTGCTGTTTATGATCGGCCAGCACCACGAAAACATGTTATCTGCACACAGTTTGATGACCAAAACACAATTCGTAATCCACATATATTAAATTGTGGAAAATCAGTTCATAACTGTTTGAACAATTGAATTTATGATCTAGAGACAGGAAGATGCATTCACAGAATGGAAGTCAGCGCAGTTAACATGGGATTGCGCAATCCCAGGGGAGGCCAAGCTCGCTGCGGCATCACCGGCTTCGCTATGAAGCGCACCAAGGATTTACATGAAAAATAGCGAAAAGTCTGCGATTTTAAAGAATATGATCAAAAATTAGGAAATTAGATAAATAAAATACTTATTACAAATGACTGAGTAAATCAAAATTTATATTATGTTATTATATATTTTCTTTCTTTCCATGATGACAAGTGAGGCATTTCTCTGGTTCATTTTGTCATTGGCATCCTTTTTTACACAGTGAGTGCACATTAGTCCAAAGTTACCCTACAGTATCTGGAAGACTTAATAGATCTGATGAGCAACTTACAATAACTTCTTATGATGATGTAACGTGATAATATGTGTGATTGACCGTGACACCTCTCTCTCTCTCTCTCTCTGATCTAAGAATAGTTGCTGTGGTGGAGTTTACATTTTACAGTGTTAATAAATTAAGATTTTGGAAGTATTTTAAGTGTCCACTCTCACTAATCCAAAATGCCAGGGCCAATTTTTTTCTCCCAGTCCACCCCTGATGACATGTTTCATGATTTGGCGCTATATAAATAAAAACTGAAATGTATTGAAGAAGAGTAAGTTTGTCAGTTTTCAAGCAGGATTTGTATATCTGTTCAACTTAAATATATTAGGAAACCAAAGAGTTAAGATCACTTACTTACCAAGAGAAATTCCTTTGGGGTTTATTTGTGGTCTCTTGCTGCCCCCTGCTGGACAAGTTTGATCAAATACAAATGCTTTACATGTCAACATGGTGTCAAAATTCAGATTTCAAGCTAAAATGGCTTACTTCCTGTGATACTTGCACTATGACATTAATTATAAATTCTGAGCGTCTTGCTGAGATCTACAACTGTACAAAATGTCATTACTCTACGATGAACTAAGTGAATAGCAAAGGGTCCTTTGAAAATTGCTTGGTGGCGCTATAGAGAAACTAAGTCCTGCTCACTAAAGTTTGTTATGGATTCCTGTTGGGGGGTGGATAAGGATGCATCCAAATGAGTTTTAAGCAGCTCGGCCCAAAACTGTGGAATTCAGAGCCAAACGTATGACAGCAGCGTTTGAGGTGAATATGCCACGCCGCCACGCCCCCCTGCTCCATCGAATCCAGTTGGGCCTGAAATCCACAACACATCAACATGTGTTCTGTCTGTGGACACAGTTTCATGTTGATTAGCTCAGAGGGGTAACATAGCGACCGCTTACAACAAAACATGACACTTCCTGTTGTCAGGGGGCGTGGCCTAAGCAATGTCATCATTTGACCATTGGATATTATAGGAGACCTGATGGTGATCAATTACTGAAAGTTTGGTGCCTCTGTGTGTTTCTGTGTAGGAGATATAACACTTTTATATTTTGTGGCAAATAGGTGAACTTTGACCCCTGCCAACGCCCCTCCAGCATGCTCAAAAACTCACCGTTTTGATAACTTTTGATTGGCCATGCCTTATGATCAGACTGCCCGAGTTTCAAGCCGATCGCTCGATATCTCTAGGAGGAGTTAGATCTTATACCAATGCTGTAACTGTCAAAATTGAGGTCAAAATCAGACTTTCAGTCTAAAATGGCCAACTTCCTGTGATACTTGCACTATGACATTAATTGTAAATTTTGAGCGTCTTGGTGAGCTCTACCACTGTACCAAATCTCATGTCTCTACGATGAAGTAAGTGAATAGCAAAGGGTCCTTTGAAAATTTGTAGGTGGCGCCGTTGAGGCATTAGGTCACGCCCACCAAAGTGTGTTATGGATTCCTGTTGGGGGGTGGATAAGGATGCATCCAAGTGAGTTTTAAGCAGCTCGGCCCAAAAATGTGGAATTCAGAGCCAAACGTATGGCAGCGGCGTTTGAGGTGACTTCACCACGCTGCCACGCTCTCCTGCTCCATCGAATCCACTTGGGCCTGAAATCCACAACACATCAACATGTGTTCTGTCTGTGGACACAGTTTCATGTTGATTAGCTCAGAGGGGTAACATAGCGACTGCTTACAACAAAACATGACACTTCCTGTTGTCAGGGGGCGTGGCCTAAGCAATGTCATCATTTGACCATTGGATATTATAGGAGACCTGATGGTGATCAATTACTGAAAGTTTGGTGCCTCTGTGTGTTTCTGTGTAGGAGATATAACACTTTTATATTTTGTGGCAAATAGGTGAACTTTGACCCCTGCCAACGCCCCTCCAGCATGCTCAAAAACTCACCGTTTTGATAACTTTTGATTGGTCATGCCTTATGATCAGACTGCCCGAGTTTCAAGCCGATCGCTCGATATCTCTAGGAGGAGTTAGATCTTATACCAATGCTGTAACTGTCAAAATTGAGGTCAAAATCAGACTTTCAGTCTAAAATGGCCAACTTCCTGTGATACTTGCACTATGACATTAATTGTAAATTCTGAGCGTCTTGGTGAGCTCTACCACTGTACCAAATCTCATGTCTCTACGATGAAGTAATTGAATAGCAAAGGGTCCTTTGAAAATTGCTAGGTGGCGCCGTTGAGGCATTTTTCTTTTGATTTTTGTAACGACCTTAAAATACAAAATTTTTAAACAGTCACCATGCATCTGCAAAGTTTGGTGAGTTTTTGAGTATGATAAAGCCCCCAAAAAGGCCCCTCTTTAGGGGGGCAGAATAATAAGAATAATTTACAATACAGATACAATAGGCCTTCGCAGCGCTTAGCTGCTCGGGCCTAATAAATAAATTACAGGCTTTCTGTATATAAGTGAACACTTAATACCTGGAACCTTGCACCTGTGGGAGTTTGTGAGAGTGCACTAGTTTAGGTGAAAATTATCCAGAAGGAAATAGCTCAATAGTGGTTGTGGAGAACCAAAGGCCCGCCTTCCCCGAGCACAGAGGCAGGAGTCAGGGGACCCATAACCCCGGACTCCCAAAGGGGCCCCCAAAGCAGGGTGCCCAAGAGGGGTCAACACAGGAAATCTGCAACCCCCCCCCCCCCCCAAGGAAAGAGGAGAGACGACCCCAAGGAAATCCCCCAGCCACCGCAATGCCAATGCCCCCAAGAGGGAACTCCAGTGGAAGATCAGGGCGGCAAAGAAAAACTATGGGAAGAAGATGGAGGAGCAGCTGGCGCAGAACAACGTCAGAGATGTGTGAAGAGGTCTAAAGAACATCTCCGGCTTCCGGCAGAGGACCAGCAGGGCTGCAGACGGTGACACCAAGTCTGCAGATGAGTTGAACACATTCTTCACTCGGTTTGACTCCCCCCACACTGGCCCCCTCCCTGCCGTCAACTCTCCACACGTCGCCAACCGCCAGCCCTCCAGAGACCTACCATCCCCCCCACCGCCACTCCTACCAACGACTGACCCATCCACACTTTCAGTTCTGCCTTCCTCCCCCCTCACAGTCACACCAATGCAGGTGAGAGGACAGCTGACGAGGCTGAAACAGAGGAAAGCCTCAGGACCGGACGGCATCCCCCCCAGGCTGCTGAGGACCTGTGCAGACGAGCTCTGTGAGGTCCTCAGCTACATCTACAACCTGAGCCTCAGCCTCGGGGTGGTGCCCACCCTGTGGAAGACCTCCTGTGTGGTACCGGTTCCCAAAACACCGCACGCCAGGGAACCGGCCCACTTCAGACCAGTTACTCTGACCTCCCACCTGATGAAGACCATGGAGCGGCTCATCCTAGCTCACCTGCGCACCGTGGTGAGCCCCACCCTGGACCCGCTGCAGTTTGCCTACCAGCCCAACATCGGAGTAGAGGATGCCATCATCTACCTGCTGCAGCGGGCGCTCACCCACCTGGAGACCACCGGGAGCGCTGTGAGAGTCATGTTCTTTGACTTCTCCAGCGCTTTCAACACCATCAGACCGGTGCTGCTGAGGGGGAAGCTGGAGGACGCTGGGGTGGACAAACATCTAGCTGACTGGACCATGGACTACCTCACTAACCGCCCTCAGTACGTGCGGCTGCACGGCTGTCAGTCAGAGGTGGCACTCTGCAGCACCGGGGCCCCCCAGGGCACCATCCTGTCTCCATTTCTCTTCACCCTCTACACCTCGGACTTCACCTACAACACAGACAGCTGCCAACTTCAGAAGTTCTCTGACGACTCAGCCATTGTGGGCTGTGTGTCTGAGGGGAACGAGCTGGAGTACCGGTCGGTCATCATGGACTTTGTGGACTGGTGTGAGAAAAACCATCTGTGCTTAAACACCAGTAAGACCAAGGAGATGGTGATCGACTTCAGGAGAAGACCCCCACCTCACTCACCTGTGAAACCTGGGTGTTCACGTCAACAATAAGCTGGACTGGACTCACAACACCGACGCTCTGTATAAGAAGGGCCAGAGCCGCCTCCACCTCCTCAGGAGGCTGAGGTCCTTTGGAGTGAGCCGGCCTCTGCTAAAAATTTTCTATGACTCTGTGGTGGCCTCAGCCCTCCTCTATGCTGTCGTCTGCTGGGCTCCTGGCAGCACAGAGCGGGACAGAAAGAGGCTGAACAAGCTGGTGAGGAAGGCCACTTCAGTCCTGGGCTGCTCTCTGGACTCTGTGGAGGAAGTGGCTGAGAGGAGGGTGTTGTCCAAGTTCACATCCATCATGGACAACACCTTCCACCCCCTGCACCAGACTGTAGAGGAGCTGAGCAGCTCCTTTAGTGCCAGACTTAGACATCCTGTCTGTAAGAAGGAGCGCTACCGCAGGTCATTCATTCCTGCTGCAATCAGATTTTACAATGCTGCACTGTAACTGTGACCACAACTGTAATAATTAATGAGAAATAACTAATGTGCAATAATCTATTTAATATACTGTACTACAATCCGTGCAATAATCCTGATGTAGAGACTTCTGCTGCTATCAACACCTGAACATAACTCAGCACACATGTATGTATGTATGTACAAATGTATACAATGTATATGCACATATATACGCGTAAGTACGTATGTATTTAGGCGCATAGATATATGTATATATTTAAGTATATAGATATGTTTATATATATATAGACCACTAAGAATGTAAATGAGACATCATATGCCCATTCCTATTTCCTTTTTTTGTATTTTTTTTGGTATTCTTTTTGATCCACTGTATATATGAGGACTCATTGTATATAACTGAATGCACCTTCCCTACTCTGCACCTTCTTGTATGAGCCGATGTGACGAGTGAATTTCTCCATTGTGAGATCAATAAAGACTATCTTATCTTATCTTATCTTAAGAGCCGCGGGGACGAGCCCATGGGCTCCGCCGGCAGCCAGCCCCGCTGAAGTGGTCCCGGCCATGGGCCCTGAGGGCCAGAGGCCCCAGGGGCGCCCCGCCCCCGCGGCGGGGGCCCCGGCCACCCCCCGGGGGGCCAGGCCCCGCGAAGCAGCCGCCGGGAGTGGGCCGGCGCACACCCGGGAACCCGCCCCAAACCCGAGGCCCACCAATGTGCCAGAGGGCCAAGGCGCCTGCCAGCGCAGCGGAGGAGGGCAGGACGTGGGGGGATGGGCTCCGCACCTAGCGGAGACTTCAGATGTTCTTGGGAGAGGGAGCGGACCGTACCCATACCTGGAAAAAAAAGAAAAGGAAAACTCATTCACACCATCCCTCCCTTGTGCCCCACTCACCACACACAGATTTACAAAAAAAAAAAAAGACGCTGTACACACATTCCCACATAACACTCGCATCCAACACTCACAAGAGGGGGGGTCGCCCCAAATCAACTATACGACTGCTTGTACGACGTCCTTTTAATATTTTTAAATTTTCCAGTGAATATCAGGCATGTGTCATTTTCCTTTCACTTATTGGATTTCACATAATTTTCCTATCAGGCCTTGGACTCCAACAGGACCTGGCAGGATGCCCAGACACGACCCACCCGGCCTAAACAGCACAACCCACCTGGTTATGCTAACTTTTATACTTTTTAAAATATTTGTGCGTTTTTTGCTTCCATTGAAATACTACTGATACTACCACTACTGATACTACTGCTACTACTACTACTGATACTACTACTACTACTACTGATACTACCACTACTACTACTGATACTATCACTGCTGCTACTACTGATACTACAACAGATACTACTCCTACTGATACTACAACAGATACTACTCCTACTGATACTACAACAGATACTACTCCTACTACAACAGATACTACTCCTACTACTACTAATACTACTACTACTACTACTACTACTGATACTACAACTACTACTGATATTACTACTACTAATACTAACTTTCAAATATCCTTCAACTATCTTCAACTACTTCAGTTTTTTCATAACATTCCTCTAATCCTTCAGCTGTTTTTCATTACTACTGATACTACTGCTACTACCAATACTGCTACTACTACTACTACTACTTCTGCTACTACTACTACTACTACTACTCAAACTACTACTACTACTACTACTGATACGATTACTACTTATACTACTACTACTACTAATGATACTACTACTGCTGCTGCTACTACTACTACTGATACTACAACTACTACTACTGATAGTACTACTACTAATACTTACTTTCAAATATCCTTCAACTAACTTCAACTATTTCAGTTTTTTCATAGCATTTTTCTAATCCTTCAGCTATTTTTCATGTTAAAATTGGTTCTTTTATTTCATTTCAGCTAGTTTTTCACTTCTGCAGGAATCTTCTGCATCTTCTGCTCAAATCATTCTGCAGGAAAGCATTCTCACTGCTGTTTCACAGGAACAGCTTTTTCTAGTTTATTTTACTTTTTAGTGATAAATGGCGTTAAATGTAAATATGTATTAAATTTTGTGTAAATGTCTTGTATGTATAGTGTGTAACGTGATGTAATACATTGTATTGTCACATGGAAGACTGTAGGACCCCAGGAAGAATAGCTTTTAGCTGATGCTGAAGCTAATGGGGATCCAAATAAAACAAACAAACAAATGTGTGCATGAATGGGTGAATGACTGACCAGTGTAAAACGCTTTGGGGTCTTCAGATGATTTATTTAATATTCTCAGCCACACATGGCTTTTCTAACACAACAAGGGAACGTTCTCAGTTCTGAACAATTTCTTTATGCTGCTCTTTGTTTTTATGCCAACGGCAGCTTTTTAATAATTTTTAATAGGACATGCAGAAAATCTTTCAGAGGCAGCTGTATGTCGTACTGTCAGGATTGTTACTGTTGCACTCAGTTATAGTTTAAAGGTGTTCCATAGTCAGAGACCCACAAGATTAATAACAGAACTTTACAGGATGAAAGCAATAATTTATTCTGTGTCAAATTTTGGCAATTCCAGCTCTACTTTTCTATTCATATATTTTAGTTTCCGTTCACCTATTTTTCCCCCAACACCGTTAGGACTGCTGCACATTTCTTCACTTAAATAACACTATCTTTACTTCAACTGGAATTATACATATAGCCTATATGATTAATATAAAGTGAGGTTGTCACAAGACAGTTAATGTCAACTCATTTGTAGAAGGATGGGTGAACAATGCTTGCAAAAAGATGAACATATCAGTTATTCAATAACTCACACCTTCCTATCATTACTTGCATTTGTTGAATACAGCCAATTAATGTTTTAGTTGAGCATTTTTAAACATAAAAATCTTATAACTTAACCTTACTTGATTAAACCGTATTTTCATACTTGGTCATCATTTGCTGCCTCGTCCTTTCAATACCTTTCTTAATCAATGGGGCGGTCGACCTGCTACCCTAACCTGCTGATTCAAGCTGAACACACTAATTATACCTCAGCACTGGGCGGCATATTTTTGTTTAAATCGACGGACTATTGACGTCAGGGCTCGAGCGATAACCTTTCACAAGTAAGATTAAAAGATATTGTTTATATTATAATGTGATTTTTCTAATATTAGATAGAGAGATACAGGTCTACATGTCCAAGTTTTTGTGACTTAGTTTCTCCAAAATTGCATCTACTCCGTGAAGGCATCAGAGGTTTAGACATTGGTGAATAATATATTCACCAATTAATATATTATTCAATATATATATATATATATATATATATATATATATATATATATATATATATATATATATATATATATATATATATATATATAGCTATATATTTATTTATTATTCGCTAATGTCTAACAAAGCTCTGATGCCTTCACAGAGCAGCTGCAATACATATCTATAGATAGATAGATTGGGAAGCCCCGCATGGGATAACTTAAAACGGGATTTATTTAACAAAAATCATAACTGGTTGGAGAGGAGAGGGAAAGAGAGAAGTAGGTGGCAGAGAGAGAGAAAGAATGAGCTGAGCTCCTCCGAGCTGGTCTGATCTGAGCTGCTCCCAGCTGGGGTTGATCATCTGGTGCTTGGGCTGGAGCGGAGCTTGCGCTGTCAGGTGAGGAAGCTTGGTGACGTCAGTCTGGCCAGCTGCCTCCACTCCCAATCAGCACTAATTAGAAGCTCTACACAGGGACTCAGAGGAAACTATATATATATATATATATATATATATATATATATATATATATATATATATATATATATATATATATATATATATATATATATATACTGTAACTGTGTTTTTGTATATAGTAATAACAAAAAATTATTAAAGTGTATGAGTGGCTGTGTTTTGCAGCATACATAAATTCTGTCAGAATATTCAATTAATTTTAACCACACTAAGAATGTTTAAATGCACTCAATCATTTGTTATAATAGCTATAGCTTTAAAGTTTTCAAAAAAACAACGTGAAATTTAGTTCAATAATCAGCGAGTATAGTTGACTAAAATTGATTCTGCACCTGGTTAACACATTACACTGAGCGGAGTTGTCGACCGCCCCAAGATGGCCCCCTTAAATCTCGTCAGCCTATAGGCGAGAGCGGTCGATGCGGGGTCTACTTTTTATACATGTCTATGGTCTAACCAACCAGTTGGCAGAAGTTGTCCCCTTAAGACCAGCTCCTTCTCATTTGCATGAGAAGTAAAAGGGATAGACATAAACAGTGTTGAAAAAATAAATAGGGTAAAAAAAATACAAAGGAAGAATAAAACATACACATAATAAATACATTTAAAAAATAAGTAATTAATAAATCAAGTTGAAAATTCTAACATAAGATAATAAATAAGGTAATTATTACAAAGATGAATGAATAAAGGAGCCAATTAAAAGAGATACGTACACTTATTGTACAGTTATTTACTGTTTACCTTGCTGGACCTGTCCAGGGTGTACCCTGCCTTTCGACCACTGAATGCTGGATATAGGTAGCTAAACCCTTCGCGACCCCATGAGGGACAACCGTGACGGAAATTGGATAGATGAATGGATTTATTTGCTGTGTTTTTGTGCACCATACAGATGAACCAGGAGGAGGCGGTAATGCAACCTAATGAATAGCAGTAGGCATAAAACAGACGAAGAAGACGTACGAGGAGGAAGAGGAGGAAGTAGAAGACGATAGAGGCTCGTTTGTTGCAGAGGCCTGCTGTTGTCATACATTGTATTCTTTACTTTATCCGGTCTGTACCTAGAATAACGCAAGAATACAGACAAATATCGCAAGATGCCCTTGCCTGTGCAGGTGTTTAACTTTCAGGTAAGTAAATGTTAAAAGTTGCGGTTAGATGCCCAAACATGGTTGCGGATAATGCTGAGATCCAATGTACGCCACTATTCTTCATGCTATGTAACACTCGGATTAAGTTTTATTGAAATGTTTTATAAAACATCCACCTTTTTTGTTACTGCAAGTATAACAAAGTGGCGTAAGGGAGATAATTACTGTCTTTTGGTGCTTTGAGTTGAGTTAATTACCTTAAAATGGCAGCGTACATATAAATACTGGGTCATTTTTTTAAACTGTTTTTACAGCTTTCTTGTTGGAATCAAAGATGTTTACAATGTACTGTTCAGACTCCATTTTAAACCCCAAAAAAGAAGCATGAGTAATTTTAGATTTGTGTATGTGGTATTTCCCTAACAGTATTATA
Organism: Fundulus diaphanus; assembly: GCA_037039145.1. Classification (NCBI taxonomy): domain Eukaryota; kingdom Metazoa; phylum Chordata; class Actinopteri; order Cyprinodontiformes; family Fundulidae; genus Fundulus; species Fundulus diaphanus. The sequence goes on from CM073140.1 coordinate 1,340,448, forward strand.
TAAATAATTACGGCTGCAACGGATAGTCGACATTAATGCCGATAAGCAAAAATTGTCGACGCAAATATGAATGCCGACCCGTCGTTTAAAAATATATAAACATTGCTGCGGTCTCAAATTTTCACTGTGGTAAACAGCTTAAATCACATGCAGTTTACTAGGGCTGCAGCAAAAGGCAATCTAGCGTCATTTCCCCGGTAAGCAAAGAGCACTCCAATCACATGACTCTCTCACATGTCTACAGCTCCATGCAGTAATGGCTGTAAGAAGAAGGCACTAAAGTTAGTTTTGTTAATTACACGTAATTTTATATAAAATTTACTTTTAGATTAAAACTGAAATATAAGATAAGATAAGAATTCCTTTATTGTCCCGCAGTTTAGAAATTTGGACATGACGGTGGTAAACACAGTTACACACAATTATTAGCAATGAAAGAATAAAAAAGCGAGTCTAGCTAATTTTTTTTGGGTGGTTTATAACAGATCTGATTCACGTTCAAGAGCTTTACTTACTTTTGTTGCTCTCAAGAAACCATGTCACCCTGTTTTACGTTGTACTTACCGGTATGCTCATAAAAAATTAGCCTAATGGTCTAACTTCAGCGTATCTTTCACAACTTTCAGTGTGGGTCCATTACGCTGAAATGCGCTAGTGCGAAACCTGGATCACTTCTTCCCAGAAGGTGGCAGTAGTGTGCTGGAGGCATCCTGCGTTGCCGCCATATTGGATGGGTTTCTCCTACTGTAGGCTGGCATTGGAGCCTGCGGGAGTAAACGCAGAGGGAGCAACTTTGCCCGTATTATCTGCAGTTTACCGTTGCAATAACTGGCAATAATCCACCATTTTGGGCTGAGATTTGTTCCGAGGATGGGTTTTTACTTGGTGAGAACATTGCAGAATCCCAACCGATGGACCATCATTTCATGCTTATTAATTTGTTATCTCTGTATTTCACAAACTTAGGCTGAATCACATTCGACTATAAAAATAATGGTTAGTTGCAGCCCTATAGTAGACAACAATGCACCATACTGAAACCTTTTGTTATCCAGTCTCAGGGAGAGAAGAAAACACAAGGGGGAAAATTGTTTATTGTGAAAGCCCTATGGCAGCTGCAAAACCAGTTGGGATTTCTCCATCTTGTTCTGCAGATGAGTGGCAGGGTACCAATACAACTTTTCAGTCTGCTTGCGTCTGTTTGGCCTGTGGTGTTATCTTCTTGCTGCCCAATTGACCAGAGTTGTACTGCAGTTTTCCTTACAACTTCCCCATATGTCATTGGGCCGATATGCATAAATGGCCCTGGCCAAATGGAAACCCGTCAAAAGTCTGGGGTTTTAAGTCCTGGGGCTAGCAATGGAAAAGGGGCTGATGTCAGATTCATTCCGACTGGTCAAATGCATTATTCCCATAGCATTGCTGTGGTCCCATGCTTTAACTGGTAAACAGCATTGACATGGAGAGGGTGAATGGTGTGTTTAGGATGTCCAAGAGAAACCAGACTTGAAGCAATTTGGATGCAGATGACAATGGGTACTATAGAAATGTATGATAATTTCTGGACTATGGCGCCCTTAAAATCCTTAAATTTTCTCAAAAATTGATGGTGCAGTTTATAATCCGGTGCACCTTTTATATACGATTACTGTTGTGCTTACTGTCCGATTTTATGTAGTGCAATACACTCAAAAATCTGTTAAAATGTGTAAGTAAGACTTTGGTTAGCAACGAAGCCACTCTGCTAAATGGATATTTGGAGCATTACGCAAGCAACAATAAATTAAGTTAATTAAATATAAAAGTTCTGTTTATTTTGGCCTTATGTTAAAAACAGGGCAGTGTAGTCCGACTCCTCTGTTCTCCCGGCAGAGACAGATAGCTCTCCCTTCTCAGGGGAGAGCGGAGTTGAGGAGGAAACACTCTGGATGCATTGTGGGGCGTAAGCGCAGTAAAGCAGCATTTGTGCATCCTACGCTTAGATTAGCGTTTCATTTTAATCAATAAATGTACACCAGAAGCATAGTACGCACGTACAATATGCATATTTACGGTGCGCAACGCCTAAATTAGATTGAAGTTCTAATTTCAGATGTCTAAACGCTCCTGTTTGGCAGGGAATAAATGGGAAAACAAAATCCTGTGTCAAAGTTCACTTCCGGAAGTATCCCAAAATAAAAATGGTCAAATAATGCGCCATAGATGCTGTAGTTGTGACAAGTTGTGTTGTCAGATATGGTCAAGACACAGAGTTTTAGGTGATCAAAACAGGATAAATTACCATATATTACTAGTAACTTGTCTTTATTAAATTACTTCCCAATGACTCAAATTCTTCTCTCCGCAGAATCACACAGATGTGAAGCACACTTTGCAGCATCTGGTGTAAATTTACCCTTTTAAAAACATGCCGCGTCGCTTGCATTACATGGCCAGTGTATTTTCTCCTTATAGAGGGCCAGATTTGATTTCTCTAATGAAAGCTGGGGACGTCTCTGATTTTGTTAGGCACAGAATCTCTGACTGGAGGTTGGTTTGTTTTGTCTGAACTGATGGGGCGTGGAAGGTTTCGTTCGGCAAAGCTATACTATGTCGGGACAGCGGCAAGACTGGGATAAATACTGCTTCATCATGATACACTGAAATCGGGGACAGCTTTCAACGGCATCCGAACGGGATCAGTCCCTGGAAATCTGGGACATCTGGTCACCCTACTGGAGAGGCGGAGTGATATTACACACTTGGGAAGAATATGTAATGTGCCTTATGGTCCAAAAAATACGGTATACTCATTTTATAAGTGATTAGCATACAGTACTAAGTTATATTCTATACTACCCAGCCCTATCCCCAGCTCATCATATTTTTTTTTTAAACAAAAACCTAATCATTTTTGAGTTGTAAATTGGAAACTGTCAAACAAAACTAGGGCTGTCATAAACGTCTATTTTGGCAATTGATTATTCTATCGATTAGTCGAGTAATCTGATAAAAAAAATTGACAATCTGACCAGTCTATTTAATAGAAATAAAGGAAGAAAATGCAAATTAGCCAATTATGCAATTCTCTCTTGAATAACAAGGATAAATCTGCAGTTTAAAAGTTCAATCATCAAAATGTTAAAAGGTCAGCCCTTTCTGGTTGATATTTTGTGGTACAGCAGAAGAGGAAAAAAAAACAATCCAATTAATAATAAGGCATATTCAGATAAAAATTAAGTGTTCAAGTTAAAAATAGTGGATTTACAGCTCTGATATGTCTCTGCAGGTTTTTAGTGGAACCTGCTTTTAAAATTATTTTCGTTCTACAGTGAAGGAGCTCTGCTTTGTTGGTCCAAACATATTTAAACTGCAACCAGATGCTTTTTCTCGTCACTTGTAGTTATTTCACAGGACAACCTAACAAACTCACCCTCTACCCAGAGCTGCACTTATTCCACCCCTCTCTGTTTTCATGTAATGGTCTGGTCCCGCTGCCCCCCTCTCTGTTTTTGACGTAATGTTATGGCCCTTACGTGATTGGCCGCCATGTTGACCAATCAAAATGAGTCCTGGCGTGAGAGAGGAAAGGTGGGGGCCGAGCAGTGAGTAGAATCGCTAATCTTCGATCGCTATAAGCTCAGTTGATACCAGCCAGCTTGCTGCGCAGTTTTCTTCTCTGCTAAATTTAAAGTGTCCCTAAATCTTTAAAACTTTAGGTCTCTTTCTCTACGCTGCTTTTTGCCCCTTGCTTTCTGTTTCCATAGCAGATAACTGCACTTGGCATCCAGTTAAATAATTTTGAATCGAGGTGCTCGACTCATTCGATGAATCGTGACAGCCCTAAACAAAACCCTGGAAATGTTCTTTTTTTCATTTATTATATAATTGGCAACTTGAAGTATTACCACTAGTAATTTTGTACCAATGTGCACCTGTATAGAGTAAAACTGTATTTTTAAAAATCTTTTCTATTCTTTTAATGAGCGTTGCCATCCTGGCATCCTCTGCAACTCCAATAACACGGTCACTCAAATAACGAAAATTCGTAATAGTTACGTACCAACTGCACTAGGCCCTGTAATATATCCAAGGCAATAGTCCCTGTTTCAACCTCCCAGTCCCCACATTCATATAAGTTTGGATGCCATTTGAAGACATTTCTGCCATTTTGCTCACAGAAATGACTGACTGTGACGTTTGGGGAAAATGTCGAGCAACTGACAGCTTGCAGTATTATGGGAAAGTGTGTTTACACCATGGGTTAAAGTTCTCCATTGCTGTGACGGATTTCTGCCAATTGGAAAATGAGAGCAAAAAATAGATCCAATTGGTTCCGTTTCGACTTTTTATTCAAGGTTTTAAACTGAAGCGGCTCTCAACCAGTAAACAATAGCCAATGGACATTAGCCAATCAGAAAGAGACTAGGGTTGGTATTTATAAAGCAGACATCTGCCAGTCTGAGGTTTGTTGGTGTTAAATCATTTTAACTTTTGGAAGAACATCTCAAACTGGCCACAGATGGCATGAATGAACATAGTGGTGCTCAAACCTTTTCTTTGGATATATGCAAATCAGCAACTTAGAAAGTTCAGCAGTGTGAACATCTGACAAGAACTTTCCTCGGTAAGCGTATCTATCTAGTATGTATTGCTGTTGGTCCCTCTTGTGATCAGTGGTATTTCCATCTCATCTGTCCGTGTTTATTCCCTCGCTTCCGGTAACCAGGGATCTCATCGAGATTCTCTATTACATTTTTATTTAAAACACGAAGAATAGTAATGCGCTAGCTCAGGCTAGTTTAGCATGACACTTTTTTTCTTAAAGAGCTGGATATATCAACCATTGATGGTGGTGTTAAGAATAAATGGAGGCTTGGCTGAGCGAAATGGACGAGAATGGGAAGATTGTTGGTCGTGATGCAAAATTGTTTAATCTGCCAGGTAGGTTTATGTGCATAATAACCACACGTTTTATGCAGCACAACTCCTCTTTACCTGTGAACCTAGGGGGACCAGATTGTGCAGGAGAGTCACGCATTTTTCCACTGTTGTCCCGCAAACTGAAACAATGTCCCGCATTTGGGTCAGATTCGGAAAATGTGGAAAAAAAACAAAAAAAATAACAATAATAATCCATCCATCCATCCATTTTCTGACCTGCTTAATCCCTCATGGGGTCGCGGGGGTTGCTGGTGCCTATCTCCAGCGTTCACTGGGCGAGAGGCGGGGTACACCCTGGACAGGTCGCCAGTCTGTCGCAGGGCAACACATGGAGAGACAGGACAAACAACCATTCACACACACACACTCACACCTAAGGACAATTTAGAGAAGCCAATTAACCTAACAGTCATGTTTTTGGACTGTGGGAGGAAGCCGGAGTACCCGGAGAGAACCCACACATGCACAGGGAGAACATGCAAACTCCATGCAGAAAGACCCAGGGTTGGACTTGAACAATAATAATCCACTTGCGCTTTTCAGGAACAAAGAACGAGCTGCAGTTATCAATGAGAGCTGCTTTGGCTGTCAATCAATATGCAGCAGCGTCCACTTAATGAGCAGCTGCGCTCCAGGACGATCATAGAATAAAATGACAAGGATTTTGACGCACACAGATTATTAAGGAAACTATGTCAAAACAAACCCTGCAGCTACAACTTTTAAACTTTTTTAAAGTTTAACATCCGTGCAGGTGTTACTTAAAGCCGTATCTGATGGGGAAACAAGGCTCAACGTAACACAGGGTCATAGGGAGGGGGGTCTGGTGACTACCTCAAGCAGTTGTCAGCTCCCCCAAAAAAACACGGGTTAAAGAAATCATTGAGGAAATCCTGAACTGTATCCTGTTTTACCTTCAATGTTAAAATGTTTAGCCATCTCTCTGATTTCTTCATTGTTAAATTCACCTCCATTATCACTGAATAATCTGTATGGCGGACCATGCACACCATCCAGCAGTGAATAAAGTGCTTCACTATCTCTTTGGGTCTTTTTGTGGTGGTAAAACTCCCTGCATTGAACCTTGTGAAATGGTCGATAGCATGTCGATACCACACTCCTGGCTCAAGCTTGTGCAGGTCGACAGTAACAGTTTTTTATATGTTGCAGGCTTCAGGTTTTGGTTTGCTGTATCAGATGTATGTTTCAGTTTTTTTGTTCTTCAGGATTGCAATGCTCTCATCACTGTTACCTTAAGCTAGGCATACACTGTACGAGTTTTTGCCCTTTTCGTCCGATTCTTCAGTCATGCAAGAATTTTTTTGAATCAGGCTGAGTTTCAGCTTGATCGTGCATCCTTCGTCGTGTAGTATACAGGGGGTAACGAGGGCCGATTCGCCTCTCCCGCCCACCTCCCGATCAGGAGTCTGTTGAAAATCAAACGTTTGAAATTCAGTTGGCCCTCGTGAGTGATCGTGAGTGATCGTGAGCAATCGTGAGCGCGTCCTGCTGTTGAAGCAGAGCTACGAGCCGATTTCCCCCGACCTCGCGCACTACGCACGCGCAAACAAGGAAATTGTTCTTCGTTATTCTCAAACGAAAACATAGGAGCGGAGAGAAGCATGACGGCGGTATGTGTGACATGGAGGCAAACTACGGAGGAGAAACTTGTAGAATTGCCAAGGCAGCGCATTTTGTTCTAGTAAGCCTCATATTTAAGTGAGCATCGACACTTTCGCCTTTTTCTTCTTCTACTATTGACATTTGGCCTCCGGGTAGACGAGTCCGAGTAGCGGCATCTCTCTACAGGGCTGAGTCCGACGTGTGGTTTTTGAACACAGTGTGAGAAGTCAGGTTGCATCAGAGCTTTCGGGCTGCACAGTGTAAGAACATATATCATGAGCTGTGAACTTTTAAACCCTGCGGTTTCATCGTAGTTTGAGCCGTGTATGAGTACCACTATTGAAAATATCGTACAGTGTATGCCCGGCTTTGGCAAGAAAAGAGTTTTTGCAGTTTCTCAACTTAAGCATGTCCAAATAATTTATGCAGCTTCAATAGGACTTCCTTTTTTTCCCTTTGCCGTCATGTTTTCTGTCACAATGAGTATTTCATCCTCCTCATTTGGTATCACTTCCCCCACCCCTTTCTTTTTTTTTTTTTTTTTTTAAGCTGGCTTTCACTTAAGTTCCAATCATTTCTCAGGTTTACACAATAATGCGTCGGTTCGAGTTTTGCAGGTTGGTCAAACATTGTTGTCTTGACCAATGTCCAGAACTGCACCTGCTCTCTTCAATGTAATCTTAAAAGCATCGGTATATCTGCTGGAACCACTTCTGTTTTTATTTTGGGTCTCGTTTCTCCTATATTTGCCAGAATGATAACTATTCTTGTGGACTCAACAATTTTCTATCTACAAAACGGAAAGGTTTTGCGCTCTTTTCATCTCTCATTTTCAGCAACTCTCTGAGGTAGTCAACCTACATAGTCTGCAAGTCATTTCTCACCACACACAGTTCTGGTACAGGTAGTGTCAATCACAGCTGATCCTAAAGCTTCCACCATGAAAATGTGTGGGAGATTAAATCAATAAGAGTAATATTGCATTCTTCAATGTTATCTTTTGGTCCCTCAACATTAGTTAGCTTCACGTGTTTTCTTTTGTTTGGACAATCCTTTGCCCAGTGATAAATGCTTTTGATTATGGCACGTTTAGTTCTTCTGGTGTATCTGTCGAGTGGATTAATTCTTACAGCCGTTCTATGAGGTTGCCCTGATTTTGTACTCAGTTTGCCTGTGTATTTCGTAAAGTAGGCGGACTTGCCCTCTTGTGGCGGATAGACATTCAGTTCAATTCAGTTTTATTTATATAGCGCCAATTCATGAAACATGTCATCTCAAGGCACTTTCCAAAGTCAAATTCAATCATATTAAACAGATTGGTTCAGATTATATAGTTTGGTCAAAAAATTCCTATCTAAGGGAACCCAGTTGATTGCATCGAGTCTTGATAAGCAGCATTCACTCCTCCTGAAGAAGCGTAGAGCCACAGGGACAGTCGTCTGCATTGTCCGTGGCTTTGCAGCAATCCCTCATAATGAGCAAGCATGAAGCGACAGTGGAAAGAAGAAATTCCCCTTTAACGGGAAAGAAAAACCTCCTGCAGAACTAGGCTCAGTGTGAACGGTCATCTGTCTCGACCGACTGGGGGTTAGAGAAGACAGAGTGGAGACACAACAAGAGAGACAAAAAAGCACAGAAGCATACATTAATCCAGGAATCTGTTCTACATTATATGGTAGTAGCGGGTGACCTGTCTTCCCTAGATGATGACACAGCTAACAGAACGCCAGACCAGGTGTACCTACTATGAAGAAAAAAGAGAGAACAAAACGTTAAAAGCTGAAATGACGACAAGCAATGCAAATTGGAGAACAGTAGGAGAACTCAGCAGAGTGAGGAAAATAGACCCTGATGTCCTCCAGTAGCCTAAACGTACAGCAACAAAAGTATAGAGATAGCTCAGGGTAACATAAGCCACTCTAATTATAAGCTTTGTCAAAAAGGAACGTTTTAAGCTTAGTCTTAAAAGTAGACACGGTGTCTGCCTCAAGGACCAAACCTGGGAGTTGGTTCCACAGGAGAGGAGCCTGATAACTAAAGGATCTGCCTCCCATTCTACTTTTAGAGACTATAGGAACCACCAGTAGACCTGCAGTCTGAGAGCGAAGTGCTCTGTTAGGAACATACGGGGTAATCAGAGCTCTGATATATGATGAAGCTTGATTATTAAGGGCTTTATACGTTAGAAGAATTTTAAATTCTATTCTTGATTTAACAGGAAGCCAGTGAAGGGAAGCTAAAATATGAGAAATATGATCCCTCTTGTTGATTTTCATCAGAACTCTTGCTGCAGCATTTTGGATCAGCTGAAGACTGCATATTGTGGACTTCCTGATAGTAAAGAATAGCAACAGTTCAGCCTTGAAGTAACAAATGCATGGGCTAGTTTTTCAGCATCACCTCTGGACAGAATATTCCTAATTTTGGCAATATGCCAGAGGTGGGGAAAAAAGGAAACTCTGGAAACCTGTTTAATATGGGATTTAAATGACACGTCTTGGTCAAAAATAACACCAAGATTTTTTACTTTATTACCAGAGGCCAAGTTAGTGCCATCTAGATTAAGTGAATGATTAAGAAGTTTACTTTTTGAGGACTCTTGTCCAAAGATTACAACTTCTGTTTTGTCAGAATTTAAATGCATGAAATTTAAAGTCATCCAGCTTTTAATGTCAAGACATGCCTGTAGTTGAAGTAATTGATTGGATTCATCAGGATTTATGGACACTACCGTTCAAACACTACCGTTCAATACTGTATAGCTGAGTGTCATCAGCATAACAGTGGAAATTAACCCCATGCTGTTTGATAATTTTGCCAATCAGAAGCATATATATGGTAAAGAGAATTGGCCCAAGGACTGAACCCTGTGGTACTCCACAAATGACCCTAGAGATTGAAGATTTATTATTAATAAGAACAAACTGGAATCTGTCAGATAAGATTTAAACCAGCCTAATGCTTTTTCCTTAATCCCTACAGTATGTTCAAGTCTGTCTAGGAGAATATTGTGATCAACTGTATCAAATGCACTGAGGTATAACAGGACATAGTATAGACACAAGTCCAATTATCTGAGGCCATGAGAATATCATTAGTGACCTTCACTGGGCCTGACCTTGTTTCAGTGCCAAGATGAGATCTGAAGCCTGACTGAAACTCTTCAAATAGGTCATTACTTTGTAAATTTTCACATAGTTGATTAGCAACTACTTTCTCAAGAATTTTAGATGGGAAAAGATTAGATATATGTATGTATTTTATTAACTCATCTTGATCAAGAGAAGGTTTCTTATGTAAAGGTTTAATAACAGCTACACTTACAAGTGGTGATCATCATCAGAATAATTCAGTGAATCCTGGTTCACTGCAGATCTGACTTAAGAACATGGAATGGGGTTAAATTAGCTTAACTAATTAGAACAACATTTGACATGTTATGATATTGCTAAATTACTTACTTTTAATAAAGAACACACAAGCACTAAATCTCAATTAAATCCTTATTTAACCAACATTTTTACTCATAACTGATTTTTTTAAAGAAAAATAACTCGAGACCTGGGTGATGTTATTAAATACTGACAAAGAATAAACTAAAGTGACCAGTAAAATGACCAGAATAAATATAACAAATAAGTTAAATAGAATAGCCTATTTAGGTGGGAATAGTACACTAGTTACTCCTCAGGTTTCATTCTCTTTCTATATAGTCAATTGAGAGGCTGATGCAAGGCTGAGGCCCGAGGTTGTGGTGTGGGAAGACACAGATTGCAGCTCATTTTGCACTGATTCCCTGCACAATTTAGGGAGCACTGTTGGAGAAAAACTTGCAGCCCGGAACTTTATATTGCGGATCAAGAGTGGCAAGTAGTTGTTTGAAGCCAGGTTTTTCAACTGCAGACAACAGCAGCATATCCATCACTATGAAGCATGTTACTGCTTGCGTGATGATCTTATGCCGCTTGGACGCTTTGTCATTTTATCACAAAGAAGGGAGCACAGTTTAGCTTGCTATACCTGCTTTGTTTTGGAAGAAGTTCCATAAGATTCCTCCGAGGATGCGGAGCCGCGCCGGGGCCGACACAGCTCGTGCTGCTGCGGGTGTGAGGGGCCTACGTGACAAAACAAGTTGGTTGTTTTTACCGGTTCCTTGCAAATTTTACAAATCACTGTGGTTTATTTCTGTCAGACTTGCTATAACCGAAATATTGCCAAACTGGCGAACTAGTAAAACCCCATTTTGGGACAATTTCTTCCACCTCTCCTTGCTGCAACATATTCACGTGCTGTGTGTTGTGGTTTGAGAGGGCGGCGCTTTGTGACGGCGTGCCTGTTGTACCATCAACTAATATGATAGGCTGAAAGGAAGGAAGGAAAACTGTCTCTATATCGAACTTTTATCGACCCTGTTTTTTTCCTATTGCGCCACACATCTATTGATCGATATATATTGTTATTGAATTATCGTCCAGCCCTAGGTCAGCTTGGCTTGCTTCCCCAGCCAGCCGCTCTTCCAAGGTCCCAGGCAGAAGTGAAATGTGTGAGAAGTGGTCTGTGGGGGCAAAGCTTTTTAGCAATGATCGGTCCCTGATGAGAGGGTGGATCCTTGGTGGCTGTGAAAGTCCCAAACTTCTGTTTTCAATCCACTTTGATTCCTCCCCCAATTAACTCTGAATTTTGCCATGGCGCATTATTGACGAGTTCCAATCACGCTGCAGGCAAAGTTAAACTATGCTGAACTTTTACCGCGGCACAAGGTGACATATACAGCGCGGCCAGTTGAAACTGGACCAGTAGAAAGTGGATAGTCAGCTGGAAAGACCAGGAAGCAAAATGGGGGAGAATTCCCTGAACTGTATGATACAAGTTTGAGGTCGTATCGCTGTGGAACCGGAGCTCATTAACAAGCTCCCTGGACCCTAGGGTCTCGTAAACCCACAACCTCTTTGTCCTTGCTATTCTTTCTCCTCACTCGCAGAGCTTGCTTCTTAGCATGGGACAGATGCATATTTGCTACTGACAACAAAACAAATGACTGCCAAACAGCCAGTGCTAAGCCAGCATTGGTGCTGCGCTGAACCCCACGGCAAGCGCAGTGCACACCGCGTCCTGTGTGGAAGGCTCATAACGGACCTTCTCTCCTTCTCTGCTGCTGTGTGCACAGTGACACACAGGCAGTTTCTCATGAGCTGCAGATGTGACCAATTAACAATGTAACATTCTGCAACGCTGTCCCCCCTCAACGTCTATCACCATAGCAATGCAGAGGTGTGAACAGGTCATTCTAGAAGTTTCTTAAAAAGACATCAGTCATGATTTGTGGTGTTTCTCTTCATTTTATTGATTTATACTGTGCACAATGGTACATGTTGATGAAACAAAGGGTACATCTTATTACCAAAGGCTTTTTCATGTGCAGAAGGAGTCCTACAATGTAATTCAGCAATTGTATTTGACCTGCTTCCCTTTTCTAAGGTGAAAAACACATTTGGAACAGTTTTGGCACTTTTGTATAAATTGTGCCAAAATCACAGGCCAGCCTGTCACACTGCCTACTCACGCCCGCTGACAGGGGGGGACAAACGGGTCAATTGTCCCGAGCCCAGGACGGAGGGGGGCAAAACTGACACTCTGACCATTAAAATACAGGCAGAAGTATTTTTTCAGAAAATATTTGTGTGAAAATGATTTAATATTAGAGTAACTAAATCAGAGGTTAAAATTCTCCGTTGCTGTGACGGATTTCCGTCATTTGGAAAATTAGTGCAAATTGTTCCGTCTAGCATTTTTTTTCAAGGTTTTAAACTGAAGCTGCTCTCAACCAATGAAACCTGGCAGAGCCAGGACATTAGCCAATCAGAAAGAGAGTAGGGCGGGTCTTTGCAAAGCGGACATCTGGCAGTCTGAGTTTTATCGGTGTTCAATCATTTTAACTTTTGGAAGAGCGTCTCAAACTGACCACAGATGGTATGAAAAGTAGCGGTGGTCAAAGGTTTTCTTTGGCTTTATGAACCAGCAGGTCAGAGAGTTCAGCGGCTTGAACATCTGACAACAACTTCCCTGGTAAGCGCTGCTCCTGCAGTTAATGAGTTATTTCTACCTGTGGCCACGTCACCTGTCAGCGTTGATTCCCTCGCTTCCAGTAACTTGGCTGATAAACGCGGCGACCAACCAGGGATCTCCCCATGATTCACTGTTATGTTTTTTTAAAAACTCAAAGAGTAATGCGCTATCTCAGGCTAATTTACCATGACACGCTTTTTTTTCGGAAGGGTCGGAAAGTGAAACAATGTTCCGCATTTGACTGGGTCCGATTTGGAAAAAGTTAAAAAATAAAATAAATTCCACCTGCGCTTGTCTGAAGAAAGAAGGCAGAGCTGCCGTCAGAGCGGCTATTAGTCAGTATGCAGCAGCTCCACCTGATGAGCCGCTGCGCACCAGGACACTCCTTAGATGATGAGGATTTAGATGCTGGTGACTCTCCAGCAGTCAGTGAGCGAGAGGCGGGGACACTGGGTCCATCCTGGACAGGTTTCCAGTCACAGGGCTAAAAGTTAGCAGTTTTATTACACTTTAAAATAGTTAAGTGATGCCTTTTTATAAACTCAGGAGTTGTGATAATTAATTTCTGTGCAATAACAGGCAAAGCAGTGACTGATTATTGTAATGTGAGATATGTGTTAAATTAAAATGTATGATGTGATCATAGTGTTGGTTATGTGAGATGGATCACACCGTTAATTTCAATGATCCCGCCTTATGGCCAACAAAAATTACTGATTCTGATTGGTGAATGTTGTGCGTTTTAATGACAAAAAGGAAGCCTTTCTGAGAGATGGCAAATGAACCGCCAGTAGATTCAGAGGGCAGAGAATTCCCAAAGTATCCAAAGAAAATATCAACTAGTGCACTAAATTCAATAGATGGTTTGAAAATATCCTATATAAATTAGAGATTTCCAGGGCATGAAGTATACAGTTAAGTTGACTTTTTTTTTTGGTGTTTGTGTGTGTGTGTGTGTGTGTGTGTGTGTGTGTGTGTGTGTGTGTGTGTGTGTGTGTGTGTGTGTGTGTGTGGTGTGGTGGCGGCAGGTGTAGAGGGGGGGGCCCAAAAAGACTGTGTAGTCCCGGGCCCTAGCAAAGCTGTCAGCTGGCCTGTGCCTACTAATACCTTTGTGAAACAAATATTCTTCAGTTGATTCAGTCCAGATTTGCTGCAGTTATTGTCATGAAAATATAGAAGCCCCAGGCTTTTTATATCCACATCTTAACGATTTTCATGTAGTTTTGATGTTTATTTTGAAAAATATTTAGGCTAGGCTCAGAAAATTTCTCTTTAAGATTTAAGATTTGTCTTAAACCTCCTTGGTTTAATCACCTATAAATCGGATACTGTGACATTTGTAATAGTGGTTCTATTTGAAAAATATTGTTTAATGCCTTAGTGTCACAAAGTTACTAAAATTTACTTTATAACTTTGTTTGCAACTATTAACAAGAGTATATCTGATCTATTATGTTGTCATTTCCAACCTCCATTGTGTTACACTATTTAAAAGAATGTAAATCCTCTGTATGTGGTCTTCTTTTTTTCAGGGGTCTGTGGAACCCATGCAGATTGATGCAGATCCTCAAGACGATCCCCAGAATGCCCCAGATATTGGCTACATAGTAGAAAACCCAACACTGGTATTGATCTATTAATTTTTTTTATATGCTTCCTTTTTGAGCAGTGGAAGCTTTCATTACTAGTAGGAAGTAATTTTGGTTATTTGTGGTTTGGAAAAATGCATTACTATCCTAGTATTTATTAAATTCTAATTAGACAAACTGTCTTGTCTTATGAAAGTCTTATGATGCTACCCTATCTCATACAGAAAGCCTGGAAACTATCAATTCAATTCAATTTTATTTATATAGCGCCAATTCATGAAACATGTCATCTCAAGGCACTTTAAAAGTTAAGTTCAATCATATTATACAGATTGGGTCAGATTATACAGATTGGTCAAAAATGTTCCTATATAAGGAAACCAGTTGATTGCATCAAAGTCCCGACAAGCAGCATTCACTCCTGGAGAAGCGTAGAGCCACAGGGAGAGTCGTCTGCATTGTACATGGCTTTGCTGCAATCCCTCATACTGAGCAAGCATGAAGCGACAGTGGAAAGAAAAAACACCCGTTAGCGGGAAGGAAAAACCTCTAGCAGAACCGGGCTCAGTATGAACGGTCATCTGCCTCGACCGACTGGGGGTTACAGAAGACAGAGCAGAGACACAACAAGACAGACAGACAAAAAGCACAGAAGCACACATTGATCTAGTAATCTGTTCTACATTAGATGGTAATAGTCGGTGATCTGTCCTCCCTGGATGATTTCACAGTCAACAGAACGTCAGACCAGGTGTACCTACTATGAAGAAAAAAGAGAGAACAAAAAGTTAAAAGTTAAAATGACAACAGTCATTTCAATGTAATGCAATGCAAATCTGGAGAACAGTAGACTGCTGAACAGTAGAAATCAGTAGAGTGAGAAAAATAGGCCCTGATGTCCTCCAGTAGCCTAAGCCTATAGCAGCATAACTATAGAGGTAGCTCAGGGTAACATGAGCCACTCTAACTATAAGCTTTGTCAAAAAGGAAAGTTTTAAGATTAGTCTTAAAAGTAGACAGGGTGTCTGCCTCACGGACCAAAACTGGGAGTTGGTTCCACAGGAGAGGAGCCTGATAGCTAAAGGATCTGCCTCCCATTCTACTTTTAGAGACTCTAGGAACCACCAGCAGACCTGCAGTCTGAGAGCGAAGTGCTCTGTTAGGAACATACGGGGTAATCAGAGCTCTGATATATGATGGAGCTTGATTATTAAGGGCTTTATACGTTAGAAGAAGAATTTTAAATTCTATTCTTGATTTAACAGGAAGCCAATGAAGGGTAGCTAAAATTGGAGAAATATGATCCCTCTTGTTGATTTTCATCAGAACTCTCGCTGCAGCATTTTGGATCAGCTGAAGACTTTGAACTGCATTTTGTGGACTTCCTGATAGTAAAGAATTACAATAGTCCAGCCTTGAAGTAACAAATGCATGGACTATTTTTTCAGCATCACCCCTGGACAGAATGTTTCTAATTTTGGCGATATTCCGGAGGTGAAAAAAGGAAACTCTGGAAACCTGTTTAATATGGGATTTAAATGACATGTCTTGGTCGAAAATAACACCAAGATTTTTTACTTTACTACCAGAGACCAAGTTAATGCCATCCAGATTCAGTGAATGATTAAGAAGTTTATTTTTTGAGGACTCTGGTCCAAAGATTATAACTTCTGTCTTGTCAGAATTTAAGTGCAGGAAATTTAAAGTCATCCAGCTTTTGATGTCATCAAGACATGACTGCAGTCGAAGTAATTGATTGGACTCATCAGGATTTATGGATAAATATAGCTGAGTGTCATCAGCATAACAGTGGAAATTAATCCCATGCTGTCTGATAATTTTGCCAATCGGAAGCATATATATAGTAAAGAGAATTGGTCCAAGGACTGAACCCTGTGGTACTCCACAAGTGACCCTAGAGCTTGAAGAAGATTTATTATTAACATGAACAAACTGGAATCTGTCCGACAGATAAGATTTAAACCAGCCTAATGCTTTCCCCTTAATCCCTACAGTATGCTCAAGTCTTTGTAGGAGAATATTGTGATCAACTGTATCAAATGCAGCACTGAGATCTAACAGGACAAGTACAGACACAAGTCCATTATCTGAGGCCATGAGAATATCGTTGGTGACCTTCACCAGAGCTGTTTCAGTGCTATGATGAGCTCTGAAGCCTGACTGAAACTCCTCAAGTAGGTCATTACTTTGTAAATGTTCACAAAGTTGATTAGCAACTACTTTCTCGAGAATTTTAGATAAGAAAAGAAGATTAGATATAGGTCTGTAATTTACTAACTCATCTTGATCAAGAGATGGTTTCTTAAGTAAAGGTTTAATAACAGCTACTTTAAAAGCCTGTGGTACATATACATTTACTAAGGATAGATTAATCATGTCTAAAATAGGACCACTGATCAAAGGGAATATCTCCTTAAACAACTTGGTTGGGATTGGGTCTAACATACAGGTAGAAGGTTTAGATGAAGCTAATATTTTAGATAGCTCAGAAAGCTCTACTGCTTCTAAACAGTTCAGACACTGTGCAGGTTCTAAAGATTCCTCCAATGCTGCCTCACTTACTGAGGATGAGGTAATCATGGTTGGGAGGATGCCAATTATTTTATTTTTAATGGAATCAATTTTATTTATGAAGAATCCCATAAAGTCATTACTGCTAAGAGCTAAGGGAGTGGATGGATCAACGGAGCTATGACTCTGTGTAAGTTTGGCAACTGTACTAAAGAGAAATCTAGGATTATTTTTATTCTCTTCAATTAATGATGAAAAATATGCTGCTCTAACTCTGCGAATGGTCTTGTTATACAACAATAGACTGTCCCTCCAGATTAGGTAGGATTCCTCTTGGTGTGTAGAGCGCCATTTTCTCTCCAATTTCTTAACATTGTGCTTCAAGGAACGCAGCTCTGAATTAAACCAGGAAGCCAGCGTCCTGTGAATAATCACCTTCTTTTCCAAGGGAGCTACATTGTCTAATGCAGAACGCAATGAGGAAGTCACACTGTTAGCAAAGGTATCGATTTGTGAATGGGAAGAAACAGCATTGCTGCCATCTACAGGGCATTTCTGCAATACTGAGGATATTAAAAGGGGGACAGACTCTTTAAGTTTTGATACAGCATTATCCGATAAAGATCTACTATAATGGAACCCTCTTTTGGGGGTGGAGAACTCAGTTAGATTAAACTCAAATGTTATTAAAAAATGATCAGATAGGACAGGGTTGTGAGAGAATACTGTTAATTCTTCACAATCAATGCCATATGTCAGCACAAGGTCCAAAGTATGGAGCCGAGAGTGCGTTGGCTTATGCACATTTTGAGCAAAACCAATTGAATCTAGGATAGTTTTAAAGGCTACACTAAGGTTATCACATTCAGTGTCAACATGGATGTTAAAATCACCCACTATAATAACCTTGTCAGTGTTTATCACCAAATCAGATAAGAAGTCTGACAGCTGATCCAAAAACTGAGTGTAAGGGCCTGGTGGACGATACAAAACAACAAACAGAAGAGGTTTTATTGCTTTGCAGTTTGGATGAGGGAAACTGAGGGTTAAATGCTCAAAAGAACTGTAGTTATTAATTGGCCTGGGACTAATTAATAAATCAGACTGAAAAATGGTTGTTACTCCTCCTCTTCTTTCCGTAGATCTGGGAATGTGGAAATTTGAATAATTGGAGGGAGTTGACTCATTTATACTAACGTAGTCCTCCTGTAGCCAGGTTTCTGTGAGACAAAATAAATCTGATTATCAGAAATCAATTCATTAACTAAGAAAGTCTTTGGAGGGAGAGACCTTATATTTAATAGACCACATTTAATTGTTTTATTTTTTGGTTCAAGTTGAGTCGTATTGATTTTTATTAGATTTTTATCATTTTTTCTTTTTAGATCAGTTTTTGATCTATTCAGTCTTGGCCGTGGGAAAGACACCGTCTCAATAGGGTAATGGGTAACAGTATAGAAGCTGCAGAGAGTTGTGTTAAACTACGGCCCTGCTTCCTGGTCTGGTTGTCAGCATTTTGGAGAACTAATAAATCCGGCCAGATTCCTAGAAAGAAGAGCTGCACCATCCAAAGTGGGATGGATGCCGTCTCTCCGGATCAGACCAGGTTTTCCCCAGAAAGTTCGCCAGTTATCAATGTAGCCCACGTCGTTTTCAGGACACCACCTAGACAACCAGCGGTTGAATGATGACATGCGGCTAAACATGTCATCACTGGTCAGATCAGGCAGGGGACCAGAGAAAATTACGGAGTCCGACATTGTTTTAGCAAACTCACACACCGAAGCAACACCAACTTTAGTGACCTCCGATCGGCGTGACCGGGTGTCATTACCGCCAGCGTGAATAACAATCTTACTGTATTTACGCTTATCCTTATCCAGCAGTTTCAGGTAAGATTCTATGTCGCCCGTTCTGGCCCCTGGCAGGCATTTAACTATGGTCCCTGGTGTCTCTAGTGCCACGTTTCTGACTATAGAGCTCCCAATCACCAGAGTCAGCTTCTCAGCGGGTGTGTCGCTGAGTGGGGAAAATTTATTAGAAACGCAGACGGGTTGGTGGTGACCTGGGGGCTGGAATCTAGAGCTATGCTTCCTACGAACCGTTACCCAGCCGGCCTTGTTACCCGGCTGCACGGATGTTGCTTCTGGAAGACCACTAAGTGAAGTAACGCTAGGTCTATGTGGCTCCGTGCTAGCAAAGGGGCGGCTATCAGCTGGTTTTTCCATAGCACGGAGCCGGGTCTCCAATTCTGACACCCTCGCCTCCAAAGCTACAAAAATACTACATTTATTACAAGTACCATTATCACTAAAGGAGGCAGAGGAATTGCTAAACATCTGACACAGAGAGCAGGAGATAGAGGGAGACTTAGGCAGAGTCGGAGAAGCGGAGGAGAGAGTAAGGGGAGAAGCCATTGCGGAGCTAAAGCTAGGCTAGGCTAGCGCCCTTTTACCACGCCACAAAACAAACCGTGTGAAACACAAGGAGTTCCCAAGCGCGATGTGCAGCAACAGAGAATGTTTTACAAGTGCTTATGTGTTAGAAACAGAGGTTACAGCAAAGAGATTAAAGATAAGAGCGAGAGAGTCTGGAACAACAGACCGCAAATTCACACTGTGACAACAGGAAGTGACACAATACGCCTTACCGCAAACAGGAAACAGGAGCTTGGAACAATGTCAAAGACTCTTTCAGAAGAATTGTAGAGGCAGAAACTGAATCTTGTATCTTGCAGAGTTCCATTCCTTATGTGTAGTGGCGCCTGCTGATGTTCCTAGCAGGATGGAAAACAATAAGCCCAACGATATTACCTTTGCAGTTGATCCAGTGATAGAGCTCGGTGCATATAAACATGATAGTGATAAGGCTAGACCTCTGTAATAGGTCTAGTCTTGAAATAGCCTTGCTACTAAATATACCAACGATAACTGTCAGTATAGCAAAGTGGAAGCAGTTGACACTGACAACAACTAAGACTCAAAGTAAATAAGAAATTCAGAGTTACATTGTGCATACATGATTCCAACTTTGTGCAGAGTCGATGCCCACAGACCATCAAACTTTACGTTTTTACTTCTACTTGAGTAACATTATTTTGAGAAAAAAAATCCCACTTGAATAAGTTCTTGTGGCTACAGCAAACAGACTTAAATCGGAGGCAACCAAACTTTCGCTCAGTTCGTTGTGAAAACGTTTCGACACCTGTCCAGGAGTTTTTGCCAATTTTGATGGCTTGCTCTTCTATGGCTACTTTACCTACATCTGGTTACATCACCGAGTGAAGAACAAGCATTGAGCATGCTGTTATTTGGGCAAGTACATGTATAGTTTGAAATGGTTTGTAATGTTTAAACATTATTGCACTCCCAACTGTAGATATTGATTTAAAAAGGTTTTTGTTGTAAAAAGTATCATTTTACTTGCTCAACCTTTTAAAACTTCTACTGAAGTATTGCATGTAGAAATAATGCTACTCTTGAGTGCAGTCTTTCTGCTTCAGATTAGCTCAAGAACAGTGAGTGAGCACAGCTTCATGAAATGGGCTTGGCAGAGCAGCTGCATCCAAGTTAGGGCTACAACGATTAGTCTCTGTCAATTATGAGAAAACGTAGACTCAAAATTTAATGCGTCAAAGCGTTGTTTAAAAAAAATATAAACATTAATTTGTCTTTCAATATACCTTTCTCAGTAGTCCAGTTTAAATCACATTTGGTTCGTTTAGGCAGCTGCACTATTTCAGTACCTGGTGAGCAAGAGCATCCAATCACGTGATCCACTGTGGCTCTGTTGCAGTTACAACACAACCATCATCACAAAGTTTATGGAAATAAAATTGGAATATAATTTGATTTAAATTGCAATAAAGTTACACACAACGTCCCCAACAGAATCCTGAAGATTTTCAGGTGCATTGGTGGTTCTGCCTGGAGCGAGAGAAAGAGACGCTCAGATCGGTCACACCTCCACAACCTGAAACGTCTCTGAAGCGGCCATCCAGGTGGAATTACGGACAAGGCCTCAGTCAACCGTTCCCCCCCAAATGTATGTGATGGACGGTTGTACTGGAACTGTAATTTCGAGTACAATGCAAATTGTGGTTGACAATAAAGATTCTATCAAATCATATAGACGGATTGGTCAAAAAGTTTCCTATCTAAGGAAACCCAGTAGATTGCATCAAGTCTTGACAAGCAGCATTCACTGCTCCTTAAAGAGCGTTGTGCCACAGTGGACAGTTGTCTGCATTGTCAATGTCTTTGCAGCAATCCCTCATACTGAGCATGCATGAAGCGACAATGGAGAGGATAACTCCCCTTTAACAGGGAGGAAAACCTCCAGCAGAACCAGGCTCAATGTGAACGGTCATCTGCCTTGACCGACTGGGGGTTACAGAAGACAGAGCAGAGACATAAAAAGCACAGAACCACACATAGATCCAGGAATCCTCTGACTTTACATAGCCAGCTGAAACATGCATAACATTTTAATGCTTTCTATACATGGCTTATCGTGTATATAATATATAACAATATGGAAAGCTGGAACTAGCATTAACTTACCCGGTACACGTCGGTGGGAGCGGGGGGGGGGGCAATGGAAAAGGGAATATTATTGTGTCTTACTATACCCAAAGTTTTAGCATACCAATGGTGAGGTCGAGCCTCTGGCTGGTAGTGATGCAAACTTGATGCTCTGATCTGAAATCTCATGTCTCAAGTGGTTTTTAGTCCTTTCACTTTCTTTAGGTGTATGCTCAAAAGGCAAATCCAATGTCTGCACACCCCAGCTGCAAAGTTTTCACTCTTCTGATATAAAATAAATTGTCTGGCTGAGAACACTGTCTAGATTGTATCTTTATTAAAACATATCCAAAAACCAGAAGTCCACGAGGTAAGCCTTTGAGAATAAGGAAACATTTTAAATGCTGGATGTGACCAATATAGCACTTGTTTTCTACATTCCCGTCATGTTATATCTTACCTATATTTAAAACTAAAGTTTAGTTTGTGTTCAAAATTTTAAATACATGGCAGTTCTGTAAACTATTTTTTTTATACATTAAAGGGTTAAGTCATACAGGCAGCTGTCTTGCAGTCAGAAGGGAAAATATGTAAATTCTAATATTTAACTTTTGAGTCTAGCTGTTTTGATGAGGTAATTTTTGTGTGCATTTTTTTTAGGACCTGGAACAATATACTACTAGCTACAGTGGATTAATGCGCATCGAGAGACTACAGTTCATTGCTGAGCATTGTCCTCAACTTCGTGTCGAGGCCCTGAAGATGGCCCTCACCTTTGTCCAGAGAACATTCAATGTTGACACATACGAAGAGATCCACCGCAAGCTTACAGAGTCCACAAGGTAAAAAACACAATGCTAAAATTGCATTTTGCCATTTGGTTTTTTTTTTCTTGTCAAGAATATATGTACTGAAACAAAAACCGTTACCGTAGGGATGGGTACCTTTCACATCTGAACCGATGCGGTACTGATACTCAGTACTTTGGAATTGTACTTAACGGTACCTATTTTTAGTACCTTTGTGTGTTTATGTAGTAAATAGATGTGTATTAATATTAAAAATTTTCAATTTAACATATTTATTTCTTAATATGTAAACTTGTTTGGATCTACAAATGAACCTTATTAAATAATTTATGAATTTTAATACATTGCCTGAACAGCACATAAAACAATTTTTTTTTTTTTTACCAAAACAGTTATCAGAGGCACACAGTGAACAAGGTGAATAAGGAATAAAGCTGTGTGTGAATAAAATTCAGAGAATTGTTTTAGTGCAACAGCTACAGAGTGGGGGGAAAAAAACAACCTACCGTATTTTTGGGACTACACGTCACACTTTTTTTCATATTTTGGCAGGTCCTGCGACTTATTAGTCAGGTAGGCGATATATCAAATATACTCGATGTATCTCGAGTCCACGCGATGGTTAAAATTACTTTATTGCGACCATCGGGTGCAAATTTTCATGACAAGATTTAGCCGTTGTACTTAATTCACTGAGTTTAGTTTATCCCACGTGCTATGAACACAGCACTTGCTCCTCCTCCAAACCAGAAAGCGTTCTGGCACACACACAATGAGCACGTGCGCTTACTTACGTCGACGAGACAGCGAGAACTATGGCAACAGCAGGAGTTTTAGCTAAACAAGAAAATAAGTCTGAAGAGGAGTCGGAAACAGCACTGGATCAATAATATGGCAGTGGCTTGGATTTCACAAGAAGGATGTCGAACAAAATGCGGTAATTTGCAAAACATGCCGTAAAACCATTGTCACAAAAGATAGCAGTACCACAAATTTATTTCCCCACCTAAAAAGTCATCCAGTGCAAAATGAAGACTGTTGTAAACTCAGCATGTCGACATCCCCCACACACCAAAGAAAACTTTAAATAATCCAGCCGTAAAACAGTTGACACTGGCGTCTTCTTTTGCTAAATCCATCCCATATGACAGAAAAAGCACGAGGTGGAGGGAAATCACAAACGCTGTACCAAAATATATCGCCAAAGACATGGCTCCTGTCAGTTTTGTGGAAAAGCTGGCTTCAAAAATCTTAAGAGACTTCATGCCAAATACGAAATGCCAAGCCGTAATTTTTTTTGCCATTTTTACCATAGTTGTACATTTCAGTAAGAGAAAATGTATCCCAGCAGCTAGCAAACACTTCCTTCTTCTCAACAACGGATCTGTGGAACAGCCGCACTAGTGAGCCATATCCTCGCCTAACTGTACATTACATCGACCAGTGGGAGTTAAAAAGTGTCTGCCTCCAAACAAGTTTTTTCCCGGAGGATCACACAGCAGAGCTAATTGCACAAGGACTGCAACTTCACCACGTCATGGAAGTTGTCAGAAAGTCATCAGGTGTGCATCACCACGGATAATGGGAGTAACATCAATAAAGCAACAAGCCTTAACAGGTCGACCAGACTGCAGTGTTTGGCCATCGGTTGCATCTTGTAATTGGTGAGTACACATTAAACAAAATTCCCATCAAATAAAAATTAAACATTTATTTTTGATTTTCTTGTTTAAAACCAAACATGGAAAAATATATATTTTGAATTATCTTTTATTTGAACATGTAGAACATTTGTTTCCTGTTATCTTCTGCATAATTAATCGTTGAATATATAAACATGAATAGCATTAGCTATGCTTACATGCACAAAATTTCACGATCGAATTAATATGTATTCAGATTAAATCAGATTGTACCATTTATATGGGCACACAATCAATTAATCGGTCATAATGTGCATGTATATGTACCTGGCTTTATTCAGAATACACCCACTCTGTCATGCGCAGTTATCAAATTCCCCTCAAGAAAAGCCACAGAAGAAGTCTTTGCTAAACTACAAAAATAGTAAACAAAGCAGTATTATACAAGTTTTTGTCTCCTGAGCGCCCAGGCTGGACTTAAATAATGTTCCAATTGCAGTTGAAACTTACTGAGTTAGCAACAATTTTGAGCTCTTTTATTTTTTTAAACAGAAAGTTGTTTTGGGAGTCCCGACAGTTTTGCCTCCCGATGTATTTCCGCTACTCATCAACGCAGAAATGCGTCACGTTTACTTCGGGCGAACATGGCCACTCAGGTCAATTTGCCGCATTCGGAATAACTTGAGCCTGACAATGTTTATATCTACGTTGATCGGATTATCAATCAGCATAAACCACCCCTCTCATTCGGACTACAATTTCATTCCGATTGAGCTTAATCCAATCATCGTATTCCGATTAGCTTGTTTACGCAAAGCCTTTTTTTTCCATGTAAACATAGCTATTGTCAAGAACAGTTTGTTCAAAGCTGGTTTAAAATTTATTATTTACGATTATATACATAAATATATGCACAACAATATTTTGAGTGTGAGGCAGGTGACTAATATGATGAATTTGCTTAATTATATAGCAATTGTATTTTGCTTTTAATTTTAGAGGGAAGCAGAAAGCTTTTTGCAAAAAGATTGAGCAGTTTTTCATTAAGATGGAAGAAGAGGAGAGATCTGGGTACTGCGCAGAGAGATGAGTCTGCTGCAACCCTGACCAGGTTGCAGCAGACTCATCTGCTTTACAGCTGAGTGAAACAGCTGCAGGATCAGATCCAGATGCATCAAAAAAGAAAACACTTGGAAGTTTCTTTGAAAAGGCAAAAACCTCCTCTTCTCAAGCGACATCATCAGTCAGACAGTTGATGAATGCAGAACTCTCTGCATACCGACAGTCTGTGAATGCTGACAGTGAATCTGATCCCCTGCAGTGGTGGCAGGGCCATGAAGAAATATTTCCAAATGTGAAGACTTTAGCAAAAAAGTATCTGTGTTCCTGCAACTAGTTCCCCATCAGAAAGGGTATTATTTAGTACTAGTGTAGTCACATGTCACCAGGCTTCACTTAGACCTGAAGCTGTTGACAGGCTTGTATTTTTGGCACGGTTTTTATGCAGAAACCTGTGCACCTTTTGCATTAAAGGCATACTGTGCAACATTTTTCAGTTAATTAACGTGTTCCATACCGTTTTGGATGATTAAATGAGTCATTTCAGGTTGAACAAAGGTTTTCTTGGCCACCCTGGTGGTCTGTGGGGGAAATACCGCACTTGCAATTGCAGGAGCCCTCGGCCCGCGCCCACAGGCTCAGAATCTCGTGCAAGATCGCAAGAGTCGGTCTTGCTTTACGGCGAGAACTGCTACACGCCCCCAGTGAAACGCATGCTCGTTGCTAGCGCAGTGGCGATATCTGTGCAGTTATCATGGCGGAACCAGCGACAAAACAGCGAAAGCCCATGTCGGAGCAGGCAAGAAAGAGGACAAGGGCTCTGGACAGAAAGAGGAGTCGTACACGGGTGAACATCGGGCAAGCTTTTTCCGCATGGCGAGAGCTAAAAGAAAGAGAAGGCTGCAAGGCTGACGCGGACCTCGCGTTTCTGCTGATGCGATTGTAACGTAGGGTTTCCCTCATGCTACCGCCTCCCAACATTCCAAAAAAAAAAAAAAAAAACTAACTCGATATGCGCGCAAAGCTTGTCTCCCCCCGCTCCGCCGGTTGCGTAAAGCTTGTCTCCCGCTCCGCTCCGCCGGTCGTCCGGTAAGCAAATTCCTAGCGGAAACACTGCATTGGAATGGTTTCTCTCTCTCTGTGTGCATGCTCATACTTTCGCTGTGTTAGTCATTGTTTGTACTACCGTTTTTTTCGACTTTTCGTTGCGTTCGCCTGTCTGCTAAGCTCAAAACAACCGTGCCTGGCTTGACGGAGAAACCAGTACAACAGCTGAGCATATTTACGACAGTGCACTTTTACTTTCGCCCTCTGGGGGGAGCCTCGCTGGAAAATCAACCCCGGTTGCATAGTATACCTTTAAGAGGAAGTGTGCGAATTTCAGATTTCTACATTCATCACAGCCACTGCAGTGGGCGTCGAAAGTTGCCATTCTATCCCAATAGAGGCTGTCCCTGACCTGTAGTAACCTTTGGCCAGCAGAGTTGCGTCGTCATGGAAACTCACGCCTGCAGCTGGCCTCTCTGAAGTGCAGATACTTTGCGTCAGACTCTGTCCATTGGATTATAATGGAGAACATTGCTCTCCTGATCCGTAAATGGTAGAGACGTAATTTTTTCTGCGTTTATTTCATAACGGATAGGAGAAGAAGACAAGCTATTGGTTTTTGCTGGAAATATTTTAATAAAGGCGTAAAAAATTATGATACAAACAGGATTTTTATGGATATGCAAAAATCCTTTAAAAAGGGTCCCGAACAAATCGCTCTAGCTGAAAAAGTATAGGAGATACTTCCATCAGCCGGCTTTGGAGGACAACTGTGCTTATTTTTATGTTTGTACAAAAATCGGTGTAGGCATAGCGACGATGTAAAAAGTGCATAATTTGGGGGCATGGAGTTCTGAACCTGTTTCAGCTGCGATTTACCCCGCGAGCAGCACTTGGTTTCTCCGGAACAATAAATGTTAGAGACGTAATTTTTTCTGCGTTTATTTCGTAACGGATAGGGGAACCGGACACGCTATCGGTTTTTGCTGGAAATATTTTAATTAAGGCACAAAAAATCACGGATAAAGGGTAATTTTGAGGAAAATGCAAAAATCCCAGAAACATTGTCCCAAACAAATCGCTCTAGCTGAAAAGGTATAAGCCATATCAAAATAATTCTTTCACCTTGAGTATCAGCAGGGTTTTGAGGACTATGGTGTTCATTTTTGTTTGTACAAAAATCGGTGTAGGCATGGCGACGATGTAAAAAAGTGGATCATTTGGAGGGAAGGAGGTCCAAAGCGTTTTCAGGATTTTGCACATTCGCTACTCCCGAACAAATTGTTCCTGCGGCCAAACCGTAACAGTTATCCACAAAATTCCTTGTTTGTGAGTGCCAGAAGGGTCTGGACTTGAATGTGTGAAAGTCTGATGCCTGTACATTAAACGCTTTAGGAGTAGCGACGATTTGAAAACATGTGGTGTTTGGAATTTTCAGTTGTCATTTTTCACAATCGCTCCATTGGAAATGAATGAGGAAGGTTTAGACTTGTTGGTGGTCTGAGGTGATTTGTGAAAAAAATATAAATGCTACACCAATGAGGGTTACATTTCCTGAATCCAGACAAAAATTCCTACGTTTTGATGTATAATTTATGTGGATAGGTTGAATACTGAGTGAGTGAGAAGTTGTTCGGAGAAGAAGAATTTGTTGAATTTCTAGAGTGTGCACTCTATAACTGCCTCCTTGACGACCATAGCAATGCATGTTATTTGCTGAATTTCTTGAAAAGCCAAAATTATTTTAAAGAGGTACTATATGAAAATGGTAAAAGATATGAAAAAGCTGAAATATACCATAATAGCTGAAAGATATCACTACATTTTAAAAGTTGAATGCCGTTTCTAGCTGAAAGTAGGCTGAAGCAGTAAGCTGTCAAAAAGCAGCTGAAATGAGTGGAATTTTAGTGAATTACATTCATTTTCTATGGGAGAAAAAAAGGCTGAAAATTTGCAGAAAAAAATAAATATTTTAAAAAGTTGAAAAGTTAAAAGTACAAAAAGATATAGTCATCGATTCCAGAAGAAGCTGAATAGTTTAAAAGTTGAATGGTTGAAATCGGACAAAAACTGTAGGAGGAGAAGCGAATCAAACTTTAAACAGTAAAAACGCGAAAGAGGATCTTTCTGCCTACTGCATTCACAGTAATAATAAAGAACTAGAAAAATTTGCATTTCCTGCGAAAATGCACTGTGAATGCAGTAAGCTGAATGATTGAGCAAAAGATGCAGAAGATCTTTGAAGAGAAAAAGTAGCTGAAAAGCATTGAAGAAGTTGAAGAATTTGAAAAAGTTGAATAATTTGAAAAAGTTGAATAATTTGAAAGAGTTGAAGAATTTGAACATGAAAGAACAATAGCTGAATGATTAGAAGAAAAAACTGAGGGAATGGCAACAAACATTTCCTAACTCTGAATCTCCTAACTAACTCAGTGTTCTGAAACACTGAATCGTTTAACAAAGCAGAAGTAGAATTTCAAACTTGAATATACTGTAGCCATATGTGGGCCTGCTTTTCTAGGAGTATAAGGGGTTTCGCCCCCATTGAAAAGCATTGGATGTTTGACACCTCCTAACTTGGAGATGCTTTACGCGACGAGGCCCAAATTTATTGTGGAGCATTCTGTATAAAGGAGGTACAGACTCTGTAAAGCAGAAGTTTGTAGGACCTTCCTAGAGCTACTTCCGGTTATCAAAATGCTAACCGTTAGCCGCTAACAAGATTGTGTTCAGTATCACTGTGTGATGTTACTCTGTTAGTTTGGTCCAAATCCTGTACTGGGAAGTGCCTCAAAAAGGGTGCCAATACTTAATGTCACCAAACGTGACCAAAGTTCATGGGTCAGATCGGCCTCCTTTAGCAACTCAGCCTCACCACATCTGGGCCCAGAACTCAACATTTGACCAAAATGGTGTGTAGCGCCATTTCCCACAGGTGGGTGGTGCTGTATTGGCCAATTGGGTCGTGTCTGAGCATCATGCCAGGTCCTGTTGGAAGCAAAGGCCCAATAGGAAAGCATGGAAAATCCAAAATGGGACAGAAAAGTGGCACATGGCTGATAATCTTGAAAATTTAAAAATGTTAAGAGGAAGTGACTGTGCGAATTTCAGATTCCTACATTAATCACAGCCACTGCAGTGGGTGTCGAAAGTTGCCATTCTATCCCAATGGAGCCTGTCCCTCTAGTCAGCAGAGTTCCGTCGTCATGGATTCTCGCTCACACCTGCAGCGGGCCATTCTACCAAAGTGCAGACACTTTGCTCAGAATGTCTCATTGGGTTATAATGGAGAACTTTGCCTCGCACAACGCTCCATATCTCCTGATCCGTAAATGGTAGAGACGTAATTTTTTCTGCGTTTATTTCTTAATGGATAGGGGAAGAAGACTTGCTATCGGTTTTTGCTGGAAATATTTTAATAAAGGCGTAAAAAATTATGATATAAAGTGAATTTTTAAGGAATCTTAAAAATCCTCTAAAAACGGTCCCGAACAAATCGCTCTAGCTGAAAAAGTATAGGAGATATCAAAATAATTCTTTCACTGTGACTATCAGCAGGCTTTTGAGGACTATGTTGCTCATTTTTATGTTTGTACAAAAATCGGTGTAGGCACAGCGACGATGTAAAGAAGTGGATGATGTGGAAAAACGCAGCTCTAAAGCATTTTCAGGATTTTGCACATTCGCTACTCCCGAACAAATTGTTCCTGCGGCAAAACCGTAACAGTTATCCAAAAAATTCCTTTTTTGTGAGTGCCAGGAGGGTTGGGACATTCATGTGTGAAAGTCTCATGCCTGTACATCAAACTGTTTAGGAGTAGCGAGGATGCGAAAACGTGTGATGTTTTGGATTTTCAGACGTCATTTTTCAAAACCGCTCCATAGGAAATGAATAGGGGAGGTTTCGGGTTTGTGTCGCTCTGAGGTGATTTGCAAAAAATCTATAAATGCCACACCAATGAGGGTTACATTTCCTGAACCCAGACAAAAATTCCTACGTTTTGATGTATAATTTATGTGGATAGGTTGAATACTGAGCGAGTGAGAAGAAGTTGTTCGGAGAAGAAGAATTTGTTGAATTTCTAGAGTGTGCCTCTATAACTGCCTCCTTGACGACCATAGCAACGCATGTTTTTTGCTGAATTTCTTGAAAAGCCAAGATTATTTTAAGGATGTACTATATGAAAATGGTAAAAGATATGAAAAAGCTGAAATATACCATAATAGCTGAAAGATATCTCTACATTTTAAAAGTTGAATGGCGTTTCTAGCTGAAAGTAGGCTGAAGCAGTAAGCTGTCAAAAAGCAGCTGAAATGAGCGGAATTTTAGTGAATTACATTCATTTCCTATGGGAGAAAAAAAGCTGAAAATTTGCAGAAAAAGCTGAATATTTTAAAAAGTTGAAGAGTTAAAAGTACAAAAAGATATAGCCATCGATTCCAGAAGAAGCTGAATAGTTTAAAAGTTGAATGGTTGAAATCGGAGAAAAATTGTAGGAGGAGAAGCGAATCAAACTTTAAACAGTAAAAACACGAAAGAGGATCTCAATAACTGTGAATGCCTACTGCATTCACAGTAATAAAGAATAAAGAGAATCAGGATCTCAATAACTGTGAATGCCTACTGCATTCACAGTAATAAAGAATAAAGAGAATCAGGATCTCAAGAACTGTGAATGCCTACTGCATTCACAGTAATTAGAAGAATTGGAAGTATAGGAAGAATGTAAAGAATTTGAAGGAATTTGAAGCAATTTGCATTGATTTCAATGGGAACAGCCAAAAAATCACACAAAAAGTGAAATATTTTAAAAAGTGTAAAAGTTAGCATAACCATGAGTTATAACAGGCATGCCGGGAACGAGCCGAACGTTTTGACACCATAATTGTTGAAATCGGTTGAAGTATGTGGGAGTAGTTAGACGCCGACGGAATAACTAGAAAAGGCTGTTCGTGCGTAACAGCGAGTGAGAATGCTAATCTGCAGAATGATTTGAGGAGAAGATGAAGATCCATGCAGAAGAGAAGAAATAGCTGGAAAAACATTGAAGAATTTCAAAAGTTTGAAGAATTTGAAGTAATTTGTAGTAGTAGTAGTAGTAGTAGCAGTAGTAGTATCAGCAGTAGTATCAGAAGAATTTGAACCATTTGAAGAATTTGAAGGAATTTGCATTCATTTCAATGGGAGCAAAAAACACACAAAGTACAAATATTTTAAAAAGTTAGCATAACCAGGTGGGTGGTGCTGTATAGGCCGGGTGGGTCGTGTCTGGGCATCCTGCCAGGTCCTGTTGGAGTCCAATGCCCGATAGGAAAACTATGTGAAATCCAATCCAAAAAGTGACAGAAAAATGACACATGCCTGATAATCATTGGAATATTTTAAAATGTTAAGAGGAAGTGACTGTGCGAATTTCAAAATCCATCACAGCCCGTGCAGTGGGCGTCAAAAGGTGCCATTGTAAGTCAATAGAGCATGCCCCTGACCTGCAGTAACATCTGCCCAACAGAGTTCCGTTGTCATGGAAACTCACTCACGCCTGCTGGTGTCTGTCTACTGCAGGCACGCACTATGGTCAGAAGAGCTCTAATTGGAATAAAATGGCATCACTTTGCCTCGAACAACTCTGGATATTTCGTCAACCGTTAGGGCTAGAGACGTAATTTTTTCTGCGTTTATTTTGTAACGGATAGGGTAACAAGACAAGCTATCGGTTTTTGCGGGAAATATTTTAATAAAGGCGCAAAAAATCATAATATAAAGGGGATTTTTATGGGAATGCAAAAATCCTCTAAAAATGGTCCCGAACAAATCGCTCTAGCTGAAAAAGTATAAGAGATGTCAAAATAATTCTTTCACTGTGAGTATCAGCAGGCTTTTGAGGACTATGGTGCTTATTTTTATGTTTGTACAAAAATCGGTGTAAGCATGGCGACGATGTAAAAAAAGTGCATCATGTGGAAGGATGCAGGTCCAAAGCGTTTTCAGGATTTTGCACATTCGCTACTCCCAAACAAATTGTTCCTGTGGCAAAACCGTATCAGTTATTAAGAAAATTCCTTTTTTGTGAGTGCCAGAAGAGTCTGATCATGATTGTGTGAAAGTCTCATGCCTGTACATCAAACAGTTTAGGAGTAGCGACGATGTAGAAAAGTGTCTAATTTCGGGGGATGGAAGTCTGATCCTATTTTAGTATTATTCCAAAACTCTACTCCCGAACAAATTGTTCCTGCGACAAAACCATAATTTATCGACAAAATTCCTTTTTTGTGAGTGCCAGACGGGTCTGGACATGAATATGTGAAAGTCTCATGCCTGTACATCAAACAGTTTAGGAGTAGTGATGACGCGAAAACATGTCGCTTGGGAATGTCAGGTGTGATTTTTCACCTCACCTCCATAGAAAATCAATGGAGAGCTTTTAGACTTTGTGGTGCTGTGGGGTGATTTGCGAAAAATCTATAAATCCCACACCAATGATGGTTACATTTTCTGAATTCAGACAAAAATTCCTACGTTTTGATGTATAATTTATGTGCATAGAGTGAAAATTGAGAGAGTGAGAAGAAGTTGTTCGAAGAAGAAAAATTTATTGGAAAATCTACAGTGGCCACTCTAAGTGAACTCCCTAGCAACCATAGCAACGCATTCATTTTTCTGAATTTCTTGAAAAGCCAACATTATTTTAAGGAGGTACTATATGAAAATGGTAAAAGATATGAAAAAGCTGAGATATACCATTATAGCCAAAAGATATCACTACATTTTAAAAGTTGAATGGCATTTCTAGCTGAAAGTAGGCTGAAGCAGTAAGCTGTCAAAAAGCTGAAATATTTGAAGAATTTGAAGGATTATCCATTCAATTCCAATGAGAGCAAAAAACTCACAAAAAGTTAAATATTTTAAATATTATAAAAGTTATAATTACCAAAAGACATAGCAGTAATGTTGTGAATGAGCTGAACGTTTTGACATGAAAATTGTTTAAATCGGTTGAAGTATGGAGGAGTAGTTAGATGCCGAAAAACGTACGGAATAATAATCAAAACCTGAAGGAACACAATAAGTGTGTTCTCTTCTGCAATAAGTGACTAGAAAAAGCTGTTCCTGCGAAACAGCAGTGAGAATGCTTTCCTGCAGAATGATTGAGGAAAAGATGCATAAGATCTTTGAAGAAGAGAAAAAAACTAGCTGAAATGACTTGATAACAGGAAAACAATAAGTGAGAATGCTGAATAGCATTCTCGCTTGACTATTGAAATTTCTTTGAAGGTAATATTTCTTAAGTGAAGTTTTGAAACCATAGAGAGTGTTTTGTTGTATGATAGTCTTTGGGAGTGAATTCCATTCACACATTGCCCTGTACCTAACTGAACGTTGAATTGATTTTGTTTTAACTCTAGGTAAAATAATACTACCTCCTACTGCATGTCTCGTTGGATCATAATGTGTATCAGTACTAAAGGATAGTTTTGTGTATAAAATGAATGGCGTTTTATTTGTTATAACATTATATAGAAATACCATTACTGAATACACCAATCTATTTTTAACTTTTAACCATAAAAGGCTATCATGCATTTTGTCCACATTTGCTCTAAACCCACATAAAAGAGCAACACGTGCAGCTTTATTCTGAATTACTTGTAGTTTTTTTATATTAATTGATGAAGTATTTGACCAAACCACTGAGCAATAATCAAGATGTGAAAAAAACAAAGCATCAAGTACTTGTGTAACAATCTGCGGTGTAAAATATTTTGAACACCTTTTAATAACCGATAAACTATTACCCATTTTAGTTAACAAGTTCTGAACATGTCTATCCCAACACAATCTATTATCAATTATCACTACCAAAAGTTTAGCCTCTTGTCTTTGATCAACAGAATTTTGCTCTATGGGGAGTTCAAGTTTCGGTTTGGAAAGTAAAGAAAAAGGAGTTCCAATCACTAAACGGGTAGTTTTAGATACATTGAGAACCAATTTGTTACTCCTTATCCAGTCCACCACTAACTGTAGCTGTCTTTGTAGTTTTGTATTTAACTCACTAATATTAGTTTCTGCTAAATATATGGTGGAATCATCTGCAAACATTGAGATGCTTGCCTTATCTAAAACAGATGGAAGATCATTGGTAAAGATTGTGTACAGGAGCGGCCCAAGACAACTTCCTTGAGGAACCCCGTGTTCCACAGCCCTTACATTTGAAAAACTACCATTAAAATAAACTAGTTGTCTTCTATCAGACAAATAACTTTTCATCCATAATAATGCAGCTTGTGAAAAGCCATAATACTCCAGTTTTTTTAACAGTAATTCGTGGTCGATGATGTCAAATGCTGCAGTGAAATCAAGCATTACAACACCTATTATTTTCCTCTCCTCCTGTTTTTCTCTATATGCATGCTGAAAAGTTGTAATCAAATCAATATTCTTAAAATAAGACTGAATCTGTTCATAAACAGAATTTTACCAAGAATTGGTAATAAACTTATTGGTCTACTGTTTGATCCAGAAAAGGGCATTTTCTTATTTTTAGGTATTGGCACTACTTTACATATTTTCCATTCTTGCAAACATATATTATGCATGAAACACAAATTAATTATATGAGCAATAATAGGAGCAATAATAGCAACTGTTGGTTTAAGCAACGTATGATCAAGGTAGTCAACACCAGGTGTTTTTTTTTTAACAATAGAAACACTTACACTCTTGAATTTAAAGCTACAGGTTTTATCTTCCATCATCTTATTTATTAGTGTATTTGATAACTCTGTCTTGTATAGCTGTGTAGTATCTTTTAGTTTATTTATGTTGTTCATGAAATAATCAAGATGATTCGCTATATCACTTGGTCTAGTAAAAAAATTCACCTTCATGTTCTAAATAAGCTGGAATTGATTTATTATTTCCTCTTAATATATTATTCAGTGTATTCCATAATTGTTTACTATCATGTTTTTTTGCTAGAATGTTTTTAATATAGTACAATTTCTTTTTCTTCTTATTTACCTTAGTTACAAAATTTCTAAGTTTACAATATACTTGCTGTCAGGGATCAGTTCCTCCTGCTTTACCATGGACAGTTCCGGATCATTCCACTCTGCTCAGTCCCACTCCAAACCTGATCTGTTTCACCTGCTGCTCTCAGTGTTTCCCGCAGGAATTTGGTTATGCGAGGCGGGGGGTTTTTGGACGACACGTTGCCCACGGACCGACTCGCGGAGCGGGGGGGGGGAGACGACGACACGTTGTCCGCGGGGGGGGGGGGGGGGTTGTTGGACGACACGTTGCCCGCGGAGCGGGGGGGGGGAAGAGACGACGACACGTTGTCCGCGGAGCGGGGGGTATCCATGTGTTTTTTCCCCTTCCATTCACGCACGCGCGAAAGCAACAACAACAAACCGCGTGTTAACGTCACTTTTTTTTTTTTTTTTTTTGGGAATGTTGGCGAGGCGGTAGCGTGAGTTTGGCGAGGCGGCCGCCTCGCCAAGATAGCGCTGCGGGAAACCCTGTGCTCTAGTTATCCTGGACTCAATACACCTGCCAGCTCTCCTATATAAACTCCCTCAGTCTGTTCCCCACTGCTGGTCCGTCTTCAATCTTCAGATGCCCTCAGTCTACGTGTGTTCCTCGTCCTCCATCTGCCAAGCACAGGCTCCACTCACCAGCTCCGCCGTCCAGCTCCAGCCATCTTCGCACTTCTGCTCCAGTAGGGTATAGTTTCCTGGTTTTTTCATCCACTGCTCAAACCCTGCAATAAAGACTCTTTAATTGTGGCTCTGTGTGTGGCTTAATTCGGGTTCAGTCCACCAAATCCCGACAGTACGGACCAGCCAAATGAACCCGTCGCCCACACAGAGCCCGGAGCTCACCTCTTTCCTGAGCTCCACGGCGGAGCTCTTCTGGATCCAGCTCCGGGAAGGCCTGGATGCCATCGCCACAGCCAGCCCGCCTTGGAAGCGGCTGAATGCCGTCAACCACGCACGGGACATTTTCAAGGACCAGATCAAGCTCCTCTCAACCCTCGGAATCTCTGGGCTGTTTTAGAAGTTGGAGTGGAACTATCAGGCTGCGCATTCCCAGCTCCTCAACGAGCCACCTCCACCCAGACCACAGCTCACCTGCCTGTCCACCGCTGCTCCTCCCGCCGCTGCTGCAGCTCCTGTCTCGGCTGTCTCCGCCGCTGCTGCAGCTCCTGTCTCGGCTGTCTCCGCCGCTGCTGCAGCTCCTGTCTCGGCTGTCTCCGCCGCTGCTGCAGCTCCTGTCTCGGCTGTCTCCGCCGCTGCTGCAGCTCCTGTCTCGGCTGTCTCCGCCGCTGCTGCAGCTCCTGTCTCGGCTGTCTCCGCCGCTGCTGCAGCTCCTGTCTCGGCTGTCTCCGCCGCTGCTGCAGCTCCTGTCTCGGCTGTCTCCGCCGCTGCTGCAGCTTCTGTCTCTGCTGTCTCCGCCGCTGCTGCAGCTCCTGCCATTGATCCCACCACCGCCCCGTCACAAGAGGCTGCCCCTAATTCAGTGCCCTGCTCCTCCCGACGCAGACGACGGGGTCGCCGGCACAAGAACTCCCCCGGGGCCCATCCAGACGCCACCGCTGTTGCTGCTCCTTCTGGGGCCGATGTCACCTCCTCTTCACTGGTGAGTCGGCCGGGTGCAGTTACTCCTGCTGCTCTGGAGAGTGTGGACCGGGCTCCTCGCGTCCACGGAGACCAGTTGTGGGACTTTTTCTACTGGGACAGGAACGACCTCCTCCCATTATGGTCCTCCCCTGTTCCCGCTGACAACAGTTTTGCAGCCTGCGAGGATGGGGTCTACACCGAACCATCGGCATCCGAAGGCCCAGCTCCACTGCCCCACGCCACGGCCAAAGCCTGCGCGCACCGCTGCTGACCGCACGGATTCGGTGCCTGCCAGAGCGGCGCCCAAGGTGGTTCCTGCTGCGCACGCACATTTCTGCTCCGCCGGCTGACGAAAGCCCTCAACCTGCTCCGCCGGCCGTCTTAAAGGGTCCTGCTCCGCCGGCCGTCTTAAAGGGTCCTGCTCCGCCGGCCGTCTTAAAGGGTCCTGCTCCGCCGGCCGTCTTAAAGGGTCCTGCTCCGCCGGCCGTCTTAAAGGGTCCTGCTCCGCCGGCCATCTTAAAGGGTCCTGCTCCGCCGGCCGCTGAAATCTCCGCTCTGCCGGCCATTGCTGAGGTTCCCACTACGCACGCCACGGCCAAAGCCTGCGTGGGTGCGCACGTCCTGCTGGCCGCCGAGGACCCTCAACCTCCCGAGTCCAGCGGAGGCGGTCCAGTCTGCGCTCCCGAGTCCAGCGGAGGCGGTCCAGTCAGCTCCAGCCATCTTCACACTTCTGCTCCAGTATGGTATAGTTTCCTGGTTTTTTATCCACTGCTCAAACCCTGCAATAAAGACTCTTTAATTGTGGCTGTGTGTGTGGCTGAATTCGGGTTCAATCCACCAAATCCTGACACTTGCCAGTACGATTTAAATTTAGATATAATTGCTGCTTTTTTGGCTAGATCTCTCTCTTTCATAAGATCTTTTAATTCTTGATCCAACCACGGGGTGTTAACATTTCGAACAGTAAACTTTTTAATTGGTGCATGATTTTCTACAATTCTCATTAAGGTTTGATCAAAAAGCTGGAATGCCTTCTTTGGATCCTTTTGTAGAATTACCTCTGACCAGTTTGTATTTCTTACATCATTTTCATATTGTAAATGATTAAATCTTCTAAATGACCTTTTCATTATTATTTTTGGACCCAATTTAGGAACTTTTGTTTTTCTTATAATTGCAATAAGATTGTGGTCACTAAAACCAACTGGCACCGATAAAGCTATTTGAGCACATTTGTAGTCTATTTATAAACATATGGTCAATACAGGAAGCTAATCGAGTACCATCCTTTTTTTACATATTCTTGTCGGTTTATTGATTATCTGTGATAATCCACATGCTATTGCTGTGCACATTAATTTGCTTTTCCTCGAACAGTCAGAAGAATTCCAATCTATGTTGAAATCACCCATCAAATAGATTTCCATATTCATACTACTAACATGATCTAACATATAACATATTTTGTCCAAATATTCACTATTCACATTTGGAGGCCTGTAACAGCACCCTATAAGTATTGGTTTTAGATGTTTCAGACTAACTTTTAACCAAATAACTTCAATACTAGAATACATTAAGTCTGGCATCACTTGAACAGGTATATGATTCTGTATATAGATAGCAACTCCTCCTCCATATATATTCCTGTCATTCCTAAAAATGTTGTATGATGTTCAAATGATTGGCTCAGAAACCAGGAAGTAAACACAGGTTACACACTGTGTCGAAGTAGTTCCGCACCGTACCCCTATGTTTGAAAGTAGAAAAACTTGACTAAGACTTTGTTGATGGAGAGGACCAACTATTTATAGGGAATGTTTACTTCCATCCTGAGTGTGAAATGCTCTTTGACTGATTTTACAGTACATTTCTTACTTATTGCTCCTTTAAGCACATTTCACAGAAAATAAATCAAGTGCTGTTAAGAAAACCAATTAAATCACTATCAAAATTAAGTGCAGATTAGGAAAAGATAAAATTTCTGAGAACTCGATAAAAGTAATATCTCTTCCCTTTTTCTAACTTTAGGGATGTTCAGGGCGTGCCGGACACTGTTCCTGATGGAGCAGTTGTACCTCCATTGGACTCGGCCTGGGCAGAATCTACTAGAAAAAAGGCTCTGCTCAAACTAGAGAAGCTGGATACAGATTTGAAGAACTATAAAGGCAACTCAATCAAAGAGAGCATCAGGTGAGCATTGCTATTATTGATGGGGCTCTTTTAATGTTCTATCACATAATCTAAATACCTATGTGGAGGTAAGTAACAGGGAATGGGCACTGACTTTATAACATAAGTACACTACTATATTTATAAGTAAATACACTATATAAATTCAAAGACAACAGGCTAACTACAACAATCTGCCATTACGTCAGAAAAAAATATTAGAACAGCCCTAAACAGAATGTACAGCTCAAAAAATTTGAATGTCATGAAAAACGTGATTTTTTTTTTTTATTAATTTTATTTATATTTTTGTCACTAATTTTAGAAAGTGAAACTGATATAAATTTACTACTGTATTTTTTGCACTTTAAAGCACACTTAAAATCCCGAAATTTTCTGAAAATTTTACAGTGCACCTTATAATCCGGTGCACCTTTATATATGATTGCTTTCTCTAGATCTACAACAACATAATGCTCTCCTTCTGACCCTTTTTGACCCTCAACTTCTTAAATAAAAATGCAGCTGGGTAAAGAGTCCTTAATCGGATTGAGTCCTAGTGTGTAAGATTTTGACACTGGGAGGCACCATCTAGTGGTGCACTAAATGAATTAAAAACAACCTCTCTGTTAAGCGCTTCATAACTACTACAGAAGCCATGGGGTATCATAAATGTAAACATGTCCTCAATGTATTCGGTACCAATCTACTGCTAATAGCGACGGTCATCGTGTGAAATTATTTTTGGCACTGTTGCCAAGTCCACTTGTTTTTGTTTTTTTAAGTCGCTTGTAAATATTTTGGGCTTGCTTATTTGAGATGATTGTAATGTGCGATTTGTGTTAAAATGTATGACCTCATCATAGGGTTTGTGTCCCGCATTGTCCTTTACAAGCATTCTATTGTTCCACATTTAGTCATTTGAGAGCTGGTCACCCTATGTGAAACAGCTACAGAACCGAGGCACCTGTATCCATGGCCGGCTGTGTGTAACCAGAAATAGTGCATATGTGTTTTTATTCAATTCAAAAATACTTTATTTATCCAAAAGGAAATTAAATATTGATGTAGCTAATTTGGTCAAGGAGTTTATTATAGCAGGTGATGGCTGTGGGCCGGAATGATCTCCTGTAGCGGTCCATTTTACAAACAATCTGAAGAAGCCTTTGACTGAAGAGACTGTTTTGCAATGACAATATCATGGAGAGGATGTTCAGGATTGTCCATAATTTTCTTGATTTTATGCAAAATCCATCCTTGCATCATCGTCTCCAGAGGGTCAATAGTGGTCCCCAGAACAGAAGCCTACTTTTTCATGTTGTTGAGCCTTTTTAGGAGCCTGGCTCTGATGCTGCTGCCCCAACAGATTATAGCAGAGGAGATGATGCTCTCAAAAACAGACTTATAGAAGACATGCAGGAAACCGCATCAACACTAAAATAAACCACAAGGCAAAACCAAAACTAGTAACACAACCAGGAATTGAAAGGCTTGAACAGAGTGCCACCGCAAATTGCCAAACTAGTGACACAGCCTACAATTGTCAGGTTAACAAAGTGTTACAGCAAAAACATCACAACAAACAAAACACACCCGGCAGTGTGGCAAGCTGCTCTAAGACACAGCTGCTAGAGGTGGGCAGATCGATCCCAGGATCGATACTATCGATACCAACGCGGGTATTGATATTGAACAATATTCTTTTAACAGGATCGATCCTTTTTATTCTCTCCCGCACGCTGGCTGCCGCAGATTCACCAGTCTCCCCTTCTGTGTCACAGGCCGGCACTCTGCTGGCTGCTGCTCCCCCTCCCCTCTCGTACATGGCTCAGCGGCACCAGCCAATCAACACGCAGGCTCAGCCCGGCCCGCCCACTGTGCTCTCTCAACTCAACACACATAAACAACCGCCGCGCGCAGCGCGCGGCTCCTGTTCAGACACGGAGAGAGAAAGAGAGACCGCCAGAGCGGAAAAACATGAAGAGAGAAATAAGCCCCGTTTGGCTCTATTTTAATACCGTAAATGAAATCCAGCTGTATGTTTTGTAAAAAGCCGGTTAAATTCAGTGGAAACACAACAAATTTATCTAAGCACGTGAAAAACCATGAGCAAGAAAACGTTGAGCGACAGAGGAAACTTCTCTGATTGTCCCGACAGACCAGACCCACAGACTGACATCACTGACTGAGGCGTTTCAGTCCTCCGGAGAACATCCAGGTAGATCAGAGTGTTCATCTTCAGCAGCGGTTCATGTTAATTTTTAAAGTAGATATTATCTATCATATGCTACTGGAGCCCACACAGAAAATGTAATTAAGACCTTGAAAGAACCCAGTACATATATTCTATTAAAAAGTGTTATTTAAGATAACATTAGCTAATCCTTTATTTGTCCCACTATGGGGAAATTATAGGATTAAAGCAACAGGCAGGTGCACACAATACAGACAAAATACATAAGGATTGAAAGAGGTGGATTAGGAAAAAAACACTGAACATAACATTATTATTATTATTTAATTGTAATAATAAAATAAAAATCAAATGTTAAAAGTATCGGTATCGGATCGATATCGGCGATACTGCCCCTGTATTTACTTGGTATCGGATCGATTAAAAATTCCCGGTATCGCCCACCTCTAACAGCTGCCCTGATTGCATGGGCGAGCTGCGTTTAAATCAGGAGGGCTCTCCACGGATTGGTGAGACAATCAAGCGAGTGTCCAATCCAGAATGAGGAAGATGGCAGCAGGAAGTGACTGAAAGTAAACCAGGAAGAGACAGGAGGGCTGCAAGTTCCCACAGTGGCACCAGCTGGCAGGAAGATGCAATTACACCTGCAAACATACAAGAAAGAGAAACAAAACAGACAAAAACGACACTGGCCGTAACAGTCTCACTCCCTAAAGGAATTTTTTTTTTCTTGTTAATCAGTTACTTCGGGTCATTGGTGATCCAGGGTTTATTTGGGAAGCATCTCGCTGTTCTGGTGGGGATGATGCTGTCCACACCGAAGTTCATATAGTCCAGGGGTTAAAGTTCTCCGTCGCTGCGACGGATTTCCGTAATTTTGAAAATGAGTGCAAAAAGTTCCGTCTAGAGCCAAGATTACCTACAGCAATATTTAACTTTATGCAAAGTTTAATAACATTTTTCTAATTAATTAATGTTCATCTTAAAAAGCAAGTTATGTTGTTTTCTGATAAACTTTGAGCAATTTTATTAAACATTTCAAAAATTTAACATCCTATCCGTCCATGGATTTTCTATACCCGCTTTTCTGTACAGGTGTGATGTCAAGCCCTATCTGATGGGGAAACAGGGTAATGGGGAGGGGACGGCAGGTGGCTCTATCTAGGCGGGGACACGGATTACATCCTGGACAGGTCGCCAGTCACAAGGCTAAAATATAACCGTTTTATTAGACTTCAAAAAAGTTAAATAATGCCTTTTTTGAAAACTCATGAGTTGTGATAATTAATTGCTGTGCAATAATAGGAAAAACAGACTAATTATTGTAATGTGCGATCTGTGTTAAATTAAAATGACGTCATCATAGTGTTGGTTATCTGTCCTGCATTGTCCATGGTTGTGGTTGGCCTTGTATGATCATAGGATTGGTTTATATTGAATGTGACAGGGAGCCAGTGGAGTTGATGCACAGGAGTGAAGTAGATGATGTAATGATGAATCTGCTGTCTTTGTACTAGCTGCAGTTTATGGAGGTTTTCTGGAGGACAGGGAGGGAAGGGAGCTGAAATTGTAAAGTCAAGAGGTGAGTGGGCTGTGAACCAGTTTGGCAAAAGTGTGAAGGAAGAACTTGACGCTGCCGAGATGAAGGTTAACCAGGTGATGATGTGGAAAGTGAAGGAGAGGATGGGAGGCTGTCCAGGATGACGCCAAGGCTCTGAAGCTGAAAGGTGGGAGAGATACAGGAATGGTCAATGGATATTGTAGGCCTACCAGATTTGGTTAATGTTGACTTTGCACAATAAGCAAGTGAGGTAACTAATGTGGCATGATGTCCACGGCCCGGGAATATATGGGCTGAAATTTTTTTCAGTCAAACTGATTATTTTTGCTTTAACCCATGATATAGTCTGTCACACACTCAGTCATGGCATTTATGTCCTCTCCATGTGGCTTGCAAAGGGAAATCCAATCGATCCAGTCGTTTCAAAACAAGCCTGTAGGGCTTCTTCAGCTTCATGGGACCACTTTCTCACAGCCCCTTTTGTTACAGGTAGTCTCTTGAGGGGTTTATAATCTGAGCAGAGAAAAACAAGGTTGTGATCAGATTTATCCAACGAAGGTCTTGATTTGGAAATATATGAATCTTTGACATTTGTGTAAAACAAATCCAATGTCTTGCTTTCTCTGGTAGAGCAGTTGACAAACTGTTGAAACGTTGGCAATGTAGCAGAGTGAGGTGTGATTTAAATCACCAGATATTGCCACAAAAGAATTGGGGTGATGACATCACATGCATTGTTGGCAACTGCTGAGGGTAGGGTGTAAACCACCACCAAAACAACACTGGTGAACTCTCTTCGCAAATATATAATAATAATAATAATAATATTATGGATGAAAACTTACTGCCAATAGTTCAATGCCTGGACTGCAGAGATGGCACTTCACAGTAACATGTGCTGGGTGACATCATTTGTTCTAGACAAGCACTGCCAATCCACCTCCTTTCCTTTTCCTGCTGCTCTTTAAATCTCTGTCTGCTTGTATAGTCAGGAAGCCCAGCAGAGAGATGTTGGAGTCTGGGATATGATCCTGCAGCCATGTCTCAGTCAAACACATAATGCTACCTTTCCGATAGGCTTGCTGAGTCCTTGTCAGGGCTTGAAGTTCATCCAACTTGGCAGCTAATGATCTCACATTGCTCATGATGATGGATGGTAGAGATGGTTTGAACTTCCTCCTTCTCTCTCTCATCTATGCTCCTGCTCTGCAGCCATGACGCCTCCTTTTCAACTCCTGTGGGATTTTTGGCTTCAGTTGTCATATTATTTCTGCTTTTGCGATGTTAATCAGCTGCTCCCTGTTGTAAACCACCATGTTGCTAAGGTTATGCATCATAACAAAAGAGCAAAATATAGAAAAGTCCAGCCGCACAGCATCAAATACAAAAATAAATGGTTGTCCAAGAA
Source organism: Fundulus diaphanus (assembly GCA_037039145.1). Classification (NCBI taxonomy): domain Eukaryota; kingdom Metazoa; phylum Chordata; class Actinopteri; order Cyprinodontiformes; family Fundulidae; genus Fundulus; species Fundulus diaphanus. The sequence continues at coordinate 1,384,217 of CM073140.1, forward strand.
AAAGCAATTGTTTCCAAGAAAAGCAGGAATGAAGTTTTAAAAAAAGAAAGTCTCAATCAAAGTTACAGAGCTACTTCAATGTGCTGCCACCCCGAACAGTGCAATTCTAGATCTGTCACATGACCTGTCCCTCACAATGTCTCAGCCTCTCATTGACTTGATCAAGTTGCTGAAGATCAGAGAGCACTTTCAAGACTGTCAGTATCAAATGCACATGCCTCTTATCTCTGCACTCACGGCATTGCTGCCCATTATAAAAGAATTGTCGGCCAAACTGCAAAAAGTTTTTTTGTTTAAATGCAGATGAGTCAACGATACTGTGATGACTTGGGTAAAATCTTGACTCAGCATCTAACCTGCAGAGAGGTTAATATTGCAGATGCAGTAACTGTCACACGTTGGATAAAAATTAATATAAACCTACAAAGAAAAATTGTATACTCTAACATAGCAAATAATTTGAACTTGTGTTTACTTGGATATATATGAAATTTACAAAAGGACAAGGTTTTAGTAGGCCTTGTATGTTCATAGGATGATTTATATTGAATGTGACAGGGAGCCAGTAGAGTTAATGTACAAGTGTGAAGTAGATTATGTAATGATGCAAGCTGCTGTCTTTTGTACTAGTTGCAGTTTATGGAGGGTTTTCTGTGGGACAGGGAATGAAGGGAGTTGAAATTGTGAAATGGAGAGGTGAGTGGACTGTGAACCAGTTTGGCAAAAGTATGAAGGAAGAACTTGCTTGATGCTGCAAAGATGGAAGCAAGTTAACCAGGGTATTTTATTGATGTGGAAAGTGAAGGAGAGAATGGAGAGGGCAGACCAGGATGACACCAAGGCTCTTAAGATGAAAGATGGGAGAGATACAGGAATTGTCAGTGTATATTTTGAAATTGACACATTTGGTTGAAGTTGACCTTGCACAATAAGCAAATGTGGTACACAATGTGGCATGGCATCCATGGCCCCGGGGATATATGGGCTGACTAGAAAAATCCTTCAGTCAAATTGATTATTTTTGCTTTAACCCCTTTACTATGTCCACCTTCCTCCTTTCCATGATGTCAGTCAACTCTCTAGCTTGTCCTATCGTCCCAACATTCAAAGTCCTTATTCTCAGTCAGACTCTTGCCTTTCCTCTTCTCTCTCTGCCTTTGCCTGGCCAGCCAGATTGATTTATGCCTTAAACACAGCGTATCAGTCTGACAAGCCGCCAGTAGAGCAGGATTTCAAAGGCGGGACTAACACTGTCAGCGGAAATGGGTTAGAACCAATCAGATAACCACGGTTGTGATGCAAACTCCAAACACACTCTTTTCTAGCTGCCAGAGCAGCCAATCTTTGAGTTCTTAAAGATATATCCAGCTCATTCAGGACAGAGTAATGGGCATAATCAAAACATCTTTCAGTTGCAGCCGCCATCTTGACTGTTATGGTTACAGAAAAGCGCTGCTTCATTATGGGTAAAGAGTAACACATTGTAAACTCTCACCTCCTGTGCTGTGATTGATCTGGCAAGTTTAAGACCGGAGAGTCTTAAGTCTGGCCAGACTGACAAGCTGTGTATTGAATACATATGGCCTAAATATGGCTGGCCAGACTACCTTTGCCTACCAATACGTCTTCCTCCTCTTCTTCTTTGCTGACCAACAGTAGCCCAGTGTAACCCGGGTGTAAATCCCAGTGATCAAACCTGTGTAAAATTGAACTTCCATCCCCTCATTACTTCATAGCCAATCGCTGTCAAGGATCAAGGTCACATGTACCTCCACAGCCTATCAGCTAGGTATATTAGCTGGAGTAAGGAAGTAGGAAAGATTATGGCCGTTTCTCAATATGCGTTCTTGAGCGTTCTTGTGTGCTCGTGTGCTCGTGACACGTCATCAGCCTCAGCCCGAGCACTGTTCCAATACTGAGAACGCCAAATCGAGAACGCGCCGAATTCCCCGGATGTTGTTCTCGCCCCGCCCTCTTTATCGAGCATGCATCAGAGCAGACTTGTGCGTTCTTCAGACTGACCGCTATCCCAGAATGCACCGCGGCAAGATAATTTTTAGGCTTTTTAGAAATTAAAAATGTTGTTTTAAAAAAATTGTCAATAAGATGTATTGTGGTGTAGTATATAAATAGTTTTGAATGTTAAAGAAATGCTAAAGAACTGTGCGTCTCATGACGTCACAAGTACGCTTCTGTTCCAATACACCATACGTGCTGCGTGCTCGCGTTCTTGTCAAGTCCGATCTTCCTGTGTTCTCGCCAAGACCGGACTTGACGAGAACGCGAGTCCGTACTCGCGTTCTCGTGAATTGAGAAACGGCCTAGGACATGTTGGGAGAAGCAGAGCTGCAGGAGCTAACTACTTTGCCAGGATGAGATGGGGAAAAAAATCTTTTTGTGTGAGACATAAACTGTGGAATTGGTGAGTGTTTCTGTGTGTGGCTTAGTGTTAGCTCATTGATGTCACTGTTTGTATACTCAGTAATTTAGCAGCTAAACAAACAGACGCCCATATTAGATTTGAACAAACCATATGTGAACAATAGGGTGCCTTAAATATTAATTGAGCACTTGTTTATATTAGGTTTTCTTTACATTTCATTTTAACTGATGTATATAGTGCATATTTATTGGATTTTCATGGATGTAACTTATATTGAACGTTATATTTATTGAATATGCATATTGACTGAAAATTGTTGGAATTATTTATAATGCAAAGAGTGCCATTTATTGAATGTGTGTGCACACTAGAATGTTTTAACTATATATTGAGAAAATGGTCCTGTTTTATTATTCAGGCCAGGTTTTGATGGCGAGCTGATGATCCAGGCCTAGAGCCCAAGAAAGGTTGCACTTTTGGGCGCATGAAGACTTTTGATCCCCTGCCAGGCTGGTAGGAGGCTCCTTGCAGCCAATGAACAATTCTGTTCTACTCTGATCTGACTTGTGTCATTCATGACCTGCACTGCACCAAGCACCAAAACTTGCTTGGGACCTTTAACCAACCCCAGCTTGGGGTGAATGAACTAAAGGGTGTGGGTTCATTAACTGGGGAATTGATTTGTTTTTTTTTTCTGTTTATTTTGTTTTTCTCTTTTGCGCATTTTATATGGCCATTTGAATGTTTCACTGATGTTGTAAATATGTATATAATTTTCTTCACTATAAATACAAGGCACTCGCAACTGCAACCTTCTAGTCTGTCTGTTCCTTCATGAGTCGTATCTATTTTCTGATACAACTAGCCCATTGACCCGATTGGTCACGATCCATTTACATTGATTTAAAATATACTATATTATCTTTACAAATATGCTACAGTTTCCACCGGCACCCTGTCAGTCACCAGCACCCGAGGTGGTCATGGCAGGTAGTCGTTGTTAACCGGGCCTAGTGTGATCTGGTATAAAGAATGACTCGCGTGGAAAATTTGGCAAAGGTTTTATGCCAGATGCCCTTCTTGACGCAACCCTCTGCATTTATCCGGGCTTAGGACTGGGCCAAAATACAACACAGGACAGTCTGCCCCCTTTAAGGCTGCATTAGTTTTACTTTCTGGAATAAATTACAAAAAATATTGACCTTTTAATGACATTAAAATTTGTTCTTTACTTGTTCAAAATGTAAATTATGTTTATCCTCAAAGGAGAATAAATAACCACTGCTTAGTTTACACTGGAGTTAGTTTTTTTGTCATGTGATGTCCATTACTCATGCTTTTGTTTCTTTCCTTTTCCCAATTTAGAAGAGGCCACGATGATTTGGGGGATCACTATCTGGACTGTGGTGACCTCAGCAATGCCCTAAAATGCTACTCCCGTGCCAGAGATTACTGCACCAGCGCTAAACATGTTATTAACATGTGTCTGAATGTCATTAAGGTATAGCAGAATGGGATTGTAATTCAGTGCTGCTGCATTAACATTGTAGACAATAGGGCTGCAAATGACGATTATTTTAATAGTCGACTAACATATTGATTATTTTTATTATTTTTTTTATTTTTATTTTTTTTTATTATTATTATTAATTATTTTTCCGATTAGTCCACTAATCACTATTGTATGACCTCCATTATCGCATTATTAAAAATTACACTGTAATTGCTTGTAAAAATATTTTCTCTCACTAATTGTAGTCTAAGCTCCTATGAATGTCCCTTTATTCCGTCTTATTGCCACTATCCTTTATTTATTACCTTTATAAATTAAAAATCAGAAAATATTCATTTTAATTGGACTGGATGATATGGCTTAACTTCGATTTTATTTTACCAAATCTGATTAATTCTTTTGCTTTTCTTCCTTTTCATTTCTCAAAAAGAAATTAAATAAGTTTATTTTAAAAACTTGCTTTTATTTCAAGCATTTCGTCTGGGAGTTGACCTGAATTCAAAGTGCAACTACAAGCTGTAAAACATGCTTGTGAACAAGATCACAGGTCCTGCCATTGTGAACAATGAAAATATAACGAAAGGCTTGTGATATTACACAATGAGCTAAAAACAGTCGCCACTTCACTTGTGTAACCTCAAAGTAACTTGAAAAAAAGTAAATTAATAAATTAAAGTGTCTCGTCTTATGTTAAAACAAGTTTCCTCTTAACAATGTTTTGACAATATGTTTTCCTAAACACATATTCAGCATTGCATGCTATTCTCTTCATGGAAGCCCAATGAGTGCATTTGCAAAATAAAATCCAGATTTTCCAGAATATTTAAAGGAGCAATAAGTGAGAAATTTACTGCAAAATGAACCAAAATCATTCTCACTTTTCACCCGTGATGGAAGTATCGTTCCTTATAAACAATCGGTTCTCTCCATCAACAATGTCTTAGTCACATTTTTCTCCTTTCAAACCTAGAGGTACGGTCCGGAACTACTTCGGCGCAGCGTGTAGCCCATGTTTACTTCCTGGTTCCTGAGCCAATCGTATGAAAGTTCCCAGGGGAGCCAATCATATGACAGTTCCCGGGGTTGCTAAAACAGAGCCCAGCATTTGGTATTTTATCTTGGCAAATGAGCAGCAGCCTGCAAACATGGAAGCCAGTAAGAGAAATGGACCAGAAATGGAACAGAATACATCATATACCTATACTGTGTAAATAAAAATTTAGTGAGTTTCACATCGTTGAAAGCAAGGCATTGTCTGTGTTGTTCAGATTTGCGACACAAGGTTTCAATATTACTTTTGATCTTAATAAATTGTACATTTGAATTAATCGATTAAATCGATATATCATCCAATCCTAATTTTAAATTTAACTCGCAATTTATATTTAATATTCTATCAAAATATATTTGTCACTGTTAAAATGTCAAATCTTTTGACCTTCAAGCTTTTAACAATGCTTTGTTTACAAGGATTAAGATGTTTGCAGTCAGGCTTGTTCTCTTTTATTAGGTAATATTCCCAGTATAAACATTAAAGAAAGATGACCGAATTGTTAATTTCCAAATATACTCTCCATCACTCTAGTTAGACATTAAAGTTAAATAAAACTATCTCGAAATGTATCTTCACATTATCTTAACAATTAATCTGAGTGATAAACGACACACTAAAATCAGCTGAACAATAACCATTATATCATCTGACTGAGGTAATTGTGTTCAACTTTGGTAGATTAGAAACAATCTGCCCCGGAGGCACCCAAACTGACGGAGCTCGATTCCCCCGCTCAACTGACGACTGGGTGTAGCACATCAAGAACAGAGATAACGATGCAAAGAAACCCTTCTGAGTAATTTAACAATTAAGCCATATTTTGATAATTCAAGCAGATATTTCAACTTTACACAGCCACATTATTTCCTTAAATCATGCTGAAAGCTTATTTTGCGTTAAAGAAAGTGTAATTTATAAAACTTGGCTTACTGTGTGTTATCTCCTTTCGGCTATGATTGCTGATGCAGTCATGTGATAGGGTGCCCTTGAGCTGGTGATATACTGCCTTCTCCAGCCGCCTAAGTGAACTGCATGTGATTTGAACTGTATACCACCGAGTGAAATATTCAGACGTGTGTGTGTGTGTCTCTCTCTCTCTATATATATATATATATATATATATATATATATATATATATATATATATATATATATATATATATATATATATATATATATATATATATATATATACTCCTGATCAAAATCTTAAGACCAGTCAAAAAATTGCAAGAATTTGCATTTTGCACTATTGGATCTTAAGAAGGTTCTAAGTAGAGCTTCACAATGTTAAAAGGACAAATCAGTGCAAGAGACAAGAACATTTGAGCAGGGAATTGTCTGAAAACTGCATTTATACTCAAACATGATTTTTTCAGCTGATCAAAAGTTTAAGACCATAGCTCAAAAACCCCCCAAAACAGAAATCAAAATGTCAAAAAAAAAGGACTCAGTAATGAGTAGCTCCACCATTCTTGTTGATGACTTCAAACAATCGTTTAGGCATGCTCGATGCCAGTGTTTCCAGGAGGCTAGTGGGAACGTTGCTCCAAGTGTTGAAGATGGCTTCACGAAGGGCATCCATTGTCTGGAACTGATGTCCATTTTTGTAAATTTCCCTTGCCATCCATCCCCAAATGTTCTCAATTGGGTTTAGATCCGGGGAACATGCAGGATGGTCCAAAAGAGTGATGTTATTCTCTTGGAAGAACTCCTTTGTCAGGCGGGCATTGTGAACTGCAGCATTGTCCTGTTGAAAAACCCAATCATTACCACACAGACGAGGGCCCTCAGTCATGAGGGATGCCCGCTGCAACATCTCCACATAGCCAGCTGCTGTTTGACGCCCCTGCACAACCTGAAGCTCCATTGTTCCATTGAAGGAAAACGCACCCCAAATCATGATGGCGCCCCCACCACTGTGCCGTGTAGAAAACATCTCAGGTGGGATCTCCCTGTCATGCCAGTAACGTTGGAAGCCATCAGGACCATCAAGGTTAAATTTTTTCTCATCAGAGAAGACAACTTTCTTCCACCTTTCAATGTCCCATGTTTGGTGCATCCTTGCAAAGTCCAAACGGGAAATTCTGTGGCGTTGAAGAAGACGTGGCCTTTGAAGACGTTTTTGGTTTCTGAAGCCCTTCTGTCGCAGATGCCGTCTGATGGTTATTGGGCTGCAGTCAGCACCAGTAATGGCCTTAATTTGGGTAGAGGATCGTCCCGTGTCTTGACGGACAGCCAATCGGATCCTGCGGCTCAGAGCTGGTGAAATTTTTTGGGGTCTACCACTTGACTTTTTTGTTCCATAACCCTCAGGATCATTTAAAAAATGCAAAATGACTGTTTTACTGCGTCCAACCTCAGCAGCGATGGCACGTTGTGAGAGGCCTTGCTTATGCAGCTCAACAATCCTACCACGTCCAAAGTCAGTGAGCTTTTTTGCTTTTGCCATCAGGAGGTCTTGACAGTGTAAAGACTTCACAGAAAATGACATGGAATCCAGATGTTTGCACAGCTTTTGGCTTTTAAAGACTATGGTCTTAAACTTTTGATCAGCTGAAAAAATCATGTTTGAGTGTAAATGCAGTTTTCAGACAATTCCCTGCTCAAATGTTCTTGTCTCTTGCACTGATTTGTCCTTTTAACATTGTGAAGCTCTACTTAGAACCTTCTTAAGATTCAGTGTTGCAAAATGCTAATTCTTGCAAATTTTTGACTGGTCTTAAGATTTTGATCAGGTGTGTGTGTGTGTGTGTATGTGTGTATATGTGTGTGTGTATGTGTGTATATGTGTGTGTGTATGTGTGTATATGTGTAACAAATCTAAACTACATAACTAGTTCACAAACTTTCAAGCAGCACTGTATGTGTGTGGATGTTCATCTACTTCAAAGATACTTTGAGATTTTTAGGGCTTTTTGTCAAAGCAGTGTGATTTTTAAGAAAATCTATTTTATGTAAACTTGACACATTTTAGCATGATTCGCCTAATTTAATATCACTAAGTAAAATCTTGTTGTTGTTTTTTTTTTGCCAGGTAAGTGTTTACCTCCAAAACTGGTCGCATGTGCTGAGCTATGTGAACAAGGCAGAATCCACACCGGAAATTGCAGAGGTAAACAACATTCTCTATTGTATCATTATCGCTGTTACTGTGATGTGATTTAATTTGGCAGTTAACATGGGACAAAAGTACTAATTTTGTGAGTCAAATATTTTTATGCATTACGCTGTACATGTTTCTTTGACAGAAGCTAAATCTTTGCAAAGCAGGTTTTTCACTTTAAAAGTTCCTGCCTATTCCAAATGCCCTTATTTAATGGTCTATTTTCTTTTTTGTAGCAAAGAGGGGAGCGAGACAGCCAGAATCAAGCAGTCCTTACCAAATTAAAGTGTTCTGCAGGTATTAAAATGTGTAGTTGAATATTCTACATCGAAATGTATTTATTTATATCATGGTTGCCAAACATCTACACATAATGCATGTACACATGGAGCTAAAATCTTGTTTTGAGCTACAGAAAAGTCCACTATTTCTTTCTTTTCAAACAGACATTGACCCCTGATTCCTAGAATAACTCTTGGAGACCTCCCACTGGGAAATGTTATATTCTAACATCACATTTCCTTAGCAGATCACAAGTTACTTTGAAAGTAAATTGAAACTTTTTAACAGTGCTGTGTGCTTTATTTGGGTGTCAGATTTAAGGCCAATTTTCTATTCTACTTGCTTATTTAAAGTAGAGTTCATTATCATCTTTTTGTTATTTTCTTTAAGGACTGGCCGAATTGGCCTCCAGAAAATACAAACCAGCTGCTAAGTGCTTTCTTCAGGCGTCATTCGACCACTGCGACTGTCCAGAGGTGAGGTGGTTCTTAAAATTCTAACAGTGCAGAGATTAAGAGTTGCACATTTTACAAGGTCAATTGCCAAGAATCAAATCATTTAGTTAAAAGTGAAGTATGACTGTGCATGTGGTTGGTATAGCAATACAGATTCGAAATTCAATTCAAGACCACGTTTAACCCAAGGAGGATGTCACTCTGACGATTTTAGACAAAAATGCAGGATTTCAACAAATATGCACTAATTAGTCAAATAATGACCGGGATATGTAGACAATGCTACAAGACAGTGGTTCTCAACCGGTGGGGCGCGAGTAGGCTACAGGATGGGAGTGGAAAAAAACTGGGAAAATTTTTTTTTTTTGTTTATCACTAAACTACTTTCATAAAAAGTTAAAGTTTTGTATATACATAACTCCTGAATAAAAATTAAAATGTGTTTGGACTGATTTAAAAAAAAAAGTTTTGAACAAATTTGATTGTTTTGTCGATAGTGAGCGCAAATGCAGGCGATAAGCGGTTTTATTAACCTTCCTATGGTGTTAGGGTCCCGACGGACCCGTTTTGAGTTTTAACATGCATAAAAGCACTTCATACATTTGTTTTTTGAGTTGAAACTTTTTGACTTGTTTGTTGAACTGTCATATGAAATCAGGGTCACATTATTTTCAATCGTGAGGTGATGGTAAATTAAGTGATGGTCAATTGTCAGCTCTCTTGGTCGTCAGGTCATGTGATGTATGTTGCTGAACTGTATTCAAATGTTATAAATATATAAAACACCAGATTTTGAGTCCGAAACTGTCGTATTAGTTTTTTTCATATTCGTCAGGTGTCTCTCAATATTGTCAAAACCCCTCAAAATATTTGCTACGGAGGCGAAAAATGCAGAAAATCAAACCACCCGAATTCATTTTTATGACGGATGGAAGTTTCAGAGGCTGCCTGCAAACGTATAAAACGTGAAGTCGTATTTAGTTATATATAGTGTGTGTATATATATATATATATATATATATATATATATATATATATATATATATATATATATATATATATATATATATATATATATATAAAAAATGAATAAACTAGTCAGAATATAGGCTACAGTTAAAGCTTTCTTTTAGTTTTTGTGAAATGCTCACACGCACGCAGCCATGCAAGCACAAACATGTTTAAATACATTTGTTGTTAATAAATAAACAACAATAAAACAACCTCCTTTTTTTTTTGTCAAAATATCCAGCGACTTTTACTGGTGTTTTTGGAGACTTTTGTGGTGTTTGCAGACTCGAAAGCACGAATCACTCTGCAGTTAGGCCTACTGTGCTCAACGAGCAGCGGGTGCTGCCATGAGCCCCTCTCCCGTCCAAAGGCACTCACAGGCGGTCAGTAGGGCCCTATAAAATCTGTTTTATTTTTTCCCAAATTCCGTTTTATTTTTTCCCAAATTCCGTTTTTTCCGTTTTAATTTTTGAAAATTCTGTTTTTTCCGTTTTAATTTTTACGAATTCAGTTTTTTTTTACCCTTTACTGTTATTTCAGTCGTAAAAAGAATGTGCTTTTAATTTTGATGATTAAAATGTACACAAATAAAATAAGAATGACCTTTAATTTGAGGTAAAAAACATCACATTTACTCAATACTTTTTACTGCATGATGCAACATAACACTGCACTCTAAGTACTAACAAAATATTAATGGTTATGAACCAATTGTTATAAATAAAAAAGTGCTCCATTAGATTTTCAAGTAAAAAAATAAAATAGGACCTCTCAATTTCAGAACAAGATTTTGCGCGGACGACTGACTGACGGAGCTGGGGGGGGGGGGGGCGACTCGCGGAGCAGGGGGGCATGGCTCTGATCCATGTATTTTCGCCTGTTTCTTCCCTGCCAATCACTGTATGCACGTGCGAAAGCAACAACAAACAACCGCGTGTTAATGTCAAATAAACATGAAAGTATATCGAGTTAGTTTTTTTTTTTTTTTGGAATGTTAGGCGGTAGCGTGAGTTTGGCGAGGCAGCCGCCTCTCAAAGATAGCGCTGCGGGAAACACTGGAATTATATGAGTAGGTGAAGTTGGCGAAGACTACATTTTCAGGTAGGGCTCCTCCCTGTTTGCAGTGCTTCTTTAGAAACGGACACAGTTTTGTCATCTTTTACAAAGGGATGTCACCCTCAGTGTTTCTCAACTTTTTCGCCGAAAGCGGAGCTGTGGAGAGCCGCTCCGCCATTTTTTCAATGTTTTGATGGGGGATGGTGCGGGAAAGCTGAAATGACAGAGCGGGAGGGGTTGTGTCGCGCAGATTTGCGTCCCCCGGTTTGCATTTCCCCCAGACGTACGTTCTTCTCCCACACAAAAACAGAATTTCATTTCAAATGTAGAAATTCCGCGTTTACACTAGATTCCGCATTAATTTGCCAATTCTGCGATTCCGTGATCGCGGAAATTATAGGGCCCTAGGTCAGTCTCTCAGTAACCTCGCGCAGCAGTCCCAGCCTGCAGTCAGAGCAGAAAGGAGACACACACCCCTCTGCGTCCAGGCTGCAAATGAATCGCGCATGCGCATGGTCGCCGCCGTTCCCGCCTTGACTTACAGAGCGGGGTGTAAATGTTCACTCACTCTCACAAAAATAAATCACTGCATTTAAATTGACTCACGACATAGCTCTCCATTCACTCTAGTCTAGTCTCTTGCCAAGTTCGCTTGTGCCAGCTCTCGCTAGTCTGTTATCAATCTCGATTTACATAGGCCTTTACTACACAAACCCCAACAGTCTTTTTAAAGACTAAACCCAGAAACATTCTTTAAGATTAGATCATATCTCAGCCCTAGCCAGTAATTTTGTTAAACTGCTAGGCAGTAGCCACTTAGCTAACTACCCAAACGATTCACACACACACACACACACACACACACACACACACACACACACACACACACACAGTGTTGGGCAAGCTACTTGTCCAGTGTAGTGAGCTAAGCTATCAGCTACTCAACAATAAATTAAGCTTCACTACACAAAAGCTACCACCTATAGAAATATAGCAAGCTAAGTTACACAAATGTGTTAAAAGTAGCTTAACTACATCAGAAGCTACTTAACGTTGTACCAACCTAATGTCAGATCAATTCAAAATGAGTCTGATACACTGGTTAAAACATTTATTAAAGATCAGCCAATGACCTAACACAGTGTAGACATTGCTATATGAGCAGCATAATAAAATACAAACTGAAGTAATTACTGCTAGAAATAAAACGTGCGGTGGCGTTAATAACGTTTGGTGGCGTTTTTTGCATATTATATTATCAGGAGGTTGTCTTTTATGTGCTCAGCCACATGATTTAAAGGTGTTTTACCCAATAAGAACACTGCAGCACCAGACACAACCAGGAGGTCCCTGATCATTGGGGAAAGGCAGAAAGAAGATGCACCATAAGCTTTTTCATATTTCTTTTGTAATTTTAAACATGAAACTACCAAAGCATAAACCAAGTAGTAGAACTAAATGTTGAAAAGAAATTAAAAGCTAAATAAAATAAACCAGGTCACTTAATAAAGCTGCATTTTCTGTATGCTTTGTATTTATATTCACATGATAATATTTTCAGAATTAATAACATTTCTGTTAAAGATTTCATTTATCTTCTGCACCAAGGGCATAAGTAGGGAGAACAAGCAGAGTGAGTTTTGTGTAATATCAGACTTTATTATTGAACTAAGCAGGATTTAGACAGGATCAGAAAGGAAGGTGCATCTTCTTTCTGCCTTTCCCCAACGATCAGGGACCTCCTGGTTGTGTCTGGTGCTGCAGTGTTCTTATTGGGTAAAACACCTTTAAATCTAGTGGCTGAGCACATAAAAGACAACCTCCTGATAATATAATATGCAAAAAAACGCCACCAAACGTTATTAACGCCACCGCAAGTATTTTACGCGAGCGCGCGTTTTTACGTCACCGCGCGTTCTGGCTGGAAACGTGCGGTGACGTAAGAAACGCGCGCTCGCGTAAAATACGGGTTGGAACAGCGCGTTATTGTACGGACGATAATTGGCCTCATCGGCTTGCCATAACAGACAGGAGAGGCAGAGTAGAAGCTCGCGCATGAACATGTCCAACCAACAACTCTGATTGTTCACTCTGCATGTTGTTTCAAAATAGCAAACCTGGTTTCATTTCTTATGTCCTGGATTTTGTAGCGTTTGTGGACGCTACGTCGCTACTTGATCAAAAAAATAACGTCACTACAGGAAAGTTACTTGATTCATAAAGCAGCGACGCTACGGTCAAGCTACTGGAAAATGTAGTTTAACTAATAGCTTCGCTACATGTAGCGGCGCTACTGCCCATCACTGCACACACACACACACACGAGGACTACAATCGTTAAGAATTAAAATAAAATCTGAATTGTCTGCAAAATAATAATTTTGTTTGGTTTAATGAAAGATTGTGCCTAAGTCCTGACTGATTAGCCCCTGATACGTCTCTCAACATACACCACACACAGTTACATATTGCCTATATAGTTTAGCTAAACTTTATTGGAAACAAATTAAAATGGAGAAATTTCTTGTGAAGACCAACAAGCCAACCGACGCACCACCAGCTGCAAAAAAGCTTCGCAAGTACGATGAAGCATACCTGCAGTTTGGGTTTACAGTCACGGCTGAACTGAGACCTCAGTGTGTCGTATGTGCCGAGGTGCTGGCAAATGACAGTATGAAGCCCTGCAAATTAAAAAGACACCTCGAAACAAAGCATGCTGGCATTAAAAATAAACCGGCCGAATATTTTAAAAGAAAGCTTGATGGCCTCCATCAGCAACAGGCAACCATTTCAGTGCACAGCACTGTGTCTAAACAGTGTTTGGAGGCATCGTATGTAGTGGCCAAAAGGATCGGTAAACTGGGTAAACCGCATACAATCGCAGAGACTCTCATTTTGCCGGCAGCGCAAGACATGTGCAGAATGATAGGCGTTAGTGCAGCAGCCAAACTCGGTGCAGTACCACTGTCCAATGACACAGTCGCTAGGAGAATTGTAGACACGTCCAACGATATCAGAGAGCAACTGATAGTTCGTAAAAAAGAGTCCTTACTACGCGCTGCAGCTGGACGGAGGTGAAGTGGTTTTTGACAGAAATCAAATCAGATCTGGCGAAGCATCTGGATGACACTATGTGGCTTGCGTCTCTGTCCTATTTGGTCGATATATTTGACCGCTTGAATGGCCTCAACCTGTCTTTGCAAGGCCGCGAAACTCATATTTTGCTCCTTGCAGACAAAGTGCAAGCCTTCACACAAAAACTAGACCTCTGGCATGGCCGCATCAGTCGAGGGAACTGCGACATGTTCCCCTGCCTTACAGACTTTATAACTGATGCAGGCGCGTCACACGATTTCTCCTCCCTATTTCAATCAGCGTCTGAGCACCTGTCAGCAATGAGAAAACAATTTGCGACGTACTTTAAAGAGGATTATCGCTCTTTTGCATGGGTTCGAGATCCGTTTGTGTGCACAGCAAACGAGCTATCAATTGATATGCAGGAACAGCTTATTGAGCTGAAGAGTGACAGTAGACTGAAGGAACTCTTTAGCTCCTGTCCTCTTTCGTCATTCTGGGCAGCATTGATGCAGGAATACCCGGAACTCTGTGACGTCGCCTTGAAGATTCTCCTTCCTTTCGCGTCGACATATTTGTGTGAGGCAGGATTCTCAAAAATGACTGCACTCAAAACAAAATACCGCAATCGTGCACAAATCGAGGATGATTTGAGGCTATGCTTATCAAACATTGAGCCAAGAATTGAGGATCTTTGCAAGGCAAAGCAGGCTCAGGTCTCACATTAACATCACCTAATTATATAGCAATAGCCTAGTAATGATAATAGGCCAACTGATGATAATAATAACAACAACAATAAAGCATGTAACCTCATAATTATATAGCAATAGCCTTGTAATAATGGCATATACTACTCATAATAATAATAATAATAATAATAATAGTAGTAGTAGTAGTAGTAGTAGTAGTAGTAGTAGTAGTAGTAGTAGTAGTAGTAGTAGTAGTAGTAGTAGTAGTAGTAATAATAATAATAATGCCTGCAAGCTCACATTAGAAGTCTGGTGCTACTGCCAATTATAGCAATAGCCTAGTAATGATGATAGGCCTACTGATGATGATGATAATAATAATAACAAAAAAAAAGCATGTAACCTCACAATTATATAGCAATAGCCTAGTAATGGTGATAGGCCTATACTACTCATAATAATAATAATAATAATAATAATAATGCCTGCAAGCTCACATTAGAAGTCTGGTGCTACTGCCAATTATAACAATAGCCTAGAAATGATAATAGGCCTACCTACCGCTACTGATGATGGTAATAATAATAATGTGGGCCTAAAAATAATAGCCTAGGGCTATCTATCCATCTATCTATCTATGCAACGTAGAGCGGGGCGGGGGGAAGGGGGATCTGGGCGGGGGGCACTGGGGCCCCAACTGCAATGAACCAGCTTTGGGGGGGCCCAGCTTGCAAAAGGTTGAGAACCCCTGCTATAAGACAACCATGTTAGCAGTTTATTAGTTGATTTTGGGGGTGAGTTACCCTTTAAAAGCCACCAGCTTTCATTTACCTGGGTAAACCAAATCCCAGGGCTTTAAATCCTGGGGATTTCAATGGAAAACGGCTTTTGATTCTCAAATATTACAACTCTTTAAATTTTTAAAGTGTTGGTGAATGAGTATTTTCCAACTAGTGTAGCATTATGAAACGCTACACTGTTTCTATAGTGTGCAGTTGTTTTCAAAAAGCATTTAGTAAGATAATGAGCTTTAACTAAATGACCAAGATGAACCACTAATGTTGCTCAATTAGTTAAAGCTGAATAAAAGCATCTGTTTAATAAAATGCTTCTGTTCTGGATTGTATTTCAGCTCTTGTCACCCAGTAACGTAGCTGTATATGGGGGCTTGTGTGCTTTGGCCAGTTTTGATCGACAGGAACTTCAACGTAATGTCATCTCTAGCAGGTAGGCCGTTATTGGTGTTTATCTAAAAACATCCTGATGAATTTGATGAAAATTTTTATTTTTTTCTGTCACCAGCTCCTTCAAACTTTTTCTAGAATTAGAACCTCAGATCCGTGATATCATCTTCAAGTTCTACGAGTCAAAGTACGCATCCTGTCTCAAACTACTGGATGAAATAAAGGTAAACACACTCATTTTTTATTTTTTTTTGTTTTAAACAGCTGCTTTCAGAAATGAAGTATTTGTGCGAAATCAAGATTCTCAAAACTCCTGGTTTTGTAAGATTATGTTGACATTATGCAGAAAGTATTATTTCAAGCTCAAGAGTATTGCAATGGAGCCAGTAGTTACTACTCTATTATCATTAGCACTAGTAAAACTACTATCAGCAATATTTTCCGGAAATTCAACATCCAGTTTCACTTTTTGCGGACACCCAGCTCAATCCTTCATGTAAGCCAAGTTCCACACTCCTTCCCTCTTCCCTTTCCTCCTGCCTATCCAAAATAAAATCTTTGTTCACCTTAGTGATATGGCTTAAAAATTAAATCTCTGATTTTATTATATAAAATCTGATTAATCAATTTTTCCCCATTTGCCAAAAAGAACTTAAAGAAATTATTTTCAAAACTTGCTTTTGTCAAGCATTTCATCTGGGGTTTGATCAGAAGTCAAAGTGCAACTAAATACAAGCTGTGAAAAATGCTGTAAAAGAAGATGGCAGACCCTGCCATTTTAAACAAAGAATAATCTAAAAATATTTGCTGCTAGTGGTATCAAACAATGAGCGAAGAGCAGGCTTCACTTCACTTGTGTAACTTCAAATGAAATAAAAAAATTAAGGAATTGAGTAAATTAAAGTTCCTCGTATTATGGTAAAAAAATTTTCCTCTTACAATATTTTGACAATATATTTTCCTAAACATATATTCAGCATATACTCTTCATGGATTCTAAATGAGTACATGGGCAAAATAAAATCCTGATTTTCCAAAAATTTAATCTTAAAAAACTGTAAATTGGAATTAATAGATTACTCACCCAGCCCTAGATGAAGCTAAAATTGTAGATAACTGAAAGCTCTACTGCTTTGGCAATTAATTTCTTCAGGGGGCCACATGACAAATCTGAAATGTGCTGGAAGGCCACACCAACAAAACAAATTTTATAATGCTCATTCTGCCTTTTTATGATTCTTTTGGTAATAAGAAATGAAACATATTTTGTAAATATTTATAAAATGTATATAAAAGTAATAGTGTAAAGCAAACACAATCATACTATAAAATTTTAATTATTTTAATCTCTTCACAAATGAAAGTGGGATTATTTTATAACGTGAATTTCTCCACCATGAACAATAAAGTATTATTGTAAAGATGAACAGTTTATCAACATTAGCACAAAATTATTTGAATCATTTTTGTAGTTCAATGAGAAAAGTCTAATCTCTCCTGTGCTTCAACAAGTCCATTGAAATCTGGTTCAATGTCTGATACAGCTATGCGCAGGAAAGCTGCAAGGTGGTAATCTGTAATGGAAGACCTGTATCTGGATTTATTAAACTTCATCAATGAAAATGTTTGCTCACATAATTATGTAGATCCGAAAAGTCCAAGGATCTTATGAGCATGTCGCCTCATGTGTGGACAGTTCTCCTCTTTTAGTGAAGAGTAAAACTGAAGCAGTGAGACTGACTTAAAGTGCTTTGCCAAAAGCCTGCAGATCAATAAGTTCCATCTGAAAATCACTACATGCATCATGAACACTACAAGTGAAGGGAGAAGAAACCATGTTAATCTCACTCTCAACTATTTTGTAGTCTTGAAATCGCCTTGAAAACTCATCATGCAGTGCATCTAACATGGATGAGTACCTGAGGAGCTGATCTGCTGATGGCGTAGCTTGCTTTAGTGTTGGCATGTGAGTGAGAGCATTATCCCTCAGTTGGCTTGAAAGAAGCTGCAACTTCCTACTGAAAGCCTTGACTGCACTGTACATTTGAAATACAAAAAGTCCCTTGCTTGGCAGTTTGACATTTAGGTCATTCATTTGAGCAGTCACATCATCCCAGAAGCCTCTCAGCACTTTTCCCATTTCAGTCCCAAGTTTTCCAGACATGCATTTACCTCCGTAAATGCATGTGATCGCATGCCCGCCAGCTCCTCTGTCACTCCGAAGCCTGCGTGGATCCTGCGCACGAAGAGGAGCAGCTGGGCAGTGTCCTGTACATCACTGCTCTCATCCACAGCCAGGGAGAAGCAGTCAAAGCCCTTCATGATCTCCTTTAGTTGTTCCTCCAGGTTTTTTGCGATGTCCTCAATTCTTCGTGTCACAGTGCGGCACGATAGTGATACGTTCTCAGAGCACCCTTTTTGTCTGGGCAAATTATCGCGGATGAGTCCAATAAACATTGTTTAATGAACTCCCCATCAGAAAAGGGTTTACTCTTTCTTGCTATCTTGTGAAAGATAACAAAACTTGTCTTGACTGCAGCAGCTCTAGATGCCAAGCGTTTTCTAAAAAGTGTTTGAGATTGCAGCTTGGCTAGCAAAACTGACGACTCAGTGGCGCGCTCTTTATCAGAAAAGTTCTTGTATTTCACCTCGTGCTTAGTCACGTAGTGACGAGTCAACCCAAAATCACCTGCCAGAGAGACAAGCTACAGCAGCCAAGATTACCTACATCAATATTTAACTTTATGCAAAGTTTAATAAAATTTTTCTAATTAAAGTGTTCATCTTAAAAAGCAAGTTGTTTTCTGATAAACTGAGCAATTTTATTAAACTTTAACAATAAAAATTTAACATCCTATCCGTCCATGGATTTTCTATACCGGCTTTGCCGTACAGGTGTGATGTCAAGCCCTATCTGATGGGGAAACAGGGTAATGGGGTGGGGATGGCAGGTGGCTCTTCCTAGGCGGGGACACCGATTACATCCTGGACAGGTCGCCAGTCACAGGGCTAAAATATAATAAGTTGTGATAATTAATTGCTGTGCAATAATAGGAAAAACAGACTGATTATTGTAATGTGCGAGCTGTGTTAAATTAAAATATATGACGTCATCATAGTGTTGTTTATGTGTCCTTCATTGTCCATGGTTGTGGTTGGCCTTGTATGATCATAGGATTGGTTTATATTGAATGTGACAGGGAGCCAGTGGAGTTGATGCACAGGAGTGAAGTAGATGATGTAATGATGAATCTGCTGTCTTTGTACTAGCTGCAGTTTATGGAGGTTTTCTGGAGGACAGGGAGGGAAGGGAGCTGAAATTGTAAAGTCAAGAGGTGAGTGGGCTGTGAACCAGTTTGGTAAAAGTGTGAAGGAAGAACTTGATGCTGCCGAGATGAAAGTTAACCAGGTGATGATGTGGAAAGTGAAGGAGAGGATGGGAGGCTGTCCAGGATGACGCCAAGGCTCTGAAGCTGAAAGGTGGGAGAGATACAGGAATGGTCAATGGATATTGTAGACCTACCAGATTTGGTTAATGTTGGCTTTGCACAATAAGCAAGTGAGGTAACTGATGTAACTGATGTGGCATGATGTCCACGGCCCGGGCTGACTTGAAAATTTTTTCAGTCAAACTGATTATTTTTGCTTTAACCCATGGTCTAAACAGTCCAGATACTAATCGGCTTTTGAATAGGATGCCTGGTAAAGGTCTTCAGTTTCTTTTAAGTCAGTGGTGTAACCAAAAATAATTTGGCCATTTCAGTCAGCTGCTGTAGAACAGAAATGTTTTAAAGGGTAACTCACCCCCAAATCAACTCTTTTTTGCCAATAAACTGTTAACATGGTGTCTATATATCCTAGTGATTATTTTGAAAAATTAATCCATATAATCCAGCTTTTATGTCTAAAATCGTCATTGTGGCGCCCTTCCAGGGTAAACAGGTGGTCTTGCAGTGAATTTCGAATTAACATTGGTTTCGCATGACCTGAAGCAGTTCTGTTCTAGTGACGTCAATAGCTCTGCGCTCTGAGGTATAAAAGCAGCTCCGTCTTAAAAAAACAAACAAAACACAGCTCCCTCCATCTTGTGCCTCCATAGTGAGCACTGTTGCACTTTTCAAACCTTCTAGCGACTATTTATTCTTCAAAAAAGCTACTAGAAACAGACTAACTTTTTATGTTATTGGCGAATTTACTTGAAAGCAACCAATTGTTCTGCCATTAGTGTCTTGAGACAGCTGAGAAGGGGCTGCTGTGAGACTGCAGTGAAGTTGGTATTATGTTGGATATTGGATATTCAGAGAGTGGCAACCTCAGATCAGCCTCCCTGTATCGGTTTAAACGGGAGGCTGAAGCCACGGAGCGCGAATGTCCACTGTCCAACTTAGAACTAACTTCACCGCGGTTGGTGTGAACTTCCCTCTCTGCCTTCCCTCGTTTTGAAACCTGCCTGCCGCAGTCAAAGCAAAAAGATCAACCATGCTTCGTGTCCACGTTACAGATTATGATGCACAAAGCTGCCGGTGATCCCACCTGGATTACAAAGGTGGGAGATAAATATGATAATATAACTGGACCAATCCAATTATATTATCAATTATTCAAGAAGCAAAATTTTAACAAAATTATAAAGGGTTAATACTGGAATAGCATTCTTACAGGAAACTCATCTTTCTGAAACGGAACACAAAACTATCTAGAATGGGTTTTAAATATCAATATTCATCTTTCTCAGTGGGTCATAGGAGGGGAGTGTCAATTTTAATATAGAATAAAATTACATTATATTACATTTGAAATATTATTGAAAATAAATATAAAGAAGGTAAATATGTCTTGTTAAGGGGGAATATGGGAGGATCATTAGTGCCTGCTAAATGTTTACTCTCCCCCAAATTCCGAATGGTCCTTTTTTTAGACAATTTTTTTATTTAATTATAGCAGAAACTCAAGGCATATTGATATGCGGGAGAGATTTTAATGTAAGGTTGAATTTGGAGCTTGACTCCTCTAACCCGAGAGAACTCAGCTGAAATTAATAAATTCAAATGGGCTCTAAATGATGTAGGGTTGATTGATCTGTGGAGACAACTTAATCCAACAAGGGAAGACTATACATTCTTCTCAAATCCACACTCCCTCTTCTCTAGAATTGATTATTTATTTTTTTTTTTTTAATAAAGATCTCCACAGGGTGTCTGATTTCACAATAGGGAGCATGGCCTTATCGGATCACAGTTCAATATATTTAGAAATAGACATTAATATGGATCACAGAAACAACTTGTGGCGATTAAATAATTATGTTCTGTCATAATTATTTAACATATTAGAACATAGAATTATGTTCTAACCAACATAATTATGTTGGTTAACGTGGCTCTGCAGCATTGCGTGGACATCGGGGGCAGTTCCCCTGGATTGGCAAACTGTGGTGGTGGTCCCACTATTTAAAAAGGGGGACCGGAGGGTGTGTTCCAATTACAGAGGAATCACACTCTTAAGCCTCCCTGGTAAGGTCTATTCCGGGGTTCTGGAAAGGAGGTCCCGTCGGATAGTCGAATCTCAGATTCAGGAAGAGCAGTGTGGTTTTTGTCCTGGCCGTGGAACACTGGATCAGCTCTACACCCTCAGCAGGATCCTGGAGGGTGCATGGGAGTTTGCCCAACCAGTCTACATGTGTTTTGTGGATCTGGAGAAGGCATTCAACCGTGTCCCTCTGGGGGTCCTGTGGGGGGTACTCCAGGAGTATGGAGTACCGGGCCCTTTAATAAGGGCTGTTAGGTCTCTGTATGACCGGTGTCAGAGTCTGGTCTGCATAGCCGGCAGTAAGTCAGACTCGTTTCCGGTGGGAGTTGGACTCCACCAAGGTTGCCCTTTGGTACCGATTCTGTTCATAACTTTTATGGACA
This sequence comes from Fundulus diaphanus, assembly GCA_037039145.1. NCBI lineage: Eukaryota > Metazoa > Chordata > Actinopteri > Cyprinodontiformes > Fundulidae > Fundulus > Fundulus diaphanus. Next base: position 1,405,940 of record CM073140.1, read on the forward strand.
GAATTTCTAGGCGCAGCCAAGGTGTTGAGGGGATCCGTTTTGGTGGCGTTAGGATTGCGTCTCTGCAATTCGCGGATGGCGTGATCTACAGCTCTCACTAGAGCGGTTCGCAGCCGAGTGCGAAGCGGCCGAGATGAGAATCAGTGCCTCCAAATCTGAGACCATGGTCTTGAGCCGGAAAAGGGTAGAGTGCCTTCTCCGGGTTGGGGAGGATGTGCTACCCCTAGTGGAGGAGTTTAAGTATCTTAAGGTCTTGTTCACGAATGAGGGGAAGATGGAGCGAGAGATCGACAGGCGGATTGGTGTGCCGTCTGCTGTGAAGCGGGTGCTGTACCGATCCGTTGTGGTGAAGAGAGAGCAGAGCCAAAAGGCGAAGCTCTTGATTTACCGGTCGATCTATGTTCCTACCCTCATCTATGGTCATGAGCTTTGGGTCGTGACCGAAAGAACGAGATCCCGGATACAAGCGGCCGAAATGAGTTTTCTCCGTAGTGTGTCTGGGCTCGCCCTTAGAGATGGGGTGAGGAGCTCAGTCATCCGGGGAGGACTCAGAGTAGAGCTACTGCTCCATGTCGAAAGGAGCCAGTTGAGGTGGCTCGGGCATCTGGTTAGGATGCCTCCTGGACGCCTCCCTGGTGAGGTGTTCCGGGCACGTCCCACCAGGAGGCGGCCCAGGGGATGACCCAGGACACGCTGGAGGGACTATGTTTCTCGGCTGGCCTGGGAACGCCTTGGGATTCCCCCGGAGGAGCTGGCCCAAGTGGCTGGGGAGAGGGACGTCCGGGCCGCCCTACTGAAGCTGCTACCCCCGCGACCCGACCCTGGATAAGTGGAAGATGATGGATGGATGGATGTTCTGACCCAAAAAAGGTCTCAAAATACAGCAGATATTAAAGAGTACATGGAAATGAATCATTAATCAATCAATCAAATTTTATTTGTCAAATACAATTTGCATTGCAATCGAAAAATCAGTTCCAGTACAACCGTCCATCACATACACTAAAACAAACATTTTAGGGGGAACGATTGACTGAGGCCTTGCGTTGCCAAGGAACGCAGCCAGTCGGCCGCCGCTAATCAGCGCAGACGTGAGGCGCATTCCTCCAAACAGCCCGGACCCCGCCTAAACGGAGTTTACAGGCGCTGCCTTGAAATCTGTTGAAGTAAGATTAAAAACATGGGGATAGTGGAGGGAGAAAAAAAAGACAAGAATTTATCATAATGTAAAAAGGTTACAGTATGAAAAACCCTACATAAAAAACCTCATTGCATAAAGGCACAAATATAACGAATACAACCGTACACATAAGCAGAAGGAGAACATTTTGAGATTGATCGTGTGTAAATCCATGAGTGAAATGTGAGTCAGTGGTGTGTGCATGTTGTGTGGGAATCTGTATGTCCATTAAGGCCGTTCCTCCGGCAGGCAAGTGTCCTTGATGGAAAGTCTCTCACTTCACAGCCAGCTGTACGTCCCTACAGGTGTCATGATAGAGAGATCACTCCCATAATACTTTGGGATGCCTGTAAAGCTTTCCTCACAGGAAAGATAATCTGTTATTGCTCTGAAACGTTCAAGACCACACAAAATACTCAAATTGGAATCTGAACTGGAAAAACTAGAACATGGTTATAAACAAATAGGAGATCACGAAATTAAAGTACAAATTACTAAGAAGAAAAATGAAATAGATGAGCACTAGGGCTGTCAGACGATTAAAAATCTTAATCGCAATTAGTCGTAGAATAGCTAACTCGAGATTAATCGCAAATTAATCGCATATTTTATCTTATTTCTGAAAGTGTAAAAGCCTATTTGGGCATTTTAATATGCAATATTGCAAAAAATGACACTAGTAAAAACATGCTTGTGCAAAAAATATTTTTATTTTTTTATTTTTCAAGCACTTTTCAGAATTAGAATTAAAACATCTTGGTGCCATAAAAGGATCAACCCTGGCCAATAATAGGCTAAATCACAAATCATAACGCCCTGATGTTTTACACAACTTGTAAACAAATGTATAAATAAATAAATATTTCATGCCGAAATATTTTGTTGCCTCCTAAACAAACATAGAAATTGTATTAAGCATTTACATATGTCATGATTTGTCTTTGAATGAACCCGGACACAGCACGCACACACAGAGCTAGTTCTTGAAGTGAGTTTATTGAACAGAATGGAGGGTTATGACGAGAGGAGCCAGAGTCTTTTATGGACGGAGATGAAGGGTGCAGAAGCTGGCTGACAGGAGGAGTAATGGGTGACTGACCGGGAGGAAACTCTGGAGCGGAGAACTTGAGACCGTGGAAACAGCTGCAGAACTTGAGAACGTGGAGCAGTTGCAGACTTGACCGTCGAGCAGCTGCAGAACTTGAGAACGTGGAACTGCAGCGGGAACTTGAGAACGTGGATCAGCTCAGGAACTTGAGAACGTGGACACAGTTGCAGAACTTGAGAGCGTGGAGCAGTTGCGGACTTGACCGTCGAGCAGCTGCAGAACTTGAGAATGTGGAACTGCAGCGGGAACTTGAGAACGTGGAAACAGCTCAGGAACTTGAGAACGTGGAACTGCAGCAGGAACTTGAGAACGTGGAAACAGCTCAGGAACTTGAGAACGTGGAAACTGCAGCAGGAACTTGAGAATGTGGAAACAGCTCAGGAACTTGAGAATGTGGAAACAGCTCAGGAACTTGAGAATGTGGAAACAGCTGCAGAACTTGAGAACGTGGAGCAGTTGTGGGAACTTGAGAACGTCCGATGGAGCAGAGCTGAGCAGAGTCTTAGAGAAATGACTGAACAAAAACCAAGTTGAAGCAACGTCTTCAGGCTGACTGCAACAAAAACTGAGCTGACACAGGATACTGGCAGAGGTGGAACCAATCAGGCTGCACAGGAAAGAGAGAGAGGGAGAGAGACTCAGCATGCAGCCTACAAGCTGCATCCTGACAACATATAAATTAATACATTTTACATTTAAACAGTCAGTTTTATTGTTCATTTTTAATTTCAATAGTTTTTTGTATATTTATATACACATTCATACACAGTTTTTGCTTTTTTTAAAGCCTGGAAAAAGGTTTTAGATTTCCAGGTCATTCCAGAGTCTTACACTTTGCTTGCAACTGGGCAGGAGCTTAATACCCTTGGAAGAGACACTGTAACTCCAGGGTACTTCATTTGGCAATGTGATTCAGCCTTAGTTCGTGAAATACAGAGACAACAATTTAATAAGCATCAAAGTATGGTTTATGTGTTGGGTTTCTACAATGTTATCAGGGTGTAAAAACTCGTATTCAGAACCAATCTCTGCTCAAAATGGTGATCTACACTGCATGATCTACTTTCACCAGTTATCACCGGTTATTGCAGCCCTAAACTGCAGAAAATACGGGCAAAGTTGCTCACTCTGCATTTACTACCGTCTGCTCCTATGTCATTTTAGAGGAGGATGCGCTGCAGCGCGAATTGAGGCGGAGGGATATTTCAGCTGGTTATACTCGAGTGTCTGTAGTGCAAGCGGGTCTCTTTATAACTCGTGTTTATCGTCACTTATTTTAGAGCCCGAAATTATGTTAACAAAATAGATTTATTATGGGGGGGGGCGCAAAAGACACTAAAATACTGGCTTATTGGCTTATAGATTAAGAAAACAATAAGCCAAAAACTCGTTTATAAGATAAGAAATTCTGAAGCCAGATTCATTTAACACAAATTACCACAGAATCAAAAATGTTTTGAATTATATTATAAATAATTTACTCACAGGTCCCATGTGACCAGGTTAAAATGCAGAACGTTTTTGACCAAATTCAGTTACCCATATTAACTGCTGAACAAGGAAAAGATCTTGTAAAGAATATTTCAAAGAAAGTAATTGAGACGGCTATTAATTCACCTTAAACCACATAAAGCGTCTGGGCCCGATGGGTATACTTCAGAATTTTATAAAGAACTGAAGGAGTCCCTGGTTCCAATTTTAAAGCGTACTTACAACTGATTATAGCAGGAAAACAAGACACCTCCCTCATGGAGTGAAGCTGTAATGTCATTAATACCAAAGGAGAGCAAAGATAAACTTGAATGTTGTTATTTTAGACTGATAAGCATGTTAAATCAACACTACAAAAGTTTCACACATGTACTCCCCAAAAGAATGGAGACAGTTCTCCCACAGATCATTAGTAATAGTAATAGTAATATCATCTTTATTGTCATTGAAATATACATTGAAACATACATTACAACGAATTAGGCTAGACCAGACAGGATTTATCTGGGACTGCAAAACACAAAATAACATTCGGCATGTGTTCCATGTTGTAAATCATATAATAATACACCTGCAATTTTAGTTGGTTTAGATGCAGAAAAAGCATTTGATTGTGTGTGCTGGTCTTTTCTGTATAAAACCTTATATAGTTTTGGATTTGATGATAAATGGATAAAAACAATACAAGCTTTATACTATGACCCAAAAGCAAGAATTAAGGTGAATGGGGCAGTATTCCAACCTATAAGGCTGGAGAGAGGCACTAGACAAGGATGCCCCATGAGGCCCCTACTGTTGAGCCAATATATCACTCAGAATGAAAATATCAAAGGTATTATTATGGAACGGGGATATAAAAAAGTTTCATAACTACCTACCAGTAAATAAAACCATTAAAGAAGATGTACAAAGATGGAGCACTATTCCTCTTCTTGGCTTTGGATCCAGAATCCAATCAGTTAAAATGAATATATCACCCCGGCTGCTTTACCTATGTCTGTCTCTCCTTATTGAATTGCCAGATTAACAATTCCAGGAGTGGGACAGACTAATTTCACGATACATCTGGCAGGGTAAGAGGCCGAGAATTACATATAAAAATCTACAATTATCTAAGAATAAAGGGGGAATGACGCTCCCGTCACTTAAAGATTACTATGTAGCTGCACAATTGAGACCACTTGTGCGTTTATGCAGTTCAGATTATTTTGCTAAATGGAAAGAAATTGAAGAAGCAACAACAAACGAATATCCAATTCAAGAATTAATTGGTGAAAAGATTAGAGTGGGCAGGTTAGAAAAATTAGAAAATCAATGTATAGCTTTATCTTTCAAATTATGTAATAAGACAGTACAAAATCCATCCATCCATCCATCGTCTTCTGCTTATCCGGGGTCGGGTCGCGGGGGTAGCAGCTTCAGTAGGGAGGCCCAGACGTCCCTCTCCTCAGCCACTTGTGCCAGCTCCTCCGGGGGAATCCTAAATTGTCCCAGGCCAGCCGAGAAACATAGTCCCTCCAGTGTGTCCTGGGTCTTCCCCTGGGTCTCCTCCCGGTGGGACGTGTCCGGAACACCTCACCAGGGAGGCGTCTAGGAGGCATCCTAACCAGATGGCCCGAGTCACCTCAACTGGCTCCTCTCGACGTGGAGGAGCAGCGGCTCTACTCTGAGTCCTCCCCGGATGGCTGAGCTCCTCACCCTACAATACAATATAATAATGTTAATGACAGTGATAGGAATGCTGAGATGGTGTGGATATGATAAAGATTTCACCCGCAACAAGTTGGATGTAAGGTTCAAAGAGTGGGCTTCGCAAGGTTTGACTGCATATTGTACCCTGCTAAGTCAAGGGAAAATTAACAACTTTCAAACATTGAAAACAAATTATGGGTTAAATAATAGTGACCTTCTTAGATTTCTCCAAATTAAAAACTATATTAAAAAATTGTTGAATACAAAAGAAAAGTATTTCAAGACTCTACAAAGCACTCTGCCAAGCAAAAGGAACACTGTGTCATGTGAAACAAAAATGGGGAAAAGAACGCATTTTAACAATATCTGAACTGGGATGGACATCAATCTGTGAGGTACAGTGGAAAACCTCTAACTCCATGACATGGAGGGAATTCTGCTGGAAGAACGTGGTCAGGTTTTTCAAAACTCCAATCCAAGGAAAACATTTTACTAAATCAGCAACCTGTGTGAGGCAATGTGGAGGACAAGAAACAAACCATTACCACATATTTTGGACATGCCCTTTGATTGTCCATAGAATCTTTAAAAAGGTGTTCTGTATGGACATACTATTTCAGCTGAAAGTAATGTATCTAGGTCTTCTTAGTGATAACGTGACATATAAAAGAAAATATTTGTTTAAAATTGAGTGCGGCAGCCAGGAAAGCCATTACTAGGAAATGGCTCAGCCCAAGATACCAATGCTAAACGAGTGGTTTGATATCATTTATGATATATTCGAGCTAGAGAGAATAACATTTAATATCAGAATACAACAAGACAAATTTGAAGGAAAATGGTAGGTGGATTGAGTTTATCACAACTATAAGGGAAGATTTCATTTAAATCTGATGCAAATGGTGATTGTATTGTATTTTCATTTATGTACATCAATGGCACACCCTTGGGCTATATGTTACATCTAAATGTCTGTTTTGCACTAACAAAAACTTTGAGGAAAAAAAAGAAAAGCTTAACTCTGCTCACTCTCCTTGAGGGGAGGAATTCCTTCTGTACTCCACTGTGATCTTTAAAGGCCCGGGGTGTTAAGTAATCTTGCAAGATATAATAGTTAATATCTAAGACTAACTTTGTAGTATCCCACTGGTTAAACGGGGCCCTAAATTCCAGTTCATGTGGGGGTTAGTCCAAGAAGCTTTACAGACATTAACCCTCATGGTGGTCTCAAACAGCCTGGTGGGAGAAAAGGTTCTCCAGGAGATCAGAAACTAAGTCTTGTGACCTATCTTTCAGTCCCCTCAGGTAACCTCATAATCCTCATATTATTACTTTCCGGCTGCCCCTCTTAATCCTCACATTTCAACTCTTGTAACTCAACTTCAGCAGTAAGATTAGTAATCTGCTGGAGCGTCATGACCTCTGAGTGGCATGGTGCAAACTTAATTTCTTTTATAGTGTTATGATGTGAGGCCTTTGTTTTTTTGTCCAGAGCGCCCATGGCTAAAGTATTGTAGTAGTGTGAATATTGTCATTGTTGGTGCTGCAGATGTCTGGTTTTACATGGTCAATTGTAGCCCTTTTGTGTGTTGATATCTCCCAGTACAACTTTGATATACTTGTGCATGTTGGTGGGCACTACCTCTCGTGGCTTTTCAAGGGCCTGCTAGTCTTTTTCTGCTGTTTGCCCTCAATGTTCTACTGTGACTGGAGCACACGTACTGTTGCTCATCTATATATGTTAAGATTTTGTTACATATACATAAATACATATTTCAATAGGGATGCACGATTGGCACTGACATTGGTATATAATGTATAAGTTGGTAATTTTTTTAACATATCAGTCTCGGTCCAATTAGTAAAACTGGGGCGATGTTAACAACTGATGTTTATTTCCTTCTCGCTGCCCTTTGTGCCTGTGTTTCAAAAGGGGGAGGGGGTTGGTCATGTGGTTTTTGTTCGGTCACGTGACTGTGATCCATTACAGCCAGAATTGGGTGTAATGTTTTTGGAATGAAGCATAGATAAAGCAGTGTGTAAGTCTAGACTGTAACCCATTTTCAATAATTCAGTTGGCAATGTTTTCTGTCAATGCAAAGTTTTAGCAACACAGAAACGTAAATGTGTGTGTGTGTGTGTGTGTGTGTGTGTATGTGTTTGTTTGTGTTTGTGTATACGAAGGGTTAAAGCAAAAATAATCAATTTGACTGAAACATTTTTCTAGTCAGCCCATATTTTCCCGGGGCAGTGGACATCATGCCACATTACGTAGCACACTTGCTTATTGTGCAAAGTCAACTGTAACCAAATTTGGCAGTTTTAAAATATCCATGAACAATTCCTGTATATCTCCCACCTTTCAGCTTTAGAACTTTGGTGTCATCCTGGACAGCCCTCTCCATCCTCTCCTTCAGTTTTTCCACATCCATAACATCACCTGGTTAACTTTCATATTTGCAGCATCAAGCAAGTTCTTCCTTCACACTTTTGCCAAACTGGCTAACAGTCCACTCACCTCTCGACTTTACAATTTCAACTCCCTTCCCTCCCTGTCTGCCAGAAAATCCTCAATAAACTGCAACTAGTGCAAAAAAACAGCAGCCATAAACCATAATGCTAATTAATTAGTCTTTTTTTGTCTCTAAAATGTAAAATTAGAGACAAAAAATTGTATTAAGCATTTATTGTAAATGCTTAATACCATGTCTATCTTTAATTGCGATTAAAATTTGTAATAGTTTGACAGGATATATATATATATATATATATATATATATATATATATAGAGATAGAGAGAGAGATAGAGAGAGAGAGAGAGAGAGATAGATAGATATGCTATATAGATATATATATTCTTGCTATATATGCTATATATATATATAGCATATATATATATATATATATATATATATATATAGCATATATATATATATATATATATATATATATATATATATAGCATATATATATATATATATATATATATATATATATATATATATAGCATATATATATATATATATAGCATATATATATATATATATATAGCATATATATATATATATATATAGCATATATATATATATATATATAGCATATATATATATATATATAGCATATATATATATATATATATATATATATATATATATAGCATATATATATATATATATAGCATATATATATATATATATATATATATCCTGTCAAACTATTACAAATTTTAATCGCAATTAAAGATAGACATGACATAGACAAAGACGCAGTGAGTTCATGAGTGTTTAGATGGACGCTGATTGGATTATGGATTGTAAACCAGCTGTCTTAATCGGAATACAGTTTCATTCTAATGGTAGCAATTTGTTGATTAAGGTTTAAGTTTTAATTTGATGGCAAAGTCTGAGTTAAGGTACTGTATGGGAGAGAGGAGCAGGGATCTAAACAATTTTTTCAAGAATCAAGATGTTTTTTTTGTCGTCCGATTCGATTAATCGTAAAAATAACCGATTGATCGATTATTAAAATAATCGTTAGTTGCAACCCTAGTTATATTACAATAAAAGGGGAATCGCACTGAAATACTGAAAAGAACAGGGAAGTGATTTGAAACTAAAACTGTGGGACTATGTGGTTACTTACACAGTCGGAGCTGCGTGAAGCTGACACCCCACACATGTAAAAAAACAAACAAAAACAAAAAAAACTCCACTAAATAGACTGGTTAGTACTACATTTGTGCCATTAAAATTATTGTTTGTGCTGCCTTGGTTTCGGAGATATTAAAGATATGTTTAGGTCATCCAGAGTTCACCCTCCCCCCATTTTGCTCCAAATCCAACCAAAGTGGTGTACTTTTTTAGTTCTTCGTTTGTGCAGGTTTGTGCCGTTAAAATCAGAGTTTTTGCTGCTTTGATTTCGGACATATTATGAATTATTAATTTCGGCTGATGATGCAATCATCCCTCCATTTTGCTCCAATTGAAGCAAAGTGGTCTATATTTTTAGTGCTTCGTTGTGCCATTAAAATTAGCGTTTGGGCTGCTTTGATTTCTGAGATATAAGTATTATTTTTGGCGGATGACGTCACCTTACCCCGTGCTAAAAACATACTTTTTTAGTACTTCGGGAGCTTGATCCAAAACAAATTAAATTGGTCTACATCATAGCGGTTGCACATCATACAAAGTTTTTGACAAGGTATGTGTAGGCTACACCTGGTGGGTTTTTTCCCCTCCATTTATGGAGAAAGGTAAATGTATTGGTAGTATACTATAATATGCTCTAGCATATAATTTGAATCGGAAATGAAAGCAGTACAAACAACAATTTTAACGGCTCAAACCTGCACAAACGAAGCACTACAAAAAATTTTTAGCACTTTGGTTCAATTTGGAGCAAACGACGGGATGTGATGTCATATTAAAACATATGTCTCAGAAATTAAAGCAGCACTAACAATAATTTTCAACGGCACAAATGAAACACACAAAGTATATAACTTTGGTTTGTTTTGGATCAAGCTCAGCACAAACAAAGGACTAAAAACGTAGCACTCCAGTTTCTTTTGCGGTATGGTGACGTCATTCGCCAAAAATAATACTTATAATATCTCAGAAACCAAAGCAGGCCAAAGGCTAATTGGCCAAAAGAAGGAAAGATGAAGAAAAGGAGGAAAAAGGAAAGTCGGCTATCGGCATAGCCAGTTTATCATCAACCCAAAAACAACACAGCCAAAATCACTTATGAAATGCATGCACGCACATTAGAACATATTCAGCATAGTAAAACGAACTCCCTTTGGAGTAATTAAGCATTAAAACTATTTCCTAATAGGTTCTGCCCAGGCACAAAATATATCAATTTATGAGTGAAAAGGAGAAAAAAAGGAAAAATCCTTTTGTTACTTGGTGTCGCCTCAGTGAGGATGTCCCAGCTTGTTTGTAGGTCCGTGGTTCCAACAGCGCGGGAGGGCAGCTCGTATTCGGGAAGGGCACTAAAAATGTAGACCACTTTGGTTCAATTAGGAGCAAAATGGGGGGATGATGGCATCATCAGCCGAAATTATAATTCATAATATATCTGAAACCAAAGCAGCACAAATGCTAAATTTAACGGCACAAACCTGCACAAACGAAACACTAAAAAAGTAGACCACTTTGGTTGGATTCAGAGCAAAAGGGGGGGGGATGGTGAACTCTGGATGACTTTAACAACTCTTTAATATCTCCGAAACCAAGGCAGCACAAACGATAATTTTAACAGCACAAACAAAGAACTAACCATTAAGTCTAATTACCGGAGTTTTGTACATGGGTGGGGTGTCAGCTTCACACAGCTCTGTCGGCCATAGAGACGGGTACCTCGGTTCTGTAGCTGTTTCACATAGGGTGACCAGATCTCAAATGAGCACATGTGGGACAATAGGATGCTTGTTAGGGATACCATGGGACACATAACCAACACTATGATGACATCATACATTTTAATTTAACACGGATTGCACATTACATCAGTCTCTGCTTTGCCTGTTATTGCACTACAATTAATTATCACAACTCACAAAATTGTAAATAGGCATTATTTTACTTTTTGGAAGTTAATAAAACTGTTACATTTTAGCCCTGTGACTGGAGACCACTCCAGGATGTACTCTGCTGGAGATCGTCACCAACCCCCCACGACCCTGTGTTCCGTCGAGCCGTGTTTCCCCATCTGATACGGTTTGAAGTAACATCTGCACGGATGTTAAACTTTAAAAGTGTAACAAAATTGGTCTAAGTTTATCAGAAAAAAACTTAACTAACTTTTAAAAATGAACACTTTTTAGTTGGAAAAATTTTATTAAACTTTTTCGTAAAGTTGAATATTGTTTAAGTTAATCTTTGCTGCTGTAGCTTGTATGTCTGGTAGGTGTTTTTGGATTGGTGTAAAAATTCGTCCATAGATTGACAGGAGGCTTTTTCGGCTGTGTTCCTAGTGCAACTCGCTTCTACAGTGTTGCTATACAACGCGCTCCACTCCGTGTAAAAATAAAAAATAACTTTGGCAAACTTCATAAAAGGCTCTTTGAGAATTGGCTTTCTCTGGCCTCAGCCATTTATAAAGCATTCTCTGCAGTTTTTTTTTTTTGACGTAGTTGGTTTCATAATCTACATGCATCACAAGCTACTCCCCCTAGTTTCACAGGTTAAGAAGAAGTGTGCTGCAGAAAACGTGTGGTATTTATTATGCACATAAACACGCCTGGCAGGTTAAGTTTTTTTGCATCACGACCAACTATCTTCCCATTCTCGTCCCTTTCTCTCAGCCAAGCCTCCATTTAAACTTAACACCACCGTCATCGATCAATATCCGACCCTTCAAGCATGTTTAATTGGCCTGAGCTAGCGCGTTACTCTTATTTGTGTTTTAAATAAAAACGTAATAGCGTATCACTAGGAGATCCCTAATTGGTCGCCTGCGTTTATCAGCTAAATTGCTGGAAGCGAGGGAATAAACGATGACAACTGACATGGCCACAGGTGGAAATACCACCGATGACGGGGACCAACAGCGATAGATACACTTACCGGGGAAGTTGTCAGATGTTCAATCCGCTGAACTTTGAGTTGCTGGTTTGCATAAATCCAAATAAAATGTTTGATCATTACTACTTTCATTCATGCCATATGTGGTCAGTTTGAGATGTTCTTCCAAAAATTAAAATTACGGAACTCCGACAAACCTCATATTGGCAGACGTCCACTTTGCAAAGACCCGCCCTACTGTCTTTCTGATTGGCTAATGTCCCAGCTGTGCCAGTTTTCATTAGTTGAGAGCAGCTTCAGTTTAAAATCTTGAATAAAAAGTCTAAACGGAACCAATTGGCTCTATTTTTAGCTTTAATTTTCCAATTGAGAGAAATCCGTTGCAGCGACGGAAAACATTAACCCATGGTATACACACACACATCGGTAAATATCGGTTATCGGACATAACAGCAATATTGATATCGGATATCGATATTAGCCCAAATTTTCTTATCAGTGCATCTCTTAATTTGGAATTAATCCAGACCTCACTGCTAGTGAAAATGTGTTGTCTATATTTAAAGTCTTGTCCATTTCAGAAAACCACACAATATAAATGATTTGTTTCTGGTGAAAATAGTCAAATATAAGCGTTGCATTGGTAAATGTGCAAAGGTCTATCTAAGGCTTAGAGAACTTGGACAAGACTTACTTTAGAAATTACAAGTCTGTATCCGTTAGATGATTTTGTTCAAACTACTACACCTATAATTGTTTTTTAACACATACTGTTTTAATTTTGGTGTTTCTTTCAGGATAACCTGCTGTTGGACATGTACTTGGCTCCGCACATCAAAACTTTGTACAGTCAGATCAGAAACAGAGCCCTAATCCAGGTGAGACATAACAGCATGTGCACTCTCTTTGTTGAGTGGCTCATTTGTTTAAATATTTTTTGTTATATTAGTCATAGTCATTCATCAGTCTGGGAACGTCGTTGGATCTGGTGAGATCCATTATATTCAAATGAAGAAATCTGTGAAGTCTGTTTTTTCTACCAAAATACCCCCAAGAACTAAAACGACTTTTACAGGAGTTCACAAAAGAAGACTCAGAATCAGAATCAGACATAATTTAATAATCCCAGAGGGAAATTGCTGTTTCAGTACAATCGCCATAACATAACAAACATCACAAACATTTTAGGGGAGACGATTTACTGGGGCCTTGCTGCCAAGGAACCGCATTAAACGGTACCCACAGGGCGCTGCCTTTGAATCTGTGGAAAAGATAGATTTTCAACAAAGGAAGGTGGGAGGGAAAAAAACATACCTCATACTTTATTCTATAACAGGATACAGTTTGAGATATCAAAAACCTCTTGCACAAAAAAGCACAAATAAGATGAGACTCATATAGCAGAAGGTAAACCTTTCAATTCAATTCAATTCAATTTTATTTATATAGCGCCAATTCATGAAACATGTCATCTCGAGGCACTTTGAGACTAGTCGCGTTCATCAGTTTATATGAGCATCAGTTATGTGTGTCTGTTTGGGTGAAAGTGTTTATATTTCCGTGAACACTCTCCAGAGGCCATTGTCCTTGATGTTATCAGCCGGCCAACAGTTAAGAAAGCATCCGCAGTTGTCAGCGGGGGGGAGGTAGCGGGGTAGAGTTCTGAGCTCCTTCCCCATAACAATCCAGGAGTAGAGATAGGGAGGCAGACCAAATACTTGGTTATGATACAGCTGCACTGACTTTCCTGTCAGCTTTAAGTCTTTTGCTGCCTCCAAATGGTGAAATCCAATTTTCCAAATTGTTGGGCTTTTCCGCGCTTCACTCCCAAATTTTATCCCAAATTCCCCTTGAGTTCAAACCACCGAAGCCAGTCTGCGTTCCAGCACATCCAGCTTTTCGGCTTTGCTCCTCCACCTTCCAGATCTGTCCGTTCACCGCCTTGGTGAGCTCGTCATATGCAGCCGGCAGCCTGATCAAGGCCAAATGGCTACCGACATCCACTGTATTTGCTGATACATCAAAAATCCACCAGATCCAATAAAGTAGAAATCCAAGTATCCTGAATCCAAACATGCAAAACGTTTCAAACGTCCAGGAATGACGAGGTCGAAAAGACACACCATTTTCCATCCAAGAATATAGGGTGTATCCCACAAAATGAGTCAATCAGGACCGGACAGGTCCCCCTTTCGTTGCCTACCCGTTGAAAAAAATTGATCAATAGCATTGAGAGACCAGCTTACCAGATCCATGTTTTTCAGAGTTCGGTTGATATGAAGAAAGTGCTCAGAAAGACAAGACATAGCAGCAGAAGCAGGAGAGGGGGAGGGGGGGGGGTGAAAGCTGGAGAGAAGAGGAAAGCACGACCGACCTCGAAGAGAGACAGAACAAGATGTAAAGCCTTATGTTTCTCACTTGCCCCAGTTAAAGTCAGTGTTTACCAGCTAACAATACAAAACAAACACAAAAATGGGATCAAAGGGACAGTTCAAATTCCAAACCACTGCTGAACCTAAAGGCCTATATCACAGTTGCCAAAGACATCTTGACAATACCAAATAATTTTATTGAAATATGTGGACTGACGAGATTCAAGTGGAGCTTTTTAGGTGGTGCGTTTTACATGCATGGCATGCAAGTGACAGCAGTTTAGCGAAAAAAAGACAACAACATGGCTGCTTTACAGCTTCAGGATATGGGCAGCTTGCTGCAATTGATGGAAATATGAATTGTGCTCACTACCATGGGTTTGTCATTATGCTCAAACACACTTGGACAATGGAGTTGGACAATGATCTGCCACAAACCTGCAACTACATCTATGAATTGCTCAAATTAAAACAAAACAAAGGTTTTGGATCAGCCTAGTATAAACACCTAGACACCTAATTGCATTGCTTTGGCAAGACCTTGAATATATCTTTACATCCAAATATCTTGCAGCATGGCAAAAGGAAAGATATTTTTAAAGAAGAGCTGGTCAAAATTGTGCCACAGCAATGAAAAGGCTCATAAACAGTTTATCATACATGCTTGATGACAGCTGTTGCCACCTAGAAGGAAAACAACCAGTTAGCCAGGCTGTGTTGGCTTGTAGTTTCATTTGAAAAACAATAGTTTTGTATTTTCTCAAGTTATATTTGCCTGATATTAAAATAAGAAGGCAACTAATTTTGACACATTCTTTGTGTTCAGTATTTCAGTCCCTACGTATCAGCTGACATGACAAAGATGGCTCAGGCTTTCAATACCACAGTGGCAGCTTTGGAAGATGAACTTACCCAACTAATACTTGAGGGCCTTGTCAACGCACGTATTGACTCCCATAGCAAGGTGAGATATCCATAAAGACAAACTTTGTAGTTTTCTGGTTTTTGGTTAAATGCTGATAATCTGCTGCTTTTGACAGATTCTATATGCAAGGGATGTGGATCAGAGGAGCACCACATTTGAAAAATCTCTCCACATGGGAAAAGAGTTCCAGAGACGAGCAAAGGCTATGATCCTTCGTGCTGCTGTGCTTCGTAACCAGATCCATGTCAAGGTAAATTTTTAAAGATTATATTTTTGCACATTCAAGTCTCAAACCTAAATTAATATAAAGTAAACCATTTATTAAAAAGATTGGAGAGTAAAGTTGCTCATTGCAGTTTCGGTCATTCCATTGCACTCATCTTTTCTTGTAAAATAAAACAAAAACTGTTAGCAGCAGCTCCAAAAGCTCTCCCATCTCAATTTTATTGGACTTCATACTAGTCGGTAAAATTGAACAAATTCAAGGACAATTGCTCACAGACACACCAGACATAGGCAGCATGAGACAATAGTCTAGGTCAGGGATTCCCAAAGTGAGCTGCGACTAGGGGGTGTGCGAGATGAAATCTGTAATGGCGGTCTGACTGTGTTTTTTTCCCCACACCATAAAGACGTGTAAATGAACATTTCCTTTGTAAAAATTAAAATCAAAAACTGCAAATTTAATAAAGAAATAAAATGTATTGACATAAAAATCTATTTATTTTAAAAAGTCTTGTTCTACGCTTCATTTTAAGATGAAGTTGTCTTCTTCTACGCATTGTGCTTCATATGCGCACCTAGTTTGTGCCGTCTACTTCATTCATTCTCGCAAATATGCTCAGTTGGCTGAAATCATGGAATCAGAGGTAACAGACGAGAGAATTGCAACGTATCTGGGAGAAGACAAATGTCTCTCTATCTCTCTCCTCGCTTCACGTCGTTTATGACAGTAGAGGGAAAATTTAATTCGGGCCGAAAGTTTTATTTACGAGATTAAATTGAGTGACACGGTCTTTCTATCGATCGCGCAGCACCTACAAACAGCGCCGTGACTCTGAATCTCTACCAGCACGGACGCGCATGACCCACACCGCTGCAGCCTCCGCTGCTGCTGGGGGGGAGATATTAGTTGTAGAGGATTTCTTGACTATGCTCACGCACAGAGCTGCAATACATTTCATTGTGATTCAGACAGGCGCAGTTTATTTTAAAGATGCGGTTTTTGCGCGTAGTGAGGGCTGAGGGGAGCTGATGTGTGTTGCCGTGGGCGTGTCTACCTGCTGAATGTAACCGCTGTAAAAGTTTTTATTTCTCTGATTAATAACATCTTTATGGAGCGCTCTGTGCTGCTCTACCAAAGTTTTCTCTCTCTCGCTTGCTCGTCATCGGACACAAATCAAATTAAAGTTCTTCGTGTTTGTATTTTGCGAAGTAAATTATGAGTCAGACTCAGATTTGGAAGCTGGTACATGAAATATAGTGAGAACACACACACAGGTAGATTATCAGAGTTTAGTCCGTGAATCCACCAGGATGGCCGCTTTAGAGACGTTTCAGGTTGTGGAGGTGTGACCGATCTGAGCGTCTCTTTCTTTCTCTGAATTCACGCTGAGCCACTGATGCACCTGAAAACCCTCAGGATTCTGTTGTGGATGTTGTGTGTAACCTTATTGCAATTTAATTCAAATTATGTTCCAATTTTATTTCTGAAACCTTTGTTATAATGGTTGTGTTGTTGTAACTACAACTGATTTTTTTTTCTGTGTTGGGGGGGGGGGGGGGGGTCGTCAACCCGGTGGGGGCACTGAAGGGGGTGCGCAGCTAAAAAGGTTTAGGAACCCCTGGTCTAGGTGGTGTAGTTAAACACCGTTTTTTCATATACAGTGCACTGTGAAAGTATTAATAACGGGCACTGGCTTACTAGAGACAGCCTTCATGAGCGACTTCTTGATGCCTGGAGCATTCCTTTCTGCCTACCGCAGTCTGTGCTTCTCAACCTTGGGTCTCTCTCTGAAACTAAACAGAATTAGGTCTTCAACTGCACAACATAGATTGAATAGTTTTGTCAGGCTATTGGCATTTATTAAACAAGGTTAAGAAAAAAAATGTACTCTGCAATGACCACTGCCTAGCTAAAGAAACTGTGCTCACTTTCGTTGCCAGCAGTTTAGACATCAATGGGAGTTTGTTGTTATTTTGAGAGGAAAGCAAATCTGCACTGTTATACAAGTTGTATACCTATGGTCTTCAGCTAGAAACATGCCTGCTTTATTCCCTTGTCAGAGTTTTTAAGGGCTAATAATGGGGAGGGGGAGTTCTAGATTACAGTTGGATATCTTATAACCTTGAAATTGTGTCAAAACAGGTCATTTTTCAAAAAACAATCACTCCATCAGCAAACAGGCTTAAATCAGACGCAACCGGACTTTCAATCAGTTTTTTCTGAAAACATTACGACACGTATCCAGGAGTCTTTGTCAATTGTGGTGGCTCGCACTTGGGCAACCTGTGGCTGGTGCTGTTTTTAAGGACATGGAGGTCCATCCTTCTAGGTGCATTCTGAGTCAGATGCAAATCAGTGACACCCCCCTCACCGTCCTTTGACATTATAAGCTATAGACCAGTTCATTGTTACTGTTTTGATTTGGGTTTTTCGCGCATGCGCGCTTGACTGGTAGGCAAACACAATGGCGGACGCAAACAAAGAAACTGACGAGTTCTCGACGTATTTTTGTTCTTTAGATAACGTATCACAAGATCGTTATAAGAGTAAGTTGATGGTTGATGGTATCCGATTGCCAGTTCCATAAAGCAAAAGCCTGAAGGGATGGAGCGAGTCTGTGAAATGCTGGCCAAGTGTTCCGTAAGGCGACATATACAGCTACCTTATCAACACGCCAGGCCAGTACACACGAGAGAGCATGAAAGCCATGAAATCACTTGACGGCTACAATTATTTCATATCGGGACATGTTCAGACATGTTTGTGTAACATACGAAAGTGGAGTCGGACACAGACAGCGCCTCAGCAAAGAGGAAGACCCGCCACCGTTAGGTTAAAAAAAAAACATTGTTCACAAAGGATTATTTTGGTGTTTTTGTTTTATTAATCCTTTTCACAGACTCATGCCAGAGGGTTTGGATACATTGTACATGTATGTATATTATTACGAAACGAACGTTTACGTCTTGACTTAAGTATATATCCTAATTTTTTATTTATATAATTATTTAAGTAGAAAAATGACTAGTGCAAAATTAAGTTGTATTTACCGGAGATGAAGTGTAGGCTGCAAATTTTGTCATGGTATGATGGCTCCCACAGTCGATTGGGATTGTCTGCCTGCATCCTTTTCATTATAATTATACATTTCTTTTGGAATGTCACGTGACCTGCAGACTGAATGGCGGCGTAGCGCAACGGCTTTGCTCTCTCCCTCCTGACTTTTACGAATTATCCATCTATTTTTGCATCATAATTTAACAACTTCTTGCCCGTGACCTCCGTGACTTAATTCTATGCGATGGCTGATGGGCTGAGAAGCAAAGCCGGGCTTGAACCGCTGAGAGACAACGAAAAGCTTGAGTCATTTAAGCTAGTATCCTCCATGCTAACTACCGCACTGAAAGAGCAGCGGACCTTTATTGAAGAGCAGTTTGCCAAATTTGAAGGACAGCTGGACAACATAAAAACTGAGGTAACAAGGAACTCAAACAACATTAAGAAGCTGAAATCAGACCACAATGGGCTCTCCAACCAGCTGGCTAAATCTGAGCAATCTCTCCAAACAACATGCCGCAAGCTTGAGGCAAGTTTGGCGGAGTTAGAGGATAGGGCCCGAAGGGATAATGTTCGCATAATAAACCTACCAGAGAAGATTGAAAGCGGTGATGCAGCGGAATTCGTCTCTTCCTCGCTCACTAAATGGCTCCCCGCTCTCGCCGGTAAGAAGATGGAGGTAATGCGGGCTCATCGTATAGGTCCATAGCGCAACACTGGACCCCGCACCCTGATCTGCAAAATGCTACGCTACACTGACCGGGACCGTATCCTGAAGGCAGCCAGAGGTTCTCGAATTGAGGTCAACGGCAAAGAGATCCGCTTTGCAGCAGACTACAGCAACTACACCAGGGGTCACTAATTAAAAATCAGCGGGGTCCGAATAAAGAAAATCAACAACCAGTAAAGGTCCGGACACATTTTTTATTACAATCCGTTACTTTAAACAGTATTTAACACTGAAATAAAATGTTTATGCATCCACCTTATACATTGACTTTTTAAACAAAAAAATAACATAAAAATAGAACGTTTTTCTATTTTAAAATCCAAAGTGCTTTTTGAAATAGAGAACCACAATCTTTCACAGTTTGGTATATAGACAATTTCTTGACTTTCACATCTTTTATAAAACAACTGAACTTTTTTTAATTTCTTTTTTATTGCTTAATGAGAGAATGAGAGAGGATGAACCCTGTTTCCGCGCTCCACTTTAACTTAATAAAAAAACTCACTGAGAATCGCCTTTCTCTGGCCTCACCCAGTTAGAACCCGTTCTCCAGTCCATGTTGTAGCTGCAGTTTATTTGTTTTATCTTTTTGATGTAGTTTTCGTAATCTGTAAGCATCAAAATCCTTGTCATTTTATTTAGTGTCCTGGAGCGCAGCTGCTCATCAGGTGAACACTGTTGCATACCGACTGACAGCCGATGAAGCTCTGCCTTCTTTGTTTCAGAACAGCGCAGGTTTTTTTTATTTCTTACATTTTCCGAATCGAACCCAGTCAAATGCGGCAAATCGTTTCACATTCCGACTCTTCTTCTTCAAGGGTCATGCTAAATTAGCCTGAGCTAGCGCGTTACTCTTCTTTGTGTTTTAAATAAAACATAATAGCGAATCACGAGGAGATTCCTGGTTGGTCGCCGCGTTTATCAGCGAGGAAATAAACGCTGACAGACGACATGGCCACAGGTGGAAATAATTCATTAACTGCAGGAGGAGATTGACACGCTTACCGAGGGAAGTTGTTGTCAGCTGATCATTCCGGTGAACTTTCTGACCTGCTGGTTCGCATAAATCCAAAAAAAAACTTTGACCACTGCTACTTTCATTCATACCATCTGTGGCCAGTTTAAAATGCTCTCCCAAAAGTTAAAATGATGAACACCGATAAACTTCAGACTGGCAATGTCCGTTTTGGAAAGACCCGCCCTGCTCTCTTTCTGATTGGCTAATGTCCCGGCTCTGCCAGGTTTGATTGGTTGAGAGCAGCTTCAGATTATAACGTTGAATAAAAAGTCTAGACGGGACTTTTTGCGCTCAATTTCCAAATGACGGAAATCCGTCGCAGCGACGGAGAACTTTAACCCCTGAGTTAGACACTGTCGTTGGACAACATGCAGTAATATATAAATGTTTTAAATCAGGTTGGGTCCGGATTAGCAAGCGGGTGGGTCTGGATCCGGACCCTGGTCCGCTAATCCGTGACCTCTGAACTACACCATCAAACGGCGCCGTTCATTTTCACAAGCAATGGAGACGGCGAGGAAACTCGGCTTCATTCCGTTTTTGATTTACCCGGCCAAGCTAAAGCTAACCCGCGGATCAGAATTGCACTTCTTTGAGACACAGTCAGAGGCTGAAGACTTCCTTGGTGCTCAGACCCGGATGGAGGACTGATGAATTCTTCTGATGTACTGGTATTGTAAAATATCACGGAATCTCTAGTTAAGTTTAAGTAAAGTATTAGATCGCATAACTATAATAACACGCCTCAGTTCCTGAAGTTATTATATTTCTAGAGTTTACTGCCAAAATGAGGGATACCAATTTCTGCCGGTTTATTATAATACTTACTTCTGTGATTTAAGTTCCTACAAGTGATATGGATAATATAATTACAGTTTTGCAACAGAGTTTGTCATTGTTTCTTTTGATCAGATAATGCTCTGGATAAAAAAACTAAACGTAATTTTGATGGATAATTTGCAATTTGTAATATGACCAATTTCTGTTTCCCTTTTTTCTTTTTTTTGTACATTTGACTGGTTATACTGAATATTCTGAGGAGGGTTGGGGGGCAGGCTTTTGTGATGAATGATCGCCAGCTCTCTCAGGCCAGGTGCCCATATAGTGGGTGTTGTGTTTGTGGCCATTGCCACCTTGTTAGTTATTAAAGTGTTAGATGTAAGTTCGTATTTTTACTTATTTTCAAACTTTTATTTTTTTGGCGACACCAGGGTGAATGTTTGGATCTCCATATCTCTGACTACAACTCATAGACAGGAATTAAGAAATTGGCCCGCTCTTATCTGTAATCATGTCTAAGTTGTGCATTGCTAGCTGGAATATAAACGGTTTAAATGCCCCCATTAAGCGTTCAATGTGTCTTGATTGGCTTAAAAGACACTCGATAGACGTGGCCTTTATTCAAGAGTCACATTTTAAACATTCTGACAAACAACGTTTATCAAATCGGCATTACTACACTTCAGCTGCGGCTACTTTTAACTCCAAGAGCCGTGGTGCCCTGGTGGTATTGAGACGTAGCTTATCCTTAACTATAGTTGGAAGCTATGCAAGTGAAGATGGTCGACTTGCCTATGGTCAGAAAATTGCATTTCTATGTATCTATGCCCCAAATAATTTTAGTCCAGAGTTCTTTGGCACAATCAGCAAGACTTTATATGACCTGCAGGACTTTTCAGTTATCATTGGCGCTGATATGAACGTTGTACTGATCCTTTACTTGATAGATCTAGTGAACCATCTAAACATATCCCTCCTTCAACAACTGCCTTCCAAGGTTTAATTGACGATTTTGGTTTCACAGACCTATACAGAGCCGTGAACCCTTCTTCGAGACAGTACAGTTTTTATTTGTTTAGACACAAGACCTATTCAAGGATAGATAATTTACTGGCTTCTGCAACTTCATACACTGAAATTCACTCAGCTGCGATTCATCCTAACTCTCTATCTGACCATTGTGTCGTTACAGCGCATCTTACACTCACCAAGACTCCAACTAAGGCCACAAGATGGCGCTTCAACACGACATTACTTAAAAATAACGATTATTGCAACCATTTCAGGAATCATTTTAAAACATTTATCTCGGATGCTAACTCAGTAGAGGACCCTCGTGTTTTGTGGGGCGCAATTAAAGGGTTTGTGAGAAATATAACTATTTCCTTCGCATCTCATGTCAATCGAATAAGACTGGGCAAAATTAATTCACTTGAAAACGAACTACAAAGGCTTGAACTGGCTCAGCAAGGGGTTGGCGCAACAGAGGACAATAAAGAGAAAATCAATGCAGTCAAATTGAAGGTGAATAACATCTTAAGACTAAGAGCTGAATTTCAAGTTCATAGGACTAGAAGGAAGTATTATTTTGACGGCTCTAGGCCGAGTCACCTACTCTCTCTTTAGTTTGCAAAAATGTGAAAAGTATTCTAACATCACAGCCATCAGCTCAAACCAAAAATTGTTGACTGCCCCCAAAGAAATTAATACGGCTTTCCTAAAATTTTATACAGATCTTTACAAATCTGAAATCTCATTAGATAAAATTAACTGTGAAACCTTTTTACAAGATATAGAGCTGGCTGAACAAGCTGCACAGCGCCTAGGGGAACCAATCACTCTGACTGAATTGAGAGGTGCTATAGCTGGTATGAAAAAAGGCAAGTCGCCGGGATGGGATGGGATTCCCCCAGAGTTTTACCTCACCTTTTGGGAGGAGACGGGACATTTCCTTTTGGCCATGATTCACAAAGCTGTGGAAGTTGGTTCCTTTTTCAACGATATGAATGCTACCTTGATTGCTGTACTGCCCAAACTCAATAAGGATACAACAAAATGCGAGAACTATAGACCATTATCTATCCTCAACGCAGAAGTAAAAATCTTTGCTCGCATACTGGCTTCCCGTATAGAACCACATATAGTCTCATTAATTAATAGTGATCAGACTGGCTTTGTGAAATCAAGACTTGCTTCTGACAATGTACGACGTCTACTCCATGTGATTCATGCTGCCAAAGATATTCCCTCTCCATGTGCAATATTGAGCCTTGACGCAGAAAAAGCCTTTGATAGGCTAGAATGGGAATACTTGTGGATGGAACACCGAAATATTTCCCCCATAACTTTTAATAACACCACATATTCTATATCGCTATATGCTGATGACATTTTATTATATTTCTATAGGGCAACCTTATCACTACCGCATATTTTGGATACTTTATTTAGTATTATATCCTTGTTACCTTTATCGGACTAATGTATCTGTTTCTCCTTAAAATAAATAAAAAAATTGTTCACAAAAAAAAATTATACATTTCTTTCTTCGTCCTTCGGTATACGAAAGAAATGTACAACCGATGATTTGGAATGCCTCTAGTGTGCAACCGGGAGTACAAGTCGTAGGCATTGTTTAGATTCCAAAAAAAAACAGTACGCTCAAATTCACCCGTTTTGTCACGCTGGTAGACAAAAACAGTACTGTTTTTGCCTACCAGTGTGACCCGGATGTAGCGCGGATATAGCTCGTGACGTCACGCGTGAACTGGTCTATAGCTTGGTGTGAATGGAGTACTTGGCCACCTGAATCATGAAGAGACTGCTGATGTAATCTCCTTTGGAATGTGTTGGAGGACTAAGCTGTAAACACTGGGAGTTGGAAGTGCAATTCTCCCCCTCTGTTTAGTGATAGCTTTTCTCTTTTGACCAAGATGGCTTCTTTCACCCCTTTTTCAAACCACCTGTTCTCCTGGACACAATTGTCGTTAAGGGTGCCCTTTGTTCTTGAGGTGCAAGTGCACTGCTGAATCTAGTCCTGAGCTGCTGACCCTCCTGTGCTGCGCCATGCATTTGTGTAGAAGTTGTTTAGTTTCCCCAATGCAGGAGTCTGACCATTCCTCACTGCAAAGAGATTACGTCAGCAGTCTCGTCATGATTCAGGTGACCAAGTATTCCACTCACACCAACCAATAGCTTGTAATGACCCAGGACAGTGACCGGCGCGTCATTGATTTGCATCTGATTTAGGAGGATGGGCCTTCATGTTCTTCAAAAACAGCTGTGAACCAACGGCAATTGATAAAGACTCCTGGATAGGTGTCAAAACGTCTTCAGAAAGAACTGAACAAAAGTCCGATTACCTCCAATTGAAGCCTGCTTGCTGTTTCAATGACCCAGATAACTGAGAAGTTGCACTGACAATCACTCCATGTATCATTGTAGGAAGGCCCAAGCATTATATAAAAATTATTTATTTTTATTTTTATATATATATATATATATATATATATATATATATATATATATATTGGGGCTGTCAGTTTTAACGTGGTATTAACGCGTTAACTTTGTTAGACCGTAACGGCGACAATTTTTTTGTTGCGCGTCAAAACACGCACACCGTTCCCTAATGTTTTTTCCCTCGCAGCGCTTTCCGGACTGTTTCTTTTACCCTCGGCGCTTTCCGTAGGTTCAAGAGCGCTAGAAACTAGCAAAACAGACGTGCCGTAGGGCTCACTGTTGCACAGACTGTTTATTTCATGCGACTTTGGGCTTCTTTTTTTCTAAAGGCGCTTGTAAATTTCATGAGTCGCGAGTTGCGGTTTTAAAGGCAGTAGTAAAGGCGGTAGTAAAGGCAGACAGAGCAACTCTGCCCGTATTTTCTGCAGTTTACGGCTGCAATAACCGGTGATAACTGCTGAAAGTAGATTAGGCGGTGCAGATCACCATTTTGAGCAGACATTGGTTCTGAAGATGAGCTTTTAACATGCTGATAACATTGCAGAAACCCAACCCATAAACCATACTTTAATACTTATTAATTTGTTTTCTCTGTAGCCTATTTGACAAACTAAGGCTGAATTACATTTCCAAACGAAGTACCTGGAGTTACTAAACAGTTGCTAAACAGTCTCTTTCAAGAGTATTAAGCTCCTGCCCAGTTGCAAGCAAAGTGTAAACGGCGACAATTTTTTTGTTGCGCGTCAAAACACGCACACCGTTCCCTAATGTTTTTTCCCCTCGCAGCGCTTTCCGGACTGTTTCTTTACCCTCTGTGCCAGTGATGTGCGGTAGGGTCCATAGCTGGTGAGGCACTGACGTCATCAGAGTCAGATTTATAAATATATGCACTCTACGGAGTAGACTCATTGCAAAGTGCTGAAGGAGACTGATTGTACCAAATACATTTACCAAGAGACATGGAAAAAATATTGATTGTTTGATGAAAAGAAATACTCAATTATTTGTCATTTGATTGGTAACAGTTTATGAGTTATGATGGATTTCTGCATTTGTAACACATTCAAAAACTATAACCCACATTATCCACATTTCATTACAAAAACAAAACATGAATAATTATCGCTGTCTTACCTCTTCTAATAACTGAAGTCCATGCGGCGCTCTTTCTGCACAAAAATATCGGTCACTTACCGGTAAAAGTCCTCTTTATCTTCTTAAGTTTTAAAACTCTCTCAGTCTCAGTGGAGATCGCTGCCAGGGAGGAAAGCCTTCCTTGATCAGTCCTGTTCTGGCTGTATGTTTAGAGTCTTTTTAGTGCTTTACTTGTTTAGCAAAACTCGCTAATAATACATCCATAACTTGCTGTGACTCTACAGTTTTGGGATCACGAGCGGTGCTCCTTGAGCGCCCCCTGCCTAGAGGCCAAGGAACTGCTGGCCTTACCTACAACCAGTTCTTTGCCGGTTATGATTGCCCAGCAGCACACGAAAACATGTTATCTGCACACAGTTTGATGACCAAAACACAATTCGTAATCCACATACATTACATTGTGGAAAATCAGTTCATAACGGTTTGAAAAATTGAATCTATGATCTAGAGACGGGAAGATGCATTCACAGAATGGAAGCCAGCGCAGTTAACATGGGATTGCGCAATCCCAGTGGAGGCCAAGCTCGCTGCGGCCTCACCGGCTTCGCTATCAAGCGCCACCAAGGATTTACATGAAAAATAGCGAAAAGTCTGCGATTTTAAAGGGAATATGATCAAAAATGAGGAAATTAGATATAAAAAAAACTTATTACGAATGACTAAGTGAATCACAATTTATATTATGTTATACATTTTATTTCTTTCCATGATGACAAGTGAGGCCTGGCCTCACTTGCCTCCCCTGACTGCACGTAACTGCTCTGTGCGTAATCTACACCGCGTAGATTACGCGGTGTAGATCAACATTTTGAGCAGAGATTGGTTCTGAAGATGAGCTTTTACACGCTGATAACATTGCAGAAACCCAACCTATAAACCATACTTTAATGCGTATTCATTTGTTGTCTTTGTATTTGACAAACCAAGGCTAAATCACATTGCCAAACGAAGTACCCTGGAGTTAGTGTCAGCACATCCAAGCTGTGCTAAACAGTTCTCTTTCAAGGGTATTAAGCTCCTGCCCCAGCTGCAAGCAAAGTGTAAGACTCTGGAATGACCTGGAAATTTAAAACCTTTGTCTAGGCTTTTAAAGAAAAACTGTGCGTATGAACGTCGCTATAAACAGCATACAAAAATTGTTGTTGATGTGAAAGCTCAGAATTAGATGTGTCAAAGTGAAAAAATTAACAATAGAACTTGTGACTCTATTGAAATGTAAAATTAGTATTAATGTATATGTATACGCGTAATACCATGTCCATCAGGTTTAAGAGGTGAAAAAATATTTTGGCATGAAAACAGGTATTTATTTACGCATTTGTTTACACACTGTGTAAACATCAGGGCGTTATTATTAGGGAATTATCCATTATTGGCCAGAGTTAAACATTTTATGGCACCAGGATGTTTTCATTCCAATTCTGAAAAGTGCTTGAAAAATAAAAAATAAAAATAATTTATTGCTAAATTGCATATTAAAATGCCCAAATACTTTTCAATGAAGATAACTTTAAACTAGTCCTAACTTTAAAGAAATACACTCTATACATTGCTAATGTGGTAAATGACTATTCTAGCTGCAAATGTCTGGTTTTTGGTGCAACATCTACATAGGTGTATAGAGGCCCATTTCCAGCAACTATCACTCCAGTGTTCTAATGGTACAATGTGTTTGCTCATTGGCTCAGAAGGCTAATTGATGATTAGAAAATCCTTGTGCAATCATGTTCACACATCTGAAAACAGTTTAGCTCGTTACAGAAGCTACAAAACTGACCTTCCTTTGAGCAGATTGAGTTTCTGGAGCATCACATTTGTGGGGTCAATTAAACGCTCAAAATGACCAGAAAAAGAGAACTTTCATCTGAAACTCGACAGTCTATTCTTGTTCTTAGAAATGAAGGCTATTCCATGCGAGAAATTGCTAAGAAATTGAAGATTTCCTACAACGGTGTGTACTACTCCCTTCAGAGGACAGCACAAACAGGCTCTAACCAGAGTAGAAAAAGAAGTGGGAGGCCGCGTTGCACAACTGAGCAAGAAGATAAGTACATTAGAGTCTCTAGTTTGAGAAACAGACGCCTCACAGGTCCCCAACTAGCCGGTTGAAGGACTCCGATTTCGGCCAGCGTCTCTCAGCTGCTCCCTCCTCCCATACGCGGTGGTGCAGTTAGGGGCCGTCAACAAATCTTTGAACCAAGCACTCTTGAGAAACAAAAATCAATAAAGTCCTTATCTTGTGACCAGCTAAGATGAAACTAATATAAATTGATGCCAATAGATAACATCTGTAAGGCACACTAAGTTTTATAAAAATTTAAGCCTTTGTTTATTTTTAAATAATTTTTATCATAAAAAATCAATATTTCTTCAATAGCTTCCAGGTCATGTGACCCACTGACTCACAACAATGTCAAATTGTTCTACTACTTTAGCCTGATGGGGCACACTAATTTTTATCCCATTTTAATCCTTTTTATATTAATTTAAGATTTTTTATAATGATAAAATGTGATATTTCTTCAATAGCTTCCAGGTCATGTGACTCACTGACTCAAAATCTGTATGAAATTGTTCTATTACTTTAGGCTGATGGGGCACACTCATTTCTATTCCATTTTAATCCTTTTTCTATTTTTTTAAGATTTTTTATAATAAAAAAATTAGATATTTCTTCAATAGCTTCCACGTCATGTGACCCACTGACTACAAATCTGTGTCGAATTGTTCTATTACTTTAGCCAGGTGAGGCACACTCATTTTTATCCCATTTTAAGCCTTTTTCTATTTTTTAAGATTTTTTTATAATGACAAAATGTGATATATCTTCAATAGCTTCCACGTCATGTGACCCACTGACTCTAAATCTGTGTCAAACTCTTCTACTACTTTAGCCAGATGGGGCACACTCATTTTTATTCCATTTTAAGCCTTTTTCTATTTTTAAAGAATTTTTATTATAAAAATAATTGATATTTCTTCAATAGCCTCCAGTTCATGTGACCCACTGACACTAAATCTGTGTCAAACTCTTCTACTACTTTAGCCTGATGGGGCACACTCATTCTTATCCCATTTTAAGCCTTTTTCTACTTTTTTAAAGATTTTTTATTATAAAAATAATTTATTTTTTCAATAGCTTCCAGGTCATGTGACCCACTGACTCAAAATCTGTGTCAAATTGTTCTACTACTTTAGCCAAATGGGGCACACTCATTTTATTCCACTTTAAGCCTTTTTCTATTTTTAAATAATTTTTATTATAAAAAAAATCTGATATTTCTTCAATAGCTTCCAGGTCAGGTGACCCACTGACTCCAAATCTGTGTCAAATTGTTCTGCTACTTTACCCAGATGAGGCACAGCCTTGATGTTGTTGAAACAAAGGACAGTTTTATTGACAACATATAACTGTAAAGTATTTATTTTGAACAGTGTTGAAAAATTCCCCATTTACAGGAAGGAAAAACCTCCAGTAGAACCAGAACCAAGGTCAGCATGAACGGTCATCTGCCTCGACTGACTGGGGGTTAGAGACGACAGAGCAGAGACACAACAAGAGAGACAAACAAGCACAGGAGCACACATTGATCCAGTAATCTGTTCTACATTAGATGGTAATAGCGGGTGATCTGTCTTCCCTGGATGATGTCATAGCTAACAGAACCCCAGACCAGGTGTACCTACTATGAAGAAAAAAAAAGAGAGAGAACAAAAAGTTAAAAGCTGAAATGAAGACAAGCAATGCAAAACTGGAGAGCAGTAGGAGAATTAAGCAGAGTGAGAAAAATAGGCCCTGATGTCCTCCAGTAGCCTAAGCCTATAGCAGAATAACTATAGAGGTAGCTCAGGGTAACATGAGCCACTCTATGAGCTTTGTCAAAAAACAAAATTTTAAGATTAGTCTTAAAATCAAAAAGGAAAGGGAAAAAAAATTGTCTTAAAATTAGACGGGGTGTCTGCCTCACGGACCAAAACTGGGAGTTGGTTCCACAGGAGGGGAGCCTGATAACTAAAGGATCTGCCTCCCATTCTACTTTTAGACTCTAGGAACCACCAGCAGACCTGCAGCCTGAGAGCGAAGTGCTCTGTTAGGAACATACGGGGTAATCAGAACTCTGATATATGATGGAGCTTGATTATTAAGGGCTTTATTCGTTAGAAATTTTTTTTTAATTCTATTGTGTAAATTACAACTTCAAGACTATCTACAGTTAGTCCCTATTTATGCATACTCTCACCCAGTCTGTAATTGGAGGTCCAGCAAATGGTGGCTTGCAGGCAGCACACATTGTGCAACATGTCTGGTCATCAAACACTAATAAAGAAAGGAAAACCATAAATATACAACCCCTGGAAAAAATTATGGAATCACCGGCCTTGGAGGATGTTCATTCAGTTGTTGAATTTTGTAGAAAATAAAACAGATCACAAACATGACACAACTAAAGTAATTTCAAATGACAACTGTCTGGCTTTAAGAAACACTAAAAGAAATCAAGAAAAAAAAATTGGTAGTCGGTAACGGTTCCTTTTTTAGACCAAGCAGAGAGAAAAATAATATGTAATCACTCAATTCTGAGGAAAAATTATGGAATCACCCTGTAAATTTCCAACCCCAAAACTAAAACCTGCATCAAATTAGTTAGTCTGTAATAATTAGTTAGTCTGCAATAAAAAGGAGTGATGACACCTTGGAGAGCTGCTGCACCAAGTGGACTGACATGAAAAATGGCTCCAACACGAGAGATGTCAGCTGAAACAAAGGATTATCAAACTCTTAAGAGTGTAAATCATCAGGCAATGTTGCAAAAGATGTTGGTTGTTCACAGTCAGCTGTGTCTAAAATCTGGACCAAATACAAACGACATGGGAAGGTTGTTAAAGGCAAACATACTGGTAGACCAAGGAAGACATCAGTGTCAAGACAGAAAACTTAAAGCAATATGTCTCAAAAAACAAAAATTCACAACAAAACAAATGAGGAACGAATGGGAGGAAACTGGAGTCAACGTCTGTGACAGAACTGTAAGAAACAGCCTAAAGGAAATGGCATTTACATACAGGAAAGCTAAAAGTAAGCCATCATTAACACCTAAACAGAAAAAAAACAAGATTACAGTGGGCTAAGGAAAAGCAATTGTGGACTGTGGATGACTGGATGAAAGTCATATTCAGTGATGAATCTCGACTCTGCATTGGGAAAGGTGATGATGCTGAACCTTTTGTTTGGTGCCGTTCCAATGAGACTTGTAAAGATGACTGCTTGAAGAGAATGTGCAAATTTCCACAGTCCTTAATGATATGGGGCTGCATGTCAGGTAAAGGCACTGGGGAGATGGCTGTCATTACATCGTCAATAAATGCAGAAGTTTACGTAGAGATTTTGGACACTTTTCTTATCCCATCAATTGAAAGGATGTTTGGGGATGATGAAATCATTCTTCAAGATGATAATGCAGCTTGTCATAGAGCAAAAACTGTGAAAGCATTCCTTGCAAAAGACACATAAGGTCAATGTCATGGCCTGCAAATAGTCCAGATCTTAATCCAATTGAAAATCTTTGGTGGAATGTGAAGAAAATGGTCCATGACACGGCTCCAACCTGCTAAGCTGATCTGGCAACAGCAATCAGAGAAAGTAGGAGCCAGATTGATGAAGAGTAATGTTTGTCACTCAACAGCAGCTGGCTATGTGGAGATGTTGCAGCGGGCATCCCTCATGACTGAGGGCCCTCGTCTGTGTGGTAATGATTGGGTTTTTCAACAGGACAATGCTGCAGTTCACAATGCCCGCCTGACAAAGGAGTTCTTCCAAGAGAATAACATCACTCTTTTGGACCATCCTGCATGTTCCCCGGATCTAAACCCAATTGAGAACATTTGGGGATGGATGGCAAGGGAAGTTTACAAAAATGGACATCAGTTCCAGACAATGGATGCCCTTCGTGAAGCCATCTTCAACACTTGGAGCAACGTTCCAACTAGCCTCCTGGAAACACTGGCATCGAGCATGCCTAAACGATTGTTTGAAGTCATCAACAAGAATGGTGGAGCTACTCATTACTGAGTCCTTTTTTTTGACATTTTGATTTCTGTTTTGGGGGGTTTTCGTTTTTTTTTAGCTATGGTCTTAAACTTTTGATCAGCTGAAAAATCATGTTTGAGTGTAAATGCAGTTTTCAGACAATTCCCTGCTCAAATGTTCTTGTCTCTTGCACTGATTTGTCCTTTTAACATTGTGAAGCTCTACTTAGAACCTTCTTAAGATCCAATAGTGCAAAATGCAAATTCTTGCAATTTTTTGACTGGTCTTAAGATTTTGATCAGGAGTATAGATATATATATATATATATATATATATATATATATATATATATATATATATATATATATATATATATATATACGTGAAGGTACGCCCGGTGGAAGTAGGCTGCAGAGGATTCATAGCCACCCATCTAGGCTACTCAGGGAGATGGGGGTGCGAGGGAAGGCCCACAGGCAGGCGATCAAGGACCTCTCCAAGGCCGCTGAAAAGGCGGCTGTGGACCAAGAAGGAGGACCTGGCCTGGGGCTCAAGTGTGTGATGGTTGATGGGAGTGAACCTGGGATGCTGGGATTCACTGCTGAACCCTCTGGAGGTGTCGTGGGCCTATCAGCGAAACACCCAAGAAGGAGGGCGCCCACTTGATGGCCATAGTGTCTTGTCGGTGCCTTGGGTATCTATTGGGATAACAACATCTTGTCCTACTCAACAGATCTGTTGTATTTTAACAGATCCAGTGTGACAACTGTGACAGATGGTACCATGCCCTGTGCCTTGACAAAAAGAGCATAGAAGATAAAAATGCTAAGAAAGGCAGCTGGAACTGTCCATTGTGGAACTAATATGCAAACTTTGTACTCGCTTAAACACTGTTCAAAATAAATACTTTACAGTAATATGTTGCCAATAAAACTGTAATTTGTTTCAACAACATCAAGGCTTTACTTCATCTAGCTAATGTAGTAGAACAATTTTGCACAGATTTTAAGTCAGTCAAAATCTTTAAAAATAATCAAAGGCTTAAAATGGGATAAAAATGAGTGTGCCCCATCTGGCTAAAGTAGTAGAAGAATTTGACATAGATTTGGAGTCAGTGGGTCACATGATCTGGAATCTATTGAAGAAATATCAATTATTTTTATAATAAATCTTTAAAAATAGAAAAAGGCTTAAAATGGAATAAAAATGAGTGTGCCTTACAGATGTTATTGGCATGATTGTCTATTAGTTTTGTCTTAGCTGGTGACTAGATAAGGAATTTATTGATTTTTATTTCCCAAGAGTGCTTGGTTCAAAAGTTTTTTGACGGTCCCTAACTGCACCACCGCGTGTGGGAGGAGGGAGCAGCTGAGAGACGCTGGCCGAAATCGAAGTCCCTCAATCGGTTCAACCGTGAGCTAGATCCCGCTGATCCGCGGAGCTTGAATATCCAATATCAAACCAACTTCACCGCGGTCTGGGCGGGAGGGTGGCGAAATCGGCTGCTGCTGCTTCGTCTTGTGACGCTGCCTGCAAATCTTCATCATCCACCAAAGTTCGTCCTGTAACATTACCATGGCTGTTTGTCCCGTCATCTACTCTTGACCTTTTCTGTTGATTTTTCAGGCCGAAATATGACAAAATACTTTGTTGACGTTCATGCTGCCACACGTTCTCATTCATTACTTGGTTAGCTAGCAGGTAACCAAGTAACCTGAGCACCTTTCAGGTTTCAATTTACCTGAAAGGTGCTCTTTCAGATAAATTGCTAGATCCAGTAGGTTAGACTATTGTTTTTAAACTTGCGCCATCTACTGTCTGGACTCGGGAGTGGGTATTAGTCTACTTTAACCGTTTCGAGCAGAAAACGTATTAATACTCTTTAAAAACAGACAACAAAAAATGAAATTAACAAATGTGAAGGACACAAGACATGTATTTATATTAGGGCTGTCAAACAATTAGAAATTTTAATTGCGATTAATCGCATAATGTCGATAGTTTATTCGAGATTAATCGCAAATTAATCGCATGTTTTATTCTTTTATTTCTGAAAGTGTAATAGCCTGTTTAATTTTTGTTATATAATAATTTTAATATGCAATTGTACAATAAATGACACGAATAAAATACACGCTTGTACAAAAAATATTTTTATTTTGTTATTTTTCAAGCACTTTTGAGAATTGGAATGAAAACATCCTAGTGCCAAATGTTAAACTCTGGACTAATCATGACGCCCTGATGTTTACACAATGTGTAAATAAATTTGAAAATAAATACCTATTTTCATGCCGATATATTTTGTTTGCCTCTTAAGATGGTATTACGCATATACAGTTGTGGTCAAAAGTGTACATACACTTGTAAAAAAATCATAATGTTATGGCTGTCTTGAGTCTTCAATCAGTTCTATAACTCTTATTTTTCTGTGATAGAGTGATCGGAACACATACATGTTTGTCACAAAAAACAGTCATAAAGTTTGGTTCTTTCATAAATTTATTATGGGTCTGCTGAAAATGTCACCAAATCTGCTGGGTCAAAAATATACATACAGCAACAAAATTTGTCAACTTTGGTGATGTAGCGAGTTGTGTCAATCAAATTAGCTTCATGTCATGGCCTCTTCACTTCTTCTAAGTGATTCTGATTGACTACAGCTGTTGACTTCTCATGAGCCCATTTAAATAGGGCTCATTTGACCCAGTGATTAGACTCAGCTACAAAAGCTACAATGGGAAAGTCAAAGGAACTCAGTGTGGATCTGAAAAAGCGAATTATTGACTTGAACAAGTCAGGGAAGGGTTAGGGTGGTGTGTGCATATATATATATATGTATATATGTATGTATGTATGTATGTATGTATGTATGTATGTATGTATGTATGTATGTATGTATGTATGTATGTATGTATGTATGTATGTATGTATGTATGTATGTATGTATGTATGTATGTATGTATGTATGTATGTATGTATGTATGTATGTATGTATGTATGTATGTATGTATGTATGTATGTATGTATGTATGTATGTATGTATGTATGTATGTATGTATGTATGTATGTATGTATGTATGTATGTATGTATGTATGTATGTATGTATGTATGTATGTATGTATGTATGTATGTATGTATGTATGTATGTATGTATGTATGTATGTATGTATGTATGTATGTATGTATGTATGTATGTATGTATGTATGTATGTATGTATGTATGTATGTATGTATGTATGTATGTATGTATGTATGTATGTATGTATGTATGTGTGTGTGTGTGTGTGTGTATGTATGTATGTATGTATGTATGTATGTATGTATGTGTGTGTGTGTATATATATATGCATACATACATACACCTATGTCTGACAAACTCTAAATCATGTTCTCTTTCCTCCTTAGTCTCCACCAAGAGAAGGGAACCAGGGGGAGCTGACACCAGCCAACAGCCAGACCAGGATGAGCACGAACATGTGAGGAAGGAGGTTAAAATCATTTTGCAGATTGGAGAATGGTCATTCTTTACATGAACCTTCCCCATTCCACCTCTTCCTATTAAAACAATACATAAGTAGGCTTAAATTACAAGTTATCTTTTCAATCAATATGGAAAGTTAAAAATTTGGTGTGGATTGGAAATTTGTTGTAATCACTGTTCAAAAAAACTTTAGCAAATCAGCTGTAAATTGTTAGTGAGGGAAATTTCTCTGGTCATTTTTGATGTAAAATCTCATCAGAAATTAGGTTTTAAAAATAAACCCATAAAAAAAACTGAGTCCCGTGTGGTCTGTAATTTGCAACATTTAGTTAGTAAATTAACTAATAAATAATTTTAGCTGTAGTTACATTAATTTTACATAACGTATATATTGGGTCTTTTGGGTAACTGTTGGATATCGGTTAAATTGTATTTATATAGTGCCAATTCACATGTCATCTCAAGGCAATTTACAAAGTCAAATAAATCATACTGACAGATTTGTTATAAAGATTTATATGTAAGGAAACCCAGCGGATAGCATCAAGTTATTGCCGTTTAGCATTAACTCCTCCTGAAAGAGAGCATAGTCACAGTGGACAGTTGCCTGCATTGTGTAATTGACTATGCAGCAGTAGCTCATACTGAACATGCATGTGGAGAGTCTTAACCTCCTCTAGGAAGGAAGGTATTATCGTGAGGCGTGTGCGAGCATGTGAGTTGTGTGAAAAGATGCCATTTCAATAAACGGCGGCTGGATCTATCTACAAGTTTTTCAATGGTAGCAGAGGAAGATTTCCAATTACAGAGTATCGTCAAAATTGGATGGACCCATGCCATACAAGAGCTGGAAAAATTAAGTTAGTATGTGGAGGCTTGTCACAGACTTGGACAAAAAAATAGGCTACATAATAAACTTTGAGCAACGATACAACCGCATTACGTTGCCTGATGTGGTGTTTAAACTCCTGGACACGGCTTGTCTCGAAGAGAAGAGTACGTAACTTGCCCTCACAGCGTGCACAGATTTGACATTTGCATCTATGTAGCCTGGATTAAAGTTTTTGGAGGAAAAACCATCGGAATGAGCAATAATGAGATTCAAGATGCAGTGGGGGGTTTTTTCCCAGGGCAAAGACCACAGGACAAATTCAGACGAAGCAACGGCGCATCACAAAGCGGACAGCTACAGCAAGGTAAGAACCCAGGGTTTACGCTGGGTTTTAAAAAGTCTTAAGTTTTGGATTTGAAAATAAAGATTTAAGGCCTTAAAAAGTCTTACATTTTTAGAACTATCATGTTCAAGTCTAAAAAGTTTTTTTAAATAGGTCATAAATTTCTTATGCCCATTTAACGCTACCCCAAAAATACTCCGACTCTGAATTGTGCTTTAAATTAGTATTAAATTTATTTACAACTAAAAACACGCAGCCAGGACTTCCAGTTTGGCAATTGTGGGGAAAAAATGCAGAGTGGAGTGGAAGAGCCCCCGACTATCTTTTATAATAACTTTTAATAGCAAAGAGTCTGTTATTTTGTACTGTATTGAGAAACACTAAATATCTGACCCACACGGCAACATAATGGCCAGTGATAATCGTAAATCCGAAAAACATCCAACGTCAACATATTGAGAAACACTAAATCTCTGAACCCACACTGTGACATAATGGCCAGTGATAATCCTAAATCACAAAAACATCCAACTTCAGGTAGACAGGCAAATGGCTTAGCTAGCAAGGTATCAGCGATAGCAGCTGCGTCCTCTGACAAGGAACCACTTGAGGGTAATTGTGGGGATCCTGTCTCTATGCCTCAACCTATTACGAAACTCTGAGCAACGAAGCAACTTCAAGGAAGACGTTTCTACATTAATCGAAGAATCAATCCAGCCACCGCAAGCCATGGATCATCTCGAAAATCTGGAAAATTTATCATGCCGATCCAATTTGCGCATACTGAAAACTGAAAGTAGTG
The DNA here is from genome assembly GCA_037039145.1 of Fundulus diaphanus. Taxonomy (NCBI): domain Eukaryota; kingdom Metazoa; phylum Chordata; class Actinopteri; order Cyprinodontiformes; family Fundulidae; genus Fundulus; species Fundulus diaphanus. Next base: position 1,443,157 of record CM073140.1, read on the forward strand.
AAGATGGCCAAGATCCTTTAAATTTAATCTCCGGTTTGCTGAAGGATGCTATGGTAGAGGTTAAAGCAAAAATAATCAATTTAAATGAAAATTTTTGCTAGTCAGCCCTATTTCGCTGGGGCCGTGGACGTCATGCCACACTTGCTTATTGTGCAAGGTCAAGTTTAACCAAATCTGGCGGGCTTAAAATATGCATTGACAATTCCTGTAACTCTCCCACCTTTCAGATTTGGAGCCTTGGCGTCATCCTGGACAGCCCTCTCCATCCTCTCCTTCACTTTCCAAACACATAACATCACCTGGTTAACTGTTATCTTTGCAGCACCAAGCAAGTTCTTCCTTCACACTTTTGCCAAACAGGTTCAAAGTCCACTCACCTCCCAACTTTATATTTTCAACTCCCTTCCCTCCCTGTCCCCCAGAACCCTCCATAAACTACAATTGGTACAAAAGACAGCAGCTTGCATCATTACATAATCTACTTCACAACTGTACCAGGGTTTCCACAGGTCATTAAAAATCATTAAAAGTCATAATTTTTTTTTTTAAATTAAGGCCTTAATTGGCATTAAAAGTCATTAAATGTGATTATCAGTGGCATTTAAAATGCTGTATTTTTTTTCTAAAAACCAAACACGCTGAACTGCTTCCGGTTGATCGTAAAGCTGTATGTTTTTACAATGTTCGGATAGAAGCACGAGACGGAGAAAGAGCTAGAGAATGGGAAAATGCAAATTTCAACAAAAGTGGGTGGAAAACGAGGAATTCGGGACATGGCTGCAGCCTGTCGACAGTAAAGATGACGAAGGATTTTGCCGTGTTTGTAAAAAAAATTAAGCTTTGCACAATCAGTGTAGATGCTTTACGATCGCACATGAAGTCAGACAGGCAGTGGTGTAGTCCAGGGTATACGTGGGCAATGTTCCCCCTATTTTTCATGTGTCTGAGCAAACATACAGACTCCCTGAGCGATCACTTGACCTCTGTGAGCAACATCACACATGCACACTGAGGCTTTATTATGCCTGTTCAAAACCTGAGATTATATAAAGCTACATGGCTTACTAAAAGAATCAAGTTACAACATAATTTATTTTAGATTACTTAGTTTAAAACTGATTTAGCCCGATTACATGAAAAAGACACAAATCTTGGAGCTGTATAGCATCTTTTTATTTCAGAGTAGGCTTCCTGCTAAGGAAGAACTGAGGGATGTGCACATCGTTCAGAGTTCTGACCCGCTTAATCCCTCATGGGGTCGCGGGGGTTGCTGGTGCCTATCTCCAGCGTTCACTGGGCGAGAGGCGGGGTACACCCTGGTCAGGTCGCCAGTCTGTCGCAGGGCAACATAGAGACAGACAGGACAAACAACCATTCACGCGCACACTCACAACCTAAGGACAGTTTAGAGAAGCCAATTAACCTAACAGTCATGTTTTTGGACTGTGGGAGGAAGCGGGAGTACCCGGAGAGAACCTACGCATGCACAGGGAGAACATGCAATTTCCATGCAGAAAGACCCAGGGTTGCACCACTGTGCAGCCGAGTTCCAGTTTTATTACCATTAAATTATTTACATTTTCTGCAGGTTTAGCTCCAGCATGTAGTTCTGTGTGCAGCCTCTCTTCTGTCAGTCTGTTCCAGGGCAGCTGTGGCTACAATGTACCTCACCACCATCAGGCTGTGAATGCGTGCATGAATGAGTGAATGACTGACCAGTGTAAAGCGTTTTGGGGTCGTCAGATGATTTATTTCAATATTCTCACCCCACACATCGCTTTCTAACACAAAGAGGAAACACTCTCAGTTCTAAACAATTTCTTTGTGCTATACTTCATTATCAT